>OW052035.1:12812500-14062500 GCA_932526305.1 Epicampocera succincta | reverse complement strand
TTTTGCATGCCCTTAATTACATCCTTTAATGGCTTTTTTTCATGTTCATTTTCAATTTAATATAATTTCGGTTTAATTTTAAGCAAATTGATACCAAAAAAAAAGGAAACATATTCGTCTAAAAGCAAATCTTTTTAAGCAAACTTATGGCTCATTTGATGTCAAACCAAATTTGTTGCAAACATTTTCAATAAAATAATTCTTTGAATCGGCAAAATTGTTGTCTAAGTATGAACTAACAAAAGAATTTCTTTAAAAGACAAAATAACAAATAATTTCAGTGCAAGAAAAATGTTGAAATTGTTTTCTATTTCAATCGAACAAAAATTTTTCCCCAATATTTTCAATCAACAAATTGTTTGAATTAGAAAAAAAATTGTTTAAGTGCTAAAATGATTTGATTACAATTTTGTAAAGATTTTTGGGGCTATTCGTTCGCCATAATTTTTAACGATAAAAAACGAATCAAGAGCAAATATGTATGTCTGAAATAGTTCTTGTGAGCCATAAATTATTTTGAGTCTTTATGAGTCTACAGATCGCTATTGTAACTTTCAAAACTATTGCCACTATATATGTTTGAGGTCCTGGGGCAAGCGATTTGTAGTTTTATATTGTATAATAAAGTCAAGTTTTTTACATTTTTACTTATGAAAAACCTCTTTTAGCTGTTTTCTGTGAAACAAGCACAAGATTTAATACAATTTTGTTAAATAATTTGTTAAACTTCAAACGGATCTAAATGTTGACATTTCAAATAACAGCGTAAAACCCCGTGTACAAGTTGTTATATATGTATTTTTCTTTAATATAAATTTGTTACATGAACGAGTTTTGTAATTGCAACAATTAAATACGTGTTTGTTTTTTTATTGGCAAATCAAAAACTATAATTTCTTTTTGTTCTGCTGCAGTCGCTTGGGTTGTAAATATGTCAAGCAGTTGTAACAAATTTTCAATTTCCATATAAAACCATATCGGCACAATTCAATAATAAATATAAAATCAACGTTTACTTAAAATGCCAAGATAAATCGGCCATTATATGCAGAAAACAAAAGTGCTAATAAATTACTTAGAATTATATGGTTTTAAATGGTGCTTAAAGAAGCATTTAATAGCTGGCAAAAAAAAAAGATAAAGGTTTGAGCAGGAATTGTTCAAGCATTAAAAAATTAATTAGTCAAATGGCATTAAAAAGCAGCTTAAAACACACTGGACAGCACAAAAGTCATGTTTAATTGACTTCAGCAAAACTGGGCAACAGAATCAGAAATTTATAATTCATCTTCTCTGTCAGCAAAAACCAAAAGAACATTTTCGATTTGGAAACCACCTTAAGACAATCAATTAGCAATTAAAAACACTTAATTTTTCTAAAGAGTCAATAAAACATTTCAAAATATTATAGGCAAGTCTTGATGTCGACAGTGGACAACAAAAAGTCTGTTGTCACAAAACTTAAAGGCTGCTTCTCCTCGTTTGCCAAAGCAAAACTATTTGTTTACATTGAAGTGTTTTTGTAAGTCTGCAAATCACAAAGTTTTTGCAATATATATAGAATCAATATTAAACCAAAACGGCCAGGTAATCCAAATATTTAAATACTATAACCATAAACAAGATGTGTTCAAAAAATAAGGGGAATTTTCAATTTTTCCCCAAAAAAATTATTTTTTTTTATTAAATTTACTACAATTTAAATTATAATAAATCTTTAGTAATAAAGCACCAGCACCAGATTTATTTATTTATTTATCAATTTCTCGTCTGTACCCTTCAAAGTGTTTTAACCAATCCTCGAAGCCTTTCTCATATGCACTTTTCGGTATATCCTTGAGCTCTCTTCAATCTTTGTAACAGGAAAAACAGCTGTTGGGTGGGGCACATCTGGTGAATATGGTGGCTGAGGCTTGATGGCCTACAAATGCAGTTAGCTGCAATTGTCGCCGAGTAGCCGGCTGCATAATTATATTAAAGACGGCAGCTACATTGACAGCGATGCATTTGGAATATATTTAAGTGATGCCAATTCATATTTTCTTTACAAAAAGAAGCGTTGCTGTTTATGTTGATGTTTCAGAAATAAACACTTTTGGCACGAAGAGTCCCAAAGCATAAATACTTACAATATTTTCTTTACGGCCACGCCCACTTTTGAGTGAGCGGGCCCGCAAAGTGGAAGATGTAATTGAATACAAATATTTCGAATTATATATACAAAACAGTAACGATTTGTACATCAAATTAAAAACTATAGATTATTTATTCGCTGAAGCTTAACTGCCATGACGTGACAGGCAATAATAATCTCCAAAACTGCTTACAGAAGATTGTTTTTTCTATCACATCTACTTAAACCTAAACAATAATTTCTTAGGTTTGTACTCGGCTTCACATTTTGGCGTAAAAAATTATTGTTATAACGATGCATTTATCTGGGGTAGCGTATCACGACCTTAAAATGTGTTAAATAAAAACTATTCAAATAATAAACAATTTTACCTATCAATTTTCTAATAAGTTGTCAAAAACTTGTTGATTTATCAAGGCCATAAAACTAATTGATGGAAATCGAAAGCAAAATCGAATCAATTATGAAAGTCGCGTTGTTTAAAGCTTCTGAATTATTCGATTCTGAACCTGTGGGACAACGCATTAGAGGACACCCACGTAACCGATGGCGCACACAAGTGGAGAGAGACCTCAACCAACTTGGTGTGCAAAATTGGAGGACGCTGGCTAAAGACCGTACCAGCTGGAAAAGTTTGTTGGTTGAGGCCCAGGTTCACCCCACAACAACAACAACTTTTAGCTATTTCATAAATATTGCTGCATCAACACGAACACAAAATCCTTTCACAACGTATTTCAAAGCACCAATTTCTTATAGTTGTTTCGTTATATTGTCGACATTGTTTTTAGTTTGCAGCTGAGAGAAGTAGCTGCGCTGTCGTGAAAGTAATCGCTTCCATAAGCATGTCTGCGTTTTAATTTTGACATATTGTAGCCGGTAGCCGGCTGTCTCGAATGTGTTTAATGCAACCGAATGTCCTAAACGAGCCGCGTCATACACATATTCTCAACTTTCTCTTCAAAGCTTGTACCGTCTGTAAACATTTTTCTGATCCGGAATACAATATATCAGGATTTTATTGTGTTAAATCGGTTAAAATTTTCAAATTTAGAACGATTTTTATCGATATTATGGTTCCGTGTTGTGGTGATATTTTTTTGGTTCATATCGGCCAAATTGAATGATACACTCACACTATCGGTTCACGATGCAGTGATGAGTGAGTGAGTGGCTATTGTCTCTTTTTTCCAGCTCTCTCTCTCTCTCTCTCTCGCTCTCCTACTCTGTCTCTCTTCTTTCATTTACTGGCATTTCGAGAATATTAGAGAACGTTATATTTTGTTCAAAGAAAACTTTTATTTTGGGCAAAAACTTCTTTTGTATATCACATCAAATTGAGTGAAATTTGCTGCGTCACAGTCGGTTTCTCAATTGTTTCGATATTTTTCGCTGTCTCATCAAAAAATACGTTTAATTTTTTTCACATTAACACAATAAAGAAAAACCTAGTGTGAAGTAGTAGTCTATTTGATGTGATATGCAGCACCTCGCTAGTATTCGGTGACTTGGATCGGCGCTTTGGTTGCCGCTAAAAATCGGCACATTTTGTACCAGTTTATTGGTCAGTTTTGTGTGCAACAGCGTTCGACTATTGCGGCTTTAGAAAATATTTTGATCGGTCAAAGCCAGCCCGGTTTATGTGTTTGTCGTTGGGAACTTAGAAATGTTGAGCGTTTGCACTATGGGCACAAAATTTTTGCATTGTGCTCATAGTGGCATCTTAGCTTAATATTTAAAGTGCTTTTGAGCTTTTTTATGCGAACTGATTCTAATCCATTTTTTCCGTCCGGTGAAAATTCGCCGAACACTTCAAACTTTTGGGCCTCTTACAAACAAATGAAATGATGAAATACACATATTCGAGACGAAAAGCACTGAAAACAAACCTTAGCCATCTGTATATAGGCCGGGAAATTTGAACAGACCGCGTATGTGTGCCCTCTTTTTTTGAGTTCTTGCGACTTATTCTTCTTTGCTGGAAAACCTATTGAATTCCGTTTGCTTTTCTTTAGCTGCGTGTAGTGAAATCCTTCATATTCCACTATGCTATTTCATTTCCAAGTTTGGGTTGTTGAACTGGCTAAATATAAATGTCGCCGGAAAACCAGCATTCCAATAAGACTCCAACTGTGAGGTAAAGTCTCTTTTAACCACTTCTTTTCTAATTAAACAAGCAAATTTGTGTGGTTTGTTAAATCTTATTAGATTTCGTTGTTTAAAGTGTTTTTTAAAAAAAAAAAGAAAACTTTCCACAAAATCCTCGAAACTTACAACATAAAACTTTCAGCTTGTTGTACTTTATTGCCGTAATTGTTGATTCTTAAATTTTACTGTCAAACTTAAATGACATTTAGTTCTTTCATGGTTTTTTTTTTTGTCTGGATTTTTTATTTGGCTTGCATTAAATGCGATCTATATACATATAGATATATGTATGTGTATGTGTGTGTATGCGTGTGTGTGTGTTTGTGCCTATAAAGAAAATTAAAAAACGGGCATTAAAGCCTGCTTTTATTGCCAAACATAAGAGGCTTAAAAGCATTAAATCTATACGTTATTTGCCACTTTTATGCAAATCTTATACTCCATTTCATATGACCGAGAGAAAGAAAGAAAGAAAGAGCAAAAAAAGCATTTAAATGATTTTAACCTTAATGTTACAATTACGATGTGTGTGGTCTTCGATTTGTTCGCAGGCGAAGCTTGCAACGCTAAAAAATTGCCCAAGACTTTAAGACCGAAAACTTAATATTATGTAATCTGTTAAAATTTACAACCGCTTAACAGTTGACTTAATGAGCTGTAAAAATAATTTCAAATAAAAATGTTAATTGAAAAACTGCGCGCCTGTGTTTGTGTGAGTCCAACAACACAGCATTGATTTTTATCGGAGACGTTCGCTGCCAGCACTAAATAATTTTTGCTTTGCTCCATTTCAGCGCACATGAGAAGACTTAAACATAAAAAACAAAAATAATAATTTAGTTCAAGTTTCGTTATGCTGCTGCCTTTGCTACAGCAACGCCGTCCTGCTCGTCACTTCGCTTTCGCAAGACTTGGCCAAACTTGTAAATTATAATAAAAGTGTAATGATAATGTGAGCCTATAAACATAATCTGCAGGTGATTTCACATGAAATAATGCTACTAAATGTCAAACAAAATGATAGGATTTCTGTGTTGGTTTGTTTTTTCTTGTTTTGCTCATGAAAGCACAACTTTAAGCCCAAACTCAGGTTCTCGTACTACGCATCTTTTAACTCAGTCCGTTTGATACTGCCAACTTACAAAACACACACTAAATAAATTTTGAACGCATTTCTCGTTGCGTTTATTGAAGCGGCAGACACATAAAACGGAGCGAACGTAGCAAAAAATTGATTTCCAAATGTGACTGCATTTACATGCGCTTTTGTTTCTCCAAATGTCCAGTCATGAATTTTTAACGCTTAAAAATCGTACAGCTTGGATTTTAATCTCACATTTGTTAGAGCTTAGATTGGACGGAGCTCAACCGATGATTCGATTATTTTGATTATCTAAAGTGCAACTATTTTTAAGAGTTTCAAAAATAGGCTTAAAATACAATGTTCACGATTATATTTGCAAGGATGCCACACTTAAACATAAAAGAAAACGTTTGGGATATATAAAAATAAAGAAACTTAAAAACATTTGACGGTATTTATGCTTTTTTTTTGTTTAATTATCGATGCAAAACAAATTTGTTGATAAAAACTTAGCGACAGTAAAAAATATATAATAAAAAGTTTATCGATAACAAAAAATTCCATGGAAAATTTACCGTTACTTTATTGAAAATTTATCGATATGTTCCTATCGAACTTTGCCATTGAAAATTTATCGATAGAAAAAAACTTTTCCATTGAAAACTTAACGATAGAAAGAAAAAATTTTCATATATTACAAATTTATCGATAACAAAACTTTTTTGTAAAAATTTATCGATAAAAAATGTAGCATCGGAAACTTATCGCTAATACAGATTTTTAATAGAAAATTTATTGATAATAAAAATATTTTTTTATAATTTTTATATTTTTATTATCGATAAAATTTATTAGTAATAAAAATATTTTTTTATATATATTTTTTATATTTTCATTATCAATAAAATATATTGATAATGAAAATATATAAAAAAATATTTTTATTATCAATAAATTTTATCGATAATAAAAATATAAAAAACAATTTTTTTTTATTAAAAATATAAAAATATTTTTTTATATATATAAATTTTTTTATATTTTTATTATCGATAAAATTTATTGATAATAAAAATTTTTTTATATAAATTTTTTATATTTTAATTATCGATATATATATTTTTTTATATTTTTATTATCGATAAAATTTATTGATAATAAAAATTTTTTTATATAAATTTTTTATATTTTAATTATCGATATATATATTTTTTTATATTTTTATTATCGATAAAATTTATTGATAATAAAAATATTTTTTTATATTTTTTTATATTTTTATTATCGATAAAATTTATTGATAATAAAAATATTTTTTTTTATATTTTTATAATAAAAGTATTTTTTATATTTTTATTATTATTTTTTTATATTTTTATTACCGATAAAATTTATTGATAACAATAATATTTTTATTTTTTTTATTTTATTTTTAATATTTTTATTATCACACAATTTTTGTATTTTTATTATCGATACATTTTCTATAAAAAATTTATAATTTTTAATTATTTGACCTGAAGCCGAACTGAAAAATATAAAAAAATATTAGGAGACATACAAGGTCAAGAAAAAAACAAATTTCTCTAGATAATAAAATTGTTCTATAGAAAATTTAGCGATAACAAAAAAAATTTCTAAGGAAAATGCAATAATTTTTTTTTTAATATCGACACAAATAAAATTAAAAAAAAATTGTGAAAGCAAAAAATATATTATACAAAAATTTACGCTAACAATTAATTTTTGCCTTATAACTATATAAATAATATAGTAATAATAAGAATAATAATAATAATAAAATAAACATATATATATAAATGAAATAACAGCGGAATTTATTTAATTTATTGATGCAAGAAAAAACTTTGCCATAGAAAATGTATTGCCAGCAAAAATGAAAATCAATTTTTTGTTTTTAGAAAATTGATCGATAACACAAAATTCTCGACAGAAAATTCAACAACAGAAAAATATTCATTTCAAATTTATCGATAACAAAATGTTTCTTATAGTTCAGTTATGTACAATAAACAATTTTTTTTATACAAAATTTCTATAGAAAATCTAACGATAACGAAAATATTTTGCAAAAAAAAAATGTCCACATACTTTGATTGATTTTATTTGGTGTTAAAAAAAAAAACCCGTCAAAACGTTTATACTCGTGAAATCCTTGACAGTCTGGCCTCTTCTGTAGAACTGATTTGCACACAAATTAGTATTTTTGTTGTTGTGTGCTGCTGATGCCGCTAGACCAGCCTGAGTCAGTTATTCAAACAAGTGTTGGCTTAACATGGACTAGAAAATCATTTAGGAAAATATGAAATCAGTAACATTTTTAAGGTGAAATTAAAAATTGATTTTTATGCACAATTAACGGTGACAAGAGCGATGGACAAATTAAATTAGAAAGACCACACACCACGATGCGTTCGAAGAATGGAATGGTTTATAGGCAAATATGTCGCGGAAATAAGAAAATTTCTTAAAGAACATTTTATTGGAATGTTTTAGACAAAATTCGCCTGAATTGGTCTACAAAAACAAAGTCACTGTTTGTGAGATACTTGTAATTTGTCAGATAAGCTGTACGCTGCTTCGATGGCCCGCCAAACGCTTTTATGACACTTTAATAGGGCTTATTATTCAAAACAGTTCTTTTCTCTTTAAGCTCTTGTGGGGACACTTTTAACTTGAAAGCAGGTGAACAACGACGACGATGAACTGGGTTTTGGTTTTTCGGTTTTGTTAAAAGAAACTGCCATTTCTTTTTTTTTGCACATTTTTCTTTCCTTTTGCTTAAGCAAATAAACGGCATCGTAATAATGTCTGCCCTCCCATTCCAACCTTTAAGGCTGTGTGAAATTTTATGTAAAACATTTGTGTAAATCGTGATTACATTTCACAAAATAAACAAAAACGGAAAAAAACGAACGCGAAAAAGAAAGCAAAAATTATTATTATGAGCAATAATAAACATTTTCATATGATTTAACTGGACCACATTCAAGCAGTTGTTGTTTAAAGATTTTCGATTTTTGGGAAGGTTTCGAAAGCAGTTGGCAAAACATTCATGTTGGTTGGTTGGCTGGACTTAAAATATATATATTTAAATAGAGATAAAAGGTGAATGCTTTCATTGACTTTACAAATAACAATAAGCATCTTCAGCGGCGATGGGCGGTTTTATTTTAACAGATATTGTTTAACAAACAAAAAGTTATTTTCTTATTTATTTTCTGTGCGCTGGCATTAAAGGGGGCCACGTTAAAAGGTGATATACAAGATCTTCAAAATACTCGTACACAACAATCCCAGCTTGTAGGAGATCACCGAAAAACAAACGAAGAACTGACTGCATCGCAAAACAAAAGCAAAGCGAAGCGAGTCAGAGATTTCACAAAAGAAAAAGGTCAATCATAATGGTCAGGTTGATTTTTCGTCGATGCTTAAAATCATGTATTGAACTTGTGTGTAGCTGTTTGTTTTGAGCGCTTTTCAGATTGCAGTTATGTTAATTTTCCTTATAACAAGTTTCGCTGAAAGAGATCTTAGACTGAATACTGGCTAGCAAGATCATCTAAAATTGCTTGCAATTTCTTTCTTCCTTTTCTTCTTCTTCTGCTCTTTTTTTTTTTTGCACTTCTTTCGTTCGTTGAGGAGTCACAATGTAAAAGTCTTGAAAATGATTTCGAAATCGAACGTAGGTGAGCGAATTAAATGAAGGTGACCATAAGTTCAACAAGCTGACACAATAGTAAAACAGTACAAAATATGCTTGTGTTGTTGCTGTTGTTGTTGTTGCTGTTGCAGTTGCTGTTGTTTTGGTTTTTTGCTTTAGTTTTGCTTTGTGGCTTTTAATTTATACTAAACAGAGCCTCAGGAAATGATATTGAACAAAAGTGAACCACCACCATTGCCCATCTCCAGCCACCACAAATCGAAACTTCAACTAAACAACACCAACAAAAACAGAAAAATAAAACCAAAAATTGTTCAAAGGTATCATTTATAATTTGATGGACATTAAGAAAAGCTACAGGTCGCAGCAGCGACGAACTGTTAACGCTTTACCTTTACCTTTCATAGTAAAATGATTTGCTGTTGCATTAACGATAACGAAATTTTTTGCTATCGATAAATTTTCTATATAAAATTACTAACGCCAAATTGTCCTTTTGGAACAATTTTCCGAATGTAATTTTTTTTATCAATAAATTTTCTACTGAAAATTTTTTATCCACAAAATTTTCTACTCAACAGTTTTGCTATCGATTAAAATTTTCTAAAGAATTGTTGTTATATAAAATTTCATTATCAATAAATTTATACAAATTTGCATTATCGACAAATTTACATCAGCTTTCGCTATCGATACTCTTTCTACCGAAAATGCCTGTCTTTTTTATGTTTTATTTTATTTATATGTATCTTCATATAATTCTTAATGATAATAAATGTAGAGATTTTTTTTACGAAAAGGGAAATTGCAAGCCCTAAGAGTGCTAGACCGAAAACCAGGGTTCTGAGAGTTGTATCTACTCAAGTATCGGTCTAATCATCTGATTTGCACTCGGATTGATGAAGGATGTCTCGTGCAAGTGGATTTGAGTGGAGCTGTTATATTTTGTCGGCAGTTTTGCAGATTCAGCTTTTACCAAAGAAACGTACCCAGGAGCTGCTGTAATCGCGGTATTTTATTTTGCCACCTTTGAATTTTCTCAATGTTTTGTTGCTGATGTTTTCTATAGCAAATTGTTACTCTCTTTTCCATACAAAGTTCGATGTTATCGATAAACTTTCTGCTTGTTTATCTCTTAAGAACATTTTTCCATTGGCAACTTTTATTACTGATTAATTTTTAAAAAAAGTTAAAGTTTCCAAAGAAAACTTTTGTGAACGATAAATTTGTTTGTATGAAATTATGATTTTTCACAGAAATCTTTTATTAACGATAGATTTTCTACAGAATTTTTTTTTATTAACGATAAATTTTGCATTGAACTTTATTTGGTTTTGTTTAATTTTGTACAAAAAGCTTGTTCAGCGATTATTTGTTATATAAAAAATTTGTATTATTGATTAATTTTTATAAAAAAAATTTTATCATCAAATAATTTTTTTAGAGAAAATTTTTGTTAATAATAAATTTTCTATAAAGAATTTTTGTTTTGGTCTTAAAACATTATTTATAAAATTTGTTTTTTTTTTGTGTCAATAAAACTTCTGTAAATATATTTTTTATAGAAATTTTTTGTTTTACATGAATCTTCTGGAAAAAAATTTCGGCATAAAGATAAATTTTCTGTAGAAAAATGTCCGCTATTGACTTATTTCCATAGAAACTCTTTCTTATCTCTAAATTTTCTTTAGATTTTTTTTCGGTTATTTATATTTATTTAAAAAAAAAAATAATTGTGGCAGTCGAAAGTTACATTTAAATTTAATCTTTATCGATATATTTTCTTTAGAAAATTAGACTGCCTTTAACTTAATAGTTTTTCTTGCTGGTGTAGGGTGGCTTGGGTGAATTTAAAAACTACCAGATAAGATGAAAGCGGGTCGTACATGAGGGCGTGTGAGAGCAGCATTTTAAGCAGAATAAAGTGACTTTACGCTTTACAGTATTGAAGGTTGAATTTCATTCATTGAAAACACATTCAACACACACACACACACAGTGATATCTATTTATTTGCAGGCAGTTACATGTGCTGCAGCCAAAAGAATGCACATGTATTTTAAATTATAAATTGCGTTACGGTTTAGGCTAAAACTACACGAGTACACACTGAGCCAGACTTACATATATTCTATCTAGTCAAAGCCACCAAAAAGCAAAAGAAAAAAATATTTTGTTATTAAAGTTAAGGATTTTTCTTTCATTATTCTTTTACATATATATTTATATACACTGGACGCTGGCTGCTGGTGAAGAAGAGAGAGAGAGAGAGCATGTGGTCAATTTCAAGATGAAATTTCCCACGATTTAGATACACCCACATAATGTTATTTAAAAGGCTGAATAACCAAAAGCTGCTCCATAACACAATTCCTTTTCTTCAAGGAATTTGTTTTAAAAGGTTGATTACAATAACGCCTAAAATAAGAGAATAAATGAGGCTTTAAGAAAACATGTGTCATAGAGATTTTTAGTTTTTTTCCCCCCTTTAGCAAATCACAGCAGTTTCACTTCGTTTATGCTTTTACAGAATTCATTCAACATATTCAGTTTTCTAAACTTATTAAAAAAAAAACTAAACCATTTCCCATGGCTAAACACTGCCACATTGAATGTAAAACAAATGCATTTGGAAAATATATGTATATATGTAAAGACCTCGAATGCCAGCGTACAAGAAATAAAAGGAATGTTTAATTCAGTATCGCAGATGATCGTGCCGTACTTATAACAGTTAAAGGTCATTGCGAAGCAAAAAACAGAAATCACAATAAAATAACAAGATTTTGATAATGCGGCTGATGTTAATAATGATGCCGAAGATAATGAAGCTTCGCAACATGATGAAGAACAAAACAGGACCATCTCTTACGTCTAACGAAATCGAATAGATGAAAAAACAAAACACAAACAACAAGTAGGGAAAAATTCTATTAAAATGGCCACAAGCGAACATGATCGGTTTTGCATCGCACTTTAAAAAAAAAGGGGCAGAATATAAAATATATAATGCCCTATAGTGCAAAAAAAAAGATTTTTTACGGTACTTATTCAAAAATCTACTGGCATTTAGCAAAAACGTAACACATTTTAAAATAAATTTTCTTGTTAAGGGTTTTGTTTTGCGCTTTTTAACCAAGAAACAAAAGCTTAAAACTTTCCTTAAAGGAAAAGTTTTAATTGCAAGATTTTAAATTATTAAGAAAAAAAAATTATAAAAAAATAGTTGAAAAATTATTTATTAATATAAAATTTGGCCTTGATATAACATTTTATAAATTTCCCCTTAAAAGGAAATTCTTACTTTGAAAATAATTTTAATATTTTTAATGAAATGTCTACACAATTTAAAAAAAAATTAAATATTCCAATAACTTGAGAAAAAAAATTTTACTAAAATAATTTATTAATATGAAATTTGATCCTAATAAAACTTAATAGAAATTTCCTCTTAAAGGGAAATTCTCCCTATGAAAATTATTTTAATATTTTTAATAGAATTTGCATACAATATTTTAAAAAAATATATATAAAAAAGATGAGAAAAATAAATTTATTCTAAATCAAATTTCCCTTGGAAGGATTTTTTGTTTCTTTTAAAATCCTTAAACTTTTTAAGAATAGCAAAATAAGCTCTTCTGGCCAGGGAAATTTTTTATTTACAACTAAATACATTTTGCCATAAAGGGGAACTTTTTAATTTAATGTTCCAGATTAATAAATGAAATAAAAATATTAAAAAAAATAATTTTTTATAGACTTAAAAAAATTACAAGAAAGCAAATTTGATGGTAAATTTTAACAGTATTTTTAACGCAATTTCCAACTAATATGTGGGGGTAGGGAGGGAATTAATTAAAAAGAAGTTTTGTTAAAATTTTACTTCAAACTAAATTTCCCATAGAGGGAAATTTCCTACTTTTAAGATCTAAGAAGTTTTTTAAGGACACTTAAATTTTATGACATAAGAAAGCTAATTTTTGGAGACATAAAAGGGAATAATGGTTACACAATTTCCCAGTATAGTTTTTGGTTTATTTTTCAAAAATATTTCTGTAAATTGTTTTACAGAAATGTAGTTTCAAATACTTAAATAATAGGACAGGGAATTTTCAAAACAATTAAACGCTTTGAATGGAACTTTTTTGTTTTTGGCGAAAACATTTTTAATTTTTTTTTTCAAGAACGGATGTAGTGATTTACCATGACGTTAAGGATGAGCAAAAAAATGTTATTTACTCTTGTTAAGAATGCAATTGCTGCCATCTAAAATTAGGAATTGATATTTTAAGAAAAAATATTACAAAGATGAGAGAACGAGAAAACCAGAAACTTGAAAAAACACCCACACAAATTTAGAGCAAATAGTAAATGATACAAAAGATAATGAAGAGGGAAGAATACGATGACCGTTTATATGAAAATGATTTTTCTACTGTTAATTTAAATAATCTAAACATTTAACAAAAGCTGTTGCTTAACTTTGGAAAACTCAAAAAGGAAACTCTAAATTCTATGTCTAATTTCATTATGACATTGTTGGGGATACAATGTTATTGTTGACTTGATTAAACTATTTGAACTATTTCAAATGTTTAGCACATATTTCTCTTCTTTAATACAACTTTTTCAGCACCTGAAGAGTCTCGCTACGTCAAATATAATTCTTGGGACACTCTCCCCCACTTGCCACAAATGGAAATATTTTGTTTTATTTTCAATACTCCTCAGGGCGTTATTTCTGATCGAACTTGTTTTAAATTTTGATTGTTATTGAACAGCAAACAAAAGCTTGAAAAAATTGTTGCTGTTGTGATTTTTTATTGCTGAAGTTACACCCCCATTTGTTAAAATCATCATTATCATCATCATTATGATCGTCCAGATATTCCAGCTCGTCATTCAAATAATGATGATAATATTTTCAAAAAAATCCAACCAACCAAAAAATATTTCAACTATTACAGAACTGGCTGCCAAACAATGAGTTCTTAAAACAAAATAAGAAAAGAAATAAAATAAAAACCGAATTTCCAGCGAAGATGAGCGCTCAAAATATTGTTGAGCAAGTGTACTGTTGTGGCTGGTTAAAAGGTTGACTGGTACAGAGTACAGAGTACAGAGGGTTGCCCAACGGAGATGTTTGTTTTTGTTGCTTCTGTAAGAAAAACATTTACCAGTAGGTGGTGGCAAAAGAAACATTTGTACATCTTAAAGTGTCCCAAGTTTATTACAACGACAAACTTTATCTGTTTGCCTATTCGTGGATATCGAACGTGTTCGTCCCTGGGCTGAGCTGTATTAGCAACAAAAACTATAATTAAAATTTGTGTTAAATGAAACTGGACGATCGTTATTCAATAACAAGGAATTGGTTTTGTTCCCCGCGCCAATTTAGTGTAGCCTCTTTCAAGCGGACACCCAACGTGAGCCTGTGTCGATAGCGCCGGCCCTTCACCAGCTCCTTGTTCATTTCGAGAGAAATAACAGCCTTGATGGCGCCAACATTTCATTTTAATGGGTGTATTAAGGATTTTGGACATTCTGCCATTAACAAAAAATTTTCCTGCATCAATGCACCCAATTCTCTGATAACGATTTATCTTTTGCAAGGAAATTTCCACGTTGTTCTGGCAAAACTTAATGATCTGTCCAACTAGAGTTATCGATTTCGATAACGATATTTATCTTCAATTAGTTTTATTGCCAAACCATACATTTGGACAAAATATACAGGATTTCCGGTTACAAAATGAAACATTTTTCCTTAAATTTCCATATTTTATAGATCTATTTGAATACCCACAAGCAATTAATTATGCACCTTTAAAGTCGCTCAGACATAAAAAGAAAGCGATTAGTTTTATTTTTAGCTGAAGAAACCTGTTTCTGGCTAATATTCAGTTCATCTTCAGAGCAGCTGAACTGTCGTGTTCATGTTCAGTGGCACTGGACTTTCTGGGGAAGCCATTAATGGGAATTAATGTTTTGCAAATGTTCATCATTAATGACGGCTTCATTATTTAAAGTAACATATAACAGTCCTCGACGTTCTCTAATGCCTTTAATTCGATTAACACCACTACGGCTGTAGGACTTCGTCAGCTGGGCTCTATGTGCAAACCAGGACATGTCCTTTGCCCGGTTAAGGGCATATCCCGGTTTTGGGTGGGAGTAAAAAACTATTAATTACTGGTACTCTGTGGCCACTAAAAAATATTGTCCGTTTACGGCAAATGTCCTTTTAATAGAACTATTCGTTACAAGAGACTACACTTTACAATGAAAGGACACGAAATTAAGTTTTGTTTAAAATATTGTATTTAGATTTTGAAAAGGATTGATCGTTACTTCACTTGTAATTCTTTTATTTAAATCAAATCAGAGGCCGAATTTCAAAAAAGTAGAATCCGCTTTTGTTTCAAACTTTACAAAATGGTTATCAAATTCCTAGAAAAGAGCTGGCCGAGATTTTTGCTTTCCTTATAAAAATACAAAAACAAGGAGACGGTTTAATCTTTACCCTTTAAAAGTTTATATTTCCATTAAACCGTAATACGTTTTTTAGACTTAATTTTTGGGGAAAAGTTCAATGTTCAAAGTATATCCTTTTCTTTGTTCATTACTCTAGACTTATATTTACACAAAAATGGATAATAAAATATATTCGAAATTAATTTCAAGAAAATTTCGCTTGAAAATTTTATTCTAAAATACTTTTCAAACTCAGTTCAAACTTCGTGACTGATTGGTACTAAAATTAGATTTTCATGAGAACAGGATTCCAACATTTTTATGATTCTGAAGTACAAAGAGAGGGATTGATTTTAAAACTCAGTTCCATAATAGTGCCTCTAAATATATGAGCTGCAAGAGTTTGCCATCAGCAAAGACTTCAGGTGGGCACACAAATAACAATTAATATTAATCAAAAACTTTTCACATTTTCTTAGTTGACGGCTGATTATTCGATTGTCTCTGGTGGTGCCTGACAAAAGCAAAATTCATTTGAATTGTGTGTGATGAGATGAAAAGTTCACGAATTCAAAATCTCAATGTTGTTCTTTTCTACATCTCCCTCAAAGTGACAAGCCTAGACGCTCCTGTTATTCTATGAGCTTGAACTACTGCCAGTTCTACAACCATCTCTGTAGATAAATTTATGATTGGAACAACCAACTATTTGGAGTTTTGGCAAATTTCGTTTGTTATATCCTAGAGTTGGCAAATGATTTCAGATTTCTTTAAAATCTAGTACATCTGCCTTAATTTACACTTGTCTAGCGATCACCCTGTTAAGGAATTTTTTTCGAAATATTTTTTTTTTCTGATTTGCTGCAAAATCAGTTCATTGTAATAAACTAAACAAATAACTATTTGTAGCAGTTAATAAAAAAAACAACAGCTTTTTCTGCAATTGTTTTAGTTATTATTTATTTAGTTTTTGCTGCAGATTTTATTTAAAAGATTTCCTTTTATACCCAAACAAGCCACAATAGACATTTTTTTCTGCTTAATACAATATGGCCAAAAATGTATGCAGTTCCTTGTTTAATTTTGAGTGTTACTTGTAAAACTTTAAGCAGAGTTCACTGGGCGAAACGCTGCCAAAATGAAAAATGAAAAATAAAAAATAAACCCGCAGCTCTAGACTTTGTGGTTCAAACTGTAGAAAATTTGTTTGTTGTACGAGTACACGGCAGCTTTTGCTGCTTGAGTAGCCAAAAATATACAAATATGTTTCCTCTTATTGTTTTGTTTAAATAAACATTTTTTTCCAAAAAAAAAAACTTACTCGTACTGAACAACTGCTGCCATAAAAAAAAAAAAAAAACCAGTAAAATAAACAATATTGACCACTTGGTGTATTGTTTCGCCGAGAAAATTTAAAAATGTGCAAAAATAAAAACTAGGAATTGTTGAAACAAAAGGCGCCTGTTTTGATTTCAGTTCAAAAGGTTAATGCCAAGTCTTTAGTTAATATTTTCCATAAACAATTGTTGAATGCAAAAAAACCAAATTGTTTGATCAAAGTATTTCGATTGTTCAGATTGAATAGTTGCATTGATTTTGGCACTGGGAAAAACTGCAGAACTGAGCACAAAAGTTAAATTTTCTTAATTGAAACTTAGTTTAAATTTCTTTACGGATATATGGAAGGGGCCACTAATCTTGTTAAAATGTTCTAGGCGGCCTGTCAAGTAAGTTTTGGGCAAGTTCTAAGATTTTTTTTACATGTAAATATAACAGAATATATGAGTAATTTGTGTTAAGTTTAAGACCGAACCCTTGAAAAATGACGTAGAAATCTTCTCAGATGTAATTTCAACAGCTCCAGAGGATGATCAGACAGCGGTATGGGAAAATATCAATAAAAAAACGGGCCGTAGTATGATTTAGCAACACTTGGCATGAGAACAAAACTTGCCCAGTTGCTATGACAGATGGGTTGATGATTTTGAAACCAACCAAAACCTTAAGTAAATTTTGATTTACAACAAATCAGGAGTAACACCTGTCTTTGGGCAGATGATGATCCAAATACAGTTTGATTGCAATGGATTTTACCTGAAGGTAAAATGTCTTACTGAGGAGCCATCAGGTCAGTCTTGTCATTTTGTGGACTCAAGTGGTTTAGGAACTGCCTTGGATTCATTAGTCCTGGAATTGGGTGTTCGCAGCACTGCACCGTCCTCACTGGGGCAGTCAAATAATCGGACTCTGGTAAATGTAGGCCCGCTCCTTTATCCATTATTCGTAGTTATCTGCTGGTTAAAATTCAACCATGGATGGGAACATTTTGCTGGCATTTAGATCCGAAGGTTTTATCATTTTAACAGCCAACAGATGACTAACTAATCCCCCTTACGGCCAATTACCCTTTAGTAAAGACTTCTTTACCCCTTTTTGGAGCTGCCAATTGTAGGTTTTTGCATCTTTATAAATCAGACAACGAAGAGGCGAGACAGATTATTCCTGTTTAAAAATAAAAGCCGAAAACTCAAATGTTATAATTGTGGGAATTACTTTTTTTTTTAGCATAAAAAGAATAAAAAGCAGAACTGATTTCTTTTTTTTTTTAAGCCATAATCAAAACTACTGCTGTTGCAAATATTGAACGAATTTTAAAATCTTCAGATGTCGTTGGGTTATTCTGAAACTATTTCTGCTGCTTTTCTTTAATCTGTGTAGTTTTGCTGGCAACTGCAAGAATAATTGCGACTTTTTATGCCTGATTTTGACTTTCTTAAAACCGATTGTCTGAAAGAAACACATAAACATTTTCTGGCTTTAAACTACAGTCTGTAGCAAAAAAGAAAAGAAATTATGTGTTTCGTTTTATAACATTACAAGTCTTTTTTCTGTTTTCTAATGCCCGCTTAGCACCCATTTTCGTTTTGATTTTAGCCGCTAATAACATATTTAAATATCTAATTAGGCAATTACCAACACCTCTGTGTGGACATGTCTGGCAATAGCGGCTGGTTTTGATGTCCTCCCTCAAAAAACTGAAATACAATAAATAGAAATTCGAAATGCCTTTAAAACTAAAACATTTTGTTTTGTGTGATTTTAAGGTGACAATTTCTTCAAGCATTTAAATAAAATTAACAAATTAACACTGAAATCAAGCCGTGAGAATATACGAATTGCGTGTTTTGAAGGAAAACCCATAAACTTTATGTTTAACGGAAGACTGGCGTCCAAGAGACTATAAAGCGGCAAATTTGCAGGACTTAAAAACACAAATTGTGGCCACAAACAGCCAAGTTAACAAGATCATTAACATTGGAAATTCTAACGTTTTCGTAGTCTCTAGACTCGACCATAACATAAAACGAATGTTAGAATCCTAAGACGTGCTTAACATGTCTTCAAACTAATTATAATGGTAACAGAGTTTTCAGTCTTTTTTTTTTATGTGCGTCCAAATGCTTTAAGCGCTTTCAACAATTTGACAAACAGAAAAGAAAAACACTTGTTTATCCTAAATGAAATTAGAAATTCATTCATGAATGTTAAGAAACTCAAACAATTATATTTGTTTTTATGTTGTTCTCTAGTGGATTCAACTGCTTCGAGAATTGTATTGTATGAAGACATGCACTCGTATCGTATTTTATAAGTTTGTGACTTAAGTCTTTTGTTTTGAGCGTCTGTTGTTGCAGTTGTTAATGCATTGTTTCTATGAGAAAATTACAATTAATAAACAATTAAATTAAACTATTTGGGCGCCAGTCAGACGTCTGAATGCATTATTTTTTCTTTAAATTATAACTAGAGTGTGTTTTGCATTTTAAGTTTCGTTTCACTTCGAACCAGAATATGTTCTCTACTTCAAGCCCTCTCTCCCTCTCTCCCTCTCTCACTCACTCTCTTTCTGTCTCGCCCTCTCTATAGCGAGAGCAATTATATTAGAGATTTAATCAAAAAAAGATTTGTTGGTATTTTTTGATATAGTTTTTGCTTAGTTTTTTATTAATTACTAAATTTAAATTCAACACAAGGACTCATAGCAGATTTAACAAAAAGGAAATAGAACTAGAATATTTTTCAGAAATATGTGTATAATATTAATAATGAGGAGGTAAATCGGCACCGAAAAAAGATGGCAGTCCTGTTTGTGAAGAAGAAGAAGTTTGGCATAAGAGTAAAAATATTGTAGGAGGAAATTCTTCAAACACAATAATATAAAATGATGACAGTGAAAGGGTGTATAAGTGTCACAGGGCTGGGTAAAATTGCTACAATTGTACTTCTGTTGGTACCATTCAAACTATTCAAACCCGTAAAGTACAATGATATTTTAGTGGCATATTTAGTATAATTAAGGACTGTCTTCAGTTTCCATAATCAAAAAGTTTTCAACAACTTTCAGAAATTTTCCATACAAATATTATCAGCAAATGCAGAAAGAATCTTTTCGTAACGAACTGTCTGTGGTCACCAGCAATAAAAGTCTAAGTCGAAAAACATACATTTGCGACAACTCAAGTTTTTTGAAAAAAGTACAATTATGGTTTCGGTAAAAAAAAATATATTGCAGCGTAATATATTGATCAAAATTGGCAAGTTGGAACTATTTAAAAAAATTAAGTTATTGAATAAAATAAAATTTAAATCTTTATTGCAAAATAGAACCGTTAATTGTGAAAGTTAATAACAACTTATATTTTTATTATGTATTTAATAAGTTATTTTACTGGAGTTTAAAGGGACTTAAACAATTATAACAATTAAAAGGAAAAAGGACTGGGTAATATGTTTGTGTGTTCTCTGTTATTTGCGGTAATTCATTCTGCGCCAGCAACTTAAATATATAGAGTATTTTTAAATAAAATAAAATGTTGTGGAAAGGCTTAATGTTAACAAAACTCAAAGCTTTTTAAGTCAATAAAAGGATGTTTTTTTTTAGAGGCATAGAACTGGGAAATGCAATAAAACAAAGACGAATTCTTTAAATTGACAGGAAATTTACTTTATACGAAAGATAATCTGCTGGCCTTATAATTTCGATATAACTTCTGGCATATGGCTCGGACGTAGTCTAATCTGGGGGTCCAGCTTCCGTTGACTTTTTCCAACATTTTTGGCTGTGTATCGGCAAATTGTTGTCCTCCCAGTGGTCACTCGTTTCATGGTTATCGGCCTAGACCAGGCAACTTCACATGTATATTGTAGTGGCGTTAAATCGCACGATCTTGGAGGCCAATTCATGGGTGGGAAGCAAACCTTTGCTTCAATAAAACAATTGGGGCACGAGCTGTGTGACATGTTGCGTCGTCCTGTTGAAACGACAGCTACTGTCTGTAATCATGGCTCTATAGCGCTCACCCTTGACGCACAACGTTCTGGCCAGCATCGTTTTCAAAGAAGTATGGACCAGTGACTTCACCAGCCCATAAAGCACATTAAACGGTCAGTTTTTTTGAATGTCGTTACATGCACTTGAGGATTATCCTCCCTCCGAATACGCCAATTTTGTTTATTGACGCATCCATTCAAACACAAAAATTGAACTTCATCGCTAAACAAAATGTCCTTATGAAAATCAGAATCAACTGCAATCTTGTTTCAAAATAAATTTGTGACAAATTGGAAGCCTTGTTCAGGCGTCAGTCTAGTCATGTTGAAATGCCAAAACCAAGTACCCATAAATCACTTGGCAGCTGACAAAATGGCCGCCAGTTGCCAAGTTTTATACCTCTACAAAAAACCACCCTTTACTTTTTTTTTGATATCTAAAAAATAAATTAAGTTAGAGATTTAATGAGATGTTGAAGAAAATATGAAGTCTTTTTGTTGCGGTTATAATTAAGACCAAAGAGAGAAACAGACTACAAACTGAAACTCTTTGCGTCTTAATACAAAAAAAAATTAACTAAATTCAGAAACTTCCAATTGTTATGATTTAAATGTATCCTGTAAGTTATTATCGAATTTGTAGTTGCAGTAAATATTAAATTTAATGTTTTTCTTGTTATATCATTAATAAATTAAAGTTATAAAAATAATATAAATAAAAAAAATAATATGTCTTGCAATAATTAAGGTCAGAGAAGTACAATCTTTTGAGGCTGTTTAGTATAATTTTAAGATTTTCAGTGCCTTCTCAGTTATGATATATAATTAAAAACTGTACAAGAGATTAGAGAGGGGATTAGGGTACAATAGCATGAGATTATACCCGGTATAAGACCTTAGCAGTAAAGGGCTATTTGAACTATCAGACCTAAACAGTGCAGGTGGGATTACAAGTTCATAAAGGTTCAGGAAACGGGAGTAAGAAAGCGATGTAAAATTACGAGAGGACAGCAAAAGGCCAAGTGCGAATATACGGCAAATAAGTGTAAACGCAGTTGCATTTCAGATGAAAGCAATTTTTGCATGTGGCTTAAAGTTTTTTGCTTAAAGTAACGTTTTGCAAATAACCATTTGACAAAGTGGTGCGAAAATGCTTGTTTGCATTTTGGCCATAATCAGTATAAGGATGTTGATGGGAAAACCCCCCGGCAATAGAGTGTTAAAGTCAAGACTTTAATAGTAGTTTTTGCACAGCAACGGGATAGTATAAAAATTTGGCGAAAATTGAACAATTACAAAAAGAGATATACGCTGGAAATGCTGGACATTATTAAGGCATCCAATGAGAAAACATTGAACTTAACAAAAAGGCTGACAGACATTTAACAGGCAAACTAAATTTATAGAAAAAAGTACAATGAACAAGTATTTAGCAACAATCCTGGGGAAATAAACGGCGGCAGGAATTTAACATGATATATAAATAGATGAGTCTTTGATTGTAAAGTATTTTGAAAAATCTATTTATTTCCTCCATTGAGGCAAATGTTGTGTTGAATATTAATTTGTGTCATTTTGTGTTTCTTATGGGAGAAACGCTGCAGGTGATCAACAACGTTGCAAAATAAATAAAAACAAAAAAAACTGATTTTATTTTTTTATTATTTCAACTAAAGCCGATATTAAGAACATAAACACCAATTTTGATGTTTAAGAATTTCATTAACGAAACAAGAAATTATACAAAAACTAAATCAAAACTGCTGCCCAAAAATTTTAACAGATTCTAACGAACTCTCAGACCATCCTCGTGCTCTTTAAAGTTCTTTGACCTTTAGGCTTGTACAAAAAGAGAGAGAAGAAAAAAACACCAAAACTGACATTTCATACACATGTACATACATCTATATATTAAAAAATAAGCAGCACAGGAAATGTAGTTACTGTTATTGTTTTATTCTTATAAATGGACTCGCTGCCGCTGCCTGACAAAATGGCCAGTGCGTGGATAAAAGAAAATTCCTAAACGTTTAAGTTTTTTTCTCGTTTTCTTTGGTTTGCTTCGAAGCTTTTACTTCTTCTTTCATTCAATTCAATTTACATTTTATTGAATTTACTACTTGTTGTTTGATTATTTTATGCACTTGTCTTGTTGTTTAACGTGCTTAATTTTTTATTTATATTTCTTTTTTGTTTTTTTTTTTTTATATATTTTATATTTATGTTCCATGAGTTGCAGTCAGTAGTTGTGTGTGTGTGAGTGTGTGTGTGTGGTAAGTGCTTTCCAGTGTGTGTTACTTCATGTTTGGCTGCGTAAACGTGCAACTATTGTTATTAATTGCCTATAGCTGTTTGATTTTGTGTTGTTGGCGGTGTAAAAACGTGTGTCCATCTTTTTGTGGCATCCGTTCATTAGTTTGCTCATGGCAGTTGTTGGGGCTTTTTTCTTTCAGTTTTCTTTTACTTATTTATTTAAATTCAAGTTAAATGTGATTTTAAACCGTCATTTAAGCTTGATTTTCAATTATAACTGAAACGTTTATGTACTTAATTACTAAAGAGGTCTTAAAATTAATACTATTATATTGATACTATGGCTAAGTAACAAGTCTTGGTATTAAAAAGTTTCTGTCGTTGATTGGGTGTAATGTTTTTTTATGGCAGAGGTTAATGACTGGAAATGTTGAAACAACTGTTCGTTACTTTAAGACCAACAAAAAAAAAAAAAAAAAAAACAAAAAGGAGGCAGAACTCCAAAAAGTTGAGTGTCATTAAACTTGTGCAATAATGAATTGAAATGTTGAAATTTTGGTTTTTAAATCTGATCTTTGCTTGACCTGCTTCGTTTATTTGTATATTTTTTCAACCTTTAAGTTTTAGTCATTTATAAACCAAAGTTGCTTTTTTGTTGTTGTTAAATAATGGATTACGTTTAAAATGTTAATTGATCAAAATCATTCATGATCAGATGTCATATAAAAAACACTTTTGTGAGCATAAGAATCCTCTTTGGAAAGTGTATGAAGCCATAAACTTAAGAAGAAAATAACACGTCTAGGTTCTGAAGTTGGCGGATTGATTTTATTAAATTCTTTATTTGTGTACAATTCAAAATTTAATTGATGTAATTAATCCAAATATTTGCAATCTTAATAGAACAAATTTTTAGTTTGTTTTGAAAATGTTAATAATATTTATCAAAATTTTACTCCTTTAGAGTTACAACAACTTTAAATCATAATAAAAAAACATTAGTTTTAATATCAATCAGACTATTAGATAGAAAGTTTAAATATAATTTCAGACTATCATAATTTTTGAAGACATATAGCGAAGACATGCGCTAGCCCATAAAGCGCACCAAGCAGTCATGTTCTGTGGATGTAATGGTGTAGCAACAAAAGCTGGTACATTATCCTTCCTCCAAATGCAACAATTCTGCCTATTTACGCGCCCATTCAATCAAAATTGAGCTTCGTCGGAGAACAAAATTTTGTATGGAAATTATATATCGATATTAATCGACGAACAGAACCATTATTTTTCTTTTTTAAATTGCAACAACTTGCAAACGTTGCTCTAGTGTAAATCTATGCATAACAAGCATTGAACAGCTGTTAAATGGACTTTCCAACAGCACTACCGCCAACTCAAAGTTGTTAACCGAATTTAATTGAAAAAAATATTTGCTTTTTTTTATAGTTTTTTTTATTTAATTTTGCAGTAAATTTTTAATATTATAATTTTGATGGAAATAAAACATTTAATTAATATTATTAAACATTTAATTGGTCGAATTAAAAATTTAATTGATATAATTAAACTTTTAATTGTTTCGATTAAATTTTTTTTTGAAAAGTTTAAAAGAAATTTATGACAAAATTATTTATAAAAAAAATGTTCCATCAATTTAAAAATTACAAATAATTGAAAAATAATTTGAAATGTTTAAAAAATATTTATAAATACAAACAATATTTTATTACTATTGAAATTATTTTGAAAAAATTTTGTATCTGTTCGAACACCTTTAAACATATTTTGCTTTGATATCTAATAGTGTTTAATCATTCTTCTATTAGTTTGATCCATTTGTATCTCCTCTCCCAGCTGTACTTCTCCCCTTCGTCAGTGATAGTTATTGAAAAATACGTCTGCATAGAAATTAGTAAAACCTTTTGTTGGTCTTGTCTTAAATAGCTTTTTCTTAGTCATCTGCTCTAAATCGCCTCTAACTATCGCCTTCTCATTTCTAGTGCCAGAATTGTACTGCTTTATTCGAAAACGATGCAACTCAGGCCTGAAAATCATAAATGTCGAAGCATGTCTTTTCTATTGCCTCTGAAAACGCCTCAGGTAGTCCATTTTGTGTTGTAATTGAAAGATATTCAATTGCAACCATAAATCATAATTCAAACAAAAGAAAATCTGAAATATTATGCAAATATTTTGAAAATTTTCATTGAAAATAATCGTTGAAGATTTGCAAAACAACAAAAGAAATAAGTATCCTGAGACTTCCTTATTTACGAAAAGGGTTGTTTTCTTAAACTTAAATTGTGACAAGATAATAATGGCAACTTTAATCCGGCATGACCACATAAATAATAATTATGAAATTAATAACTCAATTAGCATAATTGGGAAATGTGTACAAATAATTTGGCGTTTCTTTGAAAACTAAAAATAAATCATTCACGCGGAATTCCAAGAAAGAGTATTAAATAATTATTATTACTTAATTTGTACAGAAAAATTAAAAATTTCCGCCACCCTTTTAAATACTGAATTGTGTTTTGAATTTAAGGAGAATATCTTTAGCGTTTAAAATTCCCATGAATATTAACACTAAAGAAATTGTAATTCAAAATTATTTATTAAATTAACTCGTAATAGAAACTGAAACGTGAACTTTTTGGTTGGAGATGAAAGAAAACTGAAATTTTATGGCCAGCGACGACCAGAAGATGCATTGCAACAACGTCATATGTTTGAGATTTGCAGGCTGGGAAACCCCAACTCTAACGAAAGCGCACAAAATACCGTCCGAAGTTGAAAATGCCAATACAATTTTACTCACATAATTACGATTGTTTGAGGTGTTAACTAAAGCTGACTTTGTGTTAAGCTGCAACTTAAAACACTACGAATCCAAGATCACAGATTTTCAAGACAAGAATTTGCGGTTTGGGTTTGCTTTCGTATTCTTTACGTTATTTGCCAACCAACGGAATAATCAGTTGGTGTTTGTTTTTCTCCTGTTTGGCTATTTTTAATTTGTTTTTCTTTTTGTGGCTCAGAGACGACCACAACCAAAAATATTTTATTTGTTTTTGGGAAATTTCCCAAATTTGAACTCAATTAAATCGGCTGTGTGTTGTTTTAAGACAAATGTTTGTCAGACTTGTTTTCGATTAAATACCCCGATTAGTGTTTTTCCAATTGCACAAGTTGTCACATGTGTAGCCACAACACAACCGCTTAAGCTGTGATTAATGCACTTAAATCCCTTAAACTTGTATATGGCGATTCAAAAATACCCGCTGTCTCTTTTCTTTCTCAACACACTCTCTTTCCCACCTATTGCCCTCTTGGGCAATGTAAACAGTTTGCTTTCTTGCTGTCGTTGTGTTGTGGCTTAACGTTTCTGCCGTTTGAATGATTTGTCCAGTGGAAAACGACTTTCTGGGTCAGATTATTTGCTTAGCTGGACATCAAATAGTAACAACTTCTGAATAAATACTTTCCATATGAGGGAGTAAATTATCTTTTCTGTTTGTCAGTCTTGCCGTGTAAAGTGATGTAAAAAGGATTTGAGAACCCGCCAAACGGATGCTATTGCGAGAATATTTTTGGTCTTAGGAGAACTATGGAAAATCCAGCATTTGCTGTCAGCAAAAGCATTAGTCTCAAAGAGCGGATTTATTATAGGAAATGGAACGAACAGGAACAAATATAATATATCAAAAAAGGGGGAAAACTAAAATTGAAAAATGTTTCTTTATTTTAATAGAGCGCAAAAGCAACTGAAAAGAGGAAGCAATAAGGTGGGGAACATTACAGGTTTTAATCCTGATGAGAAATGTTTTGGAAACTCCATTTGTGTACATTTTTCTTTTCTGCTGTAACCCGCCCCACCCCTCATTAAAACCATAATTAAACCAACTCTAATCTTTTTCAAATCTTAAATAGTTTCAACATAATTATGACATTAACAGCTTCCATAAAGTTTTTTTTTCTTTCAAATTTCTTGCTTTAAGCAGCTTTAAAAACCTGCTTTATAAAGAGAAAAGAATGCCAAAAAAACAAAAAACAAATCATATTATTTTGTTTAAAACATGTTATAAATAATATGCAAATTTGCCAGCAAAGCGAAACAAATTATAATTATTATTAACAAATTATTAGAAAAAGATAAAATTATTATACAGACGGTTATTAATAAGTGAATAAATAACAAATTGTTGTTCATAAATCTTAGATATAAAAGTTGAGTTGTTTTAAATCAGTGATATAGAAATAAAATTTATTGCTATTTTGCGTTTTAATTATAATGTTTATTTCCGTTGTCTAAATTGATGTTTATGAAGCTGAAGGAAAGAAGAAGAAAAAAACACAAATACTTTATTATTTTAATAAGATGCAGATGCAAACTTTGATGGTTTCCTAAAGAACCTTAACATTTTCCCAGTTACAATTAATTCAGCTGGCTGAATTGAAATTTTATGCCAGAATTCATCAAATCAAATCAATTATCGGTAGCCTTTGAAATAAGGAATCTATACAGCCAGCTGAATTTGCTTATAAAGTAAGTATTCCAAATACTAAACTTACAAAATAATAATTAAAAAAATGTATCTTATTCAGCTGGCTGAATTAATGATATAAATATGCGAGTATATGTCAATTGCAGTTTACTTTTGAAAATATATGGGATATTTATGTTATTCCACCTAAAAACTTAGATTTGTGTTTTGAATCGTGTGTAAATTTTCAACACTATATAAAATGGTTGAAATTGTTCTCTTTTCAATATTTGTATGAAAAGCAAATGATTATTAAACTTTACAGGGCGATAAGGGAAATAAATTTCAAGAGAGAAATAACATTGAATTGCGAAATCATTCCATAACTCGCTTTTCAGCCAGCTGAATTGATAAATTAGTGTATATCTGAAAGGCGCATGCAAACTTTTACAGATACGCAGCACAAAAACTCTATTCAGCTAACCCAGATAACCATGGATACCTTTTTTTTAACTTATGCTGTAAAATGGGCCTCGAAAAATCTATTCAGCCAGCTGAATTTGTATTCAGCATAATTTTTCTTAAAAGAACACTAAAAATAAGTTATTTTATTTTTTAAAATAAAATTTTCTGATAATTCCAGTTTTTTCCTAAAAAATTGCCTGTTGCGACTTCTTGATGTAAATGATGTTTTTTCGTTTTTTATAGCTGTGTGTTTGAAAAAGTCAAGAATTCTTGAAGCTGAACCCATCGTCGGTACAGCTTAAAGAATTCTTGACTTTTAGCTGTAGCGACAAAACTCAAATCTCTTTCACAAAAAAAAAGTGCCTCAACTGAGTTCTGCGAATATCTATTTTTTTAACAAAATTTTAATTCATAAAAAACGAACAGCATCCCTTAAAAAGCTGACGTAATTCTTACTGGCATTCGTGTGAAGGTCATATTTTCAGCGCAACCATTTAGGAAACATTTACGCTGTCACATATGCGACACTTGGTTGGCGTGGAGTTTCATTTTCACTGATTTATTACAACATATTTTTTTTTCAAATCACTCTTTTTTCGTTTGAAACAATATTATACAATTGTTTGTGATGATGGCAAAGCAAAACATTTAAGAATAAGTGGTATTTTGTCTGTTCGTTTTTTTTTTTTTGGTCCTTAGTTATTGTTCTACTCTTTCGTATGACCGTGTTTTGCTGGTCTACGGGTTACTAGCCAAGGTTTATTGCCGTCATCACTCACAAAAGTTATGAGATGTCATAAAACCCACAGTTTTTGTTTTTTGCACATTCACTCTAGATGATTTTTTTTTTAACATGTTGTCCTTTGTTTTTTATGACCTAAAGGAATTAGTGGATGATCTCTACCTAAGATCAGGCTAACAATTAAAGGACCTGCAACAAGTTGTGTAAATTAAACTCTTCGTGTGACTGATTGGCTCGAACGCGCATGTTATACCTCTTTTTGTACAGACTTAAGTTGTTCGTCCGCAATTGCTCGGAAACAGGAGCGCTAGTTTTTTCTCTTGCTTCCTTTTTCGTTTTCCTTAATGTCCTCTGTTCCAGTTCAAACAAGACGTGTTTGGCTGAGACAAAAGCCGTATGGCCGGCCATTTAATTGTGCAAATAAATCTTTGGGAATTCTAAAAAAACACAATTTCTGGCAAAAAAAAAAGCAGAACAATGAAAAACGAGAGACAATTTTTAGGGTTTGTTGTTCTCGTTTTTTTTTTTAGCAGTTTTTTGTTTTTTTGCTATTTTGTTTTCCTAAAATTGTTTAGTTTTTATTTAACATCTTCAAAGCAATTTAAATGTTTTATAATTCCCTTGTAAGGCGTAGCCAAGCGAAAAAGTTAATAGCAAAATTTTCGCCTTAGCAGCGGCTTCAAATGAACTCTTTTGTGCCTAAAAAAAAATTTCACAAAAAAATAACTGCTAAAAAATGTTACTTCGTACTCCCGAAATTCTAAAAATCTCTTTTTTAAGTCAATCCTTTGTGGCATTTAAACTGTTAATTTTCCCCGAAATGATGAAATATTACAAAATACGCTAAAAGGCGTATTAACAAAAAATGCGTGAATGCGGAAATTGGTCAGCAGGAAAAAAACGCTAATAAAAATAATATCCCGCTGAATTTTTAAAAGGTTGGGTTTTACTAGTTCGCAGAAAGACTGAAGAACATGATTGCCCATGAAACTGACTGTAGCAAAGATAATATTTAGAAGTTTTTTTTTGTAAATCAAGTTGAGGAGAAATTGTGTAAATATTTTTGTGGCAAGAACAAGAGTATTCCAATCGATCATGTAATTAGTGGACTTATGAATTTCTTTCATTTTATATAAAATAAGAATCAAGAAAATTTTATATATACTTCAAAGTAATTCGTTGTTGTTTTCTGACTTTGTTGTCCTTATGACCTGGAAGGGAGTTTTGTGGTGCACTTGTGAATGCTTTCAACTGCATAAATTTGCTAATTTAGTCTTGTCCCTTTTTCTTCATATAAACGATGTGTCTGCCTATATTTTTCAGAGCAGATCTTGTCATATATTAGACCAGTTCGTATTACAAACCCCCCTCCCTGGAGAGCTCAGTCTAACCTAAAACTGGTAGCAGCATTTTCCATTAAGAACATCAGACTTTATTTAGATGCGCCGCAGTTTCTTATTAAAGCTGGTCGCGGCACAACAGCAACTCAGGAGCACTTGCATTAGCGAAAACAGGACCCTGCACTACTTCTGGCGTCAAAAAATTAGCCAAAACCTGTTTCTGCTGTTTTTAGGTGCAAACCAGCTCGTTTCAGCCAACTTGGGCACCTCAGCTTGTGAGCAGCACCTGTACTCCTCTTACAAGGCTGTGGAAATAAGCCCTTGCTGGAAGTTCCTGCAGAACCCATGTCATGTGTTCTTTTCCCAGAGTTGTGGCTGCTACGTCTACCGCTTAATCCCTTCTCAGAGTGTCCAAGCTTTAAACCTGTTTCTCTAGTAGAGCACAAGAGCCTAAAAAGACAGACTTTAAGTACAAAACAGTGATGCTAACTTATGCCTTTTTTTCATTTAGCTCCTTTAAGGGCTCAAAAACTATGCCAAGGCAAAAAAAAATTGGCTCCCTGGGATTAAAGAAGGATAGAAAAGAAGTATTCCGAAAGATTTCCCGGCCTATATAATATTTTCCTCTCTTGTCTGCCTTCGTTACACAAAGCAAAATAACAGTTTGAAAAAGAAATGGTTTTGCTGCAATAAAGGAAAAAAGAAAATCCAACTTCCTCGGGGTTTCATAGACTTTGTAATGCAAAAATAAATTAGTTCTCAAGCCGCCAGGCAACGAATTGTCAGCATCTGTTGTCAAGGCGCTGGAAAATAATATATTTTATTTTTGGTTCCAGCTAATAAATAATTTAACTTTTTTGTTGCTTACATTTACTTAAACTGAAGTTACTTAAATGCACATATTTTATTTATTACTGAAAACACACAACCCATGATGAGAAAAACAAAAACCCTTAAACTTTTGCTAATAAATCTCTTTGAAGATATTTATTGTTAAGCAATTTTTTTATTTAAAAACAGAAACTAAATTAGTTTATAGAAATTTGCAACTAAACTTGGCACACAACAACTTTGTGTTGTATATTTAGTACAAAAAGTTGAAAATAATAAATCGACTGGTAAAACTAATTAAAAATATTGCGAATATTATACGTTTTAAGTGGGGGAAAAAACCTGAATTTAGTGATATATTGCCCGGCATTATTTAGAATTTGAGTATCAGCAAAAAGGTGTGATACCCAAAAAAGTAAAATAATTCATCGACTAGTCCCGTGTAGCGTGTCATTACAAATATGCAGGGTGCACCGGTCTAGTAGTTTATGAATATAAATTGAGCAACTTGAGTATCTACAAAATGGTAGAATTTCGCTATTTGGGGCGGTTTTGGAATAGGCGTGAAATTTTAGATTGACGTGGGCTGCTTGTTTTCAAGATACTGGACAGCAATTTGCTAAACTAAAATCTTTAAGCTTTTAAAAATTGAAAATTTTGCCCCAAGGAGCCATCAACATTTTAAGGCCGATTACACTGCAGGTCCGTGCCGCCATAGCGAACGTTAACGTTCGCCTAATCGTAAAGTGTTGGAATTTGACAAAATAAAATTCATAAATAGTGGCCCAATTAAGTTTTTTGTCCGTTAACGTTCGATGTTCCTGGGACTGGCGACAAATATCATCTTGTGGGTTACTGATTTCATATTAATTTTATCGATGTCTGCAAATAAAAGAAAATGCCTGAAATAACTTGTAATATCTCCGAAAGTTTTGTTTGAAAATATTACGGTTTTTCAGCGACATCCATCCATCAATAATCGAAGGAAGAATTTTTTTTTTTAATATAATTAATTTTTTTATTTCCAACATTCTTCAAATTTTAAACATTTTAATTAAATTAAAAATATTGGTATTTTTGAAAATTTTTTAAGAAAAAATATATGCAATGAAATTTTTGCTTTTTCTGTTAATAGTTTTCCTGAAAAAGTTTTGGAACGAAAAACAACCTCTTGAATTAACATTTTTTAGTTTTTTTTTTTATAAAAAATCAAAAGCACCTCAATTTTGAAGAAAATTGCCAAAAAAGAAATTGTATTTCTTCCTTCATTGATGTTTGTTTAAAATAATTTTTTTATTAATTATTTTCTTTGAATCATTAATTTGTTTATTCGTCATTTAGTTACAGTTAGAAAATGTATTTATGCTGAAAATCTGTTGTCGTTCAATAACTGCGTTCGTTGGTTTTTTAATTGTTGCTTGAATAGGCGAATTCAACGAATTTTTTAATTGAATAAATAATAAGAAAGAAAGAATAAATTTGTTTAATGCAGACCATTTTTTTCACTAAATATATCATACAGGGAAAAATAATCATGTACATTCTGTGGCCATTGTGTTATTAGACGATACTGATGAAATTCGACGGCCTTAAGGTCAAAGGTCAAAGGTATCCTTTGAGAAGTTATTTTTTTTTTTTTGTGAAAAATGTATTTAAAATCTATTTCTTTCTTGCTGTTTTCTTTTAAATTAATAAATAAAATGAATAGTGAAAAAATAAATAAAATTAAATATATATTGATAGAAATTGTTTGCTTTGGCTGCAAGTTTTTGAAAGCTCTGCCTCAGGATTGCAAAATCAGAACATCAAAATTGCTCATCTTTTGGAAGGACTCCATTTTTCCAAATTGGAAATAGATGAAGTAAATGGAAACACAGACAAATCTTCACATATTACGTTTATTTTACGTCATGGAAATTATACAAAAGTGCCCCTTAATAACAGACATATACCACAAAACGATTGGCTCAAATATTTGGGACTGTACATTGATCGTAGACTTATACGGAAAAATCATATAAAAGTAAAATTAAAAAGCTTTTGGTTGCTGGTTGCAGGATCCAGAAACATAGACTGCAATGCAAAATAATTATATATAAAACAATTTCAAAACCCGTTTGGACTTACGTTATAAAAATTGTGGGGGATAGATATTGAAGTACTTAAAACGTTTCAATCTAAACATTGAGGCGCACTGTTAATGCCCCAGGGTTTATAGCAAACAGAGCTGTTCCTGATGACTGATCAATTCCAATGGACCAGCAGAAAATTTCACTCGATATTCACAATAATCATCCCTATCGTTAATAGATTGTAAATAGAATTGAATGAGAGAAACAAAAAATTGTTCATAAAATTTTCGCACTTCAATTGTAACCAAAAATATTCTTTTTAATATTATTTTTATACTCTATACAAAATCCGTTTATTTCTGGAACTTTTATGTTTCTTATTACTTTTTCATATTTTTCAGTTCGTCTTTGGCTCAAAAATAATTAAAAGAAAATTAAAGGATTTTTCTAACATTTTGTTTATGTACCAATATTTTGATACACGTCGCTGATCATCCGCCGGGCTAATTAAAATATTTACTTTTAGGTCCAAATTTAAACTATTAACACTCGTCTATTTATGTATATAAAATATTCAGCCTGGGGTTTATTTCCCCAGAATTGTGGTCCAGTTGCTAAACCCATTTATTGTCATTTTCATTTTTTTAAGCAAAGAAAAATCTTCCTAAAATATTTACTCTTGTACTTGAAACGTAATTTGATTTGAAAAAAGAAAACTACATACTTTCAGTTGCAGGTACATAAAAGTATTTAAGCGTCAAACAAGATATTCAAAAACTCTAACGATATCGTTCCTATATTGATGAGATCGACTTGTTGTTGATATGAAATTATTTGGTATTTTAAAACTGAAACAACCAGAAATTTGAAGACAATAACAAACCTTTTGTTTATATTTTGCACCAAAAAAAAAAAAAAAAACTTCAACTGAGAAGGTTCGTAAATCGTTTTAATCGAGTGATTGGCCTATAACCTTTTAGGTAGTCTTGGGTCTAAAATTGTATCAAGAAAAGTGTAAATGTGCCAACATTTGCAAAAAAGTTACTAAATAACTAAATAAAAGCCAGTAATAAAAGATATATCCGTTGTGCTGGCGATTTTTATAAAAGAAGTTTAATTACCTGCGAAATTCCTTCATTAAATACCTAAGAAACGCGTGTATAAGCAAATATTTTTTGGAATATTATTATTATAGTTCTAACAGAATAAGTGTATGGTGCCTTTTCATATTGTCCTCTGGGCAATAAATCAATAAAACCATAGAATTATTTATAAAAATGAGGCATAAATATTATTACTAAACTAGTTTTAAAAAATACAAAACATATAAACGTATATATTTAATAAACTTTTTTATTTCTTTTCATTTATATATATATATAAAAAAAGGGGGAGGAGTTTGTTTCCTAATTTGAATTAAAAAACTGTATGATCAGTGGATAAACGAAACAAAAAGACAAAATATATATGAACAATTGCAGTTGAACCCGTTTAAAATTTATTGTTGTTATACAAAAATTTGTCGCTGGAACAATATCAAATGTTGGGAACTCTTCAAAGAGCAATTAAACCTTAACAGTCACATGTTAAAAGTCTTAACAGTCACATGTTAAAAGTCTTAACAGTCACCGGTGCAGTACATTTTTCAAAGATCTTCAACTGTTTTAAGTAACTGGGCAAAGAGTTGGTTGATGTTAATGCCTTCAGCTTTATGTTAGTCCGGCTTCGTCATGTTAAGCCTCATATTCCAGGCTTTTAACATTTCTGTTAATATATATTCGACTGCAGATTTCATTCATGAAGGCGATTTATTGCCCTAAACGTAACTCTCTCCCTCTCTTTCTCTCTCTCTCTCTCTCTCTGTGTGTGTGCGTATCTCTTAAGTGATATTTTAGCTAAAAGTAGGCCTTAACAGGGCAAGAGTAGCGGCTTAACTTAATGATACAAGAGATCATTAAGCTGGCATTAGTAGTTGTTGTTTCCCCAAAGCCCGAAAGAGACAGTTTATAGAGTTTTGGCTCAGCGAAAATGAGATGGCCGGTTTGTTTACCCACCAAAGAAAGAGCAGCTAAAACACAAAGAGCTGTTCTTCTTCTTAAAAAAAAAAAATAGAAAACAACTCTGCTGAGAGTCTGAAAATGTTAACATTCGCACTAGAGTCATCAGTCACGGTGCGCCTGTGCTGGTTGGTATTTAAACTAAAGTAACAACGTTCAGATGTTTTGTGCACCTTTAGCAATGAGCAAGGAAACACTGAAGTTTGTTTAGGGACGTTCAAAACAATTTTTAATAAGCAAAAAAAACATGTTAACAAATTAACGGATTAATTGCTAAAAAAAAAAACGACCTAAAAGTGCAAACATTTGGCAATAGAAATAAAGTGTTTTATGAAGAAAATTAAAAAATAAAGAAGATCACAACGAAACAAAAGTGCTTCCTAAAAGAAAAAAAACATACGCAAATAAACTGATAACGCGCACCCACTTACTTGGAATATCTTTTTCACCAAACGGATTTACATTTTTTTGCCCCTAAAGGTAAGTGAATTCCGCCGGTGGCGTAAAAAATTAGCACATCTAAATATTTCCAAAGGTGACAGAAAATATCATAAAAAAAATGTTTATGCTTCTGGGAAATTTTTGAGAATTTAACTAAAACAAATAAAAAAAAAAGGTTTTTTTGTGTGGAAAAAATTGCCAAAATTTTATGAGCAGAGCTAAAAGTTGTCAAGGCTATTTATTTTTTTTTTACAAACTGTGACAAAAAACTACACAACTACCTGCCCTGCAGAGCCTTAAAAAACCACATCATGCGTCATATAATTGCACAACAACAACAGCAACAAAAACTAAGTTTGTTTCCAATTTACAAATCATTTGAATATGTTAAGACTGAATTTGAACCAAATAAATGACGAATTTTAGTTTCAAATGTCCCGAAGCAGACAGACACGTTTTGGAGATAAGAAAAAAAGTGCTTAAGAAAAATAAAACTAAACCATCAAGTTGTGAAATTTCAGAAATGCTTCCTAATTTGTTACTATTATTGGTAATGCATTTAATGATTTGTTAATGTTTTTTTGTTTGTTTTTTAGATGAATCAAACGTGTAAAGTGTGCGGAGAGCCTGCTGCAGGATTTCATTTTGGTGCCTTCACGTGCGAGGGCTGCAAGGTAAATTTTCGGACATTGAAAGTGTGAATCTCTTAATCAATGAAACTACTTCTTGGCCAATAATACAGTTTTTGCTATAGCGGACACACATAACAGCTAATGTGCTGCACAATGAAGGAGGGGGTGGGAGGGACAAACCAGAATCAGAATAATTAGAAAAATTTGCTTACCTGCACTTTGCTGCTTTCCAAATTAAACATGTCAGGCTTGTACTTACTACAAGTCCCATGAATTAGAAAAAATAATCATTAGTAGGATGTAGCCTCAATAGAAATAAGCAGATTGTGTGAAAAAGATTTATACGGGACAGTCAAAAACTTAATTAATTTTGTTTTTTCTTCAACAGCGTCAGAATATTCTGTAGAAATCGATTTTCCGAGCCACGAACTGTTGGCCACTCAACCGCCCATCGAGGCTCTCTAAATTTCATATAATGTTTGTTTTTAAAAAGTCGCTTTTGATGGTGTCCCTCAATCACCGAAACTATAACAGCGATCTTTTAATATTAAAACATATAAACAAATTTTCTATTGCATTAAAAATTCGCAAAATTTGTTTAGAATATATTAAAATAAGAACAATTTTGTTCAAAATTATTTTAGGCCCTAAAACTTATTTTCGATTTTTTAATCAACTTATAGTTATAAAGTTTTATAATTTAAAACGTTTCGCATTCTGATGTGATCGCATTAATATTACAAATAAATTGCAAACACTTATTTTTTCAAACACTAGAACTAGAAAAACTTAAACAAATTAAAATGAATTTTAGTTTCACAAAAAGTTTTATTAGAATTTATTTCAAATATAATTTCTTGGTATTTATGATTCTAACTCTGAAACCATGGGAATCATTTTGCGATATTTTTTATTAAAAGTAATAGAAAAGCATAAAAATCAAGATAAACCAAGAAAATCATCCAGTTTTTAACAAAAATAAAGTGGTTTCTAAATGTTGAAAATATTTGCCAAGCAACACCAAGTCGAAACTTTAAGTTTAGATTTTCAAAATTTAATAGTTTTATTATTTATAACGCAAAACTGTTCAAATTCAATAATTTTTCAAAATTTTGTCGAACTAATTCATTGAGATTCGAACCCACCAAATTCAACTTATTTGATCAATCAAAATATATGTTTTTATTGAGCCTGAACTGGGGGGAAACCAATAAAATCAAAAACCAATAAATTCGAAACGCAAAAATTTCGAACTTGGTTTCGAATTTCGAATTTTATCGAACTCCGAATTTAAAGAAATAACAAAGAAAATGTTAATAAATCTTTTTCAATAATAATAATCACTTTCTAGAACTCAATAGAAAAATCGAATCGAACATTTTCGAAATTAAATTGAATTTTCTTATTATTTATTTAATTTGTAACTCTTAATTTGAAATTAGTTGGGCAACAAAACAAAAACTAAGAAACAAATTTTCACTCAAAATAAATTTATTTAAAGAAAATCCTGCTTAAAATTAACTAAGAAAAAGAAAATAACTTTGGAAACATTTAAGGTTTTCATATCGACCAATAAGATCGCAGTAAATAAATGGTTTGATTTAAAATAAGAACCAGCAGGAAGCTGCCAAAATGAGTTTTTTATCAATTAAGTCACAGTTTTACAGTCTTTTTTTTTTAATACAATTCAAATTGGATTGGAAATCCTCGGAAATAGCAGTTAAATCCACCGTTTACTGTCAGCGTAGAAAAAACAGGTTTTACCGTTTTCTTTTATTTTCTTCTGCCGTTTCAGTCGTTTTTTGGCCGCTCCTACAACAATCTGTCATCGATCAGTGAGTGCAAAAACAATGGCAAATGCGTGATTGACAAAAAGAATCGCACCACTTGTAAGGCCTGTCGTTTGCGCAAATGTTATACCGTTGGCATGTCGAAGGGCGGCTCACGCTACGGCCGTCGCTCCAACTGGTTCAAAATACACTGTCTTTTGCAGGAGCAACAACAGCAAGCTGTGGAGGCCGCCTCTAAGGCGGCTTCAAACGGTTCTCTGGCCGCAAGTGCCAACAACGCAACGGCCTTTGGTGACATGGCAGCGGCTGTGGCTGCCCAACAACAATTTTCCCAAAGGAATTCACATCTGGCTGGCGCCTCTGCACCTCATTTGGGCTATCCCTCCTATTTGCCGGAAATGTCTGCTGGCCCCTTCATGTCTGCTGCTGCTCTGCCCTTTTTCAGCATGATGAACTCTTTGCCCACGCCACCCTCAGCCTTTCAAATGCCGCCACACTTGTTGTTTCCCGGCTACCATCCGGCAGCCGCGGCAGCTGCTGCTGATGCCGCCTATCGCTCGGAAATGTATAAACACAGACAGTCGGTAGACTCCGCCGGCTCCGTAGAGTCGCAGTCGCGCTTCTCACCCTCCAGTCATTCTGCACACTCGCTCAACCCCGAAGACCACCATCACACAGGGCGGCCAACGATCGCACAACCACAACAAACTCCCCCGGCTAGAGAATCTCCCGAGTTGTGCGTGTCGGGAGAGGACGATGATCAAGCCCACAAATCTCTGCACTCCCCAGCCACAAATTCGCCAGCGTCCTGCTTGGGTGCTCAGCCCCAAATACACAGCCCGCTTGCCGTGATAGCCCAGCCACAGCAACACGCCACCCCAGAACCCTCCTTTGCGGCCAAAATGCAGTCTCTTTCGCCCGTTTCTGTGTGCTCCATAACTAATGAGACCAGCGCTTTGGCCAGCAGCCACGATCAGCCCATCAACCACCAGGACTGTCCCATGGATCTAAGCATGAAGACTTCCAGAAGTTCAGTACACAGCGAAAGCGACATATTGAGCGAATCATCGGAAGAACACACCGTACGACGCAAATTCTATCAACTGGAAACGTCTACGGAAAATTCAGAAAGCTCCTCCGACTCAGAGGCCATAAAAAGACAGAAATTATCAGAAACTTCTTACAGCTCTTTCAGCTCCCATCATGCCCAACGGGGCCTGGTGTGTGTCTAGAGAAAAGCCTGAACCCCGGATTGGCTGCAGGCCAAAGCCACAATCATTTACCAAAACCACTTCTCCTTCTTTCTGGCAAAAAAGGAGAAACTAATTTAAGCCCAAAAAGCTTAAATTGCAAAGTAACTTAAACCATCCATCCCCTTATAGTCAATGCAACTTTTTTAATTTTTTTAATTTTAAAACAATAAGACAACTTCGCTTCTTCTCTTGTAAATAAAATTATGCAAATTTAGTTGGTAATTTATAGTATTTTTTTTTTAAATTTTATTTTATTATATTTTATTCTTTATGAAATTCCAAATACTATTTTATAAGTCTAGCTGAATTAATTTTATTATCTAGAAATAAAAAGTTAAGCTTTTATATGTTTAGGGACTAGTTTAGTTGCACAACAGAATTAATACTTTAAGGCCAACAGATACCCTTAACTATTTTGTGTATGAAGAAAGTGTGGAATTAAGAATTAGCGCGGAGACCTTCATTTCATGTATTTTTCTCTTTTTGTTTGTGTGAAAACTCCTGTTGATCAGTTTTCGGCCTGTACAGTTAGTGGTAGATAAGCAAAAGGAATATGTTTAGCAGCTAAAATTGTTATTAAGGCAACTCCTTTATTTTTTATATAATTTTTCTTTAAAGAAAAAAAATCAATCATGTGTTTTAATTTATTGATTATTAAAGGCCAATGACTTCTTCTAGAGTTATTAAAAAAGGAAGAAAAAAATACAAAAGCCAACAAACAAAACTGTTGAAAAAATATAGAAATATATGAAAATCCAAAACGAAAACGTGTTTTATTCATTAACTTGGCACAAATTATTCACAGCGAAAAGTTAAGAATTTGTTGATTTGAAAATTATGATTTGAGATGGTGGGATTTGCTTCAACAAAACTTTTTTGCACATTGAAAATCTAAAAAAATATAAAATTATTACAAAAAAAAAAATAAAATTAAATGGTGTTGTGGCCCTAGAGGGTTCATTTGCAATGATCTCATTGGGATCCATTTCTGTTTGATCACTAACAAATGAGTCCTTCGTCTGATGCCGTTGTGATGAGTCCAGGATTTCAGTAAACAATTTTTCTTTCAGTTTCAGTTCTTTGGGACTGTGATGTTTTGTGCCAATCGTCGCATCTCTTATTTGTTATGAGTTAAGCAGCAGTTCTGGCGCCCAACAGCTCTGAACTAGTTCAAGTGAACGACTAAGCAAAGTGAACAAACATTATAATATATCATTTTAGCTCAAGGCTTTTAATATTCTAGTTGTAAATAATTTTTTCTTTAATAAATAAATATATAAAATAAATGTCTGTATCTTTTTTTATATAATGACTTTTTTTCAATGACAAGTTGCAGGAATACGAATTTTGTGGCACAAACTTCAACTCGGGTCTGTTCTGTGAACCGTATGGTTTTGAAAAGCCAGTAAATTTCTGTTGGTGTTCAAAAGTACAAAATATGTACTTGAATAAGAAAAAGTTGCTCAAACAGTGGCCACTCTTTTTGTTTTTTAAACATAAAAAAATTGTGAACGCCATTTTAAAAAATTTATTATCAGTTTTCATAACTTTTCTAATTTACAAAAGTAATTTCACCAACAAGAATCACTGAGTTTATGACAAGAAGCTCAATTTTTATTTCTATGATTTTTATTTTGTAGTTAAAATTTATATTTCCCGCTTTAATTGGCCGTCCTTTTAAACACATCGAAATATAGATTGAAGGGACTTATAGTAAAATTGTTAAATTTGAAGGACCTGTATTTCTCTCAATATTTATTTATTTATATGGCTACAATATTTTCTAGGACGATGTGTTATTATTTTGAGAACAAATTTGCAGGCAAAACTCATTTTACGTTATTTTGGCTGTTCTAAAATTCGAACAAATGGATTTTAAAGAACTCAGCAATTCAACAAAAAGTATAACTGAGTCTATGACAATAGGCCATAATAATTAAAAAGAAAATTGGTAGCTGAAAAAAATCTTGGAGTCTTTAAATTTTATGATGGCTGACAAATAACTAAGAAAAATATAAAAATCAGCAGGAAATTGGCAAAATCACTTTTTATCAATTGAGTCAATTTGTTAAACTTATTCATTAGAAGTGGAATGGAAAATCTTCGAAAATATCAGTTTAAAGAATCTTGATTATAAATTTTAAAGGTACAAATAAATCCGCCTTTTATTATTGGAGTACAAAAAACAAGTTTTAGCGTTTTCTCTTATATTCTTCTGGCGTTTCAGTCATTTTTTGGCTGCTCCTGCTCCTACAACAATGTGTCAAATCGCTTTTAAGTAGCCAGAATTCGGCAATTCAACAAACGCTGTAATTAAGTTTATGACAAGAGGCCATAATTTAAGTTTTTCCATATTAAGAACTCAAGGAGTCCTTTAGCAGTTTAGGACTAGTAGGATTCTATACAAAAATTCTTTTATTGGATATTGAATTTGTAGTGGTACTCCACTCAATGGACAAGTCACTAGAGTTCAGAGGTTGAAGGTTTGTTTGCCACCCAGTAGTTTGAGCATTTGTCCGGGCCAAAGACTTTAAATCCTTAAAATAATATATCGCTTAAAACTGACCAAGACTGAAACTAAAATTTATAGCATTTTAAAATCTAAATAAATAGTCTTTTTTTATTTTTATGTTTTTTCTTAACATATTTTTCTTTGTATTAACAACAATAATGGCTGTTAGGCGGATGATGAAGAAGAACATTCATTTAGGGCAAGAGAAATATGTACAAAGAGTCAACACTGTATGACAGAGTTTGTTTAATTTAAATGGCAAAGAAAAAATAAAACAGAAACAACAATTACACCGGTAGGCCTGTATAAAGGAAAAATAAGCCACTTGAAGGGACGGACAGGGAGACAGACAAAGAAACAAACCTACAAACATCGCTATATAGACCAGTTAAAGTAGTGAAAAGCTTCAAACGAACAGGCTCAGAAGCAGACAACAAACTAGTCGTCAACAAATCAAATAGCCACAACCAAATTCAGCACTACATGCACACAGCCACACGCACACACTTGCAATACTTGCCCCCAACACACACATACATTTACACATCCGTACATACATTTGAATAAATAAAATGCCTGTAAATAGTGTTTTTGTGGCCGCTGCTGCTGCTGCTGCTGTTCGTGGTGCCGGTGCCGGTGCCAGTGCCGGTGCCAGTGCTGTTGCTCAGTTCAAGTGTAGCTGTTGCTGCTGTTGAAATTGTTGCTGGCTGCTTGTTTAAATGTTGATAATTAAGCGATTAAAATTCCAGCCAACAACACGAATGACTTTTATATGTGTTAATATTAAGTTTATTATTTAAAGCAGCACGTGTTTCTTTTGGGCAAAAGTTGTTTTTTTCTTTTTTCTACTTCTTCTTTTTCTTAATATTGTTGTTGCTAAAATGTTTTATGCGCCTGTATTTCAGCTGAAAAAAAAGCTTCAATGTTGTTGTGTTTATTTTTTTTTTTATTTAATGTTACTGCTAAAACAACAAATAACACACAATACGAAAACAAAGCGTTTTCTAAATGTTCTCTAAACGGCCGAAATGTTCAACATTTTATAACCATTAGCCAAGAAATTTCTTTAAAAAAAAAAAGAAAACAAAAATAATTTTGTACCAAGACGACTTCAACACTTAACTCAGGCCTATTTCATGAGCAGATTTTTAATTTAAATCCAGAAACTTGGTACAAAAAAAAAACTGCGGTTTAAATTTACACTTAAATATGCGCTATGAAGCAAAAATTTAACTCACCACCCATCGAGGGCCGCAGCAAAAACCAAAGAGGAGTATTTTATTGTATTTAAAATTCCATTTGTTTTAAATAATAAATTTTTAATATTTTTATACCTATTTTTTTCTTTTCTACTGAAGCTAAAGTTAATTATCGTGTATTAATTTTGGAACTTCATAAATTTTGTTAAAGTAAAAAAAAAAAAAATAAAAAAAAAAAAATTTAACAACAATTTGTTTAATAACAAATCGCTTAAATATTTCAGGGTCTAACTGTAAAACAGTTTGGGGTCAACTAATTCATAAAAATTCATAAAAATTTTCACAACTATAATTTTTTCAATTTTAAACAATAATTAACCAGCAAATTGTAGTTGAAGAAAAATTCCCGTCTTAAAATTACAAAAAAAAGTCTGCTGTTCAACGATAAATAAAAAACGAAACGAAAATTTTCCCTCTTTTTTCATAAAGGAAATTTTTTTATTTTAGAGGAATGCAACTTATTCATGTTTTTATATAAATTCTGGTTTTAGCTTAAATTGATTTTGACCGCTTTAATTGGCCGTCATTTTGACACAAACGTGCCATTTTTATTCTATTTCTATCATCCCACTGTTACCCAAAACAATATGGCGCCGATATTTTAACATTTTGTCGTTTCTGTATCACCGGCTATTTGTTGTAGTTCTTGTTTTTTGTTATTTGTTTCTAATTTAGAAGAGCACCAATAAAAACGTTCATGAATAAAATATGTTGCTGCTCCAACTTATACGGGGTGCACCAAAATTTATTATTTATTTGAAAAAATTTTTTTTCTCAGATTTTAAAATATACAAAAAGGAAGATTTTCTACACCAGGAGGGGAAAGTAATTTCACTTAAATGTAGCCCTTATCACTGGAGACACAGTGACACTTTCTGAAAACCAATTTTTGGAGAGCGTATAATTTCCAGAAAATTTGGAAATTAATTGGCCAGAGCATTCGCCAACCAGCCCATGCTGACTTCGTGGTCCACCCCGTGCATCAAAATCTATCTAAGATTCGTACGGTTTCAACAAAATACATATTCGACATTTGTTTTCAAGCCGATAGTCAGTCTGTGACGTTTGTTTCTGTTTTCATTTTATTACATGTGGCCAATATGTCTTCACACCTGTAAAGCGATATTTTCTTTTTGTTTATACGAGCATCGCTGTTAATTTTGTTGTCGTTCACTTATCACTGTACAGCGTTTAGAAATATTTTACGTTCTCAGCGTTTCGACTTTTGAAATATGTCATTGTCAACAGTAACATAATTTTCTTAAATAATGTCTATTTGATGGACGACTTTTGATAGCGAATTGAGGCAAAATCCTCCCCATAGTAATGACTTTTAAGATGGGTGGTCTTCAAATGCAACGACTTTCTTCAAAGCATCGAAACGTCGTAGTCCCAACTTGAAGAAACCAACGTGGGCATAAAGAAGATTTACGAGTTTCTCCTGGGGATCTTATAAATTTTGTAATGCAAAAACTACACTAAATGATTTCCATATAGAAAGCAAAGGAAATTCTAAAGAAAAATTTTATGAAAATCTAAGATATATTTTTTGGAATCTGAGAAATATTTTATACAACAAAATCGATTAGAAGGTGAGAAATTTTCTTAAGAAAAAATTGTATCGGAATCTGAGAAATGTTTTAAAGAAAAAATGTAGCAGAATTTGAAAAAAATTCGAAAGAAAAGATTTAGCAGAATTTGAGTAATTTTTTATAGAAAAAATGTATCAGACACTGAGAAATTTTCTGTAAAAAAAATAATCAGAATCTGCGATTTTTTCTAAAGAAAATACTTATCAGTATTGGAGAAATTTTCTAAGAAAAATTTTTGTCAGAATCTGAGAAATTTTCTAAGATAAGAGTTTGCCAGAATCTGAGAAATTTTCTAAGAAAAAAATTTGTCAGAATCTGAGAAATTTTCTAAAGAAAATGTTGATCAGAATCTGAGAAATATTCTATAGAAAAATTTTATCAGAATCTGAGAAATTTTCTAAGATAAGAGTTTGCCAGAATCGGAGAAATTTTCTAAGAAAAAAATTTGTCAGAATCTGAGAAATTTTCTAAAGAAAATGTTGATCAGAATCTGAGAAATATTCTTTAGAAAAATTTTATCAGAATCTAAAAAATTTTCTTTATAAAATATTTATCAGAATCGGAGAAATTGTTTGTACCAAAAATTTAGGAAAATCTGAGAACATTTCTTAAAAAAAAATTATAGAATCTCAGAAAATGATCAGAAAATTAATTTATCAGAATCGGAGAAGTTTTCTATAGAAAAAATATACCAGAATTTGAAAAATTTATCAGAGAATTTTTCTATAGAAAGGATTTGTCAGCATAACAGAATTTTCTATAGAAAAGATTTTTCAGAATAACAGAAATTTCTATAGAAAAAATTTATTAGAATCTAAACATTTTCTGTAAAAAAAAGTTTATTAGAATCAGACAAATTTTTTAAACAAAAACTTTATTAGAATCTAAAAAATTTTATTTGAAAAAAATTTCTGTAGAGGAATTTTTGCACGTTTCTGTAGAAAATATTATAAGAATTTTTAAAAATTTGTTCGACGAAAAATGTTCCTGATGCCTAATAATTTTTCTGTTTGTCAAATACGTCTGTTAGTTTTGAAAATCTTACTCTTTGTCACTGTATTAAATAGTTGTTGCCAATTAAAAGGAAACAAAATATGGTGTTACGTGATGCGGGTTGTCAATTGCTGAATTTGCATTTATTTATAAAACTATTTGGCTAATCAACGCCCTCTTTTTTGGCTGATAAATGTGTTCAGCGAAATAAATAAAAAGCAAAAATATTTGCTTTCAATATGTCCATAAAGCAATAAAATCTGTAATAATGGAGTGTGATATAAATTATAAAAAATTTGCAAAATTCATACAGAAGAATACGATAGCGGCTAAATAATATGTGCCCAACTGAGATACAATGGCTGAAATTTATAAAACACAATACTGAAAACAATAGCAAATGTCCCCAGAAAGGTTTCCAAAGTTTCCTCAAAAAAGCCTTTAAATAAATTGTCCCTGATTGCTGTTAGCCAACACAGAAAAACCTTTAGCTAATGAACTTAATTTGTCAATCAATCTTGGCCCTTTCAAATGACATGCGTAGATCTTAAAAGCCAGTATTATTACAAAATAATTTATTGAACCGTCACATTGTAAACTCATTTATTTCCAATAAAACAAACACACCAACCGAAATCATAACTACAACCCACAGCGGCAAACTGTAATAAAAATTAGTAATCTAATATAACATTAAATGGTGTAACAAATAAATGTTTAAAAGGCGCCAACATCTAAACAATCCACCATCAAGCACAAGAAATAACATCAAGCTTAAATGCCTTGCGATGAGATAAGAGAAAAAACAACAACAGAAATAGCAGATAATGAAAACGTCCAACATCATTCTGCTCCAAGCCCAATGAATTCACCAAAAGATCAACTCAACGCTGGGCCAAACGAATGACTGAATGGAGTGAAAAAAGCAAATCTTAACTGAACACTTTTCAAGCTCAAATTACATTAGTGTCATTTGGCGCCACCAGCTTTTTTACCGAAAAAATTAACAACACATAAAAATCGAAAATCCATTTGGACAAAAAAAAAAAAAAACAAAACGAAAAACAACTCAGGCCTAAAAAGGCACATTCAGACCTTCAGTCACAACAACAAATGACACAACGTCATCATCATTAAAAAAAAATGATGCAGGTTGTGAATAGTACAACAATCAATAATATTGTTACAATTTATTGGGATAATTACTAGATAAACGACAAAAAGAAAGATACATAAATTTCCAAAGCTTTCGTGGAAAAAATCTTTGAGGATTGAAAAATCAGAACATGAAGAAATTTCTCTCAATTATATCTCTTGGAAGTTGGAAAAAATGTCTCGAAAACTTAAAAAGTTTTCTATAAACAAAATCTTTCAGAACGTGAAGAAACATTTCTCCAAACAAAGTCTTTTAGCAATTTGGAAAATTTTCTATAAAGAAAACTTTCAGTGACTTGCCCTGAAAATTCTTCAAGTATCTATAACACAGGCGCACAGGTAAAACATTCAGAAACAGACACAAACGTTACACTGTTTGCATACGTAACTAAAAGTTGGCTGCACTACTTCCCTTAAAGCGCATAATAATGAAACCAAATTGACCGAATCACATTAAAGCAGTACAAAGTTTTAAACAAAAACACAAACACAAATAGTGTTAACAAAAACAACACATGGCCGAAAGACTGGCGTCAAATCAGCCAAAACAAGCAACCAAAATGCCAGCGAGTGCGGCAGAGAAAGAAAAATTTTATGAATTTTTAAATGATCCGATAATGAACATAAATTCTTGACTGCTCCTGATTTTTGATACTTAAAATCAAATAAAAAAAAATAAGAGAACAGAACTTGCAGGTAAATGAGGCTTTAACCTGTTGAAGGGAGCGATTAAAATAAAGACAATTTACGGGGTCAGCTACCGAAGGTGGTAAAAGTTTAACTGTGACTTGAACAGAAAAATCCCACAGAGTCGAATATTAATTTAAATAGAAAATTTTCCAAATGTGGCAAATTTTTGTTTTAAATTTTTTTTTAATTTATTTTTAGAACTTGTAAAATTTGTTCTAAAGAATTTTTTTGCAGACTATGAAAGTTTCTGTTTGTGAAAATTTTTTAAGTCATACATTTTTATTTCTTTAGATAATTGTTTTATAATTTGGAACATTTTCTTTAAGGACATTTTTTCACAACCTAGAAATGTTGCTTTATTGAAGATTTTTCGGAATGTAAAATATTTTTGATATTGAAAATTTTGTGGCATATCTGAACTTTTCTTAACAAAAAGTTTTCTGTAATTTAAGTTACTTTTGCTGGAGACAGTTCCTAAGAATTTAAACATTTTTCTGTTTGGAAAATTTTTAGAATTTCAAACATTTTTCAAATAGTAAAAAAATTTACAAATTTTTAAAAAGCCTTTAAAATTTAAGATATTTGTTTTGTGGGAAAATTTCTAGAATTAAGAAATTAAAATATTTTCCCTCTAGAAAATAATGCCAAAATTAAGAAACTCTTTATACAAAATTTTCTTTGGCAGTCAATATTTTGTTTTGGAGTATTTTGAAGGAAACATTTTTTTGGCGATTTATAGGGTTCTGAACTCTAGACCACAAAAATTGTCTACTGGCAAACATTTCGTTGTTCTACAATTTGTGGAATCTTGGCCCGTTTTTACTAATTTCAGGCGAGAATTTATATTTAAGAAACCGTGTTTAAAACAAATGCTGTCACAACATCCGGTTTGATTTAAATATTACTTGAAGACTGAAGCTAAAAGAAACAAAAGGCAAACGAACGAACATGTGTCCATGAGTCTAGAATAAAACTAAATGAAACTCCAAACAGACGGAAAGACAGTGAGCGGCAGCCCTGCGGACAAAAAGTGCGTAAACATTTCATTTGTTCAGCCAGATACGAGTGAGTAGATGATGACGATGATGATGGACTCAATATTGTGCACTGAACTGAAATGCTAAGAAAAATTAGTATTCTAAGTTACTCTAGAATTCTTCTTTTTTTTTAATTTTTTATATGTATTTTAATATGCCTCGCATATGCCACTGTTGCAAGTTGTTTTCTTTAAGGCCATTAACATTCTGTGTTGGTTAGAAGTAAAATTGTGATTTTTTCTGGAGGGTTTTTTTTTCTACAAGTTTTTCATTCATAAATTTATTATCATGATTTCGTACAGTGACAATATGTTTTATTTTGTTGTTTTCTACTACAATGATCTCTAATGGTCATAAATATCTAATGTTTTGTGTGTCGTGGCAAGAAAGGAAAAACTGAAGGGAGTTTAACAACCTGTTGTCGTTTCCATATGCTTTTTGATTATTTCTTTGCGATTTGTCAACGAAAAGGAAGTTAAGGAAATTATTATAAAATATTAGATTCTTTTTTTCAATTAATATTGTTCGGGGTATAGACAGCGAAAGCGAAAAAAACAAACCATAATGTCACACAACTTCCGTGAAAATGAGTTTGTTTTTGCTAGAATTTCTATGAAAGTGTCATGTGAAGGTTTTTGTATGGAAACTGCATAAAAAACGTTACGGTCACATCGTTCGAGCCTGATGCAGAGTTCTTGTCCGCACAAATCGCAATAAGCGGTGAAACAGACATAAACAAACGGGTGTTTATATATTTCCTCACTCAAACAAATTTTATATTCTTTTATAAGAAATTTTGTTTTATTGATAAATTTTCTTTTTTGTCAAAAACAGCCAGACAGACAGTCTTTGTAACCGATACATTTTGTATAAGAAATTTCTGTTTCCCCATAAATTTCCCAGGATAATTTTTTTTGGTTGGCGACAAGTTTTCTATAGAAAACTAGTGTTATTGCTAATTTTTCTTGTAAGCAAATTTCATATCGGTAGATTTTTGGCAGGAAATTTTTGTTTTCCGGGTTTTTTAAAACAACTTGCATATCGATAAATATTTATTCCTCATAAATTTTCTACAGAAGAGTTTTTTACCAAAAAAATTTTCTAGAGAAAAGTTTAGTACCGATAAATTGTCCATAGAAAAGTCCAAGTTTCTTTGGAAAACTTTGCTGATAGAAGAATTTTTTGCTGAAATATTTTCTACTGAACATTTTAGTTATGAAAAATTTTTAGAAAAAAGTTCTTGTTATCAATAAATTTTGCTACAATAAATTTTAGTTATAGATTAACTTTCTAAAGTTAAGTTCTGTTAACGTTAAGTTTTTTATTTGAAAATTTATGTAATTGATAAATTTTGTTCAGAAAATTTTTGTTCTCATAATATTTTCTGTAGAAAATTTTTGGTTGTCGCTAAATGTTCTTTGAACCACAAAATATTCTATATAAAATTTTAATCATCGACAAATTGTTTGTGAAAAATTTTTATAGTAGATGCATTTTCTATAGCAAATCTTGTAATCAATAAAATATGTTTAGAAAATTATTAATATCACACAAAATTTCAACAAAAAATTATTTCCAAAGAAAATGTTTGCTCGCGATAAATTTTCTATAAAAATTTTTGCTATTTGTAGAAATTTTTTCTTTTTTACAAATTATCTATAATAAAAGTAAGTTTTGTATGAATAAATTTTCTAAAAAAAAATGTTAATATCGATAACTTTTGCATGGCAACCTCTTGAAATCGAAAAATGTTTCATAAAATGAAATTTCCGTTGATAAATTTTCTACAAAAATTTTGTTTTAACCATAAATTTTAATATAATTTAATTTCTAAATTCTATAGAAAATACTCTTATCGATAAATTTGATATAAGTTGTGTTGCCGATACATAGAAATAGAATTGTAATTTTCAAGTAGCAAATTATTATTATCGTTTTTTCTCTAGAGGGAAGTTTTACTATCGTCCAGTTTTTTATAAAAATTTTCATTATCGACTAATTTTTTTGTTATAGAAAATTTTCGTTATATATTTTGTTATCGATACGATTTTCATAGAAAATTTTGGTAATCCATACATTTTTTCATACACAATTTTTGTTATTGAAAACTTTTCTATATAAAACTTGTTTAACGATTTTTTTCAGCGAAAATTTTTTTGGATAATAATAATTTTTTTAATCATCAATAAAAAAAAATAAAAAAAAAAAATCAATAAATTTTCTGTTTTTGTAATTGATAAAATTTCTATAGAAAATTGTTGTTATCGAACAATTAAAAAAAAATTATTTTTATTGATATATTTCCTAAAGTGTTTGATTCGTTAAATTTCGTAAAATTTTTAGAGAAAACTGTTCTTTTTCGATAAATTTTCAGTAGAAATTTTTTTTTGCTGCTGATTAATTTTCTCTTCAAGTAATTTTTGGCCACTAATTAGAAAACTTTTTCTATTAAATATATCCTGGGTCCCTACTACAGTTTCATAATTTAATTTAGACTGCGAACATTTTTTTGAAATTCCCCTGCTCCGCTGTAAACAATAAAAGGCTCAACATTTTTGGTTTCTTTGTTTCTGCAGCGGGACCATTTCCCGCACTGGTGTCAATTTTCCCCACAAATGGTATGTCCGCATTATGTTCTGATTTTATCGAAATTATTTTAAACATGTTTTTGGCTTCTCTGCCAGGAGCTTCAAACAATAAAACAACATCTATGGACAACAAGCAAACAAAACTCTTAAATGAAGACAGCGTTTTTAAATGTTGTGTTTTTTTTTCTTTAGGTACCGAAACAGGTGTAAAATATAAAACAATCAATGCAATCGAAGATATTTGAAAAAAAAGTACTCGTTCATTTAAAAGCATTTAACACATTAACATTTTAGTTTAGTTTCAATTGTAGCGAGTCAAGAGAGCGCAACATAAATGCGCTGCCCCTGTAAGTCAGGGGCAGTTAAAAGTGGACATGCAAAAATTTGCGTACAAGCAGTTGCAAATAGTTTTGGTGTTTTAAAATGTTCAGCAGAACATCACTGAAACCCATACAACATATTTTGGTTGTTCGCTAAAGAAAAAAGCAAAAAACTAAATACATTGACAATAAATTTTTAAAATTATTTTACTGTAACAAGAGTGACAAAGTTTAAGGAATTTGAATTGATTTTGTACGGCCAACAACTCAATTTACTGCTGAGAAATGTTTGTAAGTCGTACGTGTAAGAAATTTAGCCTCGTCTGTTCTGTTGATTGTGCAGTAAAAGTTCAAGAAGGTGAGCAAATTAGCAACTCCTGAGAAGAAGTTTTAAAGTTGCTGGGGTAGCGTTTAAATGGCAAGAGCAAAATCCTTTTCGATATAAAAGAAATATGTAAGCACAGGAACTGTAACTGCGGGTCGCGAAGGACTTGATTAGACATTTATTTAAGTGAGTGCCTCAATGGCTGAGTTGAGCAAAATACTTTTGAATATTAAAAGAAAAATGTCATTGCAGGATGTAGAGGTTTCTTTGGCTTACGAACAACTTTGCAGGCATTTATTCAATAAAAGAAAGATGAAGATATGCAGAGTGAGTGCCCTGGCAAATATTAATATAATATAATAATATAATAATAAAAGAAAAACAGGGCCCAGGGCTGGATCTAATAACATGATAATGCTTATTACGATCCACAGGACACATGATGAGTTGATGGAGCCTGTTCCACCGACAGCCTAGAGGCCGTAGGTGCTATTCTTACCAACTGCTGTAGATCAGCAGAAAGATTCATAGTTTTGTGTTCATTATCAGTGAAAAATAAAACTGCTTTCAAGGAGCGCTGTGATACGCTCAAAAGGACTTAATAGTTGACGTACAGAGAGCCACCAAGCGATCCACTGTAATGTTTAACGGAGTTATAGTTCACGTAATTTGTTAAACACGCTTTTCAGCCTTTTTTTTCCTGCATTCATTAATTCGCATTGTAACACACCCTAAATAACGGCTGATTGGCATGCGGCCAATATTTACTAAAAATGCTTAAAACAACAATCATAAAATATAATTTTCAAATTTTAGTTATGCCCATATGGCTAGAAGAGAAATGTTAACAATTTAAACAAACACAAGAGTTGCAGCAATAAAAACTCAAATTGAATATAACATTAAAATTAACAAAAAAAAAATAAAAAAATAAAAAACCAAAACCCCCAACAAATTGAAGAATTTGCACTTGGCACAAGTTCTGAAAATACTTTTAACTGCAAACAAAAAAAAAAAAAGGAGAAAAAAAAACAACAATCAAATTCTGATTCAAAAATCTGTTACGAGGAAAATAAAAAGCTTAAATGACACGCCTTTAGCACGAGTTCAAACTGTATTGCTTTTCGTTTAATATTATTTTATTGTATTTTTTTTTATTATTTTCTTTAAAATTCATTACACCAGCAACTATTTTAAACTCCCCACTCGTTTGTATTGCTGTTGGCAGAAAACGCACGCAAAAAGCCAGAAAGAAACCAACAACAAACAACGTTCTTAGAAAATTATGTTTTAAAACAAAAGAAGACACAAATTAATTTAAAGCACACGTCATTATTAACATCCCTGAATATTGATCAGTTATTGTGGCCGGCAAATGCCAACAGAGTGGCCAAATGCAGCACAAAAATGTTGGCGTATTGTGAATACTTGGGCCAACTAATAAAGGAAATCGATAACGTTTCTTTCTTTTTTCTCTCATTCCCATTCTATTCCATTCTTAATAACTCTTTTTTTTCCTCAACTACACATATTAATTTACTGAAAAAAAAAAACATAAGAACAGCAAAAAACAATAAAAAGAGCTGCAAAAATCGGCCTATTACAAGTATTCTTATATATATATTTTTTTTATTCAAAATCCAAAACCACCATCTGCACGTTTAAATAATAAAAGTGTTTTAGCACTTGTTGCTAAATACAAATATAATGAATTTGAAGTTGCAGGTGAGCGCGCGTGTCAGTGATACGCTGACTTTCCTGCGTCCAGTCAAAATCAAAATATTTAACTTCCACTCACATAAAGCCACGATGTAGAAGATTAACGTTCGTCAATATCTCGAACAACAGGACTCTGTTTGCCAGCACTGAGGCCAGCCAAAACAAATATCCTTTTATAGCCTACAATTAAAAATACTGGCGCACGTAAAAGTTCGATATTGTGGAACAGAACCTTAAACCCGCTCAATGACAGTTTTCATTTCTTTGTACAAAGAAAAACCAAACCTTGTAATATTTTGCTGTGATTAATTAAAAGAAAAAATAAAGCAAAGTCCTAAAGGGTGAGGGTGGGGGGAAACATTTGGCTGTTTCGCGGCCGGTCACAATTTTCTATAGACAAAATTTTGCATTAAAAATAATGTTCCCAGAAATTCGTGTTAACAATAAATTATTGTTATAGAAACTTTGTAATATTTTGTAGTGATTAATTATAAAAGTGAATTGTAGGACACACTTGGCTGGTTTTCGCGTACACTACTTCGGGACAACAACTGTAAATTATTGTAACTCAGGGCTTTAATCCAGCAGACAGTTTAAAGCTTAAGTAGAGAATGGCAGTAATGGAATCAGTGCGCCTGTTAGATGGTCCTGATGTCGATAAGGAACGAGCTTTGGTTGTACCTGATAAGAGGTGATGATTCGGTGTTCCAAATATCTGCTACCTGGTATTATCGTGCCACAGAAATCTGTTTTAGTTAAGATCTGATTGGTGAAGGACTAAAGAATTGATTTAAGGACAAGAAGGACACGGTGTTGAGGCTTTGATAAGTCCAAGCCCTGAATTAAGTGCACTGTGAGCTACTCACTTGCCTCGAATTAACAGCATTTCAGCCTTTCATCTGTAGTCATGTCATGTCATTAAATACCAGTTTTTTATTGTATCAGATACACGATATTATTAAAATATTATTTCATTAATTATTAGTTAATTAGTTTTTATAGCCAATAGTGACACTTACCGTCTTGCGCTATTAGAAATTGCAGAATAAATTCTTTAGCAGCCTCAAAATCTAACACCCAACCAAAAGTAAGAAAAAGTTAGAATATGACAAAAATTTACTCTGGCACACTGAAAGTCCAGCTGCCTTTATTTGCAGATCTTACAGTACTTTAAATCCATATACTACAAATTTTACATGGGATGAAACCGCTTTTCTCTTTATTGCTGGCCAGGTTGTTAACAAATCTTTAGCTTACCTTATCACAATGGCGCACAAGTAAATTAATATATAAACTTTTGTGAGTAAGTTTTTTTTTTCAAAAAAGGGTGTAATAGTTTTGCTTCTTTGCTTAGTTTAAATGTATCTCTTGGCTTAACATTAAATGTGTTTTTTTTAGCAAACAAGCAGTAGCATATTTCAGAAGAAAAAAAAATGCCCAGTGGGCTCGGTTGTTGCACAGTGTTTTGGTCAAGAAAAAATCTGTAATCTCTGTAATATGACAAAAAAAAAAACAAAAACAAATATGTTGGAATAGCGATAAAAGAGAAGAAGAAATGAATCTCAACTATAGATGATTATTTCAGCATATTGCCGTGTGTCTTTATTATTACATGACGATTTCGTTATATGAATGTTTGTCTGTCTGGCCATATGGATAAGCAAACGTGACAATCACGTGACATGTTTGTTCGTTTAGTTGTTGGATGAAGAAAATGTCAATAGTGAAGTACAGCTGACTGGCTACCGACCCAGTCACCATGTCCTACTGCCTTTAAATACCCTTTAATGTCTTTTGTATTGGGTTATAGTCATTTGACAGGTGCGTGTCATTGAGAGTGCAGTAGTTCTGTAAATACTGGTCTCCTTAACGTCATATGTAGATTTTTGGAAACAAATATTGCAGACTAATCTAGAGAATAGAGATACATTGATAAACAAAATATTGGCCCACGATGGCCAATACACGATAAATTTGTATTGTTAATAAATACATCAACGGCCAGTGTGTTGCACCAACTATTATCCCAGACCGAGACAAGACAACATTTGAATTTATAGATGACTGATTGATAGACGTCGATGACTCATGATGACCACAAATTTTTGTCACAAACTCTTGATTTCCCGGCTTTGATTTTCCTTAAAACTCAACAAGTTTGTCACAACCGTTTTCCGGTCCAATTACACCAACTCAAACTTCGTGCCGACTGAACACTGTATGGCGGTGGCTGAAACAAAAACTCTTAAGAGAAGTAAAACAAACAGAAAAGCTCAAAAGTGTGTGGCTTGACGTTTGAGGAAAGAAATGTTAACACGTTTCGGTTGGTATTAAAATGACTATGAATCATAGATTGCAAGCAGCAAGAAATATAAATAATAAAATTGGAATGCATATTAAAAAAAAGGCATTAAAAACGTGCATATTTCCACAATGCAAACAGGGTTGGGAGTAAAAAGAAAAATCGAACAGTAAAACTCTTTTGCTAATTGTCAGATAAAGTATCAGTCTAATTACATTAAGTGACAAACATTTGAGGCCAGTTTTTCGTTTTATTTTAAACTGATTTTTACCTCGTAACTGGCAATTGAAAAAGTGTTGACAGTATAAAGATTTTTTTTGGGTTGGCAAAAATTCCACCTGAGATCCTCCAGTTGGCTGCAGCCACAGCCCGTCATTAACATTCAAAAAAAATGCCAAAAAAAAGAACTGTAAATTTCTGCGGAAAAAATTGCAGGTTTCATTAATTTAATTAAATATCGAATAAAATAAACGGTTATTTTTATTAATACAACATAATTTTAAGCTTAACAATTTTCTTTCTGCAAAAACAATAACAGCCGAAACAAAATGTTTATATGCCTGTTTCGCAACACTAAAAAAATCATCTTAAGTTTAACTTTTATGATTTTAAACTCAATCACGTTTTTGCAACTTAAGAAAAAAAGAAAAAATAAAATATATATTTTCCTTTTTTGTTCATTTTGTTTGCTATAATTCACCCATATTTTAACAGCAAAAAAGTAAAAGAAAACTGAAATAAAGATGCTTTTTATATTCAAAAATATAAACCATACGTGTGTAGTTAAAACTTTATTAAAGAACAACAACAACAAAAAAAAAAACAAAGAAGAGAAAACCACAGAAAAAAAAGCAAGAAAAAACCAACACCAAAAATGAAACAAACATAAATGAACTCCGAAATGAATAAATGGAAGTATAAAATTTTTGCATGCTTTAGTTTCTGTCTTGTGATTTTCTGGCACAAAAACGTGCCAACGTGCTGTTACGATGGCTTCAGCCAAACTTTCGTATTCACTAAATGTCAATTCAATGAGTGCTTATACTTATATGTATGTATGTAGTTTAGGTAGAAGCTGGCAAAATGCTTTAAGATGCCACCAAAAATCACAACTGCTGCAGCGAATACGATTTTGTTTATAAAATATGGATGTTTTGTGAAAGCACCGTCATCGTCATCAGCATCATCCTCGTGGTCGTTGTCGTCTTCGTCAACTGCTTTTGCCAGCCAAACAGTTTAACGAAAAGGTATGAAATGCTGTTATTGGTATGCAAGTGCTGTTGTTGTAGTTATTGTTGTTGTCATTCCTGTATGTTGGAATATGAATGATATTGTTTTTGGAGTAATGGATCATTGCTAAGCCGATGCTGGCAGTCGATGCTCTTGTAGTTTGACTAAGCAAGTGCAAGATCAGAATTGTCCACAGGGAAACATGTAAGAAAGGCAAAAAAAAAAAACAAAAAACGAAACTAGAGACACTAAGAAATCTTATTACTTGGATATGGGCATACCAGTTATTAAATATACCACTTAAATTACGGCTCTCAATGAAATTGAAACCGCCTACTTTTGGAATTCATATACAAAATATTTGCCACCCATTAATTAGCGGATTCGCACGAAACTCCCTTAAATCATTTCCATCCAAAAGTCAGTATTGAAAAGAAAAACTCAATAATCAATATGTTTTAGTATAACCACTGAAAATTAGCACATAGAATATAATTTTCTTTCTCTCGTGGCTTTAGTTGGGCCCATTAACTGCTGTGGCATTTCATTCTTATCTTATATTATTGCAAAAAAAAAAAAAAAAATGTCAGCTGAAATCCTGATGACATATTCTAAAATATTCAAAATCCTGTTTGCATGTGAAAGAGTTTGTTTTAAGAGCGACAGCAAAGAGCACCGGTTTAGTCCGGCATAATGTAATAGTAATTACATGACTTTATATTATTATCGAAGAATAGTATATCTCTGTGACGATATATTTACAAGTATCTGTATAATCAGGTGACTCTGTAGCAAAAGGACGATGCCGCCAAATGGCATACGGCCATATTTTATAACATTATAATTATATGCCAATAATACACAATGACTGCATTATTATGATGATATGACTTCTTGACAACATGACAAAGTATGTCCATAAGCCATTCGATTATATTGATTGCTCTACCGATTTGATTGCATAATAATCTTATGACGTCTTTGATTATTTATAATCACGACTGTATGATCATTTTACTACATTTCCAATAAATAAATAAATATCTTTCAATTGAAATTTCTTCAACCTTGTTTTCAGGAGGTCACAACATGTTTGTCACTTGACTCTCTCATTTGCGGTATAAATTTGGGCTCCAATCCACGTTTTACACTCTCCTAAAGTTTCCCGGCGTTGTTTTCCATCACCTTCAAAGTTTTAATTTTGCTCTTTCCTATTTGTGTCCTTTACGATTCTTCACGCTGTGAGCTCTTCTGACTGCAAGTACTAACGCTTCGTTTCTTACTTCATACTCCGGATCGTCATGCAGCACTCTGGGGCTCTGAAGTGTGCAACTAGTGCAACTGTTTTGCTTAGCATGATTATATGCAGTGAATACTTTTCCAAGCTTTTCACGAGGATACTGGATTTTTTTTTCTTTTATATAGTTTTTGAATGATTTTTTTGGTTTAGGAGTGTTTGTTTTATAAGTGACATTGACAGTGACATCGTGAAGCTTCTTGGTGGTGCGGCTTTTTATTTATGTGTGTGTGTGTGTGTTTTTGTGTTGGTGAAAACGTATCGAAAGGAGTTTAGTGAAAAGATAAAACTTAAACATCTGTGTGCCAAGCGAAATGCTAATAGTGGCAAGAACGATGCCGGAGCTGCTCTTAAGCCGGCGATGCATAAATAACAGAAAGGGGAAAAATGTGGAAAAACGTTCTCCTGGCCAAGTGGAACACTTGAGTGCTGCTGAAGTAGCCTTTTAATTGTCAAATGCATTAAATGGTTTGGCCAACAGGTTGAAAGATACGAGTATGTTTTAGATAAATATTGATTTTCCTACAGGAAAAACCAAACAGTAGGGAAAACCGAAAATTTAGGTGGTTTTTTTATGAACTCTTTTCATTCTAGGAATTTAGAAAAGCCAATAATATTGTACATTTTGTTTAATAAACCCTTTTTTGGTAATGGCTCAAAACCCATGAAATATTTATTAATTAAGGGCCAATTAAATATCATTTCATTTATGGTTTTTTTCTTTTGCTTCTAAGAATTTGAAACACAAGGTGTTCTCGTTTTTTAACATTAAGATCTTGTGAAACTGATATCTCAACAAAATGATCTGCGCTTAAAGTTGGATGCCCTTTGAGATTATTTTCCAGCAGGGGAAAATGAATCCATGTCACTTATCACACATGTACGAGTATGTGGTGGTCTTGGCATTAAAATTATGAAAACCCTGAAAGCAACATCTGTAAGCCAAAATTCATTCGATTTAACCAGGATTCGTATTTACACAGCAGGTCGGTAGAACAATTTAATGGATTCTTGATCGTTTTTTCTTTCTTTGTTTTTCAGTTTTTTTGTTTTTTTGTTTTTTTCTCAAGAAACCCAAATGAGTGTGATCATGAAAAATCTTTAATGTCATGTCAAGCGAGATAAACATCATGTTGGTCTCGTTAAGGAACCTTTAAGAAATTTGTTAACATTTTGAGCAACAACAACAAACATAGAAACTACACAAATCACATGGTAATTGTGGTGTCATTAAAAAGAGCATCACATTGACATCATGTAGTTAAGAAATGTAATAAAATTATTAAAAGATAGAAATTAAAGGCAAAAACATTGTAGACACAAATTAATTACCAGCCTTACCGCATAAAACTCTATGTGAGGTCTAAAGATTTGTTTGTTTTGCAATGACAGAAGAAATACTAACATAAATTCAAAACTAAGTATTTGCCTGCATAATAAAAATAAATGCTAAGAAAACTGGAAAATAAAAACTAGTAGCCAATATTAATACTTAACAGCTCTTTGATTTATGGTAATTAAATCAGTTGAGCACAATATTAAACTTGTTGTACTCCTTGTCATAAAATATTTTTAAAAACTTTTGGAAACAAAAACAAGTTAAACTTTATACCAACGTTACAAAAATTTGAGCACATCTTGCAGCTAAAATAAACACTTTGCCACTAAAAAACGTTTAAAAACTTAAAAAAAAACATGAAATGAGAAGGCAAAGTCAAAAAACAAATTTATTCATAGATAAATTATTTGAAAACGAAAGTTATTGCTGTTTAGAACAATAAAAAAATACAATAAATTGCCAACAACTTGTAAAATTCAATTCTTAAGCCGCATACCAAACTTTGTTATAATCAGCTAAAGTGTACAGCTTCCGCCCCTATATCCTTTATTTTGCATAAACATTAAAAATTTCTTCAAGAGTCAAAAAACTTAAAATAATGATGATTATTTTTTGCAAATGTTTATAATTTTATACTCAATTCATGGCTGGTTTTTGTTTCACACTAAATATTGTTTAATAACTATTTGCAAAATGTACTCTTTCATTTCCTAACGAACATTTGACTTCAATTGGGCAAAGGATATGCCAGCCTTCCACATGTCCTTTATATTTGCAAATACATGCAAGCCCTTAGGGTTGTAAGAAATGTATTTTAAATTTGTTGCAATACGTTGCTTTATATAACTAAAAACTGTGACAAGTTTCAGGCCGATTGATGCAAGGACATGGTATACCCCCATATATCCTTTTTAGCAAACAAAATAATTCATAAAAAAAAATTTTAATTTACCGCAACATCAATTGGTTACTGTTTTAAACTTATCTTACAATAATTCCAATTATTATTATAAGACTTTTAATACCATTCATATATCTTTAATTTTTTTTTAGCTCAAGCCAGATTTCTGCTCCAAATCAAATATTTCTTAATAACTATTTATAAATTGCCATCCTTAATAACTGCAATAGATTTCACTTCAATTGTCTAAAGGATATACTACTCGCCCATATATCCTTTATTTTCAGAAATTCAAATAAGTCCATAGTAGTAAGTAAAATATCTTATGAATTTATTACAACAATTGGCCTTATCTACTACATATCTGTGACAAGTTTCAATCCAATTGATCCAAGGACATGCTCTATTCCCATATATCCTTTTTTGAAAAAAAAAATTATTCATGCAAAAATGATTCAAATATACCGAAAATTTACTAAAATGGCCAGCATAAGTTCTATCATACAATAAGCGGCTTAAAATCACATGCATTCTTCCAGGATATGCCTTGCATTAATGCATTATTTTTACAAAAACAAAAAAAATCATTGACTGTAAAAAATGTTGTTCCCAGCAACTGAATATTAAGTTTTGTATTGACTTTTAATGTAAGGATATGGATATCCTTAGATTAATAGTCTTAACTTTGTTTAATCTCGATGCCAAGACTGTAGTTAAAATTAAGTTTTGATTTGGAGCCAGGATATGTAACGTTCTCCTATATCCTTTATATAAAATACAATATATTGGCGATAGTGTTAAAAGAAGTATAAGAAAAATACTGAAATGTGGAAATTGCTTATTGTTCGCGGGCTTGTAGACAGTTTTCATCTGTTTGCTTTAATGTCAACGCATCCTTTCAGATATCCTTTATATCAACAATAATATTTTTTAATTGCTTTCCGAGTTTTATGTCTTGGCACTGTGATCAATTTCATCTGAATACCGGCAAGGACATTGCTTTCCCTCTTATATCCTTTTTATATATATTAAGAATTTGGATAGTAGAATTTTTTTTGCAATCTTTTCTTATTACTAAATAATAAATATCTAAACAATTATTGTTGTATTTTTAATTTTCAAAACAATTCAAATCAATAGTTTCGTTTTAAAAATACCCATCAGCAATTTTCTGCTTTTTATGATCATTTCATTTCATTTTAAATTCCACAACAGCTTTTAAACTCTAAATGACGGACAAAGACTGACTGCTCCATAATAAACGAAGGAGACACCAACAAAAAACAACTTGTCTCGAAGAATGTTTAAGCAGCCAACAGACAAATAAATACCTTTAACTTGAACAGACTTTGTTGCTTTAACAGATAATCAAAAACCAACGGGTGGCTCTTTTAAATGAAATAAAATATTAAACACAAAACATAAACATTTAGGAAAGCAAAAAATACAAACGAAAAAAATGTTTAAAGGTATTGAATTGCTGTTTGATTGGATGATGATGATAAATGCCATAATTTAATATTTTATGTCAAATAAATGCTACACAATTCTCTCAAATGAAAACAGTTGAGGGAAAAGATTTTGAAGAGGAAAAATTTACATGAAATTATTAAACGTTGTGAAATTCAGAATGAAAATCGAGGCATAAATTAAGAAGTGTTCGTTGTCTTTGTGCCACAGAAATTATGATATTGATTTGAGATCACAGATAACTCAGACAGCCGGACAAAAGTGATGAGAATAATTTGTACTACAATAACAAGGCAAAATGCAACATGATCGCAATTTCCGTAGCAAAAAGTAAGTCCTCAAAGTTTTCATTTTCCAGCAGATACCAGGGCTCGCCAACTAATGATTTCTACATAAATCCCAAGTATAGAACAGACAACTTTGATGCTCAATACAACAATTTCAATATAATATATAATATTTTTTTTCGCAAATTAAGAGGTCGGCATAAATCTGTTAAAGATAATAGAACTAAAAACCTCTTAAATTAATTAAATAAAAGCCACATATTCAGCTGAATAACAACGGTCCGTATATCCAAAGCAAAGGGGTCATTATACTCGTATCACGAAAAATAAATAAATTTTCTTATCGATAAACTATTAAACGAAAAATTTTACGATCGCTAAAATTTCTATGCAAAATTTTATACACTTTGCATACAATTTTTTTGTTATCCAATAATTTTCTAAGCAAAAATTTATGTTATCGGTGAATTTCCGATTGAGACATCAATAAGTTTTCTTTATTCCAAAAAAAAAAAAAAATTATGTAAAATGTTTGTTTTCCATAAATTATCGATTGAAAAAATTTTTGTCGGAAACTATTTATTTTTTAAAGAACAATTTTGTTGTCGATAAATTTTGTATAGAAAATGTTGGATATCTTTAATGTGTTGATGGACTATTTCTTTTATCGATAAATTTTATATAAACAAACTTTTTTAAATCAGTAATATTTCCTAATAGTTTGCATATAAATTCCAAATTTTCTATAAAGAAAAATTGTTATCGGTCAATTTTCTGCACACAATTTTTGTTGTCGAAAAATTTTACCTAAACTATTCTTGGTATCAGTAATTTTTCATAATGGATCGTATATAAATTAAAAATTTTCTATAAATAATTCCAATTGTTTATTTTATATAGAACATTTTTCTTATCCGTTTCTTAGCAGAGCATTTCTAGTTTAAGAAGTTTCTATAGAAAATATATGTTATCGACAAATGTTTGGTAAGAAATTGTTTATTATCGATAAATATTTATTTTAAATTTTAATTGTTGATAGTTTTGGTTTTTGTAGAAAATTATTAATTGATAATCAATTAATTTGATAAAACTTTTTCTAAAGAAATTGTCGCTAATTGTCCACTGAACATTTTTCAGCCATTCAGACATTCTATAGAATATTTTATAGGGAATAATTGTTGTCAGAAATGTTGCTATAAAAAAGTTGTTATCGATAAATCATTTGTGCAAAATTATTGTTCTCGCTTTGTTCTTCTTAGCGGTTTTCTTTGTTTTCAGCGAGTTTTCCACAGAGTTTTATCGGTATCATTTGCAATAATCTTTCTATATGAAATATTTGTAATCGATAAATTTTTAATTGAAATTTTCTAATTGAAAAAAAATTTTGCCTTAAAAAATTGCTGCTATCGAAAAAAATTTGTAATGAAATTTTTTTATATTGATAAACTTTCTTTCGATAATTTAATTAATGAAAAATTTGGAAACAGCAAAATATTTTTATAGATAAATTTTCGTTTGAAATTTTTAATTATTGATAAATTTTTTAAAGACAATTTTTGTTATCAATAAATTCTGCGATACATTTCTGCGATATATTTCTGAGAATTTTTTTTCAATATTAAAATGTCTATAAAAGTATTTCTTAACGAATTATTTTATATACAAATTTTTTTTGATCAAAGAATTTTTCATGGAAAGATATTGTTATCGATTTAGGATCGTAGTAGTAGTAGCAGAAAATTCTTGTTATCGGACAATTTTGTGTAGAAAATTTAATCTATTACTTAAAAGCATTTTTATAACTTTAAATATAGAAGTGAAGATATTGAGTTCTCATTGTGAAAATAAGGATCATGTCCTTAAATCGAACTTTGACATGCAATTAACCGAAAATTCGCGAATTAACCCTCTGTGTAGATGTAGGGCACTTTTGAGGCATTCAAACAGCATCCTAAAAACCTCCATCGCTTTCATATTTAGCACCGAAGTTCGGGACAAGCGTGTTTTGGAAACTTTTTCTTTCCTTTCCTTTCCTTTCCTTTCGTTTCGTTTCTTTTTAGTTTGTATTCGATTTTCAAAATACATAAAATAAACACTACAATTTGACCTTTAGGATCAAGTGTAACACAAATTGCAATGAACCTTTATCGTTATTTCGTTTTTCCCTTTTCCCCACTTCCGCAAAGCTCTTGTCTGCTGCCATTTCGCTTGCGCTGCGATGGCAAAGCTGTTGCATGGCTGTTTACGACCAACAATGCGTTTTGTGTTCACTGCGTGAACCATTTAGTTATTTCAGCGATTCTGGCAGTTCAATGGGAAAAACAAATACAAAACACTCTTAAATTGTTCATACACAATGTGATTGACTGTGGTTGGTGTGTACTCGTACATGTAAACACATGCACGTTGTGGCTCTGTGTGTGTGCGTGCGTTTTTTGTTTGTTTCCTTTTCCAAAGACATTGGACACTGCCAGTAAAATGAAGATCAACTTTTCATGACTTTAATCAGAGCACTTTAATCGACACGAACATTTTGTTTTAAGGTCTTTTTTCCCTCTTCTTTGTTTTGTTGTGGCCAACAGTTGATTTTCCCCTGGTATGACTCCACACGCAGCATCAGAAAACAAACAAGCAAACAAAAAAAAAAAAAAGAAACAGAAACTCCCAAAGGTTTTGTGGTCTGAATCGTTGAATGTTTGCTTTGCGTTGGACTGATTTTGTGAAATAAAGCCTTGGACAGACGCGAAGACAGACGTTTCGACGTTGTGTGTGTGTTTGTGTGTGTGTGTGTGTGTGAGCGTGTGGATATATATTTTTTTGTTCCTTCTTATGATTGTGTGTAATTTAAAAGGGTGTGCTTAAATGTAGTTTAAATTAAGGTGGACTATCGTGTGCCCAAGATCACTAATTAGATGAGTTTTTAAGCGCCGGTGTTTAAAGGCTTTTTGCACAGGGTTTTTTATGGCTGGTTTTCGTTTTTTTTTTTTTTTTGCTATTTATTGTTGTTGTTTGTTTTTGCTTTGTCCACCGTCCGTTGTACTGATTTTGGCTTTTGATTCGAATTTGAAGCAAAACGTAATACATTTTTGTCATATTCATAAAATATGCTGAAAAGGCATACGATTGTGTTTTATAACAGCTTTATAAACCAGTTTTATTTTAAAAACAAATTTATTTATAAAAGTTTTGAAAAAGAAATTTTGTAAAACAAGTCTCGTTTATAGATCCACAAATGTTGAAAAGCAATTTTTTTTTTTTTTTGTCAATTTCAAAATCTTTTATTTGATACGGTTTTTGTGGAAACAGATTTACTACTTTTCGCTTGCATAAGCGAATGTTTTTAATTTTTTTCTTTTATCTAATTAATAAAAGTTGTGGAAATCTTCAATTAAAATGCTTTCATAAAGTTTCCCACTAAAACATATCAGTCAGTTCACTACTCCAATAACTCGAAGCCTGACCATGTATAATTTTTTTATTCAACCGATAAAACATTAAAACTATAAAATTTTAACGAACGTATAAATAACGAGAAATAATAAAAAAAAAGAGCTCCGTACATTAAAAGATAAGGAGAAATATCACTTTAATAAAATATGAGTAACTATCACACAAATGCCAAACACACGCACGCCTGGGTCCACACAAAACGCTTGGACGCTGTTCGAGAAGTTGAACTTTATAAGAATATAAAACATGCAATGCAATTTGAAATGATGTTGAAAATGTACAACACTTGTTAAATAAACTCCGAAACACTCAGCCGCCATTTATTAAGTCACCTCAACAAAGAGGAAGAAAAAAAAAGCAAATCGTAGCAAAAGAGGCTAAAGGAAATCTTCTGTTCAGTTAATTGAACTAGACTTAACAGAAAATTGACTTGAAATAGTGTTTCCCCAGCAGGCCGGAGACTCCAAGCATTCCTTGGCATTATATGGCCCAATAATAAAATCTCATAAAAATTATCTATAGCAAAAAGCCAATAAATACAATAAAATGATATTGAAAGCACAAAAACAAAGTGATACGATTTAATGCTCAAAACTGTAGAGGCTGTAATGCGTTTAATATTTTGTTGGCGAGCGGCATATTTTACAATTGTGTCTTGAGAAAAATATGAATAAATATTAAGGAAAAGCGTAAATACAGGCAAGGCTGAATAAAGAGCAAAAAACCTGTCAAATAATAGTTCAAAAAAAAAGATATTGAAGAACAAATCGTTTTTAATTAAACCGCAACCGAAATAATTTATTTTCTTTTATGATAAAAATGTTTCATATAATGCTGATGTTCGGGCAAAAATGTGTTCTCAAATTGTTTGCGCTTAAAATAAAATTAAATATTCAACGATTTTTTACTACAAAATTTGTTAATACACAATTGTTTGGTATAAAATATTTAAGAACAAAAAAATATATAAACAATTTTTTTTAAAAAAACTTTTTTAGCACTAAATTTGTTAGAACAACATTTTTTAAAATAAAAGATTTAGCAAAATTTTTGAATAATTTTTAATACTTTTTCACTACAAAATTTTTTAGCACAAAATTTTTACGACAAAACCTTTTGTTTTGTTTTAGTAGAAAATTTTTTAGTTCAACATCTTTTAGATCAACATCTTTTAGATCAACAACATTTTTAGAAAAATATGTTTCAAAATAAAAATTTCACATTTTACCAGCAAATATTTTAGCTAAACAAATTTTTCAAAAAAAAAATTAAATAATTCTTTTACAAAAAAATATTCGAGCTTAAAGTTTTTTAGTACAAAATTGTTTAATACAAAATTTCTCAGCACAAAACTTTTTAAAAAGAAAATTTTTAAAACAAGATTCTGCTGTACAAAATATTTAAGCTAAAATGTTTAGTACAATTGTTGGTTTTGGCTGCAAGATTATTAAGCCAAAAAAATTTCTAAGAACAAAATGTTGGTGTATAAAATTAGTACAAATTATTTAATGCAACATTTTTATATAAGAAAATTTTTTAGTACAAAATTTTTAGAAACAAAATTTTTTAGTACAAATTTTTTTAGTATAAAATTTATGACAACAAAATTTTACTGTTCAAAGTACTTGGTTGCAAAACAATTTTAGAACATTCTCTGTGCAGAAAACAAGAGTACAAAATATTTAGTACAATGATTTTTAGTACACATTGTATATTAATACAAAATTTCTTTGAATACAATATTTTATTTAAAGCACAACATTTCATTAGTACTATGAATTTTTGTGGACATTTTTTAGCACAAACAATTTTTTTTTGGTACAAACTATTTGAGTTTAAATATTATTTTCAAATTTGTTCAATAAAATGTTTCTTCTTCTTGTTATTTTTATTGCATAATATTTTCTATACGTTCCGTTACTTACTGCTACTTTTATGACCGCTTCTAGTAATTCCACCAAAACTAAAAGAAAAGAACAAAATTTTGTTGTATTTAAAATAAAAGCTAAATTTTTACAATTCATATCGAACAGACAAACGGCAAACGGACTTATGACCAAATGCTTTATAACAGCGCAGCAGAACAAAAATTATAAGCAAAAGAAGATGAATAAACGTTGTTCAGACATTTGGATGGACAATCAGTAAATGTAAGTGCTACAGCAACAAACTTAAGACACTACAACAAATACAAAACAAAACAACAACAACAACAACAACAGCAAAACACAGCAATAACAATAATATTATCAACCTTTTGTATATGACTTTTAGTGTTAGGCATTGTGTATAATACGTTTTTGCAGCATTTGATGCACCGCCGAACAGTGGGTTGCTTGGAATCCTTTAGCACAAAATAGAAGAAAACATCCAGAAGACAGGCAACCACTCAAGTTGATAGGCTTGTAGGCTGATGAGGGCAACTACGTTTCTGAAGCGAACTACTACTGACGAATAGCTCTAGTCCTGCTGCTTAAGGTCAAGAAGTCAAAGCCAATTTTGAGTCTCGGCAAAAATTGTTTTTTTACTTGATAAAAATGTGAACAAACCAATTTAAATCTTTCCAAACTGAATGTGACAAAACAGTTATTGCTGTTATTCATTTCATTTATATATATATTTGTTATAACTACACGGAATGGGAGGCGTAAAGAAGATCTTATGCCCAGGATGGTGTTAACAGCCTCTTATAATTGTGCCTGTGAGTAAATTAATACGACCCAAGCTTTCGTGGCTGACCTGAAATTCCTTAAATGAACCTTAAAAGACTGCAGTTGTCTGAGGCAAATCGGTGAAACAAGTGCCAGTGAGACGAAGGCCAAACAACCACAACAAGCCAGACCGCACTTAACAAATAATTACAATGACGCAAGAGCTGTTCTGCAGTCCACAGCTGCTTTACGACCGCTAGCCTACAGTTTCTTCTCTTCAATTTTCTTTCGTTTTGTTTGTTTTCTTTTTCTATTTGAGCCCACTGTGCTCGCCTGCAATATAGCCGTGTTTAATGGTCATTGATGTTAGTAAGTGATGCTGTTAATACACCGGCAGTATAAGTTTGCTAAATTTTATATAGTTTTTTTTTCGTTGGCTTAATTGTTGTTGTTGTTGTAATTTTATATGAAACCATATTGCTGCCAAATGGTCTCAAAGTGCCATTAACCACATAAACATTAATTTAACATGAAAATGCGAAAAAAACAACTTAAAGCGAAAAAGGTGAACAAAAAGTCTGAAAAAGACTTCTAACAAAAACTGAGAAATGCACAAAACGATATTAGATGTAGTTGAGAAACACTAAGAAAAAACCGTATATGAAAAAATTTCATATAGAAATTTGCAGTTTCTATGCAATAAATGAGAATTATTGTATAAGAAAAATGTATTTTTAAGGTGGAAAAGCTTGGATAAACAATTGCTGCTTAAACATTTACAAGTTAAAGGTTTTTGTTTAAAGGGGCCAAACATTTTAATAAACATTGATGGAGAACACTTGATGTGTAGCCAATGTTGTCTATACCACGAATTTCGCTTAGAACTACACAAAATTATTCAACTCTTGTGGAAAATTCCACATGAAATATAAATTGTATGGCAGCAAAAATAGAATTTTGCCAGACACATTTCATATATTGATCACAACCATATTTCTCTGCAACATTTTTCATCACAAGTTTGTTGTCAATGTTAAAGTATATGTTAACAGCATTCCATGTCAAGTTTTGTATAGAGTACGAGCATTAAACTTAGTCGTACAAATTGTCTTCTGCAGCACCTGCCTTAGGAAGGGAAACCTTTCCGTTTTCCATATAAAAAGAGTCCTTCCCGATACGCCAAATCGACCACAATTTGTTTATTATCACAAAACCGAAAATATTCTCGTCTTTGTTGGCAGTTTTGATTGAGCGGATTTTAATTCCTGTTTCAATTTAAGCGCTTTTTTTTCCATCTTAAGCTAAAATTTCGTTGTCCTTAATTTTTTGTTTTTGTAAAGAATCGTGTGACCATTTTTTTTTTTTTTGATTTTAGAAAATATCAGTCTTTGTTTGACAAACAACAAGTTCTGTGTAAATTCTTAAAACCCAAAAAAAAAAGAGTTTGTCTTGATTTTTCTATCGGTTTGATATTTATTTAAATGAAAACTTTTACTTCTTTGAAGTACCCTTTGCTTTATTTAATTTTCTTTTCTAAAGAGCTGTTTTCTGTTTTTTTTCTTTAATTCTTCTCTTTGTGTCTCTGGCCGGTTCTAACAGGCCGCTTTATATTCTAAACGTTAAGTGTAAAATCAATATTTAAATATAAACCAGGTTTGTCAGTGCATTTTAACCTTCACCTTATTAGCGGCAAACTAAACTGACAAAAACGGCTGTTATGGCTTTAAATAAAGTTAAATACTCTAATATTTTCATTGAATTCAATTCATGTTCAAACAACAAGTGTTCTTGCTTTGCTTTAATAAGATCATGTCTTAATGGAAAGTACTCTTTATATCATTCCTACGGGTCGGTGTTTTGTTTGAAAATCAAAAGAGTTGTCTGTACGCTGGTCTTGCATAATATTTGTTTCCAAGTTGGTGTTAAAAAAAGGCCGTCTTTAAAAGGCATTCGTTTAGCACAATTTGTGGAAAACAACACGTTACAGAAACCTTGAAATGATCAAAAGGAAAAAGGCGTTTGAGATGAAAAGAAAAGGATTGTTGGCAAGAGCAAAACATATTTACATTAACAAATAAGAAAAACAATTGTTGAAAGGCTTAAGATGTAATTGTGTTATTAATTTGTGTCAAACCGAAAAGAGCGTAGAAGCAAATACAGAGACGGGGCGGAAACAAAAAAGCAAAAGAAAAAAACGGTGATATAATTGAAAACACCCAAAGTGAAGTTTTTCCTAAGACAAGCAGAAGAAAAGCAAAACAGATCTGTGTAGATTAGTGAAAAATGGCAATTATTTTTGTTAGCAAAAAAAGTTAATAATTGTATCTAAAGTCTTAAAAATAAAAGTTATTTTCGTAACAGGAAAGTAAAAGTTGATTCATGAGTCTTTACTACGATTTGCGTGGAGGAAAAGTAAAAATTTGTTTCGTTGTGCTGAAAAGCTACAATTATTTTGGCAATAAAAAAGTAAAATTTTGTATCTTAAGCGTTTCGTTGTGACTAAAAATTATTTTGATAGGTAAAATTTATTTATAAGTCTTTCGCTTGATTAAAAATTAGTAACATTTGGTTGACATAGAACGATAACTTTGTTTCTGATATAATATCGTTCTGATCAAAAACTTTTTCCACTAAAAAATAAAAGTTTGTTTCATAAGGCTTTTGGAGGATTACTATGATTTTGGTGATAAAAACGCGACTTAAATATAAAAATTAGTTTTGTAACAGAAAAGTAAAAATTTGTTTCATAAGTGTTTCGTTTTATTAAAAATTACTACGATTTTGGTGATAAAAAAGCTAATGTTTGCGTCTTAAGTCTTTCGTTTCAATAAATATAAAAATTAGTTTTGGCGACAAAAAAGTTTTAGGTGCCTTTATTATTTGGTTTTGATCCAAAACCATTTTAGTAAAAAAGCAAAAACTTTCTTTCTGTAGCGCTTCGTGCTTTCGGTCTGATAGAAATGACAATGATTTTAGTAAAAGTTTGTTTCTTAGGTCTTTCGTTCTGATTAAAACTGACATTTATTTTGCTAAGAAAAAGCTAAAATTTATTATTATTAAAAAATATGTTTGTTTCTTAACATTTATTTTGGTAACAATAACAATGAAGTAAAAATAGATTTCTGTCAAAAAACATTTAGATAAGAAAAAAAATTGAAAGTTGGCTTCTTAAATCTTTCGTTATGATCCAAAATGACAATTATTTTGGTAGCACTAGAAGTAAAAGTTTGTTTGTTAAGCCCTTCATTTTTTTCTAATAATTAAACTGAATTAAGTGTTTCCTTAATAATTGCGGTAACCCAGTTCTAAAAATTAAAACTAAATTAGATTGTGGAAACAATTCATCTGCCAGTTCCCAGAATACATTTCTTTTTTGCTTGCTGTTGGCTTCTCCATGGCAATACGGGGAATGTCTTATAACTTTGTTTAGTAGATTCATGTTAATGACCAGTAGTTGCAATTAAATAAAGTTTAATTTTTATTTAAGTTACGGCTAAACGTTTAATACCCGGTTTATCTTTAATGGTTTATCAAATTACGATTTCAATGAAATTTTTCCACCAGCGAAACACAACAAATATAATTGCCCAACATTTAAAATTTAAACTAAAACGAATATTAAAATGTGAAAAAAGTGAAAGAAAGTCTACAGAAATTTGTGGCTTAAATCTATTTAGCCTTTGAAAAACTCTGAACTTCATTATCATTTAAATTTGTTTGTTTTTTCGTTGAGGTTTTTGCATTTTTGAAATTTTCCTTTGTATGTTAAATTTTGGTTTCAGTAGTTTTTGTTTTGGAAAAAAAGGCCATGCCTAACAATTAAAACGTGATCCATGCTAGTAAATTGATTCCAATTTGTTGAAAACATTTTATTGTTTTGCCGTAGCGTATGAAACCAGTTCGTATGGGTATGATTTTATTTCCACTTTTTTCCTCTTCGCAAGGAGCCTAAAAATGCGTGAGTTTTAGTTAAGACTAAAAATCCTAGACCCAAACGGAATGAAACTATGATTTGAATAAAAACGTGTATTTAGAAAAAAGAAGCTAATTTTTATTCCCATTTTTGTTGCTTTTGTTGGCTGCTTACATTTTGCGTAAGAGCTGCTTGTTTCTTGTTTGCCATCGTACCAAAGATTTTTGTTAATTTTGTACAATAAAGAATAAAACGACTGAAAAATGCAATAGAAATATTTGCTTAAATTAAAACCTGCCGACATCTCTGGTTGGAGAAAAATAATGAAAACTGTTTGTAGATTTAAAATCAATTAAATTAAAATTTGCTATTCGCGTGTTTGACAAACAAAAGACTAGAAAAACTCTCATTCGAAGTTCATAGATTTTAAAATATTATGGTTTTTTCTTTAAACTTTCACAGATTTACTCAGTTCTTAAAAAACATAATGTTTTTCTTCCTGAAAATTTTGCTCCGTGAATAGTAAATATTTATTATTTAGCCAACAAATTAATTTATTACTTTAGATCAAAAATCAGTTGATAGAAATAGAAAGAAGAATAGAAGATTATTTCTGGTTGTATAATTTTCCCTAAAAATATTGTATAAAAGAAAGAATCGGAGACTGAAACAAATTTTGTTAATGTTGACATATAATGTTTATAAACAATATTTATAAACAATGTTTATAAACAATATTTATAAACAATGTTTATAAACAATGTTTATAAACAATATTTATAAACAATGCTTATAGGCATTTGAAATTGTTAACAAATAATGTTGAGGACAATTTTAAAATACTTTTAAACAAACAAAAATAAATTGTATATCAATGAAAATTTATGTAAAATGTTTATAAAAATCTATTGTTGAAATCTCAAAATGTTTATAAACAATGTTTACGGAAATTTGAAAGTTTTTGTTGGCAAAAACTAAAATTTTAGTAAATGTTTAACAGCAATGTTTATAAACATTAAAAGGAAACTTCTTCTTCTGGTGCTGCATTCTTTTGATTTGGACCTGGGCCTCAACCAAAAAGCTTTTTCAGCTGGCACGTAGCCTTCAGTTTTGCACATCAATGTTGGTTGAGGTCTCTCTATACTTGCTTACGCCATTGGGTCCGTAGACTTGTTTTGTGTGGTCCCACCGGCTCGAAGATTCTGCGGGCTGGAGCAGTGTTTTACATGGTTAGGCTCAATCCGCTGTACAGCCTGTGCAGTTCGTAATTGAATCTTCTCCAGAAACCATCAACACAAACAGTACCAAAGATTGAGGCAGAAGTTTTCTCTCAAAAAGACCAAGGACGCTCTCATCTGCTTTTGAATGATCAAGATGTTATATAGTGCCAGCTTGGTGTTTCGAAAAATGGCTCTACTAATCAATTATCTCTTGAGGCCAAGGAAACAACGGTTGAAACAAGAGTTGTTCTGCGTTTAATGTCGTTACTGATGTTGTTCGCACCTTGAAGTCAAAGCTGCCTATGGTGATGTTCTGGCCCAGTCGTCGCTGTTGTGCGTCCTTTCTCGATGACAGCGTATATTTCGTTTTTGAAAACAATCTAAATTTAATATTTTTTAATATTTCTTATAAGAATAATTAAACGTTTCAGCCACGCATCTGACTATATAAAAAAAATGTTAGCCGGCTTGTTTGTGTTTCTGTACTCAATATTCTGTTTCATAAAGATTTGCAATTTCAGCTTTTCTAAACTGCTATCAAAAAGTATCTGTAATTTGTGTGTTTAATGTCATAATAAATAGTCCAACATGTTATTATCATGTAACGCTCCAACAATTTTCAAAATACAATTCAAGATGTTTTGAATTTCACGTCATTTTGTATATGACTGAAACAGGCGAAAAACTAACAAACAAACATGAAACGTTTACACAAAATTTATATATCAAACAATAACGAAAAATTATTTTATATTCAAGAACCTCATCAGCAGAATTCTTGTTTGTTAAGTGTTCTTTACATGATATATCTGCCGATTCTGATATTCATTTGATTTTGGTATCCCTAGAGAGATTTTTATATGCAAAGACTCTGGTTAAAGGTTTTCGAATCTAGAACAAGTATAAAACGTAGTCTATACACTTGTTCTCTGAAGCCATCAGTTAAATTCTGACAATCCTGCAATGTAGAATACAAACAATTAAATAGCGGAATACTAGTCCTTCTTTCCTCCTGCCCAACCCAGTTATGCTACAATGCACTGAATATGTAGGACTTGAACCCTGAGTACTGATCCAGAAAACAAAAATTCTTCATTTTCATCAAGAACTCTAATTCTATTCTACAATTTCATGAAACTCCTGGAATACTCAATTAATTAATTCTTTAGATTTTGAGCAGCGAAGTTTATGACACTCTTTAGTTTTAGACTAAAAGGACCTTGAAGTTAAAGACTTACAGATGTGCGTTATGAAATTGCATAACCAATTGTGGTAGAATCAACTAGAAATCTAAATTAGTCTAAAATATTTAGCTGGTAATAAGGAAACAGCAACGTGTGTAAACCAATTATATTAATTACGGCAGTAGAACAGCAGTCTTAGCATCAATGTTCTTGTGCGTACATAGATTTTCCGTATCAATTGATCTATAAATTTAACTTAGTCTCAATTATTTGTTCAGTTATAAAGAGCTGGCAACGTGTGTATGTGAATTTGGCCAACAGAACAGCTGTCTTAGCATCAATGTTCTTGTGCCTACATAGATTTTCCTTTAGAATTAAGTGGTTATTTATTATTTTACTTGAAGGGAATTTTATTTATTCAAATGTTTAATCGTAAATTTTTTAATATTGTAAATTTTTATTCGTAGAATAATTGTAAATAACAGAGTTGCCAGCCTGCATTTGTTTATTAGCAAATATTATTGTACCATTTTACACTTTAAACGTGATAGTAGTATTATTCTGTTTAAGGACTAAATCGAAAAATATGCAAAAGCAAAAGAGGAGCGGAATTTAACAAGAGCCAAAATCCTCTGTTCTCAAAGTTGATGCTCGTTATTTTTGTCAGCGGAATCTTCTTCTGTTATTAGAGTTGTGTTGGTTAGTGTAGTGTTTTAACTCACCTTTAGAAATGACACAAAATATAATTGAAACAATTTTTTCCATACACTGAAACCTTTGAAAAGTTAAAGATAAGAGGCTTGATTGCACTTTGATGTGTCAGTATTTGTATTCGCCAAGTTTTCAGCAATTACTGAAGCGTTTTGAAATTAGCGTCGTTAGACTATTTTTAATTTTTGCTTGTTTGTATTTTGCTAACTGATTTTTAACTTCCCCCAAACGGCCTTGGAATATATATTTTCTATAACATTGTATATTTAATCGTACATATAAGTACACACATGAAAATGGTGACTTTTATAATAGAATCTTTATGGGTGTTGTTGTTGTTGTTGTTGCTATTTCGCTGTAGTGGTTGAAATATTTCAAGCAGTTTTCATGTTGTACGATTTTCAATTGTTATTGTTCGAAGAGCAGTCATTATCATTGTATTATTTGTGAAGCTAAAGCTTAAGTTTAATGGAAAGAAAAAAAAAAAAATAAACAGCAACAAATGTTTTGTATTTTTTAAGTTTTTATTATTGTCTTCGAGTTGTTGCAGCAAATAAAAGGAAAAATCTAAATTTTGAAAACAAAAACTGCAATTATAAACAATAATAAAACGAAACACAATAAACAATTGCGTTTTCTGTGTCACAGAAAATCACACAACCGGCCAATTATAATTAAATGGTTGTTGGAAAGATTTTATTTTATTATTGTGGGGCTCAAAGAACAAACAAAATTGCAAAGAAAAAGCAAAAAGTAACACAAAGAAAAGGACAAATGCAGCTTTTAGAACTGTAAAGTCCTGAAGCCTACAAAAATAGTTTTGTGACTTTCTTTCTTTCTGGTGAAAAATTTTGAAAAATAGCCGAGTTTTATACGGTAAAAACATCTCGCTTGGGCAAGATATTTTGTGATGACTCCTAATCCTGCTGCTTCTAAATATTATAAAAACATTTCATTATTTTGTTATAAAATAAAATACTTACTTTTTATTCCAGTTTCTTAATATTGGCAGCAAAATATGAGTTTAACATATTTTCAGAAAAACACATGTCAGTGATTACAAACTTATTTATTCAAGCTGCAAATATTTGCAATAGATATAAGAATTTCTTTAAAACAAACATTGTTTTGTTTAGTGATAAGAAAATATTACAAAACCCAAAAGGTTTTCTCTTGTTCGCTTAATAATCCGTCTTACTAAAGACTGCATCAAAAAGCCAAAAGCTCTTCGTACAGTTGCCGGACAGGGCGACGAATGAATGTCCAAAAGAATAACGTAGTTTTACGTTCTGGGGAAATATATCTTTATAATTTAAAATTCCTATACGAAATGCCATCGCCATTAGTTATTTGATTGAAAGGACTATAAATGGCATTGAACTGAATATGACAGAAATGGCCAATGGGAGTTGGAATAGCAGCGCGTTTTTTTTATGACTCAGCTTAACTTTAGCATCAGACATCTGGGAAGGCCATTACAATAGTGCTGACAGCATCAAATCTCACTACAATGATAAACAATTCACAACAGCTCCCTGTAAGATGAACATGGCCTGCAACTACTGGTGGCGAATGTTCACTGTCGCTTTAACTGTGTGACGTCATCCAAATCTAACTAGAAAATGTTGTTGTTATTGTTGTTCTGACTTACTTATTGTTCAATATTGCCGGCCATCGTAAAAACATTTACACCAAACGGAGACTTTTTTGTGACTTGAGCATCGTTGATCTCTCTCTTATTGATTGGCATCCAAACTGGACAATTTTGTCCAGAAATCACTTTGTTGTTTAGATACTAATTGGACCATATTCTTGCTTGATGTCCTTTTTGATCCAGGTACAACCTTAATTTTTTTTAATCTCTTCAGCTTCCAGCTGCTTCGGGATACATTCAGCGAGTATATTTTATTGTTTGTTAATGCTTTAGCTTTAGTTTCTAGCCCAGCTAAATTTTGTCCGGCTGCAGACGCTGTTGGTTAAACTTCGGGTTCTTGGGAATGAGGCAAAACTAATAGCCTTTGTAGTCTCTTACTATATTGGACCCAGCAGATATTTGCAGTAGATTTTTGCTAGATGAAAAAGCGTCTAATGCTCTCAACAAAACGGTTAGGAATTAAAAACTATCGTCCTTTAAAATAAGCCAAATGCGTGGCACTTGACTTGAAGAGCACATCTATTATTGAATATTTACTGGTGCTGATGAGATAATTTTTTTTCTATGGTATTCAAATTGGCTGCCTAAATAACAGTCAGTTTAAAATATGTAGCCGCTGGCAATTGGTCACATTCACGCCTATAAAAGGGATCTATTCCATTTGTTACTCCAGCCAACATAAGAATTATGCTTAAATTTTGTATATCTGATAGAATTTTATTCTCACAAAAACAGAGTCCTTATTACAAGTAAATTCCATTTATCTCAGCTAAGTCTGCTCAGTGTTCTAGTTGCAGCATCTAAAACACAGCAAGTGGTTGAATAAAATGTGTGCAATTTTCTGGTGAAAGGACAACAATTGTGGCCCAATTTAATTGTAAAACACAATCACAAACAGTTTTCATCTAAAACACTATCAGTGAGTGAGTGTTATAGAAAATCTCTCAACTGCCAACTTCTGACAACATAAAGACATCATTGAAACCGGTCGCAGTCATCAGCACCCTTCAGCTATAAAACATTCGTAATCGCACCATAAATAAATGTCCTGAGAATCCTTAAGCAACAAAAGACAAATTAAATTTTGTTGGCCAAACTATAATGTGGGTCACGTTCACAAGTGTGGCCCTGGTAAATGCATGGGGTGCTTAGTGTTACCGTGTTATTTATAAAGAAATCTAGACTTTTGGATAAGAAAAAAAAAATTTATATTTTTGTTTTGTTTTTGGAAGCAGACAAGTGGCGCCTGACTTTATTAAACAACAAACGCATTAAATGTTTATAAAACACACACACACACACACACACACACACACACACATGACAACAAGCCATTGATTTGAACATGATTACAATAATATAAAACAAGTGACAGTTTTGTGGTTACTCGTTTCTTTTTGTTTTTTTGTTGGTTTGCTGGTTTTGTTTGTTTGAGTTTTGTTTTTGGTGCCTTTTAAATGTTACGGACACACAGGGTTTGTTCTTTATGGCTGAGATTTTCAGAATTGCTTATTAAACGTATTATAACACGCTGTGAGGAATTTTTAATGTCCTGGGCTTGAGTGATTTTCAACAATTTTTATAAGTTTCAAGAACTAAAATTATAAGCAACAAAATAAAAACGATGATTGGAGGTGTTTGGTGTTTGGCTCTTAAGTCTTTTGTTTTACAAAAGGCAACTTATTTGAGGCATACAACTATATTGAGAGCAGTTTTGGGAATTTATTGACCAGCCAAAGCAAATAAACTGATAAATATAAGCAGAAGAAATGCAGGGTCATAAAATACTGTCTTAAACTGGAATATCTTTAGATACATACAAGCAAGCGTTGCCATATGGACAGAAACTCTGTCTCGTAAAACATCAGAGTTTCAAGGGAATTTTGTTTTCTATGACCACGGGGACAGACAGACGCTCACAATCTTGCAGTTGAAATAAAATTTATTTTTTTTTTTTACTTTTATTTGTTTGCTTAACATTTCTAAGGGCAAACTTGGTAATACTGGGCAAAAATACAGTTATTTGAGTAATACTTATATGGATTTGTTGGAAACAAAACCAGTCAACTTGATGGACATGAAGTTTAAAATATTTAGCAACTGAAAAATTCACATTTGCCGCTTTTTTAAACTTAATTAATTTAACACCTTCAAGACATTTTTGTCTTATTTGTTGTGAATATCCAATACAAAATGCTACTGGGCTGGTAACATGGTGTACATGGGCACTGCCAAAAGCAAAAGCAAAATTCATCAAATTGTATTTTAATTATAAATTTAAGGCTTTAGGTTTTCCTATGGGGTGCTAATTTCAAGTTGTCAGCCGTAAGCGGGAGTTATAAGCGTTTGATTTTAATGGCATCGCCGTGGTTTTACTCAAATTGCCGAAGTAGAAGTAGTGAACTTTGCATCATTGCTTTTCTATAGATGTTTTCGCCCAGAATATCACTCATAAATTGTGCCATGAAATGAAGAAACGAAATCGTTTCAAAATATCTTTAATTTACATTTCAGTTTGAACTGAAGTACAAGTTCTGCACTTATGGCTGGAAGTTTATCTTAAGATTTTCCATTTTATTAATAAACAAATTTTTGCTTATTGTTTATTGTCTTAATATTTCTATTACCAGTATCATTAAAATTTATTAAAAACAAGAAAACATTGTTTTTATTACAGTGTGTCTTGTTTTTTTTTTGGTTTTTTTTTTTTTTTTTTTTTTTGTCAAGAATAAATATTTCATAAGCGTTTGCATCAGTCATGCGTGCATCATATTAATTTTCCGCTAACTTTGAAAATTATGCCAACCTTGACAGCAAAAGCCGTACTTAAGTACAACTTAACTACTACAGAAAACAAACTTATACCTGCAATAGGCCAAGAAAACCAAAAAATAGAAAAATAGATAAAAATGGAAAAACAAAACTGAAAATAATAATAACAATGCATTAATTGTAAATAAGTTTACAAGAAAATTAACCCAGAAATTATAAGTGTTTGTTTTTTTTTTTTTTTGTTAGTTTTGACGTATAATTTTAGACTCTCCATATTAACAATGAATGACTTTATGTTTGTCTGAATTTGCCAGAAAAACTTCAAAAATAAACAAAAAATTGTCGTTTGTTTTAAAGTTTACAACTTTTGTTTTGTTTTCTTGTACAACAATTATTACACATTTGAACATGCCATGTCTTTAAGTTCATTGAACAAACTTAAAACTCACACAAACTTACACATGCAGTTATTGGAGTTTTTGTTTTTATTTAAGAAAAAAAAAAAAAAACAAATTAAATGACATTAAAAAAATACATACATGTCTATAAAATAACCACCCACATTATTGTTGATTGCAGAGAACAGAAAACAAAAACAACACATACACACGATTTTTCTTGAAAGCGAAAAAAATTAGCATAATTTATTAAAAAAAAAAAAAAAAAATATGAATTACAAATCAAGGTTGGAAGGAATTTTGTTTGATAAATAACACTAGGCGACAGAAAATAACAAAATAAGATGAACTGGCGTGTGAGGCCAATAGCGAAATGTTAAAAATCCTCAAATGTCATCCCAAATACTTTAAATATCTAAAATAGGTTTCTTAACCCCCCAACTAGCCCCTAAGCGTTTGTTCGCGAACTGGCTAAAGGACACGAAATCACGAAGTCAATGGAGTTGTAGGAAAACAAATTAATGATATACCAAATAAAGGTTAACCAGTTTGGCTATCACAGATCCATCAAATTTTCATAGCATAATTGTCACAAACGCAACCTGGAAAAGCTACTAATTGCTCAAGTTTTCTGCACACAACTAAACCTATAATTCGCCTAAAATTAGGCGCAAGTCTGCCATTTGACTGCTGCACAGATTTTGTATTTTTATAATCGAACTTCCAAAAACTCAGCATTTTATTTTTACTCATTGTGGCACCAAATATTAAACGTCTCAATCTATAATCAGCGGCTTCTTGCTTATTTATACCGATAGTCAATAAAAGTCCGGTAAAGGTCCGCCTTTGAATTATAAATGTCTAATTGTGGCACTATGATTCCTAGAACTTGTTGGTTTGGAAAAATACTGAAACTATCTTTTGGGTTCCTTGAAAGCCTCATCCTGTCAATACTACCCCGAGTGCTTCTCAGGCTCTGATTGGTAATACTTGCGCTAATCTACTCTTATAGGCCTGAACAGGCATATGATTCGGCAGCTGGACATCATCTTCACCCCACAGATACTGGATACCGCAACTATTCGCTTTCAGGTGCCATTTCTCGAGCATCCCTTTCGCTCAATGACAAAATTCTAGAAATTTTACCTTCCGCAAAAAGCAGGCTCGATCTCACCGTGTGTAACTTTTCTTTTAACCATTTCATACATCAAAACATCAAAAGCCGAATGTTGTCAAAACTATTTGATTGATTTATTAGAAGTGCAAATAAATAACATGTTCAGAAAAACCAGCAAAAGCAATAATTGACGTTGACAATTAAATAAAGCAACATCGGCGTTAGATTTTATAAAGCCAAACCAAGTCTTGAGTCGAGACAAGATTTAATGTGCCTCCGGGATACTTTTAATCAAGACTTAACAATTTCTGTAACAAATATTTTTATAGCGAAACTGTATTTCTAAAGGTACCGGTATAGACTAGTTTTTTTTTCAATTGGTATCAAATCTTTAGAATTTTAAAATGTGTCCGCAAAACACTTCAGTGACTTCCAGTTGTCAGTCATGGGACTATTTGAAATGATGAGCAAAATTTCCAAAGTTTTAAAACAAAGTTATTATCAAATGCTTATACAGAATTTAGAAATTTGAAGGAAAGTTTTATAAAACCATAATTTTTTTACCAGTCACTGATGATGCAAATACAGATCATAACTGACGCAGTGCACTTAGCACATTTATTTATTTTAAACTACTCCATGTTGATAAGAATCTGGGGCATAAATGTCTCATCCGATTTATCACTCGATTACTTTTTATCGGTCAATGATGCTATAAATAAAAATTATCATCTTAATTAAGGAATGTTTTTTAATTTTCCATTTTAAATCAGTTAATTATTATGTGAATACGAGCTATAAGACCTATAAGACCAAAGAGGCTCGCCAACAGCTGATTAGATTAATTTTTGCCAGCCAATAGCGACACAAATCACAATTTCTAAGCCCAGACATCGTAAGTTTAATAATCTGCTCGTGTTTTTACTCGAAGCCACCTAATAGTGATGTGAATATAAGTCACAAATGATTAAGAAGGGTTATGAAGTCTAATGCAATGGCTTACTTTTTAACAATCCATCATTTGTGGTGCAAATACAAATCGCTTATAAAATTTGATAAACAGCTCCTCAATGTTGTTCTAAATATTAGTCACTCTTAAGAACTGCAGTTGATTTGGTTTATGAAACAGTTGCTTCTATCACGCAGTTAATAATGCAAATCACAGTTGATAAATCACACGTGATGTATGTTTTCATCACAGTTGATGAAAATACCCATCACATTTAAAATAAGTTTAATTCAAAAAACTCGTTACTTTTAATAATGCAAGTCATAATTGATAAATCACACGTGATGTATGTTTTCATCACAGTTGATGAAAATACCCATCACATTTAAAATACGTTTAATTCAAAAAATACGTTGCTTTTGAGTGGGCCATTAATGACAACAGGTCATATTTTGCATTTATCTTTGTCACTAAGTTTATGTGTCATGACAGCATTATTTCTCTGTTTGTTGAAACCTCGTGCTCTCATTTAATTTTTTATTTTTTTGAAAGAACTTAATATGATTCTCACATTCAAAAATATTAATATTTTTCTTTGGGAATTATTTCTATGGAAATTATTTCTTATAGAGTTTTGGTTTTTTTTTATATATATATTTTAAGGTTCTAAACTTTAGGAGAAATATTTCTGTTGAACAGTCAAAGTGTTATTATATCATGACTTTTTGCTCCAAAACTATTCCCTCTCTTCTGTTTTAGTGACGAAAAAGACAACCTTTTTTGCAATAATTTCAAAAACACAAAAAACAAAAAAACACTTGCCTATTATAGGCTAAGGCCGTTAGCCTTGATAATATTTCAGCCGAAATGAAAAAGAAATAAATAGCCCAACGTTTTTTTTTTTTTTTTGTTGGCAGCAAATAATTTTGCTGAATTCAAATATAATTCAATATCATTTTATTAAGTCAGCGTTACTCTACAATGTTTTCAAGTGCTTGAAATTAATAAATAAATATTTAAAATCGCCATTAAAATATGGCTCTTGATTTGTTGCTGCTATTGAATTATTTATTTGCTTAAGTTTTGAATAATAATTTCGCTATGAATTTATTTTTATTATCTAAAAGAATAACAGCTTAAAATAATATAAAACTATTATCTTGATGTTTGATTTTATAATAGTTTCGCCACCGTAATGCACTAATTTGCTTTTTCATTTGAACAATGACATGCAAAGTGATTAGTCAGCAACTTAAACGAAGCTAGAAAAATAATTACTATAAAAAGCACAAAATATTATATCAAAAAGTAGCTAATTTTTTTTTTTTTTAATTACTTGGGGCTTTCAAATGAAGTGTTTTTCCATGAAGGAAGAATGAAAAAAAATCCTCTTAAAGTGTATAATTTCGCTAATGCCGACTTTCTGTCTGGTGTGGCAAAATAAAAATGTGCTCTATTAGGAAGTGCTGGGCTGTAATTTCAGATTTTGGCTTGAGAGCTCAGGATTTGTAGTTACTTGTGCAAGCAATTCTGTAGGACAGTTGGAGAAGTCAAGACATCTGAGCCGGTAGCCTGGAGTTCCCAAGTACCATCAGAGGTCTTAACCAGCCTCAACCAATGTGCGCCATCGCGGAGCTTGTTACTAAAAGAGGTCTCGCTAACAGCACCTCAAAAACATTTGCTTGCTCGACAATAAGTCCCAACTCCTCAGGAATTGAATTAACACGTTGCAATGTTTGTAGGTTTAAGCCAAAACCAGTGACCAACTTTCAAGATATCCCTCAGACATTTTTTTGTTAATTAAATTTTGAAAGAAAGTTTCGGTAGCGTCTGCTCACCCAAAGTTGTGCAGATACTTACGAGAGTTTTATTTGACACATCAACCAAGGATCCAGGATAGTTATAAAGAATAATTTTCAACAAGCAAAATTACCTTCTGCCTCTTGGCAAAAAAAAATCCTGCATATGCCACTGAGAAACTGAGAGCTCCAACGTGTAGGGCGCTAAAGAAGCGCTTAAGCCCTTAATATTACTGCCACTTGTTTAAATTATAATATCAACTAGAATTTCCTGGGGTCCTGCATATCAATTATATTGATCTTATCAATAATTATGCTTTTCCTTTAAGCGAATATTTTTCCAGCGAAAAACACTTATTAAAACCAACGCTAAAACAAAATCAATTAATACAAAAACAAAAAAAAACCAGAAAAGAAAAAAATCAAGTTGCAAAAAGGAAAAGAAACAAAGAATTCTATGAAATTTTCTATATTCTAAGCAAAATCGTATGATTTTTCCTATCAGTTTTCAATCATAATTTTATTAATTTATTCTTCTAAAAACCTTAATCAATAAATTGTTCCTTGGCTCATACATTCATTCATTCATTCATTCATTCATTCATTCATGCACTCATTCATTTTGTTCGTATACATCACGGCGATCATGATGACGATGATTAACATACACATCCGTTCTTTGTTATTAATAAAATGTCAATATGACAAAACAAATTTCAACATTAAACTATACACTTTACAGCCTATAATTTTCTATAGCAGAGTTCTGAACAAATCATACATATAAATGGAAAACAAAAACAGCAAATTAAACAAAAAAAAAAAAAACAAACGAAACTCCAACATACGAGTACATCTAGAATAAGCAAAAATATATCCATTTAATATTCCGCTCATATAGTGGAATTTTATCACAAGCAAATAAAAACAGAACACAGCCGAAGGAAAAGCAATAACAATTTCATTTGAGAACAAAATAAGGGGGAAAAAAAACCAGAAGAGGAAAAAAAATCTGATTAAACAATGAATGAAAAGGAACAATATGAAACATGTCACAAGTGCACAGCGAACTGCATGATTTATATGCCACTGAAAACAACCAGCAGAACTACTCGCATCAAGAGTGCGGCCAGTGGCCAGTGGTCAGTGGCCAGGCAAGCGACCGATGTTGCGACAACTCACTGCATCAGTATGTAAATGAATAGATGTATATGTGTGCGGAATACTCGCATTAATGCGATATGAAACGTTTTAAAAATCAAGATATCAATGCGCTGATTGCCACCAAACGTTGTAGTCATAACGGCTACTGAATTTCTTAATAACGATAAGCCCAACAAACGCCCTCACAAACAGAGCCACATGTAAGGCTCTGCCTGCGCCTGTTCACGTTCATTACCAGGGCCCTGCTAAAGGACATGTGGCTTGATAGTAAAGAAAGAAATAAAAAAAAACTATTGATGGATGGGACGCAACCACAACTTGAGGTTTTCAATTTAAAGTTTTCAAAAAACATATTTTTTCTATAGTTTTCAGTGAATAAATTTTTTTGCTGAAAAAAATTTTTAGTAATTTTTTTACGAAGAAAATTACTTCAAAAATTTAAAAAAATATATATATATATTTTATAGAAATTAACACGCAAAAAAATATATTTTATAGAAATTAAAACACGATTTTTTTAAAGTTATTTTAGAAAAAAATTTTCACAAAAGTATATTTTTTCTAATTTTTATAGAAAATTTTCTACATTAAAATTTTTACATTCATTTTCTTACATAATAATTGTATACAATTTTATTTTTAAAAAAGTTTAAATGACATTTTAAAAATAAAAATTTGACATTTTTCCACAAACAAATTTTTGAAAACAGTTTAAATTTTATTTAAATCGTTTTCCGTAGAAATTTTCATGGGAATTTTTACAAAAATTTTTTAGGAAAACAATATTTTCCAAAAATATCTTATAGAGATTTTTTTTACCAAAAAGAAGAAGATTTTTGACATTCTTTTACAAAAAAGGGTTTATAAACATGTTTTGCTTAAAAATTTTGTCAGAAAAAATTTTATTTTTACAAAATAATTTTGTAATAATTTAGTCGCATAAAAATTATAAATAAATTAATAAATTTTTTATTTTAATATATATTTTTTATATATTTAATATAATTAATATAATAAAAAAATAAATTTTTACAACAAAATTTTTTCAGAAAAAGATTTCAATAAAATTTTTTTACGCAAACATATTTTTTTTTAAAAAAACTTTTTTTATTGTAAAAATTCCCATGAAAATTTTTACAGAAAACGATTTAAATTAAATTTTTTTACGCAAAAAAATTTTTTTTCCGAAAAACTTTTATAGAAGTTTTTTTACCAAAAATGTTTATTAGAATTGTTTTTTAAAGAAGTTAAAAATATGTACATATGTACAATGAATAATTTTTCATGAATATTATTTTATGTAAATATATTTCAGAAAATTCCTTTTTTATAAAAGAAAACATTTTACACACAATTTGTTGCAAAATAATTTTCAGTAAAAAACTGTTTTACAAATAAAATATAATTTTTTTTGGGGAAAAGTTGTTTAAAGAAACAATTCCTTGTAGTAATTTTTTATCTGGAAAGATTTTTTTTGTGATATAAACAGCATTTATTTGCACAATATTCGTGTACAGGAAAATACTTTTGTTGAAAATTTTATTTAGAAAAATTTCTGTACAGAGAAAATTTTTGCTGATAGTTTTATTTTTGTTGCTTAATAAAATTTGCCATTGGTTTTTGTTTCGTATAATTAAATTTCTATAGAAAATTTGCCGGTAAAAAAAAGGCTTTTATGGAAAATTTTGCACTTATTTTCGTCCAGCATTTTTTGAATTCAGCTCAATAATTTTGCGGTAGAAATTTGTACTTAGATCAGCTCTGAACACCAGTAGGAAACGAATACTGTACAGCGGCTTAAATTATCAAAATGACATTTATGTAAATGAAGTATGAGTTTTTAACCAAAAGGGATGTGTTTCCTTTATTTGTTCAACTATTTGTTTAGCTGATTGCTTTTTCTTTTACTTGTTCAGTCCTCTACAGAAATGATGAAAACAAATCACGTACAAGAAAACACCGCTCACATTGCGAACGTGGTATTGTCCAGCGTTCAGCGCTCAAACAAACCAAATTGTTTCAGCAACGAAACGCTTTAGTTTCGTTGTGGCTTCAACGGAAAAAAAAATTCTAGTAACAGAATATAGTTGTGACGGTTATTTTTTATATTTATTAAAAAAAAAAAACAAAAAGATTGAAAAGATTTCCTTTTTCGAAACAAGAAAAAAAAACTGACTTCTTTGTCAAATTTATGAAGACTATTCAATAATTTTAATATATTGTTTTGTTTTTAATTTTGTGATTTCGAAAAATTATGACACAGCGCATGAAACGTATCGGTTGCATTGTTCTTCAAACAAAAAAGAGAATGTTATAATTTTTAAATGGAGACGAGTGTGCCTTTTCATTTCCAAAGGATATGCATTTCCTTTTTCGTCAACATACGTCATACGGCAAGATAAAATGCGATTTCCGCTTTGTACGTGGTCTTGAACCTGACAAATTTCTTATCACTACGAGTATTAAATCTTGAGTTGCTGTTGTGAGGAAATATTTTGTTCAAAAGGAAGCAATTGAATATTTTTGGGATTGGAATTAATTATTGAAATTCTTAAGGACGATTTTTTGTTTAACTTTGTGATCTTTTAGTTTTTTTTATTTATTTATTATTTATATTATTTTAAACTCTTACCCCAGCACCGCTAATCGATGTTGTGACACACTTAAAGAAAAGTTCTTAATGCGAGAGGAAAAATTTACATAATAAATGGACTTTTAAAGCTGCCATAAACCCCCTCAAACTCATATTGTTTATATAGCATTTCCCTAAGAGGCATGAAAGTTCGTACGTAAGATTTGCCATAATGGAGAAACAGTGGACATAATGTGGCCGCTTATATGCGCTGGCATGTGATGGTGGTCCATTTGTTGTCGATGACCATTTGTCGCAGTTACTTAAATGCGTTTAATAAAATTGCTTTTAAAACGCCAAATAACAGCAAATGTCTTCAAACAGCCCAACGATAACAATAACAACGATTTGTTTAAGCCTTATGGCCACCGCGCACAAACAAAAAAATACAACTCCTTAAGACTCTTTTACATCTTTTGGGCTTGCGTTACATTAAGGTGGTCGGTCGGTCGGTCGGTTGGTCCGTCGTTTGAGTGCTTGTTCGCCAGTGAAAAAATATTAACACAAAAAACAACCATTATTATTAATAACAATGACAAAAAAGCTTAAATATGAAACTGTGGCACAAAAACGACAATGATGTGCAATGAAAGTCCAAGTCGCTCGGCTGGCACCCTACAAAAATGAGTATTTCATTAAAGAACATTTTTTGTTATTTCTTAGTATCATTTTTTTTTTTAATCCAAGTTGCCAGTAAAGCAAGAAAAATCGACGAAATCTTAGTGCCAAGTATGTAAAGAGTTGGTCAGTTACAGCAGGCAGATGTTGAAATAAAAGAAAACGAGGGCCGTGTAAGGTCTTTAAAAAATACCCTTTTTATGTGAAAGAGGGGATACGAGTCGTGCAATTTTCAATTACATGGATCGTCTAAAATTCGAGCAAAGGCTTCAATTAAGGGCATTAGTCGATTAGCGGAGATCTACAACTTCAGCAAAGAAAAGGTCTAGCGGCGTCGAATCCGACGATCTTGGAGCCCAATTCTTGTCACTGCGGCGAGAGATAACCATATCCCCAGATTTTTCTGCTAAAACCGCATCTTGTCCACATCCATACAAAATCTACAGACATTTACCAGAATGGTCTCACCATCGTTGTTTTCAAAAAGTGCGCTTCAATGATGGCGCCTGCGCTAAATTCGCAGCAAATAATTCTGGCATTTTTTTTTTTTTTGAAATACGGGTTGTTAGTTTATTGTACGCCAAAGCGGGTGTCTGGAATTCGGCCAGCAAACTTGGGAGAGTCAATTGTAAACAGCCACCATGTCTGCCTTGAAATACGAGTAAGAGCAACTCACGCAAACAAACGCTAATTTTCATTTAAAAAAAAGTAGATCACTGGTATAAATTGTCATATTTCTGTGGCATCTGAATAATGAAATATGAATAAAATATTAGACAGACATCACAGCAACAACAAAGCAACAGGACGATCACATATCGTCCTCATCCACCTGCACCATTTATAGAACCCTACACTTTGTGGTTTGCCAAATATTCACAAAAAGTCCACAGCAAAAATGTAGCTTTTGAGCTGCTGAAATCTAAGTAAGACTGAGACATAAAAACATCGCCAGCTGCACTTCCAAATTTACATGTGATGAAGTCAAATTGATTTTACTTGATACATTTTTCCCAAAGGAAATATTTGCCACTTCGCTTTTATGTCAAATATTTGTCATGGGCAGAATTTGATTTTTTCACACATATTTTACTAGAGAAAAATGTTTCGCAACATCTTGATGTTGCATTTTTGACTATAAACTTGTTGCTGGGCATCATTTTAACCGAGAAACATTTAAATCTAGCCAATGCAGTATTGTCCGACGTTTCTAAACAAAAGCCTCTATTTGCATAAGTTCCTTGTCAATACATCATTATTTTAGTTATTTCGCAGCGAAAAGAAAAATGTTGCTGGATACATTTCAAAATTAATTATTTCTACAAAAATTGTTTATGATAAATTCTTGTCCAGGTTTTATATGTTTTTGGACAGAAATGTACGGGAATTTTTTGAAAAGTGTGTCAAGTATGTAAAATTATTTCGCAAAAAATTAACCAACAACAATTTGTTGTTTTAAAAAACTTGGTGGCGCCTCCATATATTTTAGAATCAACTTTGTTAGCAACATTATTGTGAGGAAAATGTTTTCACTGTTCCTGTTTAAATCACTTTTCGCTTGCAACATTTCTCTTTTTCTTCACCAAATTTGTCTATAGCCCCTTAACTTCGATTCTCTGTCGGGAAAGTTTTGTTTTTTCAATTCCCTAAAATTCTTCTGATTGCCATCATTTTTGCCCAAAAAAATTATTGAAAAACTTATTTTGCCGACCGTTTTCGGAGTAGTTCCATTTGAATACACAACATTTTTATTGTGTCAGCATTTAATAGCTGCTATGAAACAAAATCTTTTCCATTTCGCGCACACACAAGCGCACACACTTTTTAGGGTTAAAGTATAAGGTAACAACAGTCAGTGTCTCTTGGGTGGAATCGCATAAATGAAACTATTCCTCTCCTCTGACTAAAAAGCTTTCAGCTCCAAAATAACCTACAAAGGTCAGCTGCAACAGTAAGTAACGAAGTGTACATCTAGTATGATTAACAAAATACCCAGCGACTGAAAAAAGAGAACAACATAAACGAAAATGTTGCAACTAAAATGACAATAATTTTTTATAACATTGTTTGACATCCGTACAAATCGTCTGGCAAATGTACGGGCTAAGCAGCTTTTTGTGAAATTATCATCAATGTTTGTTTGGACTCGATTATTCTGTTTGTTTATGTGTTTTGAGCCCGTTTGGCGGAGCAGATATTATTCGATTATGAATGGGTCTGAAGTGAAAGAGAGACACAGTTGTTGGTGGCATGTTCGAAATTGGGCTTAAAGTAATACAAGTCATTTCATTTTGCCATTTTTTATGGCGCATATTGTCTAGCTGGCCATGTCCATGTCCATGTCCATGTCGCTGCTTAGGTTTGGCTAATAGTTTAACAAGTTTAAAAATTTACATTCATTTATCATTGAATGAATTTTTTGTAGTTTAATTTTCGCAAAAGAAATCTCATATCAGGTGTGTTTAAGGGGTCGCCGTAGGAAAGTGGGAAGAAATGGATAAAAAAACGGATTTCTTGCGTTTAATTATAAAATAACGAACATTTTGTTTAATATTTTTTCCTGAAAGAAATTTATTTTTTAAATTTACAATGAAAATATTGTCATGAAAATTTCTCTTTAAAAAACTTTCCTTTTAATAAAGTTTTCTTATCGGAATTCTAACATAGAAACATAAATTTATTAACCAAAATTTAAAAAAAAATTCTAAACTAAAATTTTTCTAGAGAAAAAATTTTAGAATGATAATTTGATGGAGAAATTAAAAAAAAAACAAATGCAATTTTTTTTTAATAACAATAATAGTTTTACAGCAAAAATAAAATTTTTGACAGACGAAATTTTGTGTCGATAAATTTGCTGTGGAAAAAATGTTAGAAAAATTGCAAACAAAAATGTTTGCACAGAAAAAACTACTTATCAAAAACCGTTCTTATTTTATACAAAACATATTTTAAGCAAATATTGGAAAAAAATCTTAGATAAGTTTGAATTGAAAGAAATTCTTAACAAAAATTATTTAACAAAAAAACTTTTTTGACGAAATTTTTCAAAAATTTTTCTATAGGAAAAATTTGATGGGGAAATTTTTCCGTAGAAAACATTTTTTACGAAAGTATATACATATATATAAAATAAATTTTTTTACAAAAATAATATAGAAAAAGTTGTTTCAGCAAAATTAAAAAATTAAAATTTTAGCAAAAACTATTTATGAGCAAAAAAAGTATTAAAAAAAATTTTTGTATAATTTTTTTTGGAAAAGAAATTTTTTTGTAAAAAAAATTATATCATTAAAAATCTGTTACGATTAAATAGAAAAAAAATCGTTTATATATATTTTTTATAATAAAAATATTTTTTGTAATTTTTTTTTTTGGAAAGTTTTTCTACGCTAAAACTTTTTGGGTGAACAAGAATTTTTAACTAAAGTCGTTTCTAAAGATTTTTTTATGTATTTAAAAGCAATTCGGACAATAATGTTTCTTTTCAACCAAATTTTGCTGAAAAATTTTACCACTGACAACTTTTTTCTCTAAAGTTTTTCGCTCAAATGAATTTTCTGCAAAATGTTTCAAACATTTTTATTAATGTTCTCATTTTTCTTCAAATATGAGATACTTCTAGGTTTTTTTTTTTACAAAAAAATTATAATATTCAATCGATATATAAAATTTTCGACAAAAGGAAGGTAAAAAATTTCGAATGGAGAGAAAAACTTATATAATTGAAAAAACAATTTGAATAAAATTTTTTGCAAAAGTGAAAAATGCTTTTCAAAAAAGAACAAAATTTAGCACAAGAAAAATATTTCTAAAGCGCTACATTTGAACAAAACTTTCGAAATTTCTTGCCATGTTTCTGTTTGTTTTATATTTATTGAGACTTTAAAATTGGAAACGGGCGCAAGACTTAGTGGGAGAAATAACTATTAACGTCTTGGATTACATATTTAATTGTTAACATATTTTAAGCAATTTATAGTTGTCTGCTTAGCACAATACTAAATACTAACCTGAAGCACTCTTTAGACTTCTACGCCAATTAAATAGCAACCGGCTTTTGAGCAACTTGTCATTTTATGCATTGGGTTTTACCCGACTCAAGACGTTTGAAAATTATTTGTTCAGTTTGTCAGTGGCGGTGCACACTACAACAGTAATAAATGTTTCAATTTAACCTTTCGATTACTTGAGCTCATTATACGAATACTTAGCCCATAAAATTTATAACATTTAGAAACTTGGCAATAATTAATGATTACATTTGAAATTTCCCCCGCCATTTATTATGAGAGCAATAAAAACGTTTATTATTATTATTTCGTTTATGGCATCAAGGAATTCAAATGTTAGACATGCGAAACAAAAGACTCAACACACAAACTTGTTTTCCTTATGAACTTAAACGAAACTAGATCGGTGTCTTAAGCTTCACACAAATTAAAGAAAGCCATACATATAAATGTTGTTCTACTTATTTGTTTATATATCTATATTTCAAGCAATTAAACATTTATTTCATAATTAATTATTCCAACGAAACTAGAAATACTTTAATGTATGAAAAAACAAACATAAATTAAAATTAAATTAAATAAAAATTTCCCACTTACTGTATAATTATGACGTAGTCATAATCATGTCTAATAGAGCAGCAGTGGAGTTTGTGCGACTCTGCTGTTTAGTTCCGTCTACCCAGGCCATAATACTCGTATACAAGAATCCAGCAAAATGACTACAAATCAATGAATAATTTCTACAAATCATCTAATATTTTCAAAACAACAGAAAAAGCTCATATTCTTTGTAGTTTAAAGTAAAAATAAGAATAGTATTAGAATTTTCACACGCTGTCAGTGCTGTAGTAAATGCATTACCCCGCCAGCTCCTCGCCCTCTCGTGGCTGAGCACATACTCATAGTAGCAGCCGGAAGTCATCGCACTGCTACTAAATGTGTATAAAAAAGTATGAGTACTAATACGAAAAACTAAAAATGTAAAATGTAAACTTCTGTATTAATAAAAATTTTATAAACACTAAATGCTCGCTGTTACTTTAAACAAGATTGATATTTATGCAATTTGCCTCTGCTTCGTAGACACACACGTGAGTTCACACTAACGTCATACAGCCAACAGGAATTAGTCATCGCTGGTGTCGCAGTAACGCAGAAAATTACAATAAATAAACGTTGAAATTAATGCATTCTGTTTTCTAACAGAAAATACTATTTAACGAGAAACTGTTTAAGAATATTTTGAGCCGAAACAGTTTTGGCCAAGTTTTAAACAATTTGAAAAATTCACCTAAAAAAAATTTGGAAAAATACGAATTTGAATGTCGAACCGTTTTCTACAAAATATTCGTACTTGAATAACGAAAAAAAATCTAGAGAAATTCTAAAGAAAAACTTAAACTTGAATAACGAAAATGATTTTACAGAAAATTTTGAATTTTAGTAACGAAAATTTTTTCATTGAAAAATTCAAGCTCAAATACTGAAAAATTTTCTATAGAAAAATTTTAACTTGAATAGCAAAAATGTGTTTATAAAAACGTTTTCGAAAATTCAAAATATTTATATAAGGAAATCAAGTTATTGGCAAATTATTATAATAATACGAATATTGAAAATTTTTGTATAGAAAAATTCGAAATCAAGTACCAAAACTTTTTGTCCAGAAAAATTAGACAATCGAGAATGTTTTTATAAAAAGAAAAAAACGGAATCCAAAAATATTTCTATGAAAAAAGTTCGAACAGCGACAAATATCTTATTAAACAAATTTCAAAAATTGAAATTTTTTTATAGGGAAAATCCAAAATTTTACAAAATTTTTATTAAAAAAATTCAAATATCAAAAATTTTTCTAAACAAAAACAGATATATTTAAAATATTCCAAAAATTTTAAAATGAAAATTTTTCGGCAAAAAAAATTTCAATATTTTTTTGTTTAAAAAATCGAATAGCGATTTTTTTTTGTTGTTTTAATAAGTTTCCTACAGAAATGTTCGAATACCCAATTTCTGTTCTCTACAAAAAACGAACACCGAAAATATGGGGAAATTTTCTGGTACAAAATACGATTAAATACTAAAAAATTTTCTACAAAAGATATCGTATTGTACACCAAAAATTTTTTCTATCGAAAATTTAAATATTAAAAAAGAGTAACAATATCAAAAAAAAAAAAAAAATAAATAAAATAAAAATAGCCAAAATTCGATTATCCAAAATATTTCCATAGAAAACTTCGAATATAAAAACTGTTTCTATAGGAAAATTCAAATACCGAATATTTTTATACAAAATTTTCAATATTGAAAATGTTTCTGTAGAAAAAATTTTTATTTGTACAATTTTTTTTGAAAGGATTCGAATAGAAAACATTTTTCCAAAAAAAAGTTTTAAAATAAAAAATTTGCAATAGGACAACTTAAATAACAAATATTTTTTGTAAACAAATTCGCAAAAAAATTATTTAAAAGAAAACTTCGAGAACCGAATATTTCTTAACTTAAAATTTGAATAACGAAAATTTTCGATAAATAAAAATTTTTTGACTTTAGTCTTCAGGAAAAGTTTGAAGGTGTCTCCGACAAAAATTGTTTCTTGGAAAAAATTCATATTTAGAAAATTGTTCTGCACAAGAACTGAACCTTAAAAGTTTTCAAATGGAAAATTTTTTTTAAATAAATTTTTATAATGAAGATGATTTAGTTGACAAAACTTTTCACAGAAAAATTTTAGAATGAAAAATGTTGCCAAAGAAAAAATTTTAAATTTTAGTTTAGAAAAGTTCTGACAACCAAATTTTTTCATACAAGAATTAGAGAACAAAAATTATTTATATAAAAAAGTCCCAAAATCTAAGATTTTTCAATAGAAAATTTCGGTATGTGTAATTTTATTTTGTGGGTAACTGGGGGAGACTTTGAGAGTTTTTCTAGAGAAAAATCCAATAATTGAAAAATTCAATTCTTATATCGCATATCCTCCGGGTTGTAACAAAGCGAAACTTCAAACTTAACTTCACTGTTTGCTTACAAACAAATTACTCTTATAAGGGTGAATCGAGAGGTCGCACTGAGCGACTGCAACTCTATTCTAGATAAAACGCTTCACCTGGTTATAAACGTGTTCGCAGAAAACCTCAAGTAAAACTTGTAAAATTAAACTGAAGAGCCACAATAAAATAGAAAACTGCGAATATCTGTCTTCAACTACGCTTTAATTAACAGCTAAACGCTTTTGCCAGCTACGAACGAACTTACAAATAACTGACAACAGCAATTAAAACGGCTCATCATTCTAATTATAGTTGGCCGACTAATATTTAAATGCTTGCGAGTACGTTAATTTGCGATGGCAAGTGTTTTTTTGCATATTTTAAACTTTTATTTAATTTAATTTAATATTTTTACAATTTTATTGAAAGTAGATTTACTTTACTTTGTAAATCAGCAGCCAGAGATGGGAAGAAGGTCAACCACTCTGTGAGGGATTACAGTTTTTATTTCGCCGAGCCAAAAAGAAGCACTTCGATGAGTATAAAATTACGTTTTAATAAATTTTTTCAAACTCGAATGATGAAAATTAAATCCGGATTTTGTTGTTGTTGAAATTTAACAAAAGAGAGACAAAATTATAATAAATCGAGGGTAGTGCACAGAAAATATAGTCCCAAATCCAATCGAGCAAAATCATTAAAAAATTTGCTATATAGACAAATTTCTATTAAAATGATTTTTGTAAAGAAAAATTTTGATGAAAAAGAATTCATCAAAAAAACAGTTTTTCCTTCAAAATTCTTATAAAAAGTTTAATAACAAAAAATCTGGATCAAATTTTCCAAAAAGAAAAAAATCGTAAAAAAAAATAAAAAAATGCGGTAAAAAATTTTTTTATATTTTCTGCAGAAAAAGCATTATTTTCTATAGAAGAATTTTGTGGGAAAATTTTTAGCTCCCCAACATTTTAGTTTTTTTCCACAGAAAATATTTCCCAACACAGATTTTGCCTTTAAAAACTTTTATAAAAGAGGTTTATGAACTAATTTTGTATGGCAAAAAATATCTAATAAAGAAATTTTAAAATAAAACAGAATTTATACAGTAATTTGTGCTAAAAAATTTGTAAAAAAAATTTTTAATATAAAAAACTTTTAATATAAAATTTTTTTTTAATTTAAAAAATTTTTTGTTAAAAAGTTGTTCTGCATAAAAATTTTAGTTTCTGTAGAAAGAAGAAAAGTTTTTTTCTCTGAAACTGGAAATTTCACAGGAAAAATTTTTGAAAAAATTTTATTTAAAATATGGAAAAATACTCTATAAAAATATCTGAAAAATTTTAAATAAAAATTTTTGGAAAAAAAAATAAAAATAATTTGTTTTAAAAAATTCCAAAAAAATGTTGGAAAAGATTTTGATAGAAAAAATTTTAAAATATTTTTGAATGGAAAAAATTTTGGAAGAAATATTTTCTCTTGAAAAATCCTTCTGTAAAAATTTCTTTAAGAAAAGTTTTATTCAACAAAATTTTCAAAAAGAAAATAAATTTTGCGAAAAAATTGTACCAACAAAAAAACCTAAAAAACTTTTCCTGCAATATTTTCTATAGAAAACCTTTTGTAATAAAAAAACTTTCTTTACAGAAAAGTGTTTTCTAAATATTTTCCCAAGAACCTTTTCCCTTAAATGAAAATTTTATAAAAAATTTTGTATATATAAATATAAAATTATAGAATTTGTTTTGGAAAAAAATTGTTTTTACAGAATATTTTTTATATAGAAAAATTTTAGATAAAATTTGTTCTTCCATAGATAAATTTTTGGAACCCAGAATCTCAAGAGTTTCCTTAAAAAATTGTTGTCAAAGAAAAATTTTCGATTTAATAATTTACTTATCGGCCCTCGCATTTTTTCTACCCTTTGGCTAAAAGCATGTGGAAGATTCTCCTGTTCACACAAGCATCTTACAAGATGTAAGACTGTGTAAGTTTAATGATTTGCTTGATGTGATTTAGCAAACAATGTCACAGTCCCGGGGAAAAAAACAACAACGGCAACGGCAACAACAACTGCAACAGCAACAGCAACAAAACAAATCGTTAATTTGATTTTGTGGTTCTTAAATGTAAAAACGCTGAATGGTATTCTGTGTGTTACGAATTGTTGTTAAAAAGTCATAATAATGATAATAATTTTTGTTTTACAAACTCTACAACAGCAACAGTTTAAAAAACTGAAAACATTACAACAAATTGAGTTACCAACGAATCAAACACACACACACACACACACACATGCTGACATGGAAGCATCTGTAATTGTTGAAAATTATTCATTCTCTTTATAGACATACAAAAATTTTGTTTGATTGTGTGGCCGCGGGGCATGTCATTCATGATCAGATAAATTGTTTGTTAAAATGTACGAGTATGTCCAAATGTTTCAATGTACTCGTACATTTTTATGATTTTAACTAAATGTTATTATTGTTAAATATAAATATTAGTTAAGAATTGATAAATCGGTATTTTTTGCCCATACAATTATGCTGAAAATAAATGAATGTGTATTTTACTCATTAATTAATTTAAAAATACGATTTTTTTTAAATCAACTTGACGAAATTGTTTTGATAATTATGGGAACTGTTGTCGGCTTAAGTTGTCAGTAAGAGTTTTTTTTTTTATAGCCAGCATAAAGATCTAGACGAAGAGATAAAACGAGTTAAGAAATTAAGGGTACACAAATGTGTTGATGCTGCAAAAATAGAAAGAAAATACTTTTAATGACATTTATATATCGTATATTAATATCATTAAACAGCAAAAACTGTTTAAGACTTTAAGCCAAAAATCAAGGGAACTTCATTTCTTTAATCGTGAACTGTTCGGGGCGTATTCTCAACGGCGGCCCTAATTCTTCTGATGCTTTTTTTGAAAGCTGAACTAAAAGATAAGTGACAAAATGGGCACCAACATGCCCCAACCCACCCTTGTAAGAGGAACTGTAGACTCTTGTCTACAGAAACAGAAAAGAGCATTGGTGAATACTGCTGTTAAGAGTGTGTATAGAGATCCAAAGCTCATGAAAGTGGCGCCCTGGAAACATATTTGGCTTTGCTGTATTTCAAGCTTTGGCACTCTGTTCTACGGGATGTAGACTGAAAGGGGTTCCCTGGCTACACTGGCGACCAAAAATCTAGCCAATTGTTGCATGACTTTGGTTGTGCAGGTTCTTCTTCTTCAGAAATCCTCAGCAGGGATGAACGTGCCATTGGATTACCTGGGAATAGGGTTATGGGTGTTGGTCATTTGTTTGAGGTATCCGGCATTTTGCGGTGGTGTATTTCAAACGTTCACTTGATGTATTTCATTTTCACTTGCACTTTGATTTCAGGGCTATGGAGAAGAAGCACTTGTCCGATTAAATCGCCAGCCAAAACTCTACAAATTTCCTTTTAGGTCGGGGGTTGTACAGATTGCTTCGAAATACCCATAAAAGGTTATTTGACAGTACGGGGACCACGAGAACGTGCCAGTGACATGTCTAGAAGGAGATATCCTGGTGTTGGTGATTTTTTAAACGGAATTTACTAGAGACCAACGGACCTGGATAGATTCTGAAGTAGTATTCAACGTTTGGGGATGCAAATGTCCTCGGGAGTTCTGTTGTCCAACAACAGATTCTGAACTAAACGGCTGGGAACTTTCAGGAGAGTCAGAGATTAAGGCAATGGAATTTTAGACTACCTCTAGACTTTCTTCACTGTCTATGGAATCACTGGCAGACGCCATAAGATAGCCTGAGCCCTCAAGTAAGGGGTTTGTGCCCCTCGCATATCACCAGAATTTGCCGGGATCGTAACTTAAAGCTCTTGAATGGTCTAAAAATTTTGCTTCTTGTCCTTAAAAATGCCGAAAGCTCTACCCTTCGTGGTCGCAAACATATTTCCTGTCTATTACAATTTAGAAAATTCCAAACCACTCCCTCTTTCCTCCCCCTCACTAACTATTTTCGTAGTGCTGGCTACTGCATATATGTAGTTGTCGTCCTCCGAGCACTGATCGGCGCCAAACGAAATGCTGCAGCAGGTGCTCACAATTTTTGCTGTAGGACTGAAGGAGAGAAACTTGATATTTTTTATATTGAAAGAAATTTTCTTAAGTGCCACAAAATTAGCAAATTTTTTCAGATTTATTTTACTGAAATATATTTTAGAAAAAATTTCCTAAAATGATTTTTCAATATCTTTCTTTCTATGATTTTTTCCCCCAAAAGGCTTCAAATTTATGTTAATGTTTTTCTTGCTATTTTTTTTTGGTTGTGAAGAAAAAGTGAAAAGAGTTTTAGAGACACACAACAACACATTCAATTGAACTTTAATTCTGTTGGTTGTTTTCGTTGTATTTTATTTGTTGGCTTCATTTTGCCAAACAAAATAAAATATTTGCAAAAAAATTCCAGTAGCTCACGTTTAACCACTTCATGGTCTTGTAATATTCTTTCTTTTGAGTTGGTTTCCTTCAGCTTTATGCTTAAATAATTTTGTAAAAATTTTTTTACTTAATGATTTCAGTCGTCTTAAATACATTACAGTAGCAAATTGTTTTTAATACTTAACAATGATATTTTTTTTTGCAAATAGTTTGTTTTTTTGTAACATAAAAACCATAACAATTGTATTAAAAACCCCCGAAAACAATGACACTCCACTCTACAATAATGTCGTGCTTGAAAGTCTAAAAGAAATATAATTTTGTGGGGTTTATAAAGTCACAAGAAAAAAGTTTACAAAATTGATTTTTTGTTTGTTTTTTGATCAGCGCTTAAGAAGAGTTAAGAACAAACAAAACCAGAAGAAAAAACATTACAAATCTTTAAATGTTTTTTGGTTTCTGGTGGGTTTTTTCTTCTATACAAAACCAATGGCTACTCAAATTAAATACCAATTCATTGAAGTTGATCAGCAGAAAACAGAAATTAAAATAAAGACAAAAAGCAGAAGCTCTTAAGGATTTGAGTCAACTTGTTGTAAGATATTTCTTGCTTTTTTTCTGTTTGTGTTTGGACGTACGTTTATTTGGTTTTTGAACAATTTTATACGACAACATTAACATAAAACAAATTATGCCAACGTGACTCTACCATAAATGCTTAAATACAAAATACAAAATACTCCAAAAGCCAAAAGGAACTGGAGGCAGCGAGACACAGAAAAACTCTGCTGCAAACGAAGATGTTCTATAATGATTATTTCTCACAACCGCCACCATAACCACCACCACTACCACCACCACCGCCAGTACCAGCACTAGCACCAGCACCATTCACTATGTTGAAGTCACCCGAAATATACATAATAAAAAAAAGGTTGCAATAATATTGTAGACGACTAGAAATCATTAAGAAATTAACACACAAACAACAAAACAAACAATACAAAATTTGTTAACAAAAAACAAAAACAAAAACAAAAAAATACGAACAACACAACAACACTATGGTCCTGCCTTTCTGGCACAAGAAAACAAATCCCGAAAAGAGTTAAACAAGGAAATCAAAAGGTGCATAAAGTCTTTGCAAGTTCTCATAACCTACTTCAACACAATGTTGCAAGTATCTGATCGATATGCAACAACGCTACAACAAAATGTATTATGCACCGTCAAAGAAATTTGTCCGCAAATGAAAATTTCAATATATTAAATTCTTGGTGGCGGATTCTTCGATGGCCGAAAATTATTTTTTAAAGAAAAAAATTTGGGCACCGCGATTTCGAAAAGTTTAACGTCGAAAATTGAAATTTGACCGAAACTTTTGACTTTTGCCTTTTTTGTGGCATCCGTGTAATAGAAATTCCATTTTCTTTTTTGTCTTTAAATTTTTATTTTTTTAAAATTTTTCTAATTTCCGATTTCCGAATGGGTTAAAGTTTTTCCATTTCCAATTATTGTCCTTAAATTTTAATTTTTTTTTTAATTTTTCTATACAACAATTTATCCATAAAAAAACTTTTGCTAAAAATTTTCAAATATTTTTATAAGCAAATATTTTGCTGTTAAAATTTAGCTTGAAAAATATTCGAAAATTTTGTTGAAAAGATCTTTTGGTCTGCGAATTTTTTCAATAGAAAACATTTTATTCGTCGCCTTTTTATGAGAAAAACTTTGAAACTGCATCATATCCATAAAAATATTTGAGTTTTTTCTATGGAAAATATTTCCAATATCTGAATTTTTTCAATACAAAACTTTTAATTTTCCGCATTTTTTTAGGGAAAAGATTTTATTTCACTTTTTATAATCAACCTGTTCTAAAGAAAATTTCTTGACATCCAAATTTTCTATTGAAAATTTTTCTCTATTCGAACTACTTTTTCTCTAGAAAAGTTTTCGATATTCAGTGTGTTGATAAAGATATCTTTAATTTTACAATTCTTCTAGAAACAATTTCCGATATTTGAGCTTTTTCTCTTTTATTTCTAAATATAAAATATTCTAAATATTTAAATTATCGACTGATTTTATTGAAAAATATTATAATTTATCTATCAAAATATTCCCAAATTGTTGATACTCAAATTTTTGCAATTTGAAAAAGTTTATCGAAATTATATTGAAAAGCTTTTAATATTCAGATATTTTTATGGATATATTTTCCATTTAAAAAATTTTCTAGATGCAAATTTTTTTATTAATTTTTTATTGAAAACAAAAATTTTATAAATAAGTTTCTCGAATTTTTTTCGTTATTTAAATATTTATTGAATATTTCCGCTTGGTAAAATGTTTGATGTAAGAATTTTCCTTTATAAAATGTTGCTGCTTAAAATGTCTCCGAACAAAAATTTGCAATCAAATCAATTCGAACACAAATTTTCAATATAAAAAGTGTTCGTGTTGGAATTTTCTAAAGAAAAATTTTCGATACTCGTTTTCGAATCTTATTTCACATGCCAACATTTTCAATTTTTCTGCAAATATTATTATTTTTTCAAATTTTTCTATAGAGAAATATTTAAAATTCGAATTTATCTTTAGAAAAATGTTAGTTTTTTTATTGTACAAAAATTTTTTATAATAAATTTCTTATAAATAAAAATTTTCAATAAAAAAATATTTAATATATATTTTATTTTAATTTATTTTATATCATCGAATTTTGTATATTTTCCTATAGGATTTCTGAAGTTTGACCACTGCTTGTAAAAGTAATTTTCATTTCCAACCAGTAATCTTTCAACCAACAACATGATTAAGTAAATATTTTAATACATCTTATCTTTATTATAAAATCACCTTGTGACATGTTATAAGTTATCACGTACGTCACGATATAGGAAAACCATTTTCTTCTTAAACATATAAAATATATATATATACATGTGAGTGTGTGTGTGTGTGTGTGTGTGTATTACAATAACTTTTTGGCTTTTGATTTTATTTTGTAAAACAACATTTTCTCTAATTTCTTTGAAATTTGTTTGTGTGTTTTTCTCTTCTTCCATTTCCATTTGGACAGATAATGGCAACATTGTCACAAACACATGTTTCAAAGTCAGTTGTGCAATCAGGTCCCCCCCAATCGTGTTACAGTTACAGAAAACTATTGCAAATTTAAGTCTAATATGGCCACATGTTGAAAGTTCAACGAAAAGAAAAAAAAACAACTCAGGAAACTCTTGGGTTACCAGGTGACACAACGTGACTTAATGCGACCAAATGCTGGGCTTTGATTTCGTTCGCAATACGAATACTTCAACAAGAAAACAGCATTGAAAATAGTTCTGCTGAACTTTGTACAATTTATTTTTCATTTAAGTCACCTTTATAAATCATACTTTAGTTATAACAGATTACGATCATTAAAACAATATGATGACAACCACAAACACAACATTTAAATCCATATAAAATAAATCATATTCACAGTGTCGTTACCTGCGATCGCAGCTTAGCTACGAATTCGATATTTTGAGCACAACGAAATGCATATACGATATTTTTGTGTCTGCAATCAATAAATCGATAAAATATAAATAAATTAAATTAACGAAAACGAGAGAAAAATGAACCGTCGCAGCCAAAAGCAACTCAATTTTCTTAAAGGCAAAAAAAGAACTCGATACATGATTTATCGCACATGATACAAATGCAGCGCAGACAGCGAAGCAACACATATAACGAACCGATGCACAATGGGCAAGGTTTCTTTTTAAATGCATACAAAAATTAAAATCTTTTAAGAGATTTATAAAAAAAAGGAAACAACAAAAAATATTTTTTAACAAAAATTTTTGTAGGGAATTCTGTTTACAAAAATTTTTTGTCCTAAACAATTTTGTAACAAAAAATTATGTGAAGTTTTTCTGAAAAAAATTTCTTAAACAAAATTTTGCCCCAACAACTTTTTAATGTCAATTTATGTCAATATTTTTCCCAAAAAAATTTTTTGACAACGGATAGAAAAACAACTTTATTTCAAAATGGCAAAAACTTTTAATAAGAACATTTTGTTTGGAAAACAAAATTTGTCAGCGAAAAACTTTCAAACAATAATTATTCTGATGCCGGAAAATTTTCTAGCTGGAAATTTTGTTGATGAGAAATTTTTTAGCGATAAGTTTTGATGGCAAACTTTTCTGCCAAACAATTAATTAAGTTTTTAATTTTACTAATAAAAAATTTTGTTGAAATTTGTAGCAGAAAAGTTATAAAAAAAAATTTTTAGCAAAACGTTTTCCAGCAAAATATTTTGTTGAGAAATATTTTTCTAGCAAAAAAAATGTTTAACGAAAATTTTACCAGGTAAAGATTTATTGCAAAAAAACCTTAAAGCAACAGAATTTGTTGGCAAAAATTTTTTGTAGCAAAAAACAAATTTGTGACGAAAATTTCATTGGCGAAAGTTTTTCTAACAAAAACAAATTCTTGTAGTCAGAAATTAGTTTCACGAAAAATATTTTAGCGCTGAAAAATTGTTTAGGAAACTTTTTAGTGAGAAAAATTGTTTGGTATATTTTTGCAAATTTAAATTTTGTTAAATAAAATTTGTTAACGATAAGTTTTGAAAAATTTTATGGGCGAAAGTTTTATTTAGTTGGGAATATTTTTTCCACAAAAAGTGTTTGTACGAAATTTTTTTTTTTTTTAAAACTTTTCTGCAGCAAAATTTTATATTATAAAATATTATCTGGCCAAAAAATATATGATAAGTTTTTGGCAAGGAAATTTTCCAACGACAAATAATATTGATGAAAACCTTGAATGACAAATAATTTTGTGAGAATAATTGTGCGGCAAATGAAGAGTTTTAGTTTTTGAATTGTTTTAGTTGCTCTTTAGCCATAGTGCAAACAGCAGCTTCTTATAGAATATTTTTTTTTTGTATAATTTATTAAAGGAAAATAATGTTAAATTCTAAAAGGCGTTTTAAATATGACACACTACCAAATCTAGACTACAACAGAACTTGTAAAATCAAAATCGAAAAAAGAAACTGAAATGAAAAATGCACTGAGATCATTTATGGGGTTTTTTCTTTTTTTTTTTTTTGGTATCTGCTGTTAAATTATTATGAATCTATTTGCATTTATTAAACATTTTTGTTAAGAACTGACAGCAGCCATGCAGCCAAACAACAAAATAATGATTTTGATATTTTAACACTTTTTTTTACAAAACAACAAGAAGAACAACAACAACAACAACTGAAAATACCATTCAAGTTGGTATAAAGATATTCTTTGTCATGTTGCGAGTGTCGGCCAAGGAGGGGGGGGGGGGGGGGGGGATAGGAGGTTGCCGTTTATACAACAAATTAACATTTATTAACGAGTTTTATATGATACAAATTTATTACTATTTTTCTACGCTGTCACCTATTTTTTTCTTTAGTTTTCGAAAACCATTGGGGGTGTGTTTATTATAGTGATTTTAATTAAATTATCTTGGTGTTGTATCTTGAGAAATGTGTTTTGTTTTAAAATGTGCTTTTGTTTGGAACGGATTTATAACGTGACGTTGTAAAAGGGTTGTAGTTCATGAGGTGACACAAATTACGGTTAGAAAATGTATCTAAAAGCAGGTAAATAAAGTAAATCTTAATGAATGCCCGTAAAACGTTTGAGGTAACTTCTTAGTCAGCAGAAAAAAGTTTCTTAACTAATTAATTGGAAATATGAAAATTTTGCTTTACAAAATTGCTTAATGCCACCTTAAATTTATACTAAAATAATACACGATCGGCTTGTTTGTGACCTGAAGAATTTTTAAAATAGAGCCTAAAATTTATAGAAAATAATAAATCGTGGCATAAAGGACTATAAAAAGCCATACATCTTATTTGCTAACAATTTGCTTGATGGTTTTCCAGCAGTTAATATTTTTCTTATATTTATTATAAGTTATAATTTTTCTTAAATTATTATAAGTTATAATTTTTCTCTTTTGGTGTTGCCAATCATTGGTAAAACCTGAATGGCCTTTAGTTTTGGTGTAGCATTTGCCTTGTTTTTTAAGCGCAGAGGGTGTTGCGTTTGAATGAGATCACTTGAGGTGTTTGTTAAATGCTAAATAATTGAGATTAAAGTCCCTGTTTGATGCTGAAAACCGCAAATTAAAAAATGCACAAGTTTTAATTAAATAATAAACTATTTTTAAATAGATTTGTCATTATGGCGAGCGTCACTGCCGCCACCAAGCACTTCACAATTCATAATTAAACTTTATGAGTTTGTTGCTTAAGTCTTTTGTTTGGTTTTGCTTCCCATAGCGTGTTTTAAATCTTAAAACAAACAACTAAATAGAGCAGAATTTCGTTTTCTTTTTGTATTTTTTGTTTGTTTTTTTTTTTTTTGGTTAGAAAAAGTAAAACGGAAATAATTTTTGTTTAAATTAAAATCATATGAAAATGTTTGCGTTTTTTATGTTCACAATTTTGTTTCTGTGTGTTTTCAGCTTAAAAGCCGTGGGAGATTTTTTCTGTAACATTTTTTGTTGGTTTTGGTTACCACCAATTTATTTGAATGCTCTGCTTAAGATTTCTGTAAAAAGATTTTAAAATAGCTTTTTGTCGTTCCAGTGTGTGCACTAAATATCACAAATAATAATGATTGTGAGTTGTTTTATAGGCAATTTCCATCACAAACAAAGAAAGAAAACTTAAAGAATACAAACTGAATGGTGTTGACATTTTTCAGGTTTGTTTAGTGGCAGCATAAAAATATATTAAGGGTTCAGTTTTCAAAACGTTTGTGTGTTCAGATTGAAATCGTTTAAGTTTATTTGCCGTGTTTGCGGAATATTTCTACGTTTGTTGCCAAACAATTTTTATAAAACAAAACAAAACTTTGGCTCTCCATTGGTGGCTGTTAAAGAATTATGACTGTCATCATGTGTTGATGCAACATGACCGTACAAGAGTTTGACATAAACACTATTAATTTTTTGTTTTTCGTTTGCTGCAAAACGTCTGTCTCCTGGCCACAACAACAACAACAACAACAACAAAAACACACACGGTGGTAAAACAATGGGGGGTAAATCTTGTCTTGAACAACACAAAACTAAAATGCAAGTTTATTGGTTTAAGTTTTTTGTTGGTCTTTTGTAATATTTACAAAAACAAATATGCCCATTTGATAGAGATTTCCCTTTAAAAAGCAGGGAAAAAAATGATTTAGTTTGTTGTTGTTGCTGTTGTTGTTGCTGTTGCTTATGTTATTGTATTGTTTTAGTTTTTGTTTAAAGTCTAAAGTGTAAAATTTATGTTTTCAAGTTGTTGCTTTGTATGTAAATTGTGCAAATTGATTTGAGCAAGAAAATAGTAACGCAGGTTTTGACAAAAGTCTGGTGATTTTTGAAAATCATCTGCAACCGACATCAAAATCATAATGCATCTTTGTCTTGGCTGTGGAAAACCACAGGAGTTTTCATTGATTTTTTAGAAAAGTATGCAAATGTTTTGGTGCTTTTGCTTTTTTATAAAATATTAAAGTTTAATTTTATGGCAGTTTCTTGTTTAAAAGTGTTGATTTGGTAATCGTTGCTTTCAAAAGGATGACTTCAGAAACGCACATGAAATTTAATATTTTGCCTCAGAATTATGATGACGTCTTATAGTATAAAAGTTTTATAGTATTAAAAAAAAAAGAATTGCTATTGATATTAACAACTAAAAATATATACATTTTTTTCTAGTTTTGTGGCAATAAAAACTAATGAAAAAGGCCTGTGAAAAAGATTTGCACAAAAACTGAAACTTACGTACGATTTGATCAGAATTCGAGAACGAATTTTCAGAAATAAAATGACTTTTTCTGTTCATTAAAGAAAGTATTTATTTCAACTCCAAAAAAAAGTAAACATTTCTTGGTAAAAATTCCAAGAAGACGGCTGACATAGAGGACAAGTATAAGACATAAACATAAAAGTATATGAATACGAAAGAGTAAAAATAAGAAACTACTGGAGTCCAAAACAAAGCAAAAATGGGTTTTAAAAAATTGCCATAAGTTTATATGGAATGGATTATAGAAGTATCAGGGATACTATCGATTTTTAGGGGTATGAAAGTATAAGAGTGAAAATAGCACATTTTATACTTAATATAAAAAAAACGTACAACGCAGAACAAAATATAGAATTTAGAAAGTATAGAATTTCGAATATAGATTCTATATATATTATGGAGATTATAAAGTTTATATGAAATTGATTACAAGAGTATAAGAGTATGAAAGTATAAGAATTAAGAAAATTAATAGAGAACATAAAATACAGAAAAAAACTTAAATTTAAAAATTTCTCTTTAATTTATTCATTTATTGTATAATTTAATATAATTAAAGTTCTTAATTAAAAATCTCAACACTTAAAGCACTAGCAACTGCAGACTATCGGCTGACCTAAAACTAAAAAACATAGAATTTAAAATATAGAATTTAAATTATAGAACATAGAATATAGAATGTGGAATATATGGTGTAAAGAATGTCGGACAGAGATTGTAAAATAATGATTTAAGAATTGTTGTAAAATATGCGTAATAGAATACGTGGCATTGAATATGAAACTAAAGGTAAAGGATATATAATAATAAAACATAGAATATAAAACATAGAATATAGAACATAGAATATAAAATATAGAATATAAAACATAGAATATAAAACATAGAATATAAAACAAAACATTTGGGATATATAATAATAAAACATAGAATATAAAACATAGAATATAAAACACAGAATATAAAATAGAGAATATAAAACATAGAATATAAAACATAGAATATAAAACAAAACATTTGGGATATATAATTATAAAACATAGAATATAAAACATAGAATATAAAACAGAGAATATAAAACATAGAATATAAAACAGAGAGTATAAAACATAGAATATAAAACATAGAATATAAAACAGAGAGTATAAAACATAGAATATAAAACATAGAATATAAAACATAGAATGTTGAACAAAACATTTGGGATAACATAGAATATAGAATAAATTATGTATAAAACAGAATATAGAACACAAGATATAGAACAAAGAATACACAACATAGAATGTAGAACATAAGGCATGGAACATAGAACATAGAGCGTAGAGCGTAGGATAGAGAATAGAGAACATTCTATATGTAGAAAATAAAATGTGGACTGTAAAATACAGAATATAAAATGCACTATAAAAACGGTATAAAATTCAAAAACTTAAAAGATCTTTAAGAGATCTTTTTTAATATTTCAGTTATTTTGGTATCTTAAATTAATTTGAATGCTTTCAAACTATGCCAACAAAGCAGCAGTTTTTCGTGTGTGTGGAGGCATTTCCTTGCTAAGAAAAGTGAAACGTGAGAGGAAAACTACTCTGTTTTTGTTTTGTGTTCTAGACCATTTTTCTGTTAATATTCATTTTCTTGTTAAAGACAATTGTGTGTATATTCAAGTTGAAAGTTTAAACAAATATATATATTTTTCAAAAGCTTTCACGTCTACGGGCGATTCATAGACAACAAAAGAACACACAAAAACGCTTTAATTTTATTTTAATTATTTATTTATATATATATAAGAAAATTACAGCTCAACAGGACGCAATCTGAGATAACAGTATGGCAGAGTTTTAGTTCACTTTAGCCTTGAATAATTAACAACAACTTAATAAATATGAGTGTTAAAATATTTTACCTAAACATTTATTTCTATTTGGTTATTATTAAGACCACAATAATTTAATAATCCTCTTTAAACCTGAAAACTGTTCGCCGCTTTCTAGTTGTTGCGCACTCCTGCGCTATTATGCCCGATCGCCTCTGATGATCTGTACCTGATTTATGAATCACATCCAGCAGTCAGTCACCGAGTTGAAGAAAACCAAAAGCCATGTGTGGTTCCTGGCCTGTATGTGTGTTCACTTAACACCGGTTGTCGGTTGTTTGCTCACCATTAGTATTTGTTATTATTGTTATTACTATTTAAATTGCAAGAACGTCAGGCTGCCACCGCTGCATTAAGAAAATTAGCTTAAGTTGAAAAGAGACGAGAGTCTTCTTCTTTATAGATATTTTCTTAGCCAAAGTGTAAGCATAAGTTGTTTAACTTTGTTTTAGATTTTTTCTTTTAGTTTGAAAGGAAAAATGCCGCCTTTTTGACCAAAACCTGGCGTACAACTACTGGTATAAAACAAACTACCGATTCTGACCACTGGAGATGCATCATTATTGTTTACACAATTATTAGGACAACAAGAACTCTTTTTAACAAAACACTAAATGGTTGAGTTGGGTCGAAAAAAAAGACTTCATTGCATTCAAACATTATTGTTTGTGTGCGTATGAAATGCCGTCAAACAAAAATGTTGAAAATAAGAAAGAAAAGCGCAATGACTTGCCGCATTTACACATTTACACATTTCAAATGATCAGCATCATCAGCATCATCATCATCACCGTCAGCATCATTTTCATGGTAGCGTTTTGTTGTCTTTTGGTTACCCCCGAGTGGCCTAAACCAAAAGGAAAACAACTCGCAGAGATCTCTTCTATTTATTTGTCCAACAAACTTTTATTCTTTACACTTTTAGCGTTTTATTATTAGTTTTGCTTTATACCCTAAACCCAAGACTCAATTGCCAGTCCCGATTGATACCAATTTGGTGGCTGGCGGCTTTGGCTTCTTGATTTCTTGTTCTTTCTATTCAATATACTTTAAATAAATATTTATTTTAAATGATTTCATTTCATTTAGTTTTTTCTTAATTGGTTTTGTTGGAAAAGAACTGGATTGTTGTTGTTGTTGTAATTTTAATTGTTCCAAATCACGTCAAGGATATTCTTATGGAACACGATTCTCGAATATATATATATTTCTTTAAGTGTTAATGGCCTAATAACAAGTGCTAAAAGAGAAAAAAAGGAGCCTAAACGTTTGTTCCTTCTAGAAAACAAAAGACTTTAGACACGAACTTGATATAAATTGTTAATTAAATTTAGGCAGCTGAGGACATGTAAGAGTCATAAACCACGAACTTAAATCAATTTAATAAACTTAGAACCCACCGAACAGAAAGAACAAAAGTAATTTTTGTTGTAAAATTTTCTAATGCTGGCAAAATTTCATTTTTAACTCTCATGTTGCCTTTCTTTTTTCACACATTTTTCCTGTTCTGTGCTTTATTATTCTGCTGTCCGGCAATGGGAAACCAACTACGAAAATATTTAAACACTTTAGCGCCTTTTAACATTTAATTATACCATTAAATGAAAATAACACATACAAAAAGCAAAAAACTTAACTTTGACTTGTTTTTATGACTGCAATTAAAATGCTTTAGTTTTTATAATAATACCAGGACATGCCCCACAAATCTCTCTAGTAAAGCTGTTAACTTTATGAACCATTAATGCCAGCTCACGCTCTGGCCAGGCTTTTCATCAAACGAAAAGGGTCAGGCAACTACAAACGGCACACAAAACAATTATTGTGCAATTTACGCAGCCAACAACAAAGTATTAATTTCTTAACACTTTGCGTTGTATTCCTGCCGCTGCCAAAAGAGAAAAATTAAAGCTCTCAAGATGAAAGGCAACAGCAGTAAAAAAAGCGCGTGTTATATATGCTGTTAATCACTTAAACGTTTGTTGTTACTTAAGGCCAAATAATGACCACCATCAGGTTACTTTTGAAAGCCACAACCGGCCGCTTAGTTGGATACGGACCGCCAGCCATCAGGCACAAACGGACGGCATCAGTTGGGGAAAATGCTCGTGTTTTTCTAGTTGTGATTTGTAAAAATATCAGAAATTATGACACGAAGATGGGGGGGCAAAGGAGCAGCAATGGCTTAGAAATGAAGGAAAAAAACAAAGCAAGTCACATAAAACGTGCAACATTTTAGTAAATGTTTAATCATTTCCTTGAACACATTAAGGGCAGTAACGGCAGCCAGTATTTATACATCAATTTTATTGTATTCTTGGCTTTTTTCAGCTTTATTTTTTTCTTTTGCAACTTTGTTGGTGTGTGTGTGTGTGTATGTGTGTGTGTATTTACCGAAACACTCCAAAGTGTCTGTTCTAATTGCTACACAATGCATCGACAATTACTCCAAAGATGATTTGTCATAAGAGTTGCTTCTTGTCGCAGTTCCACAGCATGCAATATTGTGGTCATGCACAGTGGTTACAAACTGCACAAAAACAGTTGAAAATATTTTAATTAAAAAGGAAAATAAGTTAAGAAATTGTGAAGAAATTTTTATTCCAAAAAAAAAAGTTTAAAATGTCACTCAACAATGTTGCAGCATCTGCAGGGGAAATACATTTTGCGATTGTGATCATTCCTGGGCACTATTTCTTCCACTTCATGTTCGACATGACATTTTCATCATTTTAACAAACAAAAACCAGTTAATTTGCTAAGGAGTCACATTAAGGAGGTCATGTAAGGATTTCGTTAATTTCATAAACTATTTTACATAATCATGTAGTCAGACAGTCACTTGGGCGTGTAGCCACTCACCCATATTAAGCCATTTAGTCAAACAAGCTGGTAGTTGTCTATTTGTGTGCCAAATAATCACCCACTCGTTTTATTTAATAGTCACAGTCCTTTTAGCCAGTTTTTTCTATTGACTTTTCACGATTGTTACATCATTTGTCACTTCAGTGATTGATAAGGGATTCATTTGCGATTTTCACTACTTGATTTTTTATTCAAACTAGCAGCTGTATAAAAACCATAAACGGTTCAGAAATGATTTGGAATGTAGTCCAAAATTATACAATTTGCGCCCGAGAATTGAGGTGAAAAATGCTAAAGATTTGAAATACGGACTGTAACAGGAAAACGCTCTTTAACGACTATTGGCTGCGTGACGGTGGTGCACAACTGCTGTCAGGGTTATATAGTCATATTATCACTTTTGTGTCCTGTTATAGCTGTTGTTCACTTCCGGTTTGGTCAATTCCAATGAAATGGGCAGAAAATTTATTAAAACTTCTTGCCCACAATTGAAACTGTCAAAAGTTATTTCATAACAACTTTCGATTTTGTGGAAATTTCATTCTATTAGCAGTGAAATGATGTAGTTGTAAGAACACTTCCACTTCACACTGTCTCGTGTTATAGTAGTCTCTGTGGAGCAGATTGTGCTTCAAACTGGGGCACTTTGCTTACCGAGGCATAGAGAAGAAAGGTCGCTCAAAACTCTAGGGAACTGATGTAGGTCTGTAAACATGCAGGTTCTGCCGAAACCTTCACCAAAAGCTGCATTCGTATACAAATTGTCATGAGTTAAATGCTGTTTTTATAATCAATAACCAAAAGTGGCAAAGGGCCACTGCATAGTCTGCAACTATATCTCCTGGTGTGGATCATTTGTGAGTGAGAGGCTTCACCTGGGCAGCAACGTGCTGACGGAGGGTTTAAATCTAAAAACACAGGGAGGGGCTTCGGTGTTGTCTAAGTTCAGGAAGTGAAGCTCCTTGCATTACACCCTAAAGGCAGGTGCTGTCATAAAATTTATTCGCCCATCTGTAGCTTAAGTCTAAAAACCCAGGAAGAGACCTCGGTGGATGCTGAAGTAGTGGTCTACGTTCAGTGGGTTAAATGTCCTCGAGGTGCTGTTGTCAGGCTGCCGATTTCTTGCCACCGTAAGAAGCTGGTGGTGGATCCTCTGATGGCTCGTCTCTAGATAATTACTGGCAGAAGGCATTACATTAGCCCGAGCGAAAGTTTTGAGAAAGGGTTTTGTGTTGTGTACCGCGGCTGCATAATGTCACAAGCAGTTGTCAACTACAGAGAGCCGCGGTGACTCAATTAACCTGTTCCCCAAATGGATGTGGTCCAGGTGCTAAAGTAAACCAGTTTACCAATCAGTTCATGCAATCTGATGCTCTTGTAAACATCTTGTCATACCTTGGGAGTTCTAAGATAAGAGCGCTGGAAGTTCTAACCGACAATTGGCCTTTTGATTTTTTATTCGTTCCGGCCACTGTAGTTTTCAATTTATATTCTTCGCATCTACTAATGATGATGCTCTACCGTGGTAATATTTCTTTTAAAGTGCCAAAGATAACTTTGAGCAAAATATCAAATGAAAACAATAAACGAAGACATTAAAGGGGAAAAAGTCTTAACAAAATATCCACATGCAATATATATATATATATTTTTGTTATATCATGGCAAACGAATGACCTTTTTTAATAAAAACATTTTAATTTCATATTAATCGAAGAACTTTTTTTTTTTTTTTTTGTTTTGTTTCATTTTATAATAATCATAAAGCAACTGCTCGCCACTCCATTTTCATTTTTTGCATTAAACAATTAAGGTTATTTAAAGCATGTAACGTGAAATATGATTGTGAAATTCTTCAAATTTTGTGCTTAGTAATAATGACTTTAGATTGAAATGATGTGAATGGCTATTTAAACGTTATTTTTATTTTACTTTTAAAAACTGTATATGTTTTTCTTTTGGCTTTTTGGTGTTTGACTGCAGCACAAAGTTTCCAAACATAAATTGCGTGAGATCTAAGTTGAGGTATGGCGGTGTGTGCTGGCAGTTTTTGTGGCCATATTTATCTATATAAACCGTATGTAAAGTGTAATTTTTTGCTGTAAATTCAATTAGTTTAGTTGGCATTTTCTGGCTTAAAGGCAATGCGTTCTGTGTTATGGTTTTTTATTTTTTTTTCTCCTTCTTCTTCTTCTTCTTCTTCTTCTTCTTCGCCTTCTTTTTTGTCCGCTTAGCTGATGTGTGTATGAGAGACTTTTTAAGATTTATATATAGAGACCTGCGAGTCTTTCAATATGGCCATAGGTCTAGTAATTAGTTTTTCTTGCCAAAGCATTATGGCAAAATATGGTTTTACTGATTTATAGTTTTGAAAACATTCCATTTTAGTTGTGTGTTCGAAACAATCCATAAACTTCATCAAGTCATTTGAGAGAGGGATATCACATGACATTTATGCATGAATGCATTGGCTTTGTGGACGATAAACTTACATATTTAAATGTCAAATGTTGGCTGGCCAACAGAACTGAACAGAACAGAACAGAACAACAAAAACCAAAAACAAAAGCTGGTGTTTAGAAATCAAATGGTCTTGCAAGGCAGGTAGGCAAATGTTTGCATGAAATTTGTTAGATTTTTGTGACATTTTTTAAATCAAACCGGGCAGAAATGGTCCTTAAATTATGCCAACGCCAAAATGAAGATTTTTCTAAATATTCTGTACGTCTTATTTGTGGATACGTCGCATTTAACTGAATCTTGGTATTGGTGCTTTTTGTTGTAAATAGTTTTTGTTCCTCTCGTTTCAAAGCGTTTGTTGTATAGTCGTTTTTGCATATGAATGTATAGTCTTGTGTTTGGCTAAATATGGTCTGGCACGCATTTGTTGTAATATGCAAAAACTGAATATTGAGTGCAATCGCTGAAAACGGGCAAACAAAGCGAAAGAAAATTACCAACATGTTATAAAATTTTGATTTTGGAATGAAAAACGTGATCATCAGTGAAACATTTAGAGCTCTAAAATGCTTCTCATGGCATTCTAAATAGAAAACAAAAGTCCTACATTTTCGATGCAAACAAGCAAAACGTATTTTTAGTGCAAATACTTCCATGTCCTCTTGCTGGCATTTGACGCAAAATAGAAGCTTGAGTCAAAAAAAAAAAAAACCTAAATGCTAAAGAAATTAGTTTGTTTAATTTATAAGTCTTGTTTGCGTTTATTAAGAAATATTTTCGATTCAAGTTTAAAAAAACAATTTACGGATGTGTAGGAAGTCTCTTGACTTGACTCAAGTCAACAAAAATTTCTCTTAGGTCAAATCAAAGATATATCACGCGAAATATCGCGCTTGCATTTCATTTGAAGCGCGCAATTAAAAATAAAATTCTTTGTGCCAGAACAAAGATAATTTTGTTTTACAACTTAAGAAATATTCGAAACAAAGTAAAAAAAATATATTTTCGTCTTAATTATTAATTATTTAAGCTGTTTAACAAAAGTTAAAAAAAAATGTTTCTGGCCGAGTTTAACAATAATGTTTAACAATAAAAGCAGAAAATCGCATTGCTAGAGACTTCTAATATTAAATCAGACATCAAGTTTGTGTCCTTAGTCTTTTGTTTGTAGTGATCATAATCCAAAATTATTGTTTTTTGTTATTTTGTTGTTGCGTGATTTAGAAGTTATTAATATAATAGAAATAAACGAAACCAGTATCGCTCTTAAGTCTTTTGTTTTAATAGGGCATGAATAATTTTTTTGGGCTTTTAATTAATATAAATGAATTATATAATTAGCTTTTTTTTTTTACTAAAATTAATATTTTGTTATTTTGAAAAATTGGTCTGTCCATAAATCAGAAAAGAGATACATTAAAATCAACAAAAAATTTTTTTCATAAAATCGATTATCAAATTTGTATTCGAAGCCTTTTGTTTCCAGCAGCCTTAAAGTGAAAAAAGTTTTTTGTTGTTGTAAAATTAAGCACTCTATCTAATTGTTTGTTGTATAAGACGCTGAAATATGTTCAGAAGACTTAAATGAATCAAGTTTGTTTCCTAAGTCTTTTGTTACATAGAAGTGAAATAATTTGCGTTTTATTGCGCGAACTGCTAAAATATTTAATTAAAGAAAAAAGAAATTGAATCATCGAAAATATGCTTTATAAAATCACCCACCAAATTTGTTTCCTAAGTCTTTGGTTTCAATAGAATATAATTTTTGTTTTTTAAAAAAACGATTGTGTTTTTTTTTATTCTGAAAGTGTATCTCTAAATAAAAAAAAACATTCAAATTACTGGAAATTATTTTATAAAACCAATTATTACCCAGTTTGTTTCTTAAGTCTTTTATATCAAGCAGTTGAAAATTGGAAATAAAATATTTTTTGCACAGCAAAGCAAATTTTATGTCATATAATGAATAAAAAGCCGGCATCTGAACAGAAGCCTTAAACGAATCAAGTTTGTAGCTTTAGTCTTTTGTGTCAATGGTTTGTGGAAATGATTTTTCCATATATAACTTTAAAAAATAGAATTGATATCATTAAAAATTTGCTTTACATTTCTATTATCAAGTTTGTTTCCTCAGTCTTTTGTTGCAAGTACATAAAAATCACCCACCAAGTTTGTTTCCTAAGTCTTTTGTTTTAATAGAAAATAATTTTTGTTTTTTAAAATTGCGATTGCTTTTTTTTTATTCTGAAAGTGTATCTCTAAATTAAAAAAAAACACTCAAATTACTGGAAATTATTTTATAAAACCAATTATTACCCAGTTTGTTTCTTAAGTCTTTTATATCAAGCAGTTAAAAATTGGAAATAAAATATTTTTTGCACAGCAAAGCAAATTTTATGTCATATAATGAATAAAAAGCCGGCATCTGAACAGAAGCCTTAAACGAATCAAGTTTGTAGCTTCAGTCTTTTGTTTCAATGGTTTGTGGAAATCATTTTCCCATATATAACTTTAAGAAATAGAATTGATATCATTAAAAATTTGCTTTATAAAACCTATTATCAAGTTTGTTTGCTCAGTCTTTTGTTTCAAGTGGCAGTCTTCTTTGTTCTCTTTGGAAAAATAAACTTAATTTTCTTGTCATATTTTCATTTTATAACTTAAGCATCAGTTTTATTACGATTGATAATATTTTCGTTATTTATTACCTTAAATTCAATACATGTCATTTCCTGTCAAATTATTGCTTAAAGGTAAAAAAAAAACTCAAACTCATATAAAACCAAAATCATATGCGCTTTTTGTATGAGGAAAAAAAAAACTTTAAAATATTTTCATAACTTGTTATGTCTTGAATAATAAAGCAGTTCTTAAAATCAACTAAGTATATTACGAAAAGTCAGTTTTTTTCTGTGGTCTTCTGTTTAATACCTTTTTAATAAAGCTTTTAACGTAAATGTATGATATTCATTTTAATTTCATTTCTTTTTTTTTTTTGTGAATAAAATAACAAACCATTGATAAACATTTTTCACAGTTATAAAAAGAGAAATAAATATGTGAAAGAACATAAAGGAAAAGTCATGAAATAAAGTGTTTATTCGTTCATTCAACATCCACAAAATTTGTATACGGTTTTATGCTGACAAAAAGTGCCGACAAATTGACAGGCGTTTGATGAACGAACGCATGCATGCAACATACTTCTGGCTTAAGCAACATACAACAATATAATATGCAACAAATGTAATAAACTTATAAGCCATTTCAACATATTTTCTTTTCTTTTATTTTATTTTATTTTTTTCAAATATATTTTTTTTGCTTTAAATTTTAGAGTGCCATAGTGGGTGCAAAGTTTCATATGTGCACGCGCTGGTGTGCATGCCTTTGGTTTTGGTAAGAGTTCTTTTCAGAAAAGCATTGATTAAGCCAAAGCGGTAAACTTTAAATGAAAATTTGTTTAACTCAATATAACAAGTTTTGCATAAAAAACCAAAAGACAAATTTTAGAAGAAAGAAAAAAACACAGATCACGAAGAAGTAGAATTTTTATTTTTGTTTTTGTTAGTGTGGTAATAATCGACAAATGAAATGAAGTTCTGTAGCGCCTTCTGGGGACTTAAATGCTTTGATACAGTCAGGACTTGGGCATATCATAAAGTCTAAGTGGTATGAAAATTTCTGCATTTAAACAGGTAGTTGGGCATTTGTATAGTGACACAGTGACTCGGCTATACTTCATGCACTGCTACATATACAAACATAATCAATTGTGTGAACAGGCACAGTCAATAGTGAATGTTGATGTTCTAAGAAAATATGTGGTCCTACAATTATATTGCCGTAAAATCAAATCATAATAACGTATAACTAAATATGCCATACAAATGTTTCTTGCCACTGTCATATCATCATTTCGCATATAGTCATATGTGAATATAGTCAAAGTTATATATTAAATATATATATATATATATATGAGGTTGTAAGAACACTTAGTTAAATAGTCATGCATTGGCCTGTAACCACAAAGTCATATTGTCATATGATGATATCGCCATGAGGTTGTAAAATCAGAAAATCTTACTATTGTGTGATCATATGTTTATTAAGCTTTTATTTAATAAACCTGAATAGTTTTCCACTCACAAAATCTTATTATTGTATTATCCTGTCATATATTCCTATAGTTATACAGTCGCATAATGATATGGTTATAAGAACAACTCTTTTTAGCCCATTATTCTTATGATTTTAATTTATGCATTCAAAAAAAAAACATTATTTAAAAAATATATTTGTCACATAGAATATGCAACAAGTTATGAACTGAAACGTGTTATAAGATTGTAATACTGTCATCTAATCATAAAGTTATAAAGCCATTAAAACCATTAATTAAAAACCATTTAATTATTATTTAAAATATCAAGCAGTCAATACGGCTGTAGTCATATCACTGAATGTTACATTTTAGTTTAGACATATGGGCTGTCCATACTTTAATTTTAGGAAATATAGCCAAAAAAAAATCAGCTTTACAGTCGTATTGTCACATAATCTCTGCGACTTGTAATCATAGCACATACCCTCATATATTCGCTTAGTTATAGGGGCTGGTTATACTGTAATTTTATCGTATAATAATAAAAACAAACTGTGTTAGAATGCCGTAAAGTGACAAAGTTATTGTCATGAAGATTCAAAGTCTGTGTCATGGAGTTGCATACGATTGACATGTCTGACAACTCGTATATAATCTTAGAGATGGTGATATGGTGGTATATTTGGGTTCAGGTATGAACTCTTTCTTACAACTTTACTGTCATATGGTCATAATAACTCAGTCTTAAGTTCGTACATAGAATTTTTCTCCATCCTAATGTCTAATAATGATTGCGAAACTGCTTTCTTAAAACTTTATTGTCATATTATTCTTATAATCTTAGATCAATTTGTAGATTTTTTTTTGATTTCAAAACTTTTTTTTTTTACAATTTTACTGCAGAATTTTTCTCAACATTACAATATATCTAAAAATGACAATTAGCTTTAATTTTGTGCAGATTTTCTTACTTATATTTTCTTATTTATAGAAACGTCCATGACACATTCTATTTCTTTCATTGAAATTTGTTTGTTTGTTGTTTTTAAACTAATTGTTATGCTTTTGCAGTGTTTAACATTAAAAATAATTAAATTTATGACAGGAAATGTTGAAGTACTTAAAACAATTATTAGAAATTCATAATAAACAGTCAACTGCAATTCAGGCACTGGAAAAAAATAAACAAAGAATTGAAAGTTTTTGGTCAACAAAAATCAAAAAAAAAAAAAAAAAAAAAAAAAAAAAAAAAAACAGAACAGCACCGATAGATTGACTACGATTTGGTTTGAAAAAAACATTTCTAACGGGAAGTGTAAGGTTTATGACAAAAACGTGGCTTAAATTTAGTATTAGGCCAAAAGCAGTACAACTAGATTTCTAATTCTAATTTTTCGTTCTGTAAGAATTATTTATTAATTTAACCTATTTTAATTGTTTGAGAAAACCATATACAAAATTAAGTAATAAAATGCAATTGCGAGTGCGACAGGTGTACAGCACACGTGTTACTTTTACGATAAATGCAAACAAAATAAATCGTAATTGTCGTAAAAGCCTGAGAATTTTATTGCTAAAAAAGTATTGGACAAACTGTCAAAGTGATTTAAAGACAATGTGACTGTTTGGCTAGAAGCATAAGAAATTTAATTGAGTTTTTTAACAACAACTATGACTATTTTAAAAGCAACTCTGTAGTTTTGAATATCAGTCAAAATCAGATTTTCTTGCCATGAATTAAGAAAAAAAATTAACGTAAACTTAAAATTTCAAGTAAATTTCAGCTGCCAAAAACAGTCTAAATTTTATTTAATCCTTTGCGAGTATTTTAACTGTTGTAGGCATTTTTTTGCTATAAAAGTTTTTTGGCCAAGTCGGCTTTTTTGAGCCTATGAAAAAACCAAGAACGAGCAATTTCTTTTATTTTTATTACTTATACCTTCTACGCACATATATTTTTTAGTCCCAAAAGATTTTGTCATCATCTGTTTTAAGTTCAATTTATTATTCACACTTATTATTCTTGACAAGTTCTATTTAAAACGTCGGCTACCGAACAACACCTTTTTTCTGCTTAAATATTTTGCTTATTTTCTACCAGTCTCAAGTGTTTCCTTTTTATAATAACACAGCAAAAAAATATGTCTTTTGACAGCCAAATACGAAACATTGTATGACACACAGCAGTTAAACTAAAACAAAAACAAATGGACATAAATTTCTTAATAATAGTTAAGTAAATCATTTTATTTTATACGTTTTTGTTTAGAGCAAAAACATCGACTGCAAACTATAACTTGCCTAAAAGAGGTGATACAAATAATAAATTGAAAAGAATTGCTTTGCAGCAAATTAAGTATGCGGCACACATTTAATTTATATAAACCATAATTGGTTCTACTGCTGTTACGCACCTGAAATGAGCTTAAATACTCGTGCAATGTAGACGTAATTGTTTAAGAGTGTCGTTTTTGTACGTATATCAATTTTGCTGCATTAGCCCAGCAAACAATTTGGTTTGGAAGTTCTGAAAGAAGTTAATATTTTCGACTTTGATTTAAAGGCAGAGAGTTTTTAGTGTCAAGGAATAGTTAAGCTTTTCTGCAACAACCCAGCAAACAATTTGGTGTAAGAAAAGGAACAAATTTATACAAAGAAAATTTTTCGGCTTGAAAAAGTTAATTTCTGTAAATATCTTTAAGGACTTATGATTACTTTTCTTATAGCTCAGAACTATTAACGCTTTATGTAACAACCCAGCAAACGATTTTCCATAAGAAAAAATAAAAAAAAGTTATAAATGGCTAAATTGAACTGATTTTTATAACATTTTCTACAAGCAGACATTTTTCTAGTGCTTAGAAATGTTTCAGTTATGCGGCCATAACCCAGCCAACAATTTGGTGCCAAAAAAAAAAGCAAAACCATTTTCCAGTTAGAAGAATTGAATTTTTTTAATTCATTTAAATTCGGATATTATTTTTAGTATTTAAAAAAGTTTAAGCTTTATAACCCAGCAAGCGTTTTAGCAACAAAACATTAAAAAATTATAGAAATTTTATTATAAGATTAATAATTATTGTAGTGCTTAAAATATTTAGGTTTTTTAATAATAACCCAGCAAACAATTTAGCAACAAAATGGTGAAAATTAGTTTTGTTTTTATATATTTATTTTAAAGTACTTTGGTTTTTTAGTGAGAAGATATTCTTTAAATAAAAGCAGACAACAATTTGACATCACAGAAGGAAAAAATTATTAGAAAGAAAATTTTAGAAGCTGTTTTTTTTGTGATTTTCTTTAAAAACTGATAATTTTGTTTTAAGTTAAATAATTCTTGAATTTGCTAAGGGCGCTTGTTAACCAGCAAGCAATTTGGTTTCAAAGCAGACAAAAATCTTTTGTCTGAGAATTGATGGATTTTATAATTTTCTCTACATTCTGATGACTTTTCTTTTGAGTGCTATGAAATGTTTGCTGGGCTTTATATATTACAGACATAGTTATATTTAATTTTAAACACCTAGATTATAAGCAAAATAATATAAATGTTTTAATATGGTTAACAGAGTCTTATTTTTTTATTTTTTTCTGTGTTTTTTTTTCAATTTTAATCTTGTGTTAAAAAATAATTTCAATATGCATTGAAATTGCTGTAACAAAGTGGTTAATGACCTGTTGGCGAGTTTTATTATGGTTATATGAGCTCATTTCATACAAATTAAATTGAAAACAATTTTTTTGCTTCTGATTATTATTTTTATTTTGCCATACAATTCAATTTGATTTTTGTTGTACTACTCTAAATATGGTTAACAATTATTGAAGAAAATTATAATAATAAAGCGTTACATTTAAACAAAACTAAAGACAGCGAAAAAACAAACACAACAAAAGTATATATTTAACATTATACTTTTGTGGTCAAAATATAAACATTTGTTTTGTTTTTGCTTTAGCGCAAAACGTGCAGAATTTTTTAATTAATCAGCAAACAAAAAGGAATTGTTACTGTTTATTGATTTAAAGTATGACAATACTATATTAAACAAACATTATATTGTGTTATAAAACTGTCGTTTAAGACATAAATCATATGACAATATGACGTTTTAGACATGTAAATTGGTGCGTATAACAGTTTTGTTAAACCAATATTTGAGCGAAGAAAAATTTTATTGCAAAAATATTTTATAGCCTTAAATTACGCAAAAGGAAAGTGGGCCAGTGCTGAAGTATTTTATTGAAGTAATAGCACGGCGAAACCTGCCCACGAACTCTGCCAACAAAACTGCAAAAGCTGAAACTCAGTTTCTCTTCTAACAAATCTGAGCCACCCACAGCGCAACAATAAAAATGGGCAAGAAAATGAAAACATCTAAAAAAATTCAAAAATCTACTTGCAGCCTTGTAAATAATTGCCTCTAAATCAATCTTCTTATTAAATCAAAAGATAACGGCTTGGCCAATGTTAATGAAGTACAAAAAAATCATTTGAAGTGTTGGCTTAAAAATAATTACTTCATTTTACTCGCAAGAACCCAGAAAAATATTGTAGCAAGAAAAGAAAGAAGTATCTGGCACTTGTTTTCGTGAAAGAAAACAAGCAGATGAACAAAAAATGGTCAAACATTTAAGAGGTACTCGTGTGCCACACAAGTTGCGGCAGGTATAGTGTCTGGCGATCAGCTTGTGTTGGTGCAGCAATTACGTCTGTATCGATTTGAGAGCGGATCGTCTTTCTTTTGGCCACAAAATGTCAATTATTTTGGGCGTGCGAATTTCCTTAAATGTTAAAGTATTTGAAACTGAAGTAGAACTTTGAAAAGGAAAAGGAAAGCCAAAGGTTCCAAATAATTGCTTTACGGTTTAATTTTGATTTTTGCTTTCCATATGTTCCAAAAGACGAAAAAACAAGAAAATAATCTAAATTGGTGGTTTCGTGTTCGTTCAGAAGACTAATGATGGTGGTCAGTGCTACATATTTGTTTCCGCCGGAATTAAATGCTTCTAAATAACTTGTTATTTTTGCAGATAATCTTCTGCTTTCATTACCGATGTGCTCAGATTATTTTTGAAAAATGTGTGTGGGCCTTCAGAGAGTTTCATGCATTTTTGATACATCACGTTGCAGTCATTTATTTGTGGATTTAGGATGGGTGTTTCTTTTCTGCCGTCCCCTTGAAAGGTGTAGACGGAAGTAATTGTTGGAAAGACGTTTACAAAAGGATTATGTTTTTTTCTTACCCTAATTGATTTGCTTAAGAAAAAATCCGGTATGGCTTAAAAAAGTGAAATTTTATACGTTAAAAACGAGTGCGTTCAGTTCAGTTATTTGGAATATTAAAAGAAATAAAAAAAAAAAATTCAGGTACAGAAACGTAATTCTGGTTCATAAATTTATTTATTTATTTTACTTTGTGGTTAAATGTATTAAATTCAATTTAGAGATTTATAATACAAAAATTCTTTGGAAATAAAAATAATAAAAAAAGCCTTTGGAGCCATTTTGCCCATATTTAGTTTACGTCACGTAATCACTCAGTTTACCTAATTGCCTATAGTATATGACACATGCAATTTACGCTAAATCGTCCTATATATGATGTAAGCTCTTACGTTACGTTATCATTTACGTTACGTTAGAGTATTTACGTTAAGTTAATAAATGAAGTAATTTAGTACATTATATTATTACTTACCCAACTTAAACGCTTACGCTACGTAGTCACTTACGATACACATATATAGTTGCCATATTGTAAAAAAATCTATGAAAAATATGCCATCGCTTACAATCGTTTATGTCGGTTTACAATCGTTACGTAATGACTTACTTAACATGAGTTCTTAAGACCACGATGGGCTATTGTAAAAAAAAACCAACATAAACTGAAGTAAATACGTTCTAAGTTGTCGTATATAGCCACATCAAATAGGCTTATTATTAACCTACAATAGTAATTACTAACGCTACGTTATCATATACATACTGGTTACGTCATTTATTATTTATAGTTACTTAATTGCTTATCTTAAGTCATCATATACCTTTCTGCGGAGTTACTTTCTTAAATTAGTTACTCACTATGTTACGTAAACATTTATATTACTTAAGCGCTTATGTTACGTTATCGGTTATATCAGATTTTTGCTCATGTTCTTAAATAAATAAATTGCTAACGTAATGTTTTTACATATACTAAATAATAACTGCCCATAAGTTTAGCATTACATAAAAATTGCGTTACGTAAGTACTTGCGTTGTTACTTACTTACGTCACGTAATCACTTTATTTACTTACTTTTTTAAGACTTTTACAAAATTTTGTTTTAAACTTAAATCTTAGCTGTTAAATATAATTTTTCTATACAATTACTTACGTCACGTAATCAATTTTTAATTTTGTTCTTTCATTTAGTTTGACAGTTTTTTAATTGTGTATTTTTTATATCTATTTTTATGAAATTCATTGTATTGTAGTATGACGGCGAATTGTTGGAGTAAGAAAAAGTTTCCTTCAGCTGGAAAAATTTGGATCAGGCTCATTCATATTTTTTTATTGCACTCAATTAATAAGATTAATTAGTTCTGCGTTTCCCAAATGACTTCTTCTTCTTTGTTTGGCTCAAGTTTTTTTTATATCCAGTTGTGTTTGTATCTATTTATATATCGAAATATAGTCCCAGTGGAAAAAGCACATGATTAAACTAAAACATCACAATTACCAAGTAACGCGCAAATTGAACAAAATCTAATTAAATAAAAAAACTATATTGTTACATATATAATTGACACCATAGTTATTTGAATGGATGTACCTAAACCAATCAAATACTAAAGTAGAAAAAGCTGTTACAAAAATATTAAAATTACCAAACAAAGAATCCACACTCACATTATCTTAAACCACAAGCACCAAAATGTACAATATTTAATGTGGCCGAAACAAAATTCTAACACTGTGAATTCTAGCAGTTGAGTGTGATTGTTTAAATGACTTAAACTCGTATAATTTTGTTTTTCTTTTTTTCTTTTTAACCTTAAAACTTTCAAATTGTCTGTAAATAAACACAGCAGAAAAAAAGTGTTAATTTTCATTAACATTTACGAGTGTTCATCAGTTTACTTAAGAAGCTTTGCTGGCCTGCTAAAGAGCTGTTAAAACTCCGAAAATCAAAAATAGATAGAAAAAAATGTGTTCTTGGGTTTGATTCTAATTTGATTCGTGGGAGCGTCTTGCTCGTGTTTTCTTGTTTTAATGTCATTTCTAGGCAGCCTGTTAATTCGTTCTAAGTAGCATCAAAAGTTTGAGAACTATTTTGAGGGTGGTCGGTTAAGGGGGTGGGGGGATATATGTTCAAAGTATTTGATGTCTGGTTGTTGTGATCAGTGATGACGATCACTTCATTAGTTTAAGGTTAGACAAAGTTTCAGTTTGTTTAACTATTTACCAATCAGTTGTTTTATTCCGAATGGTGTTAGATTTTATTTATAGTCATTGTTGCTGTTTTTTGTTGTTGTTCCTTTTAATGATGCTAAAGCTCAGGTGTTACCCAGTTATTTTATTTATTTATCTATTTTGTTCTTTTTCAAAGTTTGTTGGTTCTATTTTTTTTTATTGTCTTCTGTTAAGACTCTGCCATATAAATTTGGTGTTGCTCTGTTGATTTTGAAGTTGCCACAAGAAGAACTAAACGATGTGCCACTTCATTAGATGCTGGAATTGAATTTCCCAGTAGCACAAATAAAATGTAAAAATTCAAGGTCTGAAGGTAATTTCTCAAATCGAAAGAAAGAAGCCGGAAAACTTAATGTCAAATTATACACCTTAAACGCTCATCTTTTTTCGTTTTCGCTCATAAATATCTCTTTATTATCACCGGCTGTTGAAAATTAATATTTATTATGTTCGCCATATCGCAAACAAATTAATAGTATTAATTTTGCTGAACAACAGGTGGTCTTAATTATGATTAAAAAAGTTGTATGATTTGTTTTTTTCCACAAAAATCGCTTGACAACTTTATAGCGTACGAGTACGAATAATATAATTAAAGTGCTCAAAACATTTCTGCCACTTTAAGATACGAGTATGACACGGATTAAATGAAACTGCTACCTTTCGAGCACAGTTTGTATGAAGAGAAGGCAGTTTTATTTACTAACTGACTAAGTCTCTAATAAAATGCTTTTAATTTAATAAATTTGTTCTAATAGTGCAAGTTATTTTCGCTGGAATTTTGTTGTAATTTTTGTTTTATTTTTTTAACAATAAAGGTGTGAATTTCAGTTGATTATTTTAACGACAGGCCATGCAAGTGGTTAAGAAAAGACAAAAACAAAAATACACTGGAAAATTGCCAATGCAACGTTGGAATCAATTTATAGATTGAACTGATTACTGAGATTAGTCTTTGGTTATTGTATTAATGATTTTAATTAGCGATTGTTGACTGAGGTATGTGAGCTATAGGATGCAATAAAAAAAGATATTAAGAAATTATACTACTTTATGACAATATGACTATGTGACAATATGCCTGCCTGTACATACGATTTAATGGCTTTACGATCATTTGACGTTATGAATGTGTGTGTAAATATATTAACTAGAAAATGGCGTTATACGACATTACAACTTATGGCAATAATAATAAGAATCTTTGCTATTATATGACAATAGTATGTATAACAATACGACTATGAATGTGTGAAAATAGCGATATATGATAAAGCGAACTTATGACTATATCACAATACAACATAACACCATAAGATTATAGCGCTATATATAAGCGATAACTTAATAACATTACGTTTATAATACGATATGACAATATGACTTACAAACATATAGTAATATGCCATATTCTATAGGGTGTTTTTGAAAGAGGTTCACAACTTTGAGTTGGCCACACTGCTTTAATTGGCAATCCATTTAATAGCTAATGGCTATCTGGTTGTATGATTATACAACAATACTAGTATTGTATTATATAACAACAACAACACAATTTGATGCAACTATATGAATTGTTTATAGTACAACTAAATTGATGCATAAACATATGTATAGAATTATATGATTGTTGTGTTAAAATATGACATCATACCGTATTACACTTTATGCATATATGAGCATATGACAATACTATTGTCCTATAACAATAATAACGTGTGATTTGGCTAAAATAACTATAGTATATAAAACTATATGAAATATATGATTATTGTTGTCATGCATAAGACCATGCTGCGTTGCATTTTACTACTATATGATCATAAGACAATACACCGGTACTATTATACAACTACAAATTGATATAAATGAGAATTTACTATAAAATAATGAAATTTGTATATAAAAATAAATAATCTATGATTATTGTGGCAGTACATGAAATCATATAACGCATTATTTTATAACTATATCACCATATGATAATAGTTCAGTGCTATTACATGACTATAAATATACAAAACTAAATTGCTATTTAAATTAATTGACTTGGCAAGTAAAAATATTTACTTATTGTAGCAAAATATGCCACCATATACCACATAAAAGTTTACAATTATATGACTGTATGATGGCTTGCTGCCAATATATAACAAACTGACTATATGATAATAGATAATGATTCCAATCTGACCCTGTTCTTATTTTATTATTATGGCTTTAAATTAACTTTTATGACCACGTGTCTTTCGGTCAATATGCCAGTTTCTGTATGTGACTAAATGTTTATAGTCTATTCCAGCTTTGCTTGCACTTTATAGCTCACAAACCAAAAAGTTTTCATGCAGCGTAATTTTCAATCGTTATTGCTTGATGATTCCCACTTCCACTTATTATATTTTTAGTGCAAAAAAAAACACAAATTTAATAGTTAATGTGAACGTATAAATATAAAATGAATTCATTGAAAACAGTTACTTAATTTTGTATTATTAATAAATTAGTTATTGATCTAAAATATGAAATAGAAAATTCTTAGGAATTTCTATTTAAACTTAAATAAAAATCACACATTTTATTTAATTGTTTAAAGGAAATTCCTGTAGTGCGATAAAGTAATACACAGCATCATGAACCAGTTACCTGGATTATCTAAACAAATTAATCTATTTTTAAACAAAAATATTAAATAAATTTCAAAGAATTTTGAAATAGAATTTTTCACAGCCATAAATTTTACTTTGAATATCCAGACAGATAAAACTTGAAACCTGAAAACAGCCACAAAAAAAAAAAAAACTAAAATCTGTAACAAAGTGGAGAGTGAGACTTTAGAATTAAGTAGAACAATAGAATTTAAAGAGTATTTTTTTCATGTTTTCTTTTTTAATATAAAAACAAAAATTTATAATTTAACATCTTTATTAGGTGTTTGGTGTTAATTAAACATGATAAATGGTTGCAGTTGGACTTATAAATCTTTTTTATAGCAGGTTTGTATTGTTCAGATTTGAAATGGTTATAATTCTGTGTCCCCCGTTCTCGTTCTCGCTCTCGCTCAACCACTGACAATCTGTCTTTGGCTTTGTTCGTGCCAACCCGTTCCGTTCTGGCTGCTGGCTTCTTTCTCTTTAGCCATAAAATCCAGCTGTTGGATATTTAATTTAATTTTCTCTTCTTTTCTTATGCGTTTCAGATTTGAATGCTATAGAAATATTTTTGGTTGGATTCTTAGATAAGTGTTAAGCTGTGAAGAAAATTGATTTGAAATTAATGCAGGAATTTAGTTAGACAGTCCCATCGGGCTCCATGACAGATCGTTGGCGATATTGTTTTGCGGCAACTGCTACAGCTTCGGAAAACTGTGGTAAAACCAGCGGCAGCTAAGCTGGTTTTGTTAGCTTGGGAATAGCAGTTCTCCCCAAAGAAACAATATTTCAGATCAACTTTTCTTTTACGGGGCCTGTGCTGAAGCGTTTTCAGCTTTTTAAGCCTTTCGCTAACCCTTAAACGAACGCTTAATCAGTTAAGCTTTAGTGAAAATCGTTTTAAATCGCCTTGGCTTTTAATTAATTTGTTTTGCTGTCTGTGTCTTAAGTTTTTCGTTTTCTTTTATTACGTAACACAAAATATTTTTTTTTATTATTCACACTTTTTTCTTTCTCTCTTTCTGTCTAGGGGCTTTTTGCATTCGATACTAAATTGTAGTTCAAAGAAAAACTCTAATTTCTTGCTTTAATCGTGTTAAATATATACATATATATATATATATATTTTTTTTGTGAACTTAAATTGCTAAAAAATCAAAGAAATTTGCAATTATAATTTCATTTTGTAGTACTACAACGTCTTGACTTGGCCATAATGTTAAGCCATGTAGTTAAATGTTAAAGTTTTACTGTGTTTTTTCGTCTTCTTCTTCTTCTTCTTCTTCTGGCTTAAACATGATGTAAAGATTTTAATCTTGTCTAAGGTTATAAACTTCTTCGACCGCGTCTAGTTTATTTCTCATAGTATGTTAGTTAAAACGATCTTTTTGTTACTATTACCGATTGACCACTGAACAATTGAATTTTAAGCATTTTACAACATGTTTGTCGATGATGGTAGTTATAGAAAAACAAAATCGTTTATGCCAGACCTGCATACGTGTGTGCGCGCGTGTGTGTGTGTGTGTGTGTAAGTGCATAAAGAGTTCGAAAATCCTTTTGCATGTGCTGGGAATAACGCAAGCGCTAAGAAGAGCAAACACAGCCTTTAAGATATACCGCCGCGCCGCCAAAACTAATTGGATTTCTCTCTGGGGAGAAGTCTCTGTGTTAGACTAAATATACAAGTTAAACAAAAACAAAAACAAAAACAAAAACAACAACAGCAAGAGCAAAAAACACCGAAACAAAAACTTGCCGAAATCAGTTTAAAAGATGCTGTTTGTGGCCACTACTTGCTACAGAACTGTTTTTTTTGCTCCTTTTTTTGTTGTTGTTGCTGCACAAAGAAAAACAATAAATGTTTTAGTAATTTTAAAATATGTAAGTCAGTTTAGCTGATGCTTCAGTTATAGAGTTCGTTCTTGGACATGCGCAACAAGTACTGAAACAACAGCACAGAAATACTTCCAAAATCGATAATGTCTTGATCAGCAGCTTTTGATGTTGTTGTTTTCTTCCTACCATTTTTTCCAAGCTGCCACAGTGGAAACAGTGGAATTTTTCGGAATCCCAAAGGCAATCGGCAACATCAAAATGCTTGTCAAACAAATATAAAATTTCTAGTAGGGAAATAGTAGAAATGACAAAAATTAAAAGTCAAGACCATTTGATTTGCACAACGACTAAAACATTCCAACACCCTGAATATATATAGTTTATTTCAGCTGGTTTTGAAAGTCCTGGCTTTAAAATACAATTTTTCTGACAACCATATTATGATTAATTCATTCTGGTATAGTTGGTTATGGCTCTCTTCTTCTCTTCTCTCTTCGCTCTTCTTCTCTTCGCTCTTGAATTGAGGATTTTGAATACAGGTCGTTGGTGCTGGCTAATAGCGTCTGTTGGTCTTGAAAATATTATTGCTAGCCATGACAATGAAATGATTAGTGGGCAGTAGAATATGTTTAATAACAATATAAATAACAAGACATAACAGATGGCCACATAATCAGATGGCTTCCAATAGTACCTTCTTTATAATTGAATATAGTTGGTGTTGAAAATAACATGATTATTTGCCATCATAATATGTTTTTATTTATTATATTATATACTGCTGAATGAGTTACATTTTTGGCAGTCTAATTAAATTGCATTAGATTTGTTTGTAGTAGGACTCTGGAGCTTTCTGCTGCCCCGCTTCCCACTGTGCACATGATGCTTTAATAGTTACTGAAATTGTAATAGTAAAGCAAACATTTTTGAAGTTTTTTTTTTCAATAGCTGCAATATAAAAACTTACAGAAGAAGAAAAAAGGAGCTGAAAACATCCGAAAACATCATATAGATGGGCTGCCTCTTAAGTTATTGGGATTTATTTGTTTGCTGTCTGTTGCCAGCCAGTACAAGATTTGGGTGTTGTAGGTGAAATATGGAAACAAACAAGTAAAAAAGGCGCGTGCAAAGGGGCAATTAATTTGTATTATGAACAACCCACAAACATGCACATTTTAGTAAATGGTTTTATTCTTATGCGAGGCAAAAAGCACAAATATTCCGCAATGTTGGCCTTAATAATGTTGGTTTAAAAGTGAAAAATTTTAATTTCTTTAAGGAATAACAAAGTGTATGTTGCGCGTATTCTATGAAAATTATTTTGTTGCCAAATATAAAATACCTAAAAAATTTATATATTTTAAAAATTAATTTGATTTAAAAGCGTTATAAAGTGTTTAGCTTAAATAAAGCCACCAGCAGACAACTGATTCTTATAGGCAAAACAGTTGAGTAGCCTTTTTGATGCTTTAAGTCCTAAAAGTTGGCAAACCTACACTTTTAGTTTATTAATATGCAACATACAATTATTTGGAATTGCGAAAACAAAAATCTTTCTCTGGCAAGTGTCAATAGAAACACAAATGCATTATTTTCTATTTATTATGACCGTAAATAACTTATAATCGCACATATCAATCTTATGACAACCACGTTTCAGCCTATTCCTTCAGCTCATTGAGACAAAAAGCAGCCAGAATGGCAAAAACTGCATCAACAGTTTCTACCATCATCTATCAAAGTCAGAACAATAAAGAAATCTTGCTTGTCTTTGCATCTCCAGCTCTCCAGCTCTCCTCTCTCCCTGAACCTGATAAGATTTTCAGTTTTACGCATTTGCTTTAAAGGAGTTTTACAATTTAATACCAGCCAAAGGAAGAGGCATTTTTCTTTATATTTGATATAATCGATATGCAAATGTTCTCCTCAATTTAGTTCTTTTGGCCCGATAGTTTTGTTTCTAGTATGACAATTTAAAAACACCAATATTTTTAAGCTGGACTAACAAGAGCATCTAACACAAATTTGCATACGCCAATAACCCAACAAACATTTTTATTAGAAACATTAGAGTTGAAAACAATACAAATTTCGCTGCCATCTAATTAAATTTAAAACAAAAAACCCACTTTTTACACTTTCACCGCTAAACCAAAGTGAATTTGTGGACTGGCTAAAACATTTGCTGGGCTATTGCTTGTGCTAACGATGGGAACTATAGTTTGATACTTATTTTTCGAATTCTGCTACCAGACGATGTATTCTTTTATGAAAATTGCTGCAATTTTCTTCTTGTTAGTGACAAAACCGCCCGCAATTGCTGTCATTTCAACCAAAATGATGCTGAATATGCGACACATTTCGATCACTGTCAAAGTGTCAGCGAAAACATTTGTGACAATATATTGTATTGTAAATTTACGCAGCATATTTGCTACATATGCTAAAACGAAAAAGGTTTATATTGCCAGGAAATTGTTGCCTTTGGCACAAAACAGCAGGGGCGTAGTATAGCAAATTTCGAGGGCAGAAAATGAACAGATAATCCACATCTATTGCAGTCGGAAATTATACGATAAATATTCACAAACGAAAGATGGTCACATGAAAATGTGATAATACAACAAGCAGATTTTAGCTTGAAGGATGAAATATTATGCGATGCTAAAAAAATTATATAGGACTTAAGCCCAACGAATGTTTGTCCTGATGTGATGATGGTTATTGGCAATATGAGCCAACGGCCATGAGCGTATGACTAGACTCTGCCGTATAGTCAGATCTTAATGTACCGTAACAGACTTTTTGTTAATTTTTAGTTCAGTCATTATAAATTTAATGTAAATAAACAATTAAGGAAAAAAAATAGTTGTATACAGTCCAAGCTCGCTATAAGAAACTCTCACTTTAACGAATTCGCGATTTTGTAATATCAACTAAAACTATATAGCGAATGACGCTCAATTTAACGAATGTCTGAGTACAAGTATGAACAACAAAAATTATTCATTCATATTCCCACCTGGTCACAATAATTTATTTGCCTGAAATCAAATTGTTCCACAGAGTGACACACAGTTTTCTAGTCATATTTTCATAAGGTCCTATTGCGGCTCGATTGGCCATATTTTAGACATAAATTTATCAAAAAAAAAAAAAAAAAACATGTGGCCGAATAATGGCACTGTTTTTTTAGAATTAATTTTAACACGACACCGTCTACGCCTCTGCCAGGATCTATGGAAGTACATTTGGCAGCAACATATTGTGATATATTTGGGCAGGTTTGAGTTTCTTGCCGTTTGCAATTTGTAAGAAAAAGGTGCCCGTGTGTATTTCATAAAAGAAAATCATATGATACCCAAATTATAGCTGCAGTCATGTGATGCTGCGCCACTAAAGTTAAGAGTGTCTGACTGAAGGTGACCGCTGGCAAAACTAACATGCCAAGGCTATGGATTTCTGGCTGGCGTGCCACTGGCCACCCCGGCCCATAGCCTGAACTTCTTCTATTTCCAGACAAACCGTGTAAACACAATTTGCATATAATAAGCGAAATCAATGTAAAACCACATTGTTGTCTTTTCTTCATTCATGCTCTGCACTCTTCTAGGCTGCTGCAAATAAATGGTGGCTGCTGGTGTTTATCGGTTCAAGTACTCCCATAACCGGCACCAGATGCGGCCAGGGGCAAGACAAAAAGGGCAGAGAAGATAAAAGTTTTGTGGCTTGTCAATTGTCAATCCCTTGCTGGTACGGCGAGAAGCTGAACCGCGCTTGTGTGCATGTTGTTGTAGGGGGGGAACACTCAGCGATATTGTCTCATTTTTATTTAAAATATTATTGTCAAACAAAAGTTGATTTGATTTTGTGCAAAGACAACCTAAACAGTTTCTGCTCAAACGTTTAACAAATTCTCAACAGTTTTTGCGTTTGTGTTTAAACGTTTCTGTTTTATCTGCTGGTTTTCTTTGTTTTTCTTGTTGTTGCTGTAATTTCGTTTAATATGGTTCTGTCATTGTTTATGGTCAATTAAGTGGTTTGATTGTTGGGTGACTGGCCATTTATACGTATATAAATGGCCACAAAGTGTTATCTTTGGTCTTGTAGACGTTGTTAAGCGGCCTTTTAAATGTGAATTTAATGTTTGAGCCCGAATTGGCCAGTGTTGACCTAATTTTTAAATTAAGGTTTTAAAAACCTTAAAACTTCGTGGTTTTTATTTTTTATTTCTTTGATTATTTTCCTTGTAAATTAAGTAACAAAAATATGCTTGTTTTATACAATATATTTTACAAATTTAAGCAATTTCGAAAAGCAAAGCAAAAAAAACACTAAATGTGTACTTCTCCTACATGTTGGCTTTAGAGAGGGATTTGTTTGGCTGTTCTAAACTACTTGCTTATGCAAAATCGTGATCACAAGGCGCAAAAATAAGATCACGCTAAATACGTTTTATTTTTTTTTGTGGTTTTGGTCTCATATTGAATTCTTTCCTACACAAATGATTTTGATAGTTTAAATAACAACAAAAATCTCCACACGATTTATTTTATAAAAAAAAATTTAGAAAAAAAAAACAACAACGAGGAAAAAAACAGAAATATAACTTAATGGTTTAGCATAAATAAGTCACTATAACAGAGTGTGTTGGGGAGAAAGAAAAAAAAGACCAGGTTCCAAACTTAGTTTCATTCTAATGAAAATTCTGCAATATTTTTTATACGAGGGAGTAAAACGTGGCTATTCATGCACAAAAATACAACGATATTATTAGTCGCTCATAATGTTTGTTTTATTAAAAATATTAGCGTTTTTATACACACACCTTCTCATCTCTCGATATTGAACGATCCTGTGCAGAAATTAGTATATGACAAAATAATTCTATTTTTAAACCCCCCAAAAAAAATGGCCTAAAGTCCTCCCGAACTGGACAATAGAACAACAAGACCTTTTTATTTATAAAGGGTGGTTAAATTGTATGGGCCGATGTTGAATGTGAACCACACCTAAACGCCAAGTTTTTTTCCGAATTTTATTTGACATTTCTCTATTTCAGACTTATTCAATTTGAACCATGGAGAGATACACAATCCAACAACGTGTTAAAGTTATCCAGACTTATTATGAAAATGGGAGTTCAAATCAAAATGCATATCGTGCACTTCGTAATTTTTTGGTCAATTTCATTGTCTAAATGTGCGTACAATCGCAAAAATCGTGGAAAAATTCGAGCAAAACGGGTCTGTAGAAGATGTGAGAACACCAGTGCATGCTCGTACAGCAGAAAATATTGCTGCTGTTCGCGATAGTGTGGCTGAAGAGCCGTCCGACCTCAACTCGTCGTCGTTCCCAACAATTGCACCTCTCACGCTCGTCGTTGATGAACATTATGCATAAAGACTTGCATTTACACGCTTACAAGGTGCAATTGGCTCAAGAACTAAAGCCTCTTGACCATTCCAAACGTCGTGAATGGGCAGAATGGTGGCAAGAAATGGCAACAGTGGATGATCAATTTTCGAAGAAAATCATCTTCAGTGATGAGGCACATTTTCACCTCAGTGGATTCGTCAATAAACAGAATTGCCGCATTTGGGCGAATGAGAATCCAAGAGTGATTGTCGAAAAACCAATGCACCCACAAAGAGTGACTGTTTGGTGCGGTTTATGGGCTGGCGGCATCATCGGGCCGTATTTTTTCCAAAATGAGGCCGGTCAGGCAGTTACTGTGAATGGTGTTCGCTATCGTGAGATGATAACGAACTTTTTATGGCCCGAATTGGAAGATATGGATGTGGACGATATGTGGTTTCAGCAGGACGGTGCCACTTGCCACACAGCTAACGAAACAATGGCTCTTTTGCGCAACAAATTCAATGGCCGTGTTATCTCACGTAATGGCGATGTCAATTGGCCGCCAAGATCATGTGATTTGACACCGTTGGACTTTTTTCTTTGGGGTTAATTGAAAGAAAAGGTGTACGTCGATAAGCCAGCAACAATTCAAGACCTAAAGGATCAGATAATTCGGCACATTAACGGCATAGAACCTCCATTATGCCTCAGCGTCATCGAAAATTTGGACCATCGGATGGAGGTATGCCGCCGAGGTCGCGGCGCCCATTTGGCCGATATTTTGTTCCATACATAATTGAGTAATACCAATACATCATAATAATATAAAATTACAATAATTTCCTAAATAGTTTGTGTTTTATTCAAAATCAACATCGGCCCTTGAAATTTAACCACCCTTTATATTAATGACTGTAGGGCAATATCACCTGCTATTGGAAATCCCTTTATATCGATACGATTATATGACTCTCATTGTATATAATTCTAAGAGTATAAAAAAAATTTGACACAAAAATTTATGAAAAAAAAAGAAAATGGTCTCAAGCTTCAAGAATATTGCAAATATAATTGTATTATACAAACATGTTCCGTTAGCCAAGAAATTTCCCCTAGACTAAAACTTGCTTTATAAATTTTGGGCTGAGCATAATTTTGAGCGTCTAAGGGTTAGAAAAATAATGCAGGAAGTACCAAAAGGCTGGCTTTTGATGCAATTGGTTTTAGACGTTATTTCAAATAAAGTGATTTTTAGAACCGACCTGATATTACAATTGCTACACATTTTCATATACTACTCTACTTGCCTGATTATTATAATAATATATAATAATATAAATTATTACTGTACGATATATCCAAGATTAGGCGTCTGTATTCAAAATGTTTTTATAATCGCAATTCGTAATGCGAGTTGAAATCCGCATGAAAGGTCTTCAGAAGTTCACAATCACAAGAGGTTTGTGCAGCTTCAATTCGATAGCACGCACTGAGGTTTTGCTCTACCCAACAACATTAAACCTAAAACCGGCTTGGACTTATGGGTAACAGCAAACAGCAGCAGTATTGAACCTATTCTGGCTGCATCACGGGACATAAAACCCGCAAAAATATTCACAGGTGTCCAGATGGATCATCGGTTAAAGTCGAATTTAACAAAGTTCCAGTTAAATACAAATCAATCACATTCGCTGGTTCGTCAACAGCTCAATCAGTCACAATCAGGCTTCGTAGAGCTGAACTTCCCGCCTACCAACAACAACCAGTTATTTGTAGTTTCTAAGATTTTAGTATTTGACGTGAGGCCATCTAAATTAGTTTCAATCAGTCACATGAAACTATATTAAAAAAATAAACAGGCAACAAATATTCATACCTAAATTATATTGTACTACTCTCTACCGTCTACGATATTTCTAAGATTGCGGTTGATGTTGATTGCGAGTCTCTGAAGTTCGGCCTAGATTATGACAGATCGAGCTGTACTAACCAGGGATCGTGGATCCTATTTGAGAAACATCTAACAAATTTTATGATATTATAGATTGTAAATTCTCTACTTTTAATTTAACCCGTTCCCGATATTGTTACTTTAGGCGGCAAAGATTTATAGACTTAAGACTTAAATATATAAATAAATCAAAAGGGGCTGGTGCAGTTGCAACTCGTCGGCGCTGTTCTGGGATGAATTGATGCTTTTTACTGAAACAGAGCTTCGAACCAGCGGCAAAGTTATACACAAGCAAATCAAACCTTTATGTTTTCAATTCTAGCGAAAAAGATCAAATAATTAAATTTAAAAATATCGAAGCTGATTTACTGATCTGGCAGAGGGCTGGTAAAGGAGCTGCTCCTCAGAACACCAAAAATTGCCATAATGAAACTGCTGTTTGTGAAATATATACTCGTGTGATGACCTGACAATGACTTCTTTGTACTTATCGATATTTTCAAGATAACCCGTCAACTATACTTTAGTACGACTTTATGCAACGCTGCATAGATACAGTCCCGTTCCCGGTCTCAAGCGCTCAATAGCTAAAAATATGATAGTCGTAGCGTAGAAAAAAAGTCTACACATGCCGCCACATCTAGTCTCCGTCTTCTGTGGTGCTGTGGTGGTAGTGGGTTGTATAAAACTTATATCTCAATATGGTTAAATGTTTCCAAGATTTTCTTTGCACCACGATCTGAATAGTAACAACTGAAACAAACCACAACGACACTAGCAAAACACCATCATATCGTCAACGTACGAGTATTTGCGGTGTGTTTTTTTCCACTTTTAACTTTATTGCCCATAAGTCCGTATGTCTATATGTCTATATATGTGTGTATGTATGTGTGTGTGTGCGTGTGTGTGTGTGTGTGTGTGTGTTGTTTTAAGCCCAAACATCATTGATGATGATCACACGATATGGCATTTTGGATTAATAATTTCCATATTGCTAATGTTATGTTGCTGATGTGACCAACAGAAACATTTGACTTGGTACTCTATATGCATGTGGATTAGTAAGAGTTGCAAGAGATGGCCCGAGAGAGATAGTGAGGAAATAGGGGGGAATTGTTGAGCAAAACAAAGGCGATTTCGTGATAATCCATTATTAATGCCAATCAGCATATCCAGCACTACAACAACTACCGGCATTCACCACCAACCAGCAAGAAAAAGGAACAGGCATTTTATACCAAATATATAGTTTAGACGCAGAAGAGATTGTATGGCCAGCAGAAATAGTTCTGTTGCGCGAACAAAGGAACCTTCAAATTTGGTGTTTTATCGTGTGGCGCTTATCTTGGCCAAATAATCTCTTTCTGTCTTTAATTTTTTTTTCGATTTGTTGTTGTTGTTGTTGTTGTTTTTGCGTTTGCTTAACATTTACTGCCAATCGTGGCCAATTGGTTAGATTGTCGCCTACTGGTGTTGATATTTGCATTTACAGTCAAAATTCAAAATAGTTTTTTTTCTTTTTTGGTCTTGAGAATTTAAAAATTTCTCAAACTTTCCCAGTGTGTGTTCTATTAAAATTCGTTAATATTTTCTCTTTGTAGCTTTCAGAGTGTGTGTGCGTGTGTGTGTGTTTGTTGGTGTTTTTGTAAGACTAAGTAAAATTTCATGGTCGTGGTTCAAGACCTCCCAGTTGTTAAACTTTGCTTAGTGGCTTTTGTACTTATTTGGTTGCTACTGTTTGTTGGTTTGTACAAAATAAGACTTATAATTTTTTTTCTGCCTACAATTTCATGACCTCAAACATAAAAATTTTCATAATTGTTTTTTCTGCCCCCCTTTTGTTTTTGCTGGTTTACCAAATTAGTGTCCATTGTGCAGTTTTAATAGTCGTGGTTGGAATCATCATATTTTTTTGAATTTTTTTGTTTTTTTTTTGTTTGGTATGTTCAGGATGGAAATGTAGTTTATAAGGGGCGGCTTGAAAGGAAAACACCGACTTTTATGATTGTGGGCTTAAAAATATGACAGATGACTTGATTTAGTTTGCCAATTGCGGTCGACCACACGCATCCTTGCGGTTTCTTGGGTTGCCTTCATTACGCAAATCTGCATGAACGGCAGCAATTGTGATGGAAAGCGTTTTAACAAATACTTGGCTGAAAGATTACAGTTTGAGGTTTTTAGAAGAAATTTTGCTAATTAAGTTAATCGGGACATCAAGGATATTGTTAATAGTAGTTTTAACTCTTCTAGTAGTAGTCAGAGTTTTTTTTTTTTTGTTTTTTTTTTGTTTTTGATAGCATTTGAAAATATTTGTGAATGAAATGTTTAGGTCCCATTTGAGATTCCAAAAAAAAAACACTCCTAATTTTGTGTTATACATTTGATTTGTTAATGTTCTACCAGTCGCAGGCTTTTGATGAAAATTTAAATGAAATCCTCATTCCCATTCTAGTCTCTGCCTTTAATATCATAAAAAAGGTGACAGCCAGCAAAGTTCAGTGGTTTTTATTGTTTTTTTTTTTTTTTTTGACATTAACAAAGAAGCAATAACTCACTTTCGATAAACAGTGTTGTCAACTTAGGAGAATTACAAGTACCAGGAACTAGCGCATATTTTTTCAAAATTGTTATAATATATTTTGCTGGCAATTGAGGATAATTCTAATGCTTTGCAGAGCTCAAGAGATGTTTATTTTACATTAAATCTAAAAGGTTTATTGGAAGAAATGCTACAACATTTAGCATCAAATCATAAATGCGTTTGTCGTAGTCAAAAGGAAATATTACAGGGGGGGGGGGGGGGGGGTGGTCGATCCTTTTATATGTAATTCATTGTACCAGAACGGGGCTGTGGGCAAGAGGACAGCAGGAGTAATATTTCGCTATATTTGTTTTTAGTCTATATTGCAGGGATGAGGATGTTAAAATTTAACTTAAGCAGTTTTGACCGATCAGTATCCGACAATGCACATCAATTAACCCACTAACGCCAACATGGCGTCTTATGTCTTATTTATATGGATTTAATTGTGGGGGAATAGGCTGTTCTTATTTATGTGTGTGTTTTTGTTATTGTTTTTGGTTGATTATAAAGCATTTCCGCTATGACTTTTCATTAGAGTGTTTCTTTTTTGGGAACCGAATCTATGATCCATTAGAATTTTTTTTAGGAATTGAGTCTAAAATCTGTGGACTGTTGGCCGAATGTTCTACAAACTCAGCCAACGACTCATTCATTTACGATTATGTGGGACAGAAGTTCCTTTATATTAACACCTGGTCGCTGGTGTAGGGCTGATTAAAGACCTGGCAGTAAACGAATATTTTGTACAATATTGATTATATATCGTATGAAAGCAAAGTGTTGTACCAACTGCATGAATCGAATACTTTATCCTTAGAAAAATGCTGTGACAAATTGTGAAATTCTTTAACTCTAAAATTATATATTAAAAGATTTGACTAAAACTTGGAAATTTTCGATTTGATAATAAATAATATGTGACCCTACATAAGAAACCGCACCTGGTGAGTTAAGATTTCCTAAACTCACTTTATTTCTTGGATTTGTGTGTAAAAATCCTGCCATTTTCATGTGAAACCGTTCGCAAGTTTCCAAAACAGCCGCAAGTCATGCAATTATATAACACAGTAAAACGCCAGTTAGAGTGTTTCAACAGTGAAATCAGAGAAGAAAACTTAAATTATGTTTTATGCGAAAACTTATTTTGACACATTAGATGGATTTTCTTATGCAAAGTCACTAGATATGGAACTATTCTATTCATTGTTTAAGTACAACAAATTCAAGCAGTTTTTAAAAAAGATTTTTGGAAATAACTAATATCCGTGGCTGGGGTAAGAAATTTCGGAGATGAGATTTTTGTTAATGTAACAAACAGCCCAGACCACCGTTGGCCAAAGTTCTAATGCCGTTTCCGGATATATGATTTTATGGAACGAATTTATGGATAAAAATAATGTGCCAAAATTCATCATTATTTAAATGATTAGACTCGAGCGGATTAAAATTTCTTGTAAACAGCGCCAAAATTTGTAATTTGTAACGGGTCTTGTTTTTTGGTTTTACACACTTTTCCCAACTTCAAGTTCATATTATATGTGTAACGTTCGAACAAACTGTATGAGGGGTTTCTTTTAAAAAGCCATTAATATCAATACACAAGCCATTTACTTCACAATAAACACAGCAGAATGAATACAACAAAGTGCAAATAATAAAGGAGAAGAACAAGCAAAAGATGAGGAACAGGAACAGAACATTTTGTAATCTCGGTCTGTAATCATATGCTGGCTCTAAATTCGCATAACCGCCCCGTATAAACACCCACTTTTATATGTGTTCTGGTTTTTTTCTTACCTACTTTTTTTCCACGGCCTGGCTGGCTGGCTGGCAGACTGCAATATTTACAGCAAACGCCAAGCGGCAACCGCACACATGCCCTGGCCTGACTTTTCTCAAGCTTTGGTCCCAAAAATTAAAAAGAAGAAGAAGAAGAAGAGGAAAAAGCAGTGATGTTACCATTTATTGGATTACAAAGTGGAATATGCAATAAAGATTCATTTGGCGCGTTAAGGGGAATTATGAAAGAAAAAATTCACATGACCAGCTTCAATGCAACGGTCATGCAATGACGATCGAATCGCTTAGGAAATATCGAGTTTGGTGTTCGTTACTCGCTTTTCTTCTTCTTCTTCTTCTTTTGTTCTGTTGCTGCTTTATAACCTAAAAACTCACTTCAGATGATCTACATTAAGAAAGTTATTGTTTTTTTTTGTTGGAGGAACAAAGCAAACAGGCGGATGGTTTGTTAAGCGTTAAGAAATTTTGTTTGTTTTACGATCTGCGAGAGGACGGGCGGCCGCTGCTGCCGCCAGCAACTGAACTTAACCGTCAAGTTTCAAACTACTCTCCGTTTTCTTCGCCAGTCAATCAGTTGTTTCTTAATGTCTTAAAGATATTTTCGTTTTTAACTTTAATTAACACTTTTCCAATAAATGGTTTTGTTTTAAGATTTTGTTTTATCTCCAAATATAATTTTAATGATACTAATTTGTGATAAGTTTTTAAAAACAGCATTTAAACCACACACGTTTTGTAGCGCGAAACTGTTATGGGATTTTGAAAATATTTCAATATTTCCATATCCACTTTGTATTAGAATTAGGGGGTGCATGTGCGTGTGCGTGTCCGCTTGTATGTGTGTGTGTGTGTGTGTGTGTGTGTGTGAATTATGTGGTTGGAGAAAATTAAGTCAAGCGTTTTTGTTTTAACTTTAATGAATTAGGACAATAACAAACAATAAACAAGATTTTAAGCGAAATCAGAAAATAACTTTAAACGAAAATTTTAAAATCAAAATGTGTGAAAAAATTTTAAGAAATGTTTGAAAAAAAAAACAAGTTCTTTTATATAAAAACTAAACTAAAAATAAATAATACTTGAAACTTTGCCCATCTTTGAATAGTTCGGCACTGCTGCACAAAGTCGAACGTTAACGTTCGCCAAAAATGTCTAAAAACCGCAGCAAATTGATTAAGAGCAGAACATTGGAAGTGGAAGTGAAAGCGATACCAGTTGGCCCGATAACGTGCGACAGACGACAGGTATTTTATTAAATATTTATTAAAAAGGTTTATTTTTGTACGATTTGTTTCATAGTCGTTACAGTGAAACCACATTTTGCCTTAAGGCTGTATTTATTTTTAGAGGCGAACAACTTTGAGTTGGCAGCACTGCTGTATTTGACAATCCATTTAACAGCTGAGTGTTTTTTTTTATTAAGTTTCATTTAATTTAATTTAATTATGGCTGGACTAAAGCAAATTGTTGAAATTCGCTATCAATATAATGGTTCTGTTCGTCAAACTTATCGCGCAAACTTCGGCCATTTTAAGGTTCACATAATCGTTCTTCAGAGCGCCTAATTCGAATAACAATGATATGTATCCCGTGAGATGCCTGACAATGCGCACCGAGGAGGTTCTAGCTGCTGTACAAGAATGTGTTGAAGAACATCCACATCAATCAATCAATTCGTTGACGTTCACAGCAATTGCTTTTGTATCCTTCCACTTTATGGACGATTTTACGAAAGGATGTTCACTGAAAATCTTTCAACATCAACTTGTGCAGGAATGAAAGTCAAACGGCCGTCGTAGGAACTGCCGATTCGGCGAAGCATTGAAGCTGAATTGTGACACTTGGAGTAAAGGATAATCCAAAGGCTTTTTATCCACAGAAAATTAGTGGTTGGTGCACTTTATGGACTGGCAGAGTCACTGGTCTTAATGTCTTGCAAAACATTGATGGTCAGAATATATTATCGTCAATGGCAAACGGAGGCCTCATTAATCTTGTTGTCATTGTGCCCCGGGGGCAGGTTAAGCGCCGACGATTTCACATCCAGTCAGGGCACGCTGCCGCAAGCAAGAATTTTGGCTTTCTAGGTCAGTCATTGATTGAAAAGCCTATCCTTGGCTGAAACGTTCTGGCTGTGGTTTAAACCTAAAAACGCAGCAAGAAGAAGCTTTAAATTTCAAAACTAATCTTTTTAATCAATTCTATGAAATGGGCAAATATCTGCAAAAACTTAACCAAAATCCTAAAAGCTGCAGCAGTCTGCTGGATATAATTGAGTCCGTTCCAGATGCCATTTGTGCGGCAGTTTAATTGCCAGCTACAGAAAATGATAATGCAGTCGCTTCAAAAGGTAATGCAGACTCCTCTTCATAAACGAGCCGTATCATCTGTTATAAAACCAAACTTATAAATGAGCCCTACGCTGCTAATAGTTTGCCATTTATAAATTTTTGCTCAATTGATAAGTCACACTGTTTTTTATATTAAACAAAAAAAAAAACATAAAATAATGTGCAACTAAAAGGATTTTCTCTTACAAGAAAATATTTAAAAATAATAAAAACGGAGTCGCAGATACAGATGACGCGTCTTAGGAGCCTGATAAAGTCATCAAACAGGATGGTTGAGTTGAAAATGATACGAGCACACAAAATCTTCAAATGGCATTAAGTGCGTGACAAATATTAAAGCAGGAAACTGACATTTATCATGCTACTACAATTTCTACTAGTTTGTTTTTTATGGCCGTGATTGTTACTTTTTTTTAATGTCTCTATTAAACAACTTCCTTTTTTCCTTAAATACGTTCCTACCCTTTTGTCAAGCAAATGCCCTGAACTCATTTCTATTGCTTTCGCATGTTTAAAGAGAGCGAGAGCAGCAGACGATTGTTTCAATTGTCAAAGGAACAAACAATAACAATTCGTTCTACCTTTTGGTAATAAAATAGTATTATCATAATTAATGGCTGGCCTAATCAAGAAAAATGTGTTTTGCTTTTTTCTACTTGGGATTTTATAGCAGATATTTTTGAGCAACTAAATGCATATTAACACCTTTTTGGCTGCCAGGAAAAAGGGTTGATTTTGCTTTTTATTTTTGTTTTTGTTGTTTTCTTTCTTCCAAACCCAAAGTGGTCAACCTTAAGAAAACCACAAGAACTTGATATACAAAATGAATTTAGCAATAAAATATTTCTGTTTTTGTAACATAAAAGTCAATTTGAAAGAAATGCTATTTCTAAGCAAAATAAAAGGGGTTTAAAAGGTCATGTGAATTTTGAGATTTACCGACTGCTTGCCGCTTAATTTGAATATATTACAGATAATCTGGATGAATGTTTTCGTTTTAAGACAAAGCAGGCATCTAATTAAGAAAACACTTCAACTGGCTGACATGATCACAACTTTTTTCAAAACGAAAACACACCAGAGGAGCACAATTTTCTTTCCTCTACTAGAAATAATAAAGAACGATGTACAAGAGGAGGCACATATTTTAATTAATAAGGAAATACACTCTATAATTCAAAGTTACCCTTAAATTCATAAAATAGATTCACATGTAAGACTAGTGCATTTGAAATGAATAAGAAAACTGATTGCCTGGAAACAAAATGGAAAATAAATTTTTTTGCTTTACAATTTAAAGTCTAAAACAATTTAAATTTTCTTTTAACTTTTAAATTTTCTTTGGGTGCAAAATCACAGTTACAAAGTAAAAGTCTTGCTTAAGTAAAATCATACTTTAAGCAGCAAATAAACACAAACATTTGCCTAAAGTAAAAGCAAAGTTGTTTAAAGGATTATAAGGAGCTCGTCCAAGGAGTATTTGACAGTTGTGGCAGTTTCCAGTGCTCATATTGTTAAAGTGTCATCCAACAGGACACAGGACACAGGACAGGACATTCAGCTGATCCAGAATTTGTAGCTAAACCCCAATAGACAACGACCAGTGTTGGCTAAATTGGCTCTAGAGTAGTTAGAACTGTTTGGAGCTGATCCAGACGCTGAAGCTACGCAACCATAGACAACAACTAGAGCTGTCTACGTGGGCTCTACAGCAATTCGAAATTGACGCCAGCCTTTGTCTGAACATCATCGATTTTGAATTGTTAACAGTCTTGGAGTAGTTTGGAACTGATCACTGACAACAAACAAACGTTTATTAGAGATTTAAGAGCGTTCAGTGCATGAAAGAATAGCAGTAGTTTGGATATTGTGGTTTAAAAACAACCAAACGATGACCAGGACATTCTGACCACAGTGGACACTATACATCGATTATTCATTAAATATTTTTTGGCTCTCAATTGGATGATTAGACGATGGCACAATGTGTTTCATAACTCTCACCACATTCAGGGTAATCATTTCAGCTGGAGGTGATGACAACTACTACTACTCACCGAAACTATGAAACTTTAGTCTAATAAAAATGTTTGTTCTACAGCTATTTTAAGTCACAACTCGAAGAGAAAAAGCCGCACATGTCAGACAGAAAAATATGAACAACCGGCTATCGCTCCAATCCGGGCTGATGTATGAAAACTGGGTGCTGCAACGGCGCCCGCAAACCGTCAATCATTTCTTATGTTTTCTTTGTTTCATTGATGACAAACTTCCACAAACATATTTTTTAAAACAGAACATTAAATAAATTGTGGCATTTCAAAAAAAGTTTACAAACAAAAATGTCAAGTAATTACCGTTTTATCAGCAAATAATCGTTATTTTTCTATATAATCAATTTAATATGAGTTCCCATAACAACAACCACAGAATATCTTTTTTTATATAATTAAAATGAAATATAATTTTAAAGTTTAATAAGAACTTAAAAATTATTTATACAGTGTGCAAATAATTATAATAGAAGCAGCAAATTTTAATATATAAAAAAAATTCAAATTATACATGTGTTCCTAAATAAAAAGAACAACAACAACCACAACAACAGCAAAAATAATCAATAAAGATGATATCATCTATAGAAATGTGTACGTTAACATTGAGGTGTAGCTGTGAGTGGCGGCAAAAATAAACTAAAAAAAAATATCACACAAACTGCAGGTAGAACTAAAACATACATTTCGTTGAAATTGCAAAGTTTCAACCGTTGAGCCAATCTAATACACGAACAATTAAATAAATATGCTTAAATAATTGCTAAACATGACTTGAGCAGAGCTTTAATTTCAAAATTACTTATTTAATAACTTAAATTCCGCAAACAATAACGCTGCCTGATTGATATTTTTTCTTTTCGACAAACAACTCAGGATTGAAGTAAAAAATTAACCGCCGCTGTTCTAGTCAGCATTTAGTTAAGAAAAGTGCTTAAAGCAGACATTAAGGAGGAAATGTTTCTATAATACAAACAATGACTTGTGAAGAAAATTTATAAGAAAAGTAGTACATTTTTTTAGGATTTTTAAAAGATAATTATCAGAAAAGTCACTTGATTGAATTAAAGAAACTTTATAAAAAGAAGTAATTATTTTTAAGATTTTTAAAAGAAAATTTATTGAATTAAAGAAAATTTATAAGAAAAGTAGTACATTTTTTTAGGATTTTTAAAAGAAAGTTTTCAGAAAAGTAGCTTGATTGAATTAAAGAAACTTTATAAAAAGAAGTATTTATTTTTAAGATTTTTAAAAGAAAATTGATTGAATTAAAGAAAATTTATAAGAAAAGTAGTAATTTTTTAAGATTTTTAAAAGAGAGTTTTCATAAAAGTCACTTGATTGAATTAAAGAAACTTTATAAAAAGAAGTATTTATTTTTAAGATTTTTAAAAGAAAATTGATTGAATTAAAGAAAATTTATAAGAAAAGTAGTAAATTTTTTAGGATTTTTAAGAGAGAGTTTTCATAAAAGTCACTTGATTGAATTAAAGAAACTTTATAAAAAGAAGTAATTATTTTTAAGATTTTTAAAAGAAAATTGATTGAATTAAAGAAACTTTATAAAAAGAAGTAATTATTTTTAAGATTTTTAAAAGAGAGTTTTCATAAAAGTCACTTGATTGAATGAAGGAAAATTTATAAGAAAATTAGTAATTTTTGTCAATAGTTTTAAGAAAAAATTTTCAGAAAAGTCACTCGATTGAATGAAGGAAACAACATATAAAACTTTGGAAAACTGTGTCCATAAAAACTGTGAACACAAAAGTCGTTGGAGAGGTCGCAGCTTGAACTCCTACCAAATAATCTGAGTGTCTCTGAAGATCAGCCAAAAGCATTTGAAAAAAACTTATTCAATACAAAAGTTTATCGCCTGTCCCTCCATATCGATCGTTAATGTTAGTTAATAATTCAATTAGTAAATAAATTAAATAAATTATTTCTGAACTCTTCCTTGTAATTAGATTGTTGTCTTAAAGCGAGATCTATTTGCTTAGAATTAACTGTCCTAAAGATTTTAAATCAGCCCGATTTATTTCTACAAAGTAGTTCTGACATGAAAGCAAAACTTTTTGAAAAATCCAGGTCAGGCTTTTCCACACAAATGTGTTGCTTGACGCCTTCTGCATATTTCCAGCAAAAGAATTGAAGAGGATGTAAAACTATTCTATTTTATTTTATCTGTAAATTTTGCCAAAAATAAGATATTAGAGTTTCTGCTGAACGTTTCCTAAGATTGAAGGCAAAAAACATATTACATTCTTGTTTCTTTAGTTATCACGCGGTTTGAAGGACCAATGGAACACTAATATAATCCAAAATATTCAGTTTCTTCTGAGCAATTTCTACGATATGCTGGTAAAATATGTTATATTTTTCTCGCTGTCATTTTTGCAGATAACAAGGAAACAAATTGACGATACCACGCGAAGGACCAATCAAACTCTCATATTATCCAAAATATTGAATTTCACTTGAACATTTTCCAGATAAGCTGAAAAAACATATTGGGTATTTCTATCTGATATTTTTTCCATTAACAAGGACACAGATGCAACCTGTCACGCGGTTCGAAGCACCAGCTAAACATTTATTTATCGTATTCTACGATAAACTGAACATTTTCGAAAAATCCCGATACATTAAATCCGATTAGTAGTTAATTAGTCCTTCGAAATGTTGGAAGAAGTGGTGAGAAAATTATGGCTAAATCTATGAATTTTGGTTATTAAACTCTATTTTTTCAATTTATAAATCCTGCAGGTGGGTGTTTCATTTTCGTAAATTGATTTTTTTGTTGTTGTTCGATTGCTTTCTTTCGTACTAATTTTTGGAAAACGTATTACAAATGAATAAATCATTTTGTAATTTCTTTCAGTTTCATATAGAATGTGTTACAATTTTCCTATTGTTTTATAAATATTTATAACATTCCGGCTCAAGAAGGAAGAAAAAGAACTCCAAAAGCATTAATTACTCGTAATAAAAACCAAAAGCAGCATTCGAAAGCATCATAAATTCCAAAATCGTACAAATATTTTATATCAAGAAATTCATAACAAACGGAAAAAAATCTCCGGAATGCCCGCTGTTGTTTAACATTTTTGTTTGTGTTTTTTTTTTTTTGTTTTGTTTTGTTTTTCAGGATAAAAACTGAAACAAGAATTAAAAAATTGCTACAAATTTTTAGCATTTACGCGCTCTCTCTGTAGAATTAAGGCCAAGAAACTCATCTGCCTTTTTAATGTTCCAGATAACAAAAAAAAACAAAAAAAACAAAATAATGAAATAATGAAATTGTTGAGCATTTGCTGGTCTCAAGGCATAATATTGTTGTTGTTTCGAATTCTGCTTTTCTCTTTGCTTCAAGAGCATCTTTAGGTGTGGAAGACTGACTGCTCGTTTACTGTCATTGTATTTCGTTTGAGTCCTTTTTTGTTTGCTGGAGTCATTGTTGATCTTGTTGTTCACAATGATTAATTGTTTGAAATTGAAATGATTTTGTTTGGCAGCAGTTTTTCTTCTTTTGGGATGTGAGTTTAAGGCGTTGGTGCTGTTTCAAAATGTTGTATATGTTTTTGCTCTGTTACTCAGAAAGACAGTTTTATGGCTGTTTTATTTATATAATTGAATTTGTTTCATTGACTTTGGTTTCAACAAATTTGATTTATTATTGCTGAAACAGCAGCCTTGGACTATTTCCTATTAAGTTTTCTTTCGTGGTTTCTGTAAATTTTTCTCAAAAAGCCATATTTTATGATTAATTGTTAAGGAAATGTTGATATGAATTTAATAACTTCTGTCATTTTTCTTCTTATGTTTGGCAATTTTTTTTTAGAAATAAGCCGATTAAGTGGCAAATCAGTGTGACAAATTACAAAAAAAAAAAAAAAATACTAAAACGGCTGCTATATCCTGATTTTAGAAGAAAATGGAATGACTATATGATTGATTAAAACTATTAAATGTTTTAATTCCTCGTGTGTAAATTTGACCTTAATTTGTTAATATGCACATCCTTATAACCTCGAGTGATATCATTACAACTTTTTTACGCCTTTAGCAAGTATTTTCCATTTATATTGATATATATTTCTTTGTTAAATAAAACAAAAAGGTAATTGTAAACAGTTTATTACATGGGGATCAACTGGCTGGTAGTTGTTGCACCTCAATATCCTCCTGGAGGTCCTGATCATGTCAAACACTAAATCTTTTCCAGTGATATTTAAAACAATCCACTATCGGCCTGTTGTTATTCTTAATATTCTATGTTTAATTTACTTATTTTATAAATAAGTTCTCCTACTCATAAACAAATTTCGTGATTAACTCAAAAATTTCATTATATTAAACAAATTTGTTATTACACTGATTTATTTTGCTTATCATAAAAGCAAAAGTTTATTGTTTTAATCATATAAACAAATTTCATTGCTATAATTATAAAACAAATTTTACTGCTTAATTTAACGACTAAACATTTTAATTGATTTAATTAATAATTTAATTGCTGTAATAAAATAATTTGTTTGGATAGATTAACAACATTAATCTTACAATAATTTTTATTATTTCTCTGAATTTAAAAAAAATTAAATAAAAAATTAATTAAAATTTTTTAATTGATTTAATTAACAAATTGATTGCTTTAATAACATATATTTTTCCTATTAATTATTAAATAAAAAGTTTTGATTTCAAATGCAAAGTTCCCAAAAATATATGTGATGTTTGTTAAATATTTGAATTTTTCAATAAATATTTTAATTGATTTAGTTATAAATTATTCATATTGATTAAACAAATTTTTTGGCTTTATTAAAACTGCTTAAAAGCATATTTTTTTGATTTTATACACAAAGATCCCTAAAATCGGTCATAAAACATTTATGTATGCAAAATGTTAATTGATTTAATTATAAATTTGTCATAATGATTAAAAACGTTAGGGGTATAATTGTTTTTGCAAATATAGCTTTAATTTTAAATGCAAAACTCCCAAAAGTCTTTGATATAATATTTATATACGAAGAATATTAATTGATTTACTTTCAAATTTGTCATAATTTTCCAAAACGTTATTGGTATGATTTCTTTACAAATTTGTCTTAACGATTAAAAACGTTGTTGGTATAATTATTATTGGATATACATTTTGCTTAAAAATGAATTGGCTTAAGTTCAAAAAAGAAACTTTGATAAAATATTTGTTTATTGAAAATGTTAGTTGACTTAATTTGAAATTTGCAACATCGATTTCAAAAATTTCTTGGCTAAGTTATTGTCGTTATTAGAGAGTTGGGGCATTTACGAGTGTGTCAAACATATTTTATATAAATATTTGTTTTATTGGACGACTTTCCGAACCGTTTAGCTAAATTTTGTTGCATCTTAAGACCTTAAGTTCTGGCTGAAAGTACAAAATAACAAAAAAAAAGTACAAAATTTTTATCGAAACGAAAATTCATATTTCGACTAAAATATTGTCCCAAAATCTCTAAAGATTTCGCTGTCGAAGCAATAGTCGCTCCTACTAGTGCGTTTCACATTTTCTGGAGATACAACTTGAGTCCGAATTTCATCTGCAGCTTTACAACGCAGCAAAGGATAGGAAATTCTGATCTGGTTTTTGTGTGATTAGTATAAATGAAAATTATATATAAAATCTATAAAGATTCTGTAAATATTTTTCCATTTTGTTGTTTAAAAATTCAGTTTAATTTAAATTTTTAAAAATTACCGAAAAACATATTTTTAAGTGTTTTTTGTCATTAAATATTTTGTTTTCTTATGGATAAAGTTTATAAAACTTTTGATTCGAATCTTCCGTATTCATCTGATCATCAAGTTTTGCTTTATTGTTTTCTCCCCTTCAGGTTCGTTGAGAAATCTGTCAATTATTTATTTCCAATTCGAAAAATATGATTATAACTGTTCAGCGAGACAGAGTTCAAAGTGTATGATTTTCGGCCAACAAGTTTAAGCGAAAGAAAACATTTCGTATTTTTTTTGTTTTTTTTTTTTTTTTTTGGTTGCAATATTTCAAATAACAGGCTTTAATTTCGCAAACCCATAACTTGGCCAACCAGCAAAATTACAAATGAAAAAGATGTAGAAAAAAACAAGAAAACAACGCCAAATTGCAATATATGACAATATGAAATGCTGGCAACAAAGTAGATGTGATGTGATATAAAATGAGATGCCGTACGATAATGCGTTTCTGCCGCAATAACAATAAGAGAAAAACGCAAAACTACTTAACAAAATTGACCTTAAAACTAAAGAAACATTTGAACAGAATAGTTTTTCTTTCAGTTTTTGTTTGTGTGGTTTTTGTGTGGTGTTCTTAGAAAAGCCTCCACCAACCAACCATATGATCAACACACATATAAACTAACGAGCCATAACATTTCTTTAAAAATGTATATGAAAAGATTAAACTTTATATTGTTCAGTCTTTGGTTTCGCAAAGTTGTTCTTCAGTTTGTTCTTGAATTGGAATTTTTTTCGGTTTTAGTGTCTACAGCCGAAAACGACCAGCATCCTTCTTCTATTATATTGAGCTGATGATATTGGTAGTTTGTTTTTGTTTTTGTTTTTGTTTTCTTTTTTTTCACTATTGGCCATTTACTAACATACGAGCCACACCTGTTTCATGTTAGTTTTTTTCTAAGTGGACTTTTTTTCTTTTCTTTTCTTTTCTTTTGGTGGCTTTTGCAAACGAACGACATGAATGTCTACGCAGTAGATTTTGCTGGTATGAGAAAATGTTCTAGCGGCTATTGGGGAAAAATTCACCAAAAAAAAACGACAAAGAAAAAACAAAACCATTTGCCAAAAAAATAAAAAAAACTTATTTACGAAACGCATTTGAAGCTGGTGATAATGATGAGAGGAACCTTAAAACCGTTATAAAATTCTAACATTAACACTTCGTTTGGGCAAAGAATTCCACCAACCAACCAACCACCAGACATTTCTTTAATGATTAACAACAGAAACACTTTTTTCTAATCAGTGGACATATTTTTGTAGCTTTTACTCCAAAAATGGTGGAGAACAAGAGGAAGCAAAGATTTTGTAAAATATTTAACGTTCATGGGAATTTTCGCCGCGCTTAAAACAATTTTGTAATTAACAAATACAGCAAATTCTAAGAGAAAAACAACACAAGGTGGCAAGACACCAACCAGCCTGTCTGTCCCTGTCTTTAATAAATTTAATTGAACTTGAAATACATCGTTCCGCAGGTGTTTTAATACAAAATATCATAATTTTAGGAAACGCTTAATTTTCCAATGATCGCACAGGACTTGTTCAAGTGAAGCCTGTAATAACATCGCTGATCTTTAATATTATTGTCCACGATGACATATTCGTGATCTCTGATCCTAAAACCAGGAAATTTCTGAACACTAAAATGGTATTATTTCAACTGGTTTAAAAATTTTTATTACAAATTATGTAGTCAGCGGCCCTGGGATTGGCTTAATGTTAGTAAAATAATGAAAAGAGAATTTGTTTTTAGAAACCTCGTGATTTCAAAAAAAAAAACGATTTTCAGAACAGAGCTGATAAATTGATTGCCGTTGGGCCCTGTAACGTCATTTATTGTTTGTTATTTTTTTCTTTTGGTTCATACCGGGACCACCTAAATGGTTACAATGCGGTCACACTGTCGTACTTTATTTAGCCAATTAAATCATATAATTTTTCTTGATTTGCTTGTGGGACAGGCAGAGCTTTATTTTCTTAATGGATGATCCACACAAGATCAGAGATTTGCAATGACCGTTTGTTTCAATGTTTGGAGAAATTGTCAAATATTTAATAATTATTGTTTTGTAAACAGATGTTTGCCAGCCAGGGATGACAAAATCAGTACAACTGCAATGTTGTGGCAAAAACTAAATACTTGTAGTACAAATAAACTATTTAATGTTTTAGTGTATGTGAATACCAGATTCGATTCCGAACCTGTGGGACAACGCATTAGAGGACGCCCACGGAACCGATGGCGCACACAAGTGGAGAGGGACCTCAACCAACTTGGTGTGCAAAATTGGAGAACGCTGGCTAAAGACCGTGCCAGCTGTAAAACTTTGTTGTTTGAGGCCCAGGTTCACCACGGACTGTAGCGCCAAAAGAAGAAGAAGAATACCAGATTAGAAGAATGTATTTTTGCCACAATTAAGCTGTAACAAGCAGAATTTCAGGAAATAGTTGTTGCAATTTGAAATTTGTTTTTATAATTCCATAAATCGGAGCTGGTTGGCGTTTGTGATCAGTGCATTTTTCTTTGTAAATTGATTGCTGGACTTTGTTACATCCAACCGCACTCCAATTTTGTTATTGTACATTTTAAAAATCTCTCAGCATTCACAGTGTCGCCTCATGAAAGGCAATACAATTCGCTACATTACGGCAATACTCTCTTTGGCACTATTTTACTGTATGGACTTAGTTTTCCAAAAGCCTAAACTTGTCTCAACTGATTGTATTGATGCCTGGCAAAGGACAATCAATTCTAAGGCCACTCTCTAGGCTGTTCATACAGCCAGTACTGGCGTTGCGTCTTTACTGTTTTTTTCCATCACCGCTTAGTTACCGCTTTGCCTGTGATGTATCCAGTTTAAAGTTTAAAAGAAATATAATTTTGCCAAATTAAAGGAATTCCTGGCCAGCGTGTCCAAAAGTGTGTAAAATGTGTGTTTCGAAGTGTTTCGGTGTCACTGCGTTTGTCTTATAACACCCCAGGGACTTTGAAGTACTTGTACACAATTTTCTTTCGTTACAGTCTTATGTTTCCGAAAAGACATCTTTTCGCCAGTTTGAGCGAGAATGTGTGATTTTTGTATTTTCCAAACACCCAAGTAAATGTTCAACACAAAAACTCTACACAATCTCAAAACAAGCATCTCTCAAAATCTCTTGACTACAACTAAAAAAAATTTACTTTGACAGTCTGCAGCATGTAGTTGGTTGTTAAAAGGCAACTTCTGTTGTGGCAGCTTATGGTTTTTGAAGTTCGTAGCAAAGGCTTGTTGTAAGTTTGCTCACAAATGTTTTGTTGCAAGTGTTACTGTTACAAGCGCTAATAAAGTTGATGGTAAACGTTTGAAATGGGAAAAGTTTGACCAAAGAAATGCGGCTTAAAAGAAAACGAACTTTAAGCCGTTAAGTTTTCAAAACTCGTTTAGGGCTGAGGAAACAAAAAAACCGATTTAATTGACGAATAAGGAAAATAAAACCGAAATCTATTTCATATACAAAAACTTTAACAAATCACTTGAGCACAATTATTATTCCCTAAATATCAAGCTGACAGAGGGCTGCGCATTTACTTCTTCACAATTGATCTTTTTCAATGATCTCCTTCTTGGTTTTCGGGCAATATTTTTAATCAAAACCAAATTCATCTTCATTGTCTTTTGAGATATTTTTGAATTGTAAGTGCTGCTGGCAAAGTTTCAGTTTTTGCATATTTCTGGCCTTCAAGCAGGACTTAGATATTTTAAAGATCGTGTCAACATCATCAATATTATACGCTACATAATCATTGATATTATCGTGAGCCATATCATTTAAGGTTTTTATGATCAATCGTTGGAAAGCTGCTTTTTTTTTCTCTCTGCCAACAAAATAGATTTCGAAATTAGTCTGGCAAAATCCGACTTGAGAAGGCCTTATAAAATTTAATATATTTTAGTCAATCTTAAAGCTGATTAGTTGCTTTAAAATTGAAGTCTTAAGTTCCAAATCAAATTTTGTCAAAATTGTCCAAAGGATACGCCTACATGACATATATCCTTTATTCAAAAAGAAAACTATAGTGTAAAAAGAATCAATTGCCAACAAAAGACGCTATTAATTTTTGACATTCAGGTGTGTTTGTCCAGCGTTATATCTACATCACATATATCCTTTTTTTCCAAAAATCTAAATATTAATTACAACACTAGTTCTTCATATGAGAGGCTTTTATTTAATTTAAAATTTTATTGCAATTGGAATAAGGATTTGTTCAACTTCCATATATCCTTTCCCTTAGACTCTGGCAGTTTTGCTCACAATACTTTAAAAGCTTAATACTATTTCTCAAATAAAAGTGTTTAGATTCATGCAAAATTTTACTGCATTTGGTGAAATGCTCCCATATATCCTTTATTTGAATTCGGCCAGAACACAGCAAAACGCTTTAGCTATTGCTGAAATAAGATCCTGTAACTCTGTGCAAAACTTTAGTGCAATCGGTGGAAAGATGGGTCTTACTTATGTGTATCCTTTTTTGAATTTGGCCTGCAATTTTGATAAGAAGTGTAAAAAAAAACTATTTGTAAAATTAACGTCCTTAACTGTCGGCAAAATTTTACTGCATTCGAGGACAGGATACCGCTACCTCTCATATATCCTTTTCTTTAATTTGGGATACAATATCAAGTAAAAGTAAGCAAACTATTTTCTAAATAAGATAATTTTACTCTCTGCAAAATTTCAGCATGATCAGTGCAAGGATAGGGCTACCTCCCACATATCCTTTTTAGTACTTGGAATACAATTTCGAACAGAACACAGTAAAATTTAACAAACTAGTTTCTAAATAAATAACTTTTACTCTATGCAAAATTTTGGTACAGTCGGTGAAAGGATACGCTTAACTCCCTCGTATCCTTTTTTTAATTTGGGATACAATTTTGACTAAAACGCACCAAATGTCTTTAACTATTTGTGGAATAGGAGTCTTTAAGTTTGTGTAAAATTTTATGGCAATCGTTTAAAGGACACGCCCAGCTTCCATATATCCTTTTTTTTTTTGCATGGGAAATACAACTTCGAGCAGAACGCCCAAAAAGTGTATTACTATGATTTTAGTAATAATAAGAGTCTTTTTAGTTTTGTGTGACATCTCACTGCAATCGTTGAAAGCATAAGACCATCTGCCATTCTTTTTATAAAATATATATAATTTTGAGTAGAATTTTTTCCAGGATGCAGTTAAAGGTTGCAATAGTTTCGAAACTTGTTATGTGTCAGTCGGTGAGACATGCTTATTTCTCTACACGTCCTTTAATGACAATTGATGATTTGTTTAAGTATTTACGATGTGAAAAGGAAAATTTTCGCTTTCAACTCAGTCCTATTTGGCAAACGTTAGTAGAGTGTCTGGAAACAAACATAGAAACAAACAAGCAACAGCATCTAATTTTGTTTTGGTCATTGAAAAAATTACAATTATTATGATATTGTTGTGGCTGGGCTTCTTAGATGTCGTTGATTTTTTTTCGATGGCAATTCCTTTACGTTTCCAGCCATAGATAGTAGATTTGTTTGTTTATTGGGCATACCAAACATGTCATACCACACAAAATACACTCTTGGTCGTATCATTTCATGTTATACGGAATACGTTAAATAGTCACATCCAAAAATTGCTGGCTACGCCGCCACTAATGTTGATATTTTCCAGAGATGGTGATGGTGTTGGTGTTGGTGGTTGTTATTGCTGCTGGTGCTGCTGGGGCTGCTTGTGATGACGATAATGATTTTGGAGATATATTTTGTTTTCGTTGGCTTGGCAATTGTGGCAGTTATTTCTTGTCTAGGTAGTCATTTAAAATCTTTATGTTGTTGATCAAACGTTGTCTTTTGATTTAAAAAACCCAAACTAAGAAAACAAAAAACATTTGCCGTGTTGTTTTTGCAACGAGTGCTGGTTTTAAGTGAAATCACTTTTTTCCTGTACATATTTGATGTTTGTCTCATTTTTAAATGATAACGTTTGGCTGTTGTTTCGTTTTGGCAATTTTTGTGATTCGTTAGAGGTGGTAACTTTCTAAGCATTAAAAATTCGTTTTGATTGGTAAATAAATGAAAGGGTTAAGAAGTCAATATGTCAGCACATAATATGGTTAAAAGATATGAAATGGCAATAAGATGGCTGGAAATGGGAAATAAGACAATACGAATTCATGTATAAATTTATAGATAAAATGAGACTGGCATGTGTGCCTGAACATGTTGAATTTTTTCATTAAGTTTTGGGCAACAAATTGTCTGAACGTTTTATTCAAGTGACAAGGTTATGGACTTTCGGCAGACAAAGATACACAAAAAACCCCTCCAACGAAATTGGGTCGAAGTCATAAAAGGCAGGCAAAGCAGAAATAAAAACGAAACACTATTATCATTCCGTAATTGCCTTCCATGTGAATAGGAAAGTCTGCAAAGTGAAATTGTTGTTCGATTGCGTGCTGGTGACTTCAAATAGTTACCCTTGTCTGGGAACAATACACTGTAACACTGTACAATAAAACTACTTATTGATGTCAAAAACTTTAAAAGGCCGGCCAAAAGTCAACTAAACTTTTGCCCCAAAAAATCATTAAAACTAAAAATATATTTTGCAGAACAAATATTAGAAACAAAATTTTAAATTTTTACCAACAGATTTGCTAAAACTCAAAATATGTAAAAAAAAAATTTTAATATAAACAAATTTTTTAAAAAGCTTTTGGGGGAATAAAAAAAATTAGATTGTAAAAAATATATGGTATAAAAAAATTTTAATATATTATTAAAAACTAGTTCGTTTTTGGAAAAAAGCATTTTAAATATTAAAAAATTTTTTTTTTTAAAAAACTTCAATAAACTTTTACTTAAAAAATTTTTATTAAAAGTTTTAATTGATAATTTTGTTTAAAGATTAAACAAAAGTATAGAAAATTCCCAAAGATAAACAGCTTTGGATAGCCTAAAAAAAACAATTTTTAAAATTGTCTGTTCAAAATATGTTTCTGGAAAATAACGAGTGACTTTATTTAATCCAGCCATAATAAATATAAAAAACGAGTAGAGCGGGATTTTGTGTGTCGTACAGCTGTCTATATTTTTCAAAGGTTTTCAAGGGTTTTTCTATTGAATGTCGGCATAGAGACAGACTGGAAAACACACAAAACACCGCAATATATAAATATTTCTTAATAAAATTAAACTAATTTCCCAAGAAAATTAAAAACAAGACATAAAAAATGTTTAATAGAAAAAATTTTCAAAATAACAAAATGTTTTACACAAAATTTTTTATAATTTTGTTTTTTAATAAAATGTATTTTAGAAAAAAAAAATTCATAAATGGAAAACATTAAAAAACTGATTCTAAGAAACAAAATGTTTGTTAAATATTAAATTTTCTAGCGAAAATTTTTAAAAATAATTTTTCCAGACGAAATTTACCAAAAAAAAAATATCATAAATTCTTTTAATAAAAACATTTTCTAAAACTTTGTTGTGAAGCAATTTTTTTGATTTTCTATAGAATTAAAATTTTTTTAAATTTATAGGAAAAAAATTTTAGTAATTTAATTTAAAATTTCAAAAAAAAAAAAACTTGACATTTTTTTTGCAAAAATATTTCGAAAAAGCTGGTTTTATACTTCAGGTTGTAAAAAAGTTTTCTACACTTAGAATAGTTTTGCTTTAACATTTTCTACAGTTAAAAATTAAAAAACTTTAATTGATTTTTTTTATTATAAAGAAAAGTTTTAAAATTTCCTTCCACCGTCATAGAAAATATTTCTCTTAAAGTGAAAAAGTAAACTTAGAAAAAATATTCTTTTGCATTTTTATATTATCAGAATTTGCCCTAAAAAACACAAAATATGTAAAAATGTTTTCTTGTATGTATGTGTGTGTGTGTGTGTGTGTGTGTGTGTGTGTGTGTGTGTGCGTGAGTCTTGAACGACTTATTTTTAATCACTTATTCATTGCCAAGCGATTTCATTTTTGCTTGGGAGTGTAAAAAAGTGCGTACCATTTACGTCATTTAAATAAAAGAGTTTTTCTCTTTTTGTCTTCTTAATTTCTTTTTTTCAAATAGTTCTTGTAACCATATAATTGTCCCCTCCAACCATCTAATAATAAAACAATCACAATCAGTCTCAGCACTAACTCATTTGTGAAAACCTCAAGTGCGCTTAAGCTCATGTTGATTGGAGTTGTTCTTGCCCCCCCCCCCCCCCCCCTCAATTTCATATGAATATTCAATTATTCACTGAGATGAATGGCCGGTTACTTACTCGTACCCAAGATGGCTGCACACTGGCCGGCAAACGGCTGCTTTGCCACTGGCGCGTTCTTACAGTCGTAGCACTAGTGAAGATATCTCAACCATTGAGCTTCGTGGCTGGTGGTACGAGTATTTGCCAGGGCTTTTCGCTCTAAGTGGTCGTCATCTCAGTGCCATTATTGTTTTGCGGCTATAAAATATCATTAAGTTGGCCTGATTTTATTTAGCAAAAAGTGTTTGATTTTCTAATCAAGTGTTAGATACTTATTCTTCGTGTATCCAAAGCTGAGGCTGCTTAAAGAGTCATACCCAAAACTATTTACAGTGCTTTTGCTTCCTAAGTTAATTTTAAAGAAAAAAGTTTTGAGACCCACCTCATCTTTTTTTTGCTCTTGCTCTTGTCGTGGTTGTAATAAAAATTGAACAACAACAAGCTGAAATAAAATCAAAATAATTTCTTGTGTTGTTGCTGTTGCTGTTGCTGTACATTTGCAGTACATTATGACCTCTTGACTGACAATATCGAGACGCCTACACATCTGTGGTCTGTTTTACTGTTGTTTTCCAGCTTAAAAGCTCTGCTCGGATGTTTTCCTTGTTTCAAACTGTGGGAATTATTCATGAATGTTCGATGCTGATCTCTTAAAACTGAAGCTGAAAACTACAAACCCACAAAATTAATTAGGTTTTCTTGTTACATTATTGCTGTTGTTGTTATTACTTGTGTTTTCCAACCAAAAAAAAAATCAATCACCAACAACAACACTCTTCGATGAAATGCGTGAAAAGCAAACAAATATAATAATAAAAAGAAGAAGAAAACAAACAAAAATGCAAATGCAAGAGACATAAAATAAGTTTTTAAATACAATTAATTTACAGCATCAGTTACAAAAACAAATTCAATTGAAAATTAAAATTTTTATTCTTCTATTAAAAGTTGTTACTGGCAAACATTTTTTTACTAAAAAATTCTGCAAATTTCTTCCAAAAAAGTTGTTCGTTAAAAGCATTTTAAAATTTTTCCCTAAAAAATGTGTTAAATTTTTCCATAAAAAATGTTATAAATATTTGCGAAAAATTTCAAAAACATATTTCCAAAAAAAAATGTTTCAAATGTTTTAAAAAATATTTTAAAGATATCAAAATATTTTTTATAAAATATTTCTTTCTATAATAAAAGAATAAAAAAATATCATAAAAGAATAAAAAAAATAACTAAACGATATTTTTTCAATAAACACTTTTCAATCTCATTATAAGCGCTTAATATCAAAATTTTCTATAGAAAACTACGAAAAAAAATAACTGCTACAACGGGATTTGAGAAAATTTTCTTTAAAATCCAAAATTTCTACAAATAAATTTAATAAAAAAATTTGCTATGAAAAAATTATAAAAATATTTTTGATCTCAATTGTTTGAAAAAAATATTTAGTAATTTTTTTTTATATTATAATAGTACAAACTTTAAAAATTCTTTTAAATAAAAACGTCAATTAGTTACTTAGAAAATTTAAAAAAAAATGTAGAAAATGTTTTACAAGTAGAAAATGTTTTTACAGAATTTTTCCACAGAAATATTTTAATAATTTGTTGTAGAAAAATAATATTTAAAAAAAAATGTTTAAATTAGTTTATTGGGAAGAAAACTAAAATAAATTGTATATAAAAATGTTGGGAAATTTATTTAGGCAAATTTTTTTCAATGAATTTGAAAAATCGTTTTTACACAAATATTCTTCAGAAACATTTTCTTACAAAATTTTTCAAACTTCAAATATTTAAATATGTTTTGAAAAACCAAAAAACTCTCCTATAAACTTTATAAATTTTTTAAAATTTTCTGCAAGAAAGTTTTGGAAGTTTTTGCATTTTCAGTAAAAAAGTTTCGATAAATTTTTCAAATTTCTGGTGGAAAAATATTAAAAATTTTCTTGACAAAAGTTTCAAAAAGTTCCTATATAAATTTTCTTTAACTTTTCTGCATAGAGGTTTGAAAAATTCCTGCAGGATAATCTGAAAAATTGTAGAAAAGAATGCGCTGTGCCCGCTTTGTTTCACATGCAAAACCCGCATTAACGAGCCAGCGTTTAAGAAAGCAATTTATTGCTTCCCCCTCCACCAACAAAAAAAAACCAAAAATTTTGCTTGAAACTTTTGTGTTCCTAAAGCTGTTTGTTCTCTCATTATTTCAATATTTTTCTCCCGTAACAAGTGTCAGGGAAATCCAAAAAGCTTTTGCTGCACAAACAAAACTACTCAAAAAAAAAAAACTTTTGTTTACATTTCGTGCTACCAAAAAGGCAACTTGCCACATTATTGTGTTTGTTGGCGGTCGCCCCTGGCAACGAACAACTTGACGAAAATGCCAATACACAAAATTCTAACTACAAATTCCAAATAGTGAAAAATTAATATCAAACAATTTGGTCACAAGGAGACGTAAAATTAAACAGCACTAAAGACGGTTTGAAGGAATTTTTCACTTGAGTTTTGGGCGGCCCACAGTATTCCATACAGTCTTCTTAAGGGCCTCAGTGTTAGTGCAGGTATTTTCGGTGTTATAATAAACTAAGACGCAAGAGTTATGAAACTTGTGCTCAGAAGTAATTGACCTTTGAGGCAATGAACTTAAACATAATTGTTGGCAAAAACAAACATTGACCGGTATAAATAAACAATTTCGTGTGTCATTTGAGACATGATTACAGGAGCTGAAGGCCGGCAAAGTCACGCGCTATTGGACATAAAGAAACAGCAATGGGCTAAAGAAAAGGGTGAGAAATACAGTGAAACAAATAGATAAATAGAAATATCAGGCAGAATTTGTTAAGAAGAAAAAAAAAATATTCTACAGAAAATTTAATATTAAAAGAGAAAATATTTTTTTAAATGCTTTTAATTTTTCTTATATATTTAAAGAGGAAATCTCAAAATTGGATGAAATGTTTTCCTCGTCACTGCAGTCATCATCTTCCACACAGCACCATCAGAAAATAGAACGCACTTCCATACGCACTTTTTACTCTAATTTGGATCTGAGTCAAGCATCGCAACGCAACTCCAGACAACAACTGTATCAGAAACAGCAACAGCAACAGCAGCCTTCACTCAACAATAAAATGCAAACTTTAGCAGCCGCAAACGCCAATCTCAAACAAAGACTACCTTTACAACAGGCCCGGCCACCGGCGGACATGCAGCTGGTGAGAAAGCAGCAAAACTATGACTGCCGGGACATTTATGGCGATCAAGATGAAGCAGATCTTCTGCACGATATGGGCAACGAAGCAGATTTTGAGGACTTGGCGGACTCCAATTCATACACAAAACTGAGAAGAAACAGTCATCAAGCTGGTAGAGCTGCCTTGTTGGATCAACGTAACAGTACGACAACTATGATGGCACCCCAGCACGGACAGCGTAAATATTCTTATGTAGAACTTATGCCCCACAGCATGCAAACAGCCAAGGGCCGCATACAAAACCATGGCACAAACATGCAGCGCATAAGAAGTCCCAGTTTGCCTGTCATACGTCAAGGGGGGGACCATTTTAATGGTCTCAGCCACAGCCAGCCGCACCCCCAACCCCGTCCCCACCATCTACACCAACAACAACAGCACTCGCAGCACAATAAAATTCCTTTAAAGTTGGGCCTCAGCACACAACTTGTTTGTGTCGATCCCGGTAACCAGCAGCAACAACAACATCGACTAAACAATCAGCTACAGCAATTGGCAGGAAATTCCCTGCAAAACGGTTGCCAGGAAGAAGACACTTCGGGCTATTTAAGTGATTCTCCCAAAAATATACACACCCCAAATATTTGGTTCAATGATGGTGCCAGCCAAGTGGAAAGTTCAGCAAGCGCTGTTGACAGTAATAGTGTGTTATCAGCCGAGGGTGTGGAATATAGGGCGGGAAGACCAAAGAGATTAATAAACAACCAACACCACCACCAGCAGCAGCAGCAGCAGCAGCAGCAGCAGCAGCAATTGATAACCTCTGTGAAAGGTCAACAAACCCGAAGTGAGGAACATGTTCTGAACAAAACTTATATTGTTAAGGGACGCGCTCCGCACCACCAACCCATGAAAACTTATGACCATGACGACGGCTTGGAAGTTGTGGCCCACAGTAAAGCGTATCCATCGGGCGGGTGAGTTGTTGTTCCAGGCTGATCTAATATTTCTAAGTCTTTTCTTTTCTTTTGGCCAGTTACTATGAGTCCTCCAATTCCCCTGGTACGCCCAATCGGGATGTTTCCACCTCAAATACGTATCAAATAGAACGCAGCGATGAATCGGAAATTTATACGCAGCACTGCCAGGAAGAACGCGAAAGAGCCAAATGGTGTTACAATCAAAATCCAGACTCCCAGAGCAAACAGTTGCAGCATCAGACCGGTCCTGTTTGGCTGAGTCGCGGTCTTCACGACCTCAAGGACAGTGAAGACGATGCGCAATCCCTGCAATCGTCGTCCTACCTGCGGGGTCAAAATGTACCCATAGAGCCGCATATAATGGCCGAACGCTTGGACAAGAAACGCAAAGCAGCCGAATATCATCTGGCCATTAAACAGCAGCTGCAGGAAAGAGAGTCCTTGCGCAGGTGGGAGATGGAAAAGCACAAAGAAGAAGAACAAATCGAAGAGGAAAGAATCAAGAAACAACAGCGACTGGAAAAGGAACGCTTGGAGATGGAACGTCAACAGCAGTTGGAAAAAGAAGAGTTGCAAAAAAGAAAACAGGAGGCCATGCTGGAAGCCCTGGCCAGGGCAGAGCAGGCGGCTAAAGAGGAAAAACTTAAGAAAAGACATAAAAAATGCAGGTCTCTGGAGGAGCAAAGGGAAAAAGAAGCTGCACCAGAAACATTTGAACAAGAAATCCACGAAACAATTGAAATCACTGAACCACCAGCAAAAGCTCAAGCAATAATAAAGGTCGCCCAGGCCATAGAAGCTGAGGAACCGGCAGACGAAGAACCTTTGCCAGAACAACAAGAAGAAAAGATTCTTATCGGCACTCCCATCAATCTGAGAAAAGCTTTTACAAAGCCCCTTAAAGCAGCAGGCCCAACAACTACTCAAACCAAAAAACCCGAACCCTCTCCAGCCGCGGAAAACGTGGTCATAATGCAGCCTGCCACTTTAATACCACTGCCAGTGACTTCCGACATTTTTGGACTACAAACAGCCATCGGAAATCTGCAAATAGCCACGTATTTAATGCAGCAACAACTAAAACCCACCACGGCGGCATCTACAGATGACTTTTCCAAGACCACAGCCACTGAAAATTACACCCAGCGAACAGATACTTCTGTTAACACGGAAGACACTTATCGAACTGATAAAAAGCTAGAGGATCACAAGTCCACCCAAACGTTCAATGATAATGAAATTTACCAAGAGACGGCCAACGGAGGCCCCACAGATGTAGGCGACTGCCGGGAGGAGGAGCTTAACCAAATGGCTCTGATACCTCTCTCAAAACGCCTCAAGCCAAATTTCAGTGAGTCCTCTGAGGACTCCCAAACTAGTCAAGAGCTTTCTAGTGCGAAACACACTCAGGATCAAGACACCCAAACCGAGCTGCCATTAAACTGCGACTTGTGCCTGTTTCATGACAACTTCTATAAAGTTCTGCTCAAAAGAGAAGTGTCGACCACCACCACCACGCACACAGCCAAGACAAAAACCAAACCGGCCAAGGAAGCCGACAAAGATCATGAGACCACTACGACCACTACCACCACCACAACAACCACCTTCAAGGCCAAGGCGAAAGATAAGGAGAAGAAACGTAACACCAGGGACAGCCACAAAATCGATGGGCGTCCCAAATGGGGTGTCAATAGACCCATTGTGCAGTACGTCAAGGCCAGTGACCGTGACCCCTTCTGTTTGCGCAACAAGAAGAAAAACTGCAGTACAGCGGCCACCAACAAGCACTCACGTTCTCACTCTGTTGATTCCCGGCTGGACAACCACAAGCCAGAGGAGAATGACAACAGCGATGAAATTTCAGCCGAGCAGGAAGGCTTCCTGCTCAAGGCTCGCAATGTTTGCACCGAAATCTTGCCCATCAAAACCGATGAAAAGGGACGTATATTTCTGAACTTTCGTGAGGCCAGCGCCATTATGAACGAGGATGAGATCAAGGAGAAGTTAAGACAAAAGTATTTCAGCTTTGGCAGAATTTTGCCCAGACGCAGTTGGGCCTCGGCCACACAACATGCCGGCATCAATTACACCATTTCGGGAGTAGGCGACATCAGTGGCGACTAAGAAGAGCGTCTTCTTCTCCACGAAGTTTTACAGTAAAACAAAAACTAGACGAAACATATTCAATAAACAGCACTTTTAATAAAAAATAAATCTGCCCTTAAAAATATTCTATTCCTGAAGAACTATTTTTTTCCATGAAAAAGTTTCTTATGCACGAAATACACTGCAATTTTCTTTTTCTACTGACGAATGTTTTCAGAATTTTTAAAATATAGATAAATTTTCCAGTTAAAAAGAAATCTAACAAAAATTTTATTAAAATTTGCCAACGAAAATGTTTTAAATTTCAGTAAAATGTTGTTCATTTATTTACTTGATATTAAATTTATAAAAATATAAAATTAATATTGATTGAGAATACACAGCACTGGCAACCAAGGCCAACAGCTATAAAATGTTTTTATAAAGTATTTTTTGTACAATATAAAATCTTTAAAAAATCTTTCCATAAAAAAAAATTTACTAAAATTTTACAAAAATTTTTTTTATATATATTTGGGAATTTTTTTTTTTTAATATTTTTAAAAACATTTATCTTTAATTGCTTTTATAAAATTTTTTTATACCAATTTTTAATGAATTTTTTTTTTTACAAAAAAAATTTTGATAAATTTTCAACATTTGTATTAAAATTTTAATAATTTTCTTGAAAAAAATTTCTTTAAAGTTTGTTTACAATATTTTAATAAAATTAAAAAAAATATCTAAAAATGTTTGAATTTTCTTTTTATAAATCTTTTTACAATAATATAATTTTGCGTAACTTTTTTAATATAAATTAAAATTCTTCTTAAATAAAATCGATTTTTCATATTTAAAAGTTTTGTTTTATATTGTTGTTTTTTTTTTAATGATTTTTAAACAAATTTCTGTTAAATTGTTATAAAGAATTGTTTTAATTTTTTTTAAAAACTGGGCCTACTGTTTTTGAAAAAAAATTTACAAATTTTGTTGTTGTTGCTTAAAAATATTTTTAACATTTTCAAAGAACTATTTTTTTTTTAATTTTTACAGCTTTAATTCTAACTTTTTTTTAATATCTCTTCTTTTAATTTATTATATTTTTTGAATTTTTGTTAATAATTTGCTTTTGATTCTGCGGAAAAATTTTTAATACTTTTTTCATGTTTTTATGTTGTTCTGTTTCAAAAATTTTTCACAAGCTTTAAAACAAAATTGCTGATAAAAATATCATTTATTTATTAATAAATAAATTTTTAACAATTAAGGACTAGCGACAAAATAGAAATATATTTAAAAATTGTCGGTAAAAAGGTATTCAAAGAAAGCTGCGCATTTCTGAAATATTTTTAGAGAAGAGAATTACGTTCTTATCGTTCTTATTGTTGAAGATTTTAGTTAAATTTTTGTTTCTATTTTTTTTTCTGATTTAAAACCAATTATAATTTATGCTTTTTTTGCTCATTCAAGCATGAATTTTGTTTTAATAGGTTTCAATTTTACAACGTTTTATTTTTCTACGACTCAAAAAAGGTTTTCTAGCCAGATTAAGTTTTTCCGTTTTTTTGTTTTTGCAAAATTTTATCGCCATCGTAAACCTTTCCGCAACATGAACTAGTTTAACAAAAACATCACCGATGGTGGCTACGCCCCGCCCTGGGACTTCTATCCCGTAAAATCCCAAACTTAAAACTATTTAAACTACATTGTATTTCAAAAGTCGAAGGTTGTAAATCATCGCTGATACACATAAAGTCTGAAGCTCTTCAAGAGCCTGTAGCAGGTCTTGTTTGTGTGTGTGTGTGTGTGTTTTCTTCAGCGCAACTGAAAGTGAAAAAGTTTGGAAAACGAATTTTTTTCTTTTGCTGTGTTTTTTTTTTTTTTGTTTGTTTCGTTTAACTACTGACATAACAAGTGTTTAAATATTTACGACCCAAAGAACATAAATATTTTTGGTTTTTATTTCGACTTTTGTTAACACCAAAAACTGACAGTTGCAATTAAACTTATGAAAAAAAAGAGAAATAGCGATAAATGTCAGTCGAGCGATACGTACGATTTTGTTTGCCTCACGCGAACGAATGGCTCGGCAGACAATGATGTTGTTGAAGTTGACGTTGTTGTTGTTGTTGGTGTTGTTGTTTCTGGTGGATTTTGTTTTTCTTTTACATTTTTAAACCTTTCAACTTTGTGTCAGGGTATTATGAAATATGATTTTAAATATGAAATTTTGTAAGAACGTTGAAAAGCGGCATGTTTAAGTCTAGATTATTTGCACAAAAATTGCAGGCAACTGTTAAATATATTGCGCAATATTTTAGGGTTTTAGTTTTAGGAATTTTATAAAAATTCATATTTATGTCACAATTTAATTAGAAACTGCACATGAACTTGTGGGTGACATTTTCGGTTTTCATAAGTTTCTTATATATTTTGAGAATTGCACTGAGAGATTTCTTGGTCTACTGCATAAAAAATTGTTTCAGGTGGAAATTATGGCACATCTTGTCTGCAGCGAATTTTAAGATTTTTATTTGAAAGTGTAATGTTTTAGTTTTAATATATTTCGCGAAACTTTTGCGAATATTTCAGGCAAAGCCTTGCACTATGTTGCTTATAATATTGTGCAATATACAAAGTTTATAACAAAATTAATAACAAATTTCCATAAATTGAAAATTTATGATATTACGAAGCTTTAAGCAAAACTTTATATATATAATTTGTGCAATAAATTGTATTGTGATTTGTGAAGGGACACAAGATATTATTTTATAATTGCAGTTTCTGGGGAATAATTTTTATAATTTACTTATTATAATATTATTATTGCTCAATATATGACATTAAGATTTCTTTAAATTATTGACTTCATAGTAGTTTCTCATATCATTCAGATTTCTAGGGAATAATTTTTGTTATTGCAATGATCAGAACACTTATATAATTAAACTTTCTTAGGAACAGCCTTCACAGCATTTATGGCACAATATATGACAGTAATTCCTCTTACTCAAATAATTAAGATAATAAATAAATTTTACCATTAAATTCTTAAGCACAACTTGTCATTTTCAGTGCTTAATATATAAATATCGCATCCGTTTTCCTGAAAGCACTCCAATCATTCAGTTTTCTCGTGACTCCTGGCTAGAGGGTGTTGCTCATTATTACGATTTAAATAACGTTCTGAGATCATAATAACGCTGTGATTGTAAGTCTTAATCTAAAGATTGTTGAGCTTAATTTCAATATGAAGCCCCCATTCACATGACATTGGCTTTGTCAAAGCGTTGTTGGCTGCTTTATAAACAGCAGAAATTAATTAATTAAAACAAAAGAATTTTTAATTGAATTTTTGTTTATTTTTAAACATAAAAATAAATGAAAAAACCACAAAGCAACAGCGTAGAAGAGACAAAAAAAAACAAAAAAAAAATTAATTTAATAATATGATTGTTATTGTCACCTCGAAGTTGTACAATGAAACTAGAACACATGTGGGAATATCTCGTGCCTTGTGTTCATAATATGCAGCCAGAAACAATAAACTTGTGAGCACTTGAAACTTGAAAAAAACCCTCCAGCATCGTATTAAACGAACTGCTGCAGACTGACACGTTCAACTAAAGATTTTCCAAGCAGCGAACAAAAAAAGAAAAACAACAACAATCTTTGTTTGGCTTTCAGTTTCTACTTTTCTAAGGTCAATTTTATTAAGTTGCATTGAACTTGTTGCACTGCGCATGAAAATTATAAAGTATTAAGGGTTTTGTTGGTTAAAGTATTGCGAACCACTTTTCCCATAAAACAGCAGCAGCATAAAATGCAAAATTGAACAAGAAAAAGGTTTTCCCATTCGGGTGGAACGCCTGGCGGCTTAAAAGTCGGATCTTAAACTTATGTAATATTCAATCACTTTCAGTCACTGATGATGAAGCCGGAAACCCAATGAATGGCCCTTCTGTCAGCAGTTCCTTGGATAGTGGAAGTGAAAGTCAGGTCAAGTCATGAGTTCTCGTAAAGTTTGCACCATTTAGTTCCTTACGAAAAACAGGAATTTGTCGAAAGACAACAGCTGATTTGGTCCCTGAAAATAGGACTACGCCCTTCACTTACGTCACCAGCAATTATCAAAGCTTCTTTGAGCGATTTCAGGTTTAAACCACAACCTCAACATTTCAGTCAATTTATTGATCATCACCAGGATTACTTATTTCAAAACATACCGCATTCATGCTGGTCCTTGTTCTGCCAATAAACTTTTCGCAGACTATTTGTAAGAACCTGCAGAACTGAGAACATACGGGAAGTTTTTAGAGTTCGGGTTGCCTTGTCAACCGAGGAACCGTTTTTCCTCTATACTTAAAAAAAAACAGAGTAACCTGGCGTGGGAAAAGTTGCCCAGCTTTGAGGGAGAACCTCAGGTACATTTAAATCCCCAACCCCAGGATATGCACACCCCTATTACTGTCGGTAGTTGCCTCTGGATTAAAAGGCGCTCTTGCAACTAGTACCAGTCCATGTCCTAGAAAACAGATGGCCAAGATTACAGAATGTAGCGAAACCTACTCCCCCCCAGGCGCTACAGAATAATAATAAGCAATTTATTGTTTAAGGCAAAATGAAACGACATATGACAAATATGGCTGTAGTACAAGGACCCTAAGTGACACACAGTCGACGTCACGTCACGCATTCTGCCTCAGCAATGCGGAAGTATTATTTATCTCTCACGGAGGTGACAACGAGAATTGGTCACCAAGCTGGAGAGATCTGGCACCGCAAAACTGTTCTCCGTTGAGGTTTCTTCTAAAATAATAATTCGGAATGAATTCATGCCCAGTTCATTCAGTTGGGTCGGATCTGTGCAGCAGCAGCCTTAAGAATTGTACCACTAGAATCTGAGCCAGCTATACTATATGTCATATATAATAGCATCTATATATATATTTATATATATATCAATCAAATGAAAAGGAGTTTTCTTCTTGTAATTTCTCCGGATTTTACTCCAATTTTTATCCGCCCTTGTTGCAACCCCTTCTAGTTACAGGCAAGATTTAATGGCTTCTGAAAACCATTTGTGGGGCCCCCAAAAAGGGGGCCCTAGAACTTTGTCTCTAACGCTCCTCCCAATCCAGCATCAGAGCATTTGACAAAAAAAAAGTGTTCAAATCAAGATTTTTTTCGTTTGACAGAATAAATCAAACTTTTGTTAATTGTGTTTTTTTTTTTGTTATTTAAATTTTCACAAACTTGTTCTTTCAAAAAGTCAATCTTATTAATAGTCTCTTACTTTGCCTTTATTTTTCCCCCTATTTGGATAAATTAATCAATCAATTTTTTTGCATTTTAAACAATGATTTTTTAACTCATAATTTGTATATTTTAAGACCTCGAAAGTAATTAATTATTTTGGCATACGAGAAGAATTAAATTTGAATTGAATTGATTTTTTGTTATGATAATTTTTGCGTCTGCTTTTTTTCAAGAACAGCCTTGAAATTTTTGAAGACTTCGTTTCACCAGCACAATTTCAGAACGAGGGGCGTTCCGGTGTTCTTTTCATTAGATAATTACAGCGTTTTGCATAAACAAAACTATTCACTATGAGATTGTTATGAAAAAAAAATCTGATTAAGAAATAATGTGAAAAGAAAAATTATAGTTTAGAGAATAATTCCGATCAAATAATCGTAGAAACGAACAAACAGCACAGCTCTAAAAATTATAGAAATTAAGTCAAGAAGTTTTTCAGCTGATTGATGATTCTCGTTTTAAAATATTCATTTCGAACTAGTCAAACTCTGGCTTGATTTTGCTAAAACAAAACAGAAAATTTCTTAAGAACAAAATATTTTTTATTAATAATTTTTTAAGCAATTCTTTTCTACAGAAAATATTTCCGGAAGAAAGTTTTTGGCTAGAAAGTTATTTATGAGCATCTTTTTATTACAGACTTTTTTTGGAATAAAAACTTTTTCTATGCAAAACTTTTCTATAGAATATTTTTTCTATAAACATTTTTTCCTACAGAAAACATTCAACAAACTTGTTGCTGTTCTTTTGAAAATAAAAATTTATTAAAGAAAAGTTTTTCTATAAAACTTTTTCTCAGTATAAAAATTTGTTTGTTGTTTTTTTTGAAGACAAATTTTTCTGAAGGCAACTATTTCGTTAGAACTTTTTGTACTAAAAAAATATTTTTTTTTATATAATTAAATTTTTGTAAACAATTTTCCTTAAAAAATTTATGAATGAATGAAAAACATTTTTTGCTTCCGTAAAAAAATTTGGTTCAAACATTTTAATATTTTAAAAATCTATTTTCCAGTATAAAATTCTGCAGATTATTTTTTCTATAGAACATATTTTTGTGGAAAGCGATTTCTTTAAAATAATTCATATCTTAAAATTTTGGTTTTCTGACAAACATATTTACAATAAAAATATTTTTATGTATAATTTCTTTTTTATAAAACTTTTTCCATTCATTTGTTTTTTATTCAAATTGTTTCTAGGAAAAATATTTTCCACTTGAAATTGTTTTGCATTAAATTTTTTTATGAAATTTTATTTGTTTTTCTGGAAAACAAATTCTATGACATTTTATGCCTGTAGAAAATGTTTTCTTTTTGTGGAAATATTGTTTAAGCCTCTCGTTTTTCTGCAGTTATTTTTCAATATTTTTCCCATAAACATTTTTCAATAGAACAGCATTTTTTTGGTTTATTTTGGGGGAATTGTTTTTATAGAAATCTGTTTTCTATGGAAATTTGTTTTCACAGAAAATGTTTTTAATGAGAACTATTTCTAAGCAAACATTTTAATGAAAATTATTTAATTTTCTAAAGGAATTCGGCTTAATTTAAAAATAATTTATATTATAAAAAATTAAAAAAAAACGTTTTGATCTAAACAAAGTTAATTTGTGTTGGACTTGCAAAATATTGAATTTGTGTTGAAAATAATACATTTGGTTACGAATAAATTTATTTTGTAATGATAAAAATTGAATTTAACTTAAAAATCATAAAGATCCGAAAAAAAAACTTTTGTTTGTTGCATAAAAAAAAATCTGTTTTGTTAAAAAAAAGTTATTCTGTTTTCAAAAGATGATTATTTTTACAAGAAATGTTTTCTGGGACAATTTGTTTTCACAGGAGGCCGCTCCGATAAAAAGTTTTTTACATGATTATTCTTGATTTGCAAAATAGAAAAATGTTTATCAACTTTTTGCTCTAAAAACTTATTTGCTATCGAAAATATTTCCAACAGAGAATTAGTTATTTTTTCAATTATTAAAATTTTTTGTTAAAAGTGTTTTCATTAGATATTTTTGTATTAAATATTGAGCTTCAGGCTTTTGTTGTATTTTTGTTTTCAGCTTTTTGTTTAAACATCACTGGCTGCTTGATGTTCTTTTTCGCTCATTAAGAATTCTTTTTTTTCTTATATTTTTTTTTTTTTGTTTAATTAAAAATCATATTTCACCAAAGCAGTTTTATTATCTTTTTGTTGTTTTTATGTCTTATTATATTTAATTCTTTTCAAATTGTGGAGTTTTGATGTTTTGATTTATCAGTAAGATGTAATATCTTTAGGTCAATAGGTCATGTTGAAGGGGTGGTTGGGGGGGGGGGGGGGAAACAAGAATTTCAAACATGATTTTTAAAATTTGTTGGCAAAATATTATGGCAGCAAAACTGGCTTAGAATTGAAGACGGAAGGCAAATAGAAGGCTTTGAAAGTTTGAAACATGATTATAAGTTTACGGTTGTCTTACAATGACTTACAAGAAATTGAAAATTTACCTAAAAGTCACAAATTCTGCTCGAATTTTTGCACTGAAACTTTTTTTTTTGAAATAAAGTAAATTTCTACTCAACAAACAGTTCCCATTTCTCTTCTACATTTAGTATTTTTTCACCACAACTCACCTTTAGACGTCATTTGTCCGCAGCACAAAATTTTAAGACACAGACTTGCCAGTTTTAAGTAAAACGTTATAAAAACAAAATGACATTAAAACAAATAAAAACAACAGAACTCGTCATGTGAGAGAAAGAAAGAAATCTTTATGATTTCTAGCGTTTCCAAACAAATCATGGGAGTTCAGCGGATCGTGTGTGTGGTCCATTTGGTTTATGTTGTTGTGGTTGCTGTTGCTGTTGCTGTTGCTGTTGCTGTTGCTGTTGCTGTTGCTGTTGTTTTTGTTTTATTTTGTCGTAAAGCTTTCATAAGCAAACAATATTGATTTAATTAACATGTTTGTAATGAATTTCTTTAAAATTAACAACAACAATATGATAAAACAAAAACTCTTCAAACGTTTTGTTTTACGCTGTCACTTTGTCCTGACATTTCAAAACGACTAAAAAGTCTTAAATTTCTTAATATTATTGCACTTTTCGTGTATTCTGAATGTTCTGAATATTAATATGCTGTGGAGTTGTTGGAGTTGTTTACCTAAGAGTTTCTTAAACATTAAACGTGTGCATTGAGAAAATTATCACAATCGTTTTGTATTCAGATCGCTTGTATTGGCAATTAACACTTGACTGAAATGAGGGCTTAATCCGGAGGAGTAAAACAAAGCAGCCAGCCCTGATGCAGATAAAGATGTCTTGATGTGTTGTAAACTGCGGTAGGTGGCATGTGAACTTATGCTAATTAGCTTGCGCCCAGATAAGACGTCAGCTGTAATATGTCAAGTCATGAGCTGTGCGCACACACACATGTGTAAGAATGGGGTAGGAGAATGTGCTCGTACACTGAGACACTTTTCTACCCAACTAAGGCAGCATAAGCCGAACTAAAACTTGCCATATTGTGTTTCTTATTCATACCTAAAAACTACTTATGGCAGTAAAATAATAATAACGGCGAGTTTTTCTGCTGTAGAAGGAAATTTGTTTCAGAAAACTTGTGGTCCCGAAAATATCTCATTATATTTTTGGCCCATAAAAAAAGTTTGCTACAAAAGTTTGTTAGAGAAATTGTGTTTTTTTACAAAAACATTGGAAAATTTATTAAAATTTCCTCGGAACAATTTTATTTAAGAAATTTTTTTATTTTTCCTTAAGAAAAATTTTACTTAAAAAATTTTTGCTATAGAAAATTTCTTCAAAATATTTCCAAAAATTATGTTTTTAGATTTGAAATTTCTTTTAAAATATTTAAAAAAAAAATTTTCTATACAACATTTTTAATAGTAAAAGATTCTATACAGAAAAAATTCCTGTGTAAAAATATTTTAAAACAATTTCTTAAAAAAAAAACAATTTTCTTCGTGAAGAAAAGTTTGGCCTTAAAAAAGTTTTTTTTATCAATTTTCTTATAGATACTTTTTTTTTATAGAAAATTGCTGAATCCATTTTTCTAATTTTATGTCTTTTTATAAAAATATTTTCTATAAAATAATTTTTTATTAAAACTCAAAAAACAAAACTGTTTTCCTTCCAAAATTTTTTATAAAACTTTTTCTTTACAAAATACATTTCAAAGAAAGTTCTTTTGTTTTTGTTTTTTTTTCAACAGAATTTTTTTTGTTCTATATAAAATTGTTCGCTTAATTTTTGCGATAGAATGATTTTCAGTAAATTTTTTTCAATAGATTTTTATTTGTTATATACAACTTTTTCCCATATTTTTTTCAAAATAGAAATATTTTCTATACAAAAATTTTTCCATACAAAATTTAGTTGACTGGAAAAATGCTTCCCTTAAGAATTTAATGCTCTGAAAAATTTTTCTTTAATAATATTTTATATAATGAAATTCTTGCTGTTGAAAACTTTTACATGGAAATTTCTTCAACTAAAAACCTTAAAAAAAATTTTTTTATGGCAATTTTTAAAATTTTTTTTTTAAGGAAATGTTTTTATAAATAAATAAATTTCAAAATTTGTTCTTGGTAAAATTTTCACTAGAGCTTTTTCTGAATCTTCTTTTTCCAACAAAATTATTGTCCATAAAAATGTTTTCTTATGTACAAATAATTTTTGGATTAAATTATTTTCTATAAAAATATCTTTTTATGTAAATCTTTTTATTTTTATTTTGATGAAATGTTTTTATTGTAGGATAAATTGCAAGAAAAAGTTGTTGTCAATAAATAATTTTTAGATGAAATTTTGCGACCGATCGAATTTTATAGAAAACTTTGTTATAAAAAAATTTTAAATAAAAATTGATTTCTTTTTTAATTTTTCTATTAAATAAAATTTCTTTAGAAAATCTGTTCGCTAGAAAATTCTTTCCTTAATACAAAATAGTTTTAATACAAAATAGTTTTGAATTCGTTTTCTATACAACATTTTTTAATAAAATAATTTTTCTTTACAAAATTTGTTGGAAAGCATTTTTCTCAGCGACTTTTTTTCACACTGCCAGGGTGCGAGGTTTGCACATATTTTTTACAAAATAATTAATTAGATCCGGTTGAGAATGTTAGTTAATTCTGTTTTATCGTGTTTGGAAGCAATAATTGTTCTAATTCCAATTAGCGGGCAAAATTCCCTGCGATCTTTACAAAATACGAACAACTTTCTGTATTGTATGTTAATTGTTGTAAACAGTTTTGTTGTCGTTGCAATTTATTGCTGCCAGCTTCTATTGAAGGCAAAGGTTGGTGTTGTTGTTGTTTGTGTGTGTGTGTAGCTTTTCTAATACGGCAAATGTTTGTCGTTCCCAAGAAAATAAATTTTAATAAAACAATTAAAATGCACTCCTCCAACAATAGAAGTTCGAAAGCGAAAAAGTGATTTAGTTTTTTGGAAAATCCCTTTATTACTGGCAACTTAAACAAAGTAATTAAATGTCTAATGACCAGTTGAACGCAATTCAGATTGCAGCTAAAAAAAGAACTCTATTAAAATATGTAAACTTAAAACTATTCCAAAAACAGTTCTAGGGAAACGGGGATTACAGCTGAATGAGTCAAGATTCAGAGTTTAGTGTCATCGCATTAACCCACATTTTATAAATCATTTGATTTCGCAACATTTTTTCCAAAAGTAATTGACTTTGCTTTTTAATGCTTTTTAATTTAAATGTCCTATTATTATTAGTTATTTTCTTCCGAATAAAGTTATTTCAAATGAACTCTTTATACCAAATCTTTTTAAGAGTCAATTCCAAAATTCAAAAGTAGTATTTTAAAATACTTAAAAAATCTCTTTTTCGAAGTTCTTCCAAAAGGTACTATTTTTGAAAGTTAATCGTTTAAGGTACTTTCTTAATAGGGGCTGTTTTTACAAGTCACTTTTTTAAAAGGTATTTTTAGGTATTAAAGGTACTTTTTTAAAATATTCTTTTTTCAAAGGTATTTCCTTAACTGTTTTATAAAAGTACTTTTTAAAAAGGTATTTAAATGGTACTGTTTGAAAGGTACTTTTTTAAAAGGCCTATTTTCAAATGTCTTTTATTAGGAAGACCTTTATTAAAGTTCCTTTTTTAAAACGAACGTACGAAGTACTTTTTTAAAAAGTCTTTCCTCCTTTCCTTTTAGGTCCTTTTTTAAAACGTACAAAATGCTCTTTTAAAAAGTACTTTTTTTAAAGGTACATTTTTAAGTGGTCCTTCTTTAAAACGTACGGGGTAGTTTTTTAAAAAGAACTTTTCAAAAAGGTCTCTTATTAAAAGGTCCTTTATTAAAAGATCCATTTTTAAAAGGTCCTTTATAAAAAGGTCAATTTTTAAGAGGTCCTTCTTTAAAACGTACGTACTACTTTTTTAAAAGGTCCTTTTTTAAAACGTACGAAATGCTTTTTTAAAAAGTACTTTTTTTAAAGGTCCATTTTTAAGAGGTCCTTTTTTAAAACGTACGGGGTAGTTTTTTAAAAAGTACTTTTTAAAAAGGTCTCTTATTAAAAGGTCCTTTATTAAAATATCGATTTATAAAAGGAAATTTTTTAAAAGGTTTATTTTGTAAAAGTACTTTTTTAAAAAGTACTTTTTAAAAAGGTACTATTATTAAAGGTAAAAAGTACTGTTTTAAAAGTTAATTTTTGAAGATATACAATTTTAAAGGCGCTTTTTAAAATGTGCTATTTTAAAAAGTTCTTTTGAAAATCTGCTTTTTTAAAAGGTACTTTTCAAAAGATACTATTTTAATAAATAATTTTTCAGAACATAATTTTTAAAAAGATACTTTTTTGAGAATTAAAAATATGTAGTACTTTTCTGATTATAAAAGCTGTTTATAAACATTTTTTTCAAAAAGTACTTTTTCAACAGGTAGTTTGTATGCTGGAAAGTAGTTGTTGTTACTTTATTTAAAAATTACTTTTTTATAAGCGAATCCTTTTCAGAAGGTGTTTTTTTTTAAGATAATTTTGTTAAAATTTCCTTTTGAAATATTCTCCGCTTTAAAAATAACTGATCGTTTCCAAATGGCACAATTTTCAAAAGGTACTTTTGTAATTGTGGGTACAGTTTTGGGAACGTAGAATTTGAAGAAGAAGAAATTATGTTTTATTGGTGCAACAATCTGTTAATTCTAATTTTTTTAAATTTTTTGAAGGGATACAAAATTGTGTTGTTATTTTTTAAACAACTTTGGGGTTCAAAATCTTAAAAAAAACAGCTTGTTTGCTCTTGATTTTATCAAATAAACAAAATCTGCTCGTGGTGTCAGTGTCAGTAGCCCAGCAGGAAAGATTTCTTAACACGAACACACTTTTCAAAGAGAAGAAAGAAAAAACTTCAAAAAATAAAATCAAAAGTCAAAGAAGTCATAAACACCCTCGATAAAAGACGGACTCAAACAAAAGGAAAAAATTCCATAAAACAACTTTGGCAATGAATGTGTTAATAAATTTTATAAAGAGGTTAATCAATTGTGCTCACCCCAGCAAAAAATTCAACAACAACCACAAAAAGGAATGGAAGAGGAATTCAGTTAAAAATAAACACACACGCGATACTGAAGACTAAAAGGATGTGAAACATAAAAGCAGTTATCTAGATCACAAATTGCAAAAACGACAACAACAACAACAGTAAGAACAAAAACCGGGGCAAGGCAAATGTTTGAAATGAGAATTAACAAAAATAACTTAAAAAGCGACAAATTTCCAAAGTCATCACATTTATCATTTATTAACGGCGAGAACGGCGAACGCAACAATCCAGGCATTATAAGTTACGATTTTGATTACCAAGTAGATTTAATAAATTTTTTAATAAAATGCCTTTCAATGCAGCCCCAGGAACTTCAAAACGAACATGTTTTATAAATCTGGAGAAAAAAAAATTGTCTCAATTTCAATACCATTTTTTCTGCCTTCTCTGTTTAATTTTTGTTTTTTGTGTTTTTTTTCTCTTTATTTGTGGCTTTAAAACATAAATTTTATTTTATGTTGTCTTTACGCCATTGACTATATTGTTCAATTTGGAGAACAATGAAATTGTTTCACATATATCCGAAGGAGGTGGTTTCTGTGGAGGATTTCTGAGCTCAGCATCACTTTAATGTTGGGAAATTTATACGATTACAACCCAGAACTTTGAAGGCAATAAAATACACATAAAATTTGTCTTACCAAATGACTCAGTCATGTTTTGGTTTTTATTGCCAAACAGGGGTTAATAACTAATTCGTAACAAAAGGTTTGAGATTCGGGTATTTTATTGTTGTTGGGTGGACAAATTTTGTTTCTTTGGAAATTTGCTACAGTGATCTGTGGTGGGACAAACGAAGTGGATTATAAGTTTGGAGGTGTAGCCGGTAATGGCAATTAGTGTCATTGCCAGCAGAAGGAATAAATTTTCGATCTTAAGTAGGACATTCAGTCGAAATAAGTTGGGGGCTACAGGAAAAACAGACAACAACATGAAAACCTTTAAATCCTATTTCGTACTCTATTCAGAGGTATTTTTTTAAAGATAAATTTCAAAAAGACAATTATTTCGAATTGATTTTTAACCAAATTTTCACAAACAGAGCAACTTTTAATAAGAATATTTTGAAGTGCATTTAAAAAAAATAAATTCATTTGCCAAAAAACTTAAAAAAAAAAGTTTCAAAAAGTACTCGGACCTTTGAAAAAAACTTTTAAAATGTACCTTTCCAACAAAGAAAGCCAAAAGTATCTCTTAAAAAAAATTACATATTCAATAAAAAAAGTTTCTGTTTCAAAAAAGGAAGAATTACCTTTTGAAATTTTGAAAATTTTCCTTTTATAAAAATGCATTTTGAAAAAAGGACGTTTTGCAAAAAGTACGTTCTGAAAAAAGTACCTTTTGCAAAAATTACGTTCTGAAAAAAGTACGTTCTGAAAAAAGTACGTTTGCAAAAAGTACGTTCTGAAAAAAGTACCTTTTGTAAAAAGTATGTTCTAAAAAAAGTACGTTCTGTAAAAATTACGTTCTGAAAAAAGTACGCTTTTTAAAAAGTACCTTTTGCAAAAATTACGTTCTGAAAAAAGTACGTTCTGAAAAAAGTACGTTTGCAAAAAGTACGTTCTGAAAAAAGTACCTTTTGTAAAAAGTATGTTCTAAAAAAAGTACGCTTTCAGAAAAGTACCCCTTGAAAAAATACCTCTGGACAAATTAAATTTTAAAAAAAGTGTCTTCTCAAAAATAGGAAATTAAAAAAAAGTATATTTTCAAAAAGTACTTTATGCCAAAAGTATTGTACGTCCAGAAAAAGTTATCTTTTAAAAAACTATCTTTTGCAAAAAAAAATACCCTTTGACAAATTTGACATTTTGGAAAAAATATCTTCAAAAAACAGCCCCTGAAAAAGTACGCTTTAAAAGTACTTTAACAAAAGCGCCTTTTACAAAAAGTATCGCATAGAAAAAGCCTTCTAAAAATATACCTTAAAAAAGGACCTGTTTTATAAGATCTTAATCTTATCTTAAAAAATTATGTTTTACATAGAAGAATATTTAAAAAATGGTAAAAACTGTAAGAAAGAAATTTAAAAAGCAAAATTTTTATAAAAAAATTATTCTTTCAAAAAAGGGTTCTGTTTAAAAAAGTTACTTTTTAAAAATTTTAAACATCTATTACAAAAATATCATTCTGAAAAGAGTAGCTATTAAAAATGAGAAAAAATAAATTTGGTGGCTTTCAAAAATTGTAGTTTTACCCATTTTTCGTAACAGTTTTTAGAAGTTTCGTTTTAAGAAACATTTTTGTAAGAAATATTTCTGGTTTATAGATTTTTTCAAAGGATTTTTTTAAAAATATAATCCTGTTTTCACAAAGTTTACAAAAATAATTTTGTTACTTATTTCGTATTCATAATCAATGTTAATTGATTAAAACTTCATGATAATAAATCAAACAAACGATACCGAAAATCAATTGGAAAAATGGAGACCAGAAAGCACCCTTTATGACAATTTGGCAACAACGTCTAGAAAAGTAAAACAAGGCACTCAAGGATGACAGAAAATACACATTCATGAAGTAGAACAAAACACTGAAAAGGACATTTAAGGACTCTGAATAAATAGAGCCAGCCCTGGGAGAGCGAATGTTGCACAAACAAAAGACAATCAAAACAATTGCTTTGCCAACAAACAGCACTCGCTACCCGTCCAAATATTTGGTATGAAAAAAAGCAAAAAGGTGGTTTAATATCATTAAGTCAGTTTGTGTAACTTTTCCTTTGCGGGCCTTATTAAACCGTAGCAGTTCTTGCTTTAAAGGGTTAACTTTTAGGTGGGATACTGTTTAGCAACAAACGTTTGAGTTTGAATTTTGTCTAAAGAAAATTCTCCCAATGATTAATGATTTCGTTTCAAAAGTGATTTGATTTTTACGGCTAATGTTTTGCCAACAATAATTTTAATTTCAATTTTTGTTGTGTGACAATTCTTGGTTTCTTGTATCCTTTTTTTTTGTTCGTTCTTTGTCAAGATCATTTAGCATATTTGAAAGCACTTCAAATAATCTCGACAAGTCATGTTTTCCCTGCTTTTGCTCAAATCGAACATCATTAATCTTGAGGAAAATAAGCTGCAAAATGAATCGAAGGGAAAAACATTAAAGGTGACTTTAATGTTACAATTTTCACTTTATTTTTTTTTTTTGCTTTTGGGGAAAACAGTCGACCTGGCAAGAGGCAGCAAATAGCAGGCAGATGGAAGTTTAAGGAAAAATGCAATGCGAAGAATATCGTAACATTAGTTTCCAAAACACTATATGAATTGTAAAGAAAGTTAAGCCGTAAGATCAACATTTTTGTGCAGCGTTTAAAGTATGAAACTCAACTCGTTGCTCATTTTGTTGGCGATACCTAAAAGAGCTACAAATTTAAGATTTTTGAGCCTTAAATATCTTCTGCGAAAATATTTGTCGTATAATTTACTAAAAATGTATGGAAAAATTTTACAAAAAAAAATGCAAGGACACGCCCTTCTTCCATATATCATTTTAAAGTGATTTTTGTTTAGAATATGATTTCGGATCAGAATGTAACAGAAATTGAGATCTGTTTTAATAGCTGTTCAAGAATCAATATGTCAGTTTTGCTGCCCAAATGGATATGCTGTTCGTCCATTTACCCAGTAGTTTTCAACTGTGTCCAAGTTCTATCAGAATGTGGTAATCTACAAAATTTTAATTAAGGATTGACTTTATGTTGAAGTTCACTTTTTTTCCTGCATTTGTACTTCTTGGTTAGCGGGAGGAAGAAAGAGAACACAGAACTTGTAGACGTTTGTCGTGCCAGCAACAGAAACTCCCTGTGTCAGCAGATTATTATCGGGTTATTCCACAGCAAGGATGCATGTCTGAAGAAAGCATTTTCTCTGCAAAGTGTCTGCGAATGGCAGAGTCCTAGGCTCGTCAAATACGCCAGAAATCATGAGCTTGTGCTCAAAAATATACAAAATCTATCCTGTTTTTTTTTTTAATATCTTGAATCTGTATAGAAACAAACATTTTCTTAAAACTAAATTGAAAGAAAAACTTTGGCTAAGGATGGACCTAAATTTGATAACCATTTCAGTTATATTATTTTATATCGCTATATCAAAAGTCGGCGCAATTACTGCCAGGACTTGTGTACTTGCCCATATATCCTTTATTTAGAACTATTTTAAATTTCTTTCTGTATTATTCTGCGATAAAATACACCATATTAACCTATTACTATACACACAACTGCAATAATGAGAAAATCAAGACTTTGATATTGTTTAGATATTCTATGTGTGACCTCATGTTTGTGTGTGCGTTCGTTCCCTTTTAGTTTGTAACAGTGAAAGTATAACTTTAAAAACTAAGCACTTTTAGTGCAATGCCAGTAGCCAGATGGTTATAAACAATTTTTGGAATATTTAGCATGAATATTCTGATGGCAAAAGGGAACTAATAAGTCATACCTAGAACTGTATGTGCATTAGTGCCTGTATAACATTTAAGCATTGAGGGTCAGCCTTATTGTATTATAAAAGCCCTATTGGTGAAGAGCTTTAAAGTAAAGCGTTATAAACTTTCGAAAGAAAACTTAAGATTAATATTCTTATAGTAGTGTAAACATTTACACACGAGTGTAAGTGCACTCGTTCCCTTATAACTTTTAAGACGCTAAGCGCAAGTTAATAAATTTTACACTTTTAATAAGGACCTGACAATAGTTTAGTTATACGCAGTGTAAAGTAAATAATATAAAAAATATATAAAAGAACATTCAGTTAAAAACCTTAAGATTTGGCATTATACTACGATGGTTATAGAAAAGTTTTTCCAGCTTTTAGATACACTTTGGCTTTTGCACTTTTAGGCATTCAGTAACTGAGAAGCATTTTTGAACTTCAACACACACATGATGGTCTAATATCTTTTCAATTTCACTATTTGTACTCGTATTGCAGGGAGCTTTTATTTTTTTTTGAGAAGTCCTTCTCATGTCTATGAAATTGATAGCAATTAAAATGAATGAAACTACATGATTGACCTTTTAAATATTACCAATTTTCCATAAAACTTTCTTTTAATTTATAACATTTGCTTAATTGTTTATGGTTAATAAAACTCCCAATTCTATTTGATTAAATATAGAGCATAAAGTCCAATGCGATAATAAACATGGGGAGAAGCGCAGACCATTTTCAAGTGAGCCCATAAATTCGTGACAAAACAAAAAATAACTTTCAATAAAGAAAACTGAAAATCAATAACCAACAACCAACAACCAATAAAAGCCATTTAAGGTAAAATTGAGGCATGGGGAGTAGCAGTCTAGGACCCCCCATTACCAGACAGAGACTTCCACTTCTAAATACTTCAGCTTCTATTAGTGTTTCTGTTTGTGTTCGTGTTTCAGTTTCAATTTTATTTTTTATTTTGTATTCGTAATGAAAACTGTTTTTGAGAAACCTAAAAACTAGGCGACATAAGTCATTAAAACGAAAATTATGATGTTCAGAGAAACAGAAAACAATCTCGTCAGCGACATTAACAGGAATATGTATGTATTTTCTTTTTCGTTTTTAATGATGTCGAAGTTATTTTAAAACCAATTAAATGTAAATATTATTACTATTGTTGGTGGGGTTTTATGTAAAACATTTAATTAACATTTAATCATTCGATTTTGAAGTCCATCAGCCAGCAGCCAGCAGCATCAGCCGCATCACCGGCAGAAGCAGCAACAGTTTAATGTGCACAACAAGCTGTTTTCATTCATTCACTCGTTCACTCGTTCATTCCTCCTCAGGTGTATTAACACTAATGAATTATGAGCTACAGACAGGTAGAGTTGTCTGCAAGTGCAGACAGGCTCTCGTATGCTTTTACATAAATAATAAAATTAAAAACAAAAACAAAAGGAGGAAGAGAAACAACGAAACTAAACTTGCAGGCAACCATGTTGCGATGAATGTTTGATATCTCTGTTGATGAGTTATTATTAAAAGATTGACGATTTAAATTTCGGTTTGTAGACCATAACATTTTATTGGGCTAATAAAATCAATCAGATGGTCATTACTTGAGTTTTTGGATTCTCTTATTCGGACCAAGCACATGATTTCAATTGCCTCAAATGTTTTACTCATTAAATGCTATTTCTCAGTTAACCCCCGCTCGACTGGCAATAATTTGGCCTGATGCCACTTGCCCTTCGGCCGGCAAGTTTAAAGTTTTTCGAAAAGCAAATTAAAATAAATTAAGTATTAGAATTCGTAATTATATTTGAAAACAAATTTTTAGCTCTTATTGATCCTCATTATTATTGTCAATTATTGGAGCAAACCAGTTCCTTATTTTAAAGAGTTTTAAAGAGAAAATTTTATAAAGCCTTTCAAAACAAGGACTTTGAAACCAACATTTCGATTTCTACTTTGATATCTGATGCTTTTTTATATTAAAATTGCCTAAATAAATGCCACAAATTAGATAATAACATTTTGGACAACACGTTTTCAGCATAAAATATTCAACAACGTATTCCTTTATTTATTTTTTTTTCCAAATTTGTCATAATTTTGGGACATTTCTTAGCATTATATCAGCATAAAGTTTTCTTGTAAAAACTAATTTTCTTAAACTTTTGGCATCAAATAAGTTTTATTTATTTCGTTTGACTCAAATTTGTTATTTTGGATAATTTGTGTCACAGTTTCGAGCTGCTGCTGCCCTGTTTTCCCATCATTTTTTCTTCTGGAAAGTTTTCTTTTATAGAGTTGCGCAAGTAAATCAATTTTTTTACCTTATTTCTGATAATATTTTTCTTTACAAAAATGTGTCATAAATTGTTGATACATTTTTTTTTTAAATATTAAAATTTTTATACAATTAATTTTATTTTTCTCCCGCAGAAATGCTCGTCACAAATTATGGCACAATTTATTTTTTAGCCCTAAATATTTCTGGTCTCTAACAAATAAAATTTTTAATTGCATTTTTAATTTTCCATCATTTTACTTCTTGCCCCCTGTTCTGGAACACTTTGTTTCGGCCAAAAATAGTGTTTGCGAAAGCGATTTTTCTAGTTTTTGTTTTTGTTTAATTTAGGCAAATTTTTGTCACAAATGCTGGAATTTTTAAGGATAATATTTATATAATTTCGTTAAAATATAATTCTTTTAGACGGAATTCTTTAAAAAAAATAAGCTTTCAATAATTTTTTACATATACTTTTTTGGCACAAATTTTGGGACAGTTGTTTTTTTAACAAAATATTTCTTTTGACATCTTTATTTAAATCATTTGTTAAACTTGGTCATTTTTATATAAATTTTCCATTTTGCACATTTTGGGACAACTTTTTTAAGCTGAAACGGAGCTTTTGAATGGCAACTTGTTCAAAAAAAAAAAATTATAATTCATATGATTTTCTAACTTTATTTCTTTAATAATATTTGTCCCAAATTTTGGGACCAGAGTTTTGTGTGAGGTATTTTTCAATTACCGCGCTAATTATATAGTTTGAAGAGTTTCCTCATGTAACAAAGTGAAGTTTCTTTATTTTGCTTAATGAAAAATATTATTTGTAATATATTTTTAGTTAAAGTTTTGTTGCTGTTATATTTGAGCAAGAGTTTATGGAATGCTATTGCCCTGTCTTTTGTTTCTATAGTCTGAAAATATATTCTTTTAAAATAAAGTTTATTACAGTTTTTACATTGTTTGGATTTTTTTTATATTTTGATTCTGCGAGTTATTGTCGCTGTGGCTTAAAGGGTTAAGATGCCTTATTATTTTGATAACTTTCAACAGACCTATTTAAATTTTGTTGTCCACATTTAATGTAACAATCAAACCAAAACAACTATAACAACAAACAGACATCATTATGGTTACGATTTGGTTGGCATCTCTTATGAACGTTTTGGTTGTTTTGTTGCTGCTCATCAAATCCTGATGGCGGCCATCGGTTCTCAGCCTGAACTTCTTTCGCTGCTTAAGCACTCATTAAGAAAATAATGGAAATTTTATATCATTTATGGCAATTTAAATTCTAAAATTTCATTTAACAAAAAAGAAAAGAAACGAAAGCCAACAAGCAACTGACAAATGTTGCAAAACATTTAGAGAATTTTGGCCAAACCACAAAAAGAAATTGATAAAAATCAATAAGAAAATATTTATTTAAAATTCTTTTTTCCTAAACAAAATTATTCTTATATGTATATAAGATTACTGGCGTCTAGTTACAAAAAACAATAGTTTAGTGCGAGATTAGAATTAAAGTGTCACAGTGAGGTCAAATTAGAGGGCAGTGTTTTGAATTTATTTAAAGTTTTAGATTAAAAAAAAAATTACATCTTATAAAAAGCCCAAAAAACGAACTTAATATTTTGTTTCTGGTTGTTTTTTTTGGAAGTTTGATAATATCCAAATTCCGTTTGTCATGTCATGCCCCCCACTGTTCGCTTTAAATACTCATCTCCTACAAGTCTATTCAAAGCTGTGGCTGGTTGGTTTTGTTAAATAGATAGAAACTATTATCTTTTTCGTTAAGTTTTAAGTACATGAGTGTTTTTTAATCTCGATATCTTGTTTTTCTAGTTATCATTATCATTTGCTATAAATTTCATAATTAATAATTGTTTTAAAATTTTATAAATGATGGTTGTTTCACTCAGCCCCATATTTACAAAATACCATGTAATTTGAGTAGAATTATGAAAAATGATTATGGCTGTGTAGAAAATATGCTGAGATATAATTGGTTAAGTAAATGTTTGCCGCAACGGAGCAGAGCGTTGGGGCAAAAAGTAGAAGAACCAGAAAATGCATGGCAAAAGAAACCGAAGGCGTATTATTAAACGGTAGATGGAGTTTTTTGTTATTAAGTCGGTTTTTTTTTTGTTTGTTTTTTGATAAAAAAAAATATTTTCCTATTAAATGAAATAGTTTCTCGTTTTTGTAATGAAATTGTGCTTAAAAGTGAAGTGAAAATATGATAATTGTTGTTTAATGGCAAGAAATGTTTTCAGTTGGAATTAAACGAATCTAAATTGAAAGAGATAATTTTTAGCAAAAAAAAAAAAAAAAAGAAGCACAACAAAAAGACAAAAAGACACAATTAAAAATGAGCAAGTGATTTTAAGATAGAAAAGTGCATGGCTTAAAAATATATGACTATATGACAATTTTAGTACAGAACTATAAATATGGTTTGATGAATTTATGACAATATGAGTCCAGAAAAGGAAAAATTAAACGTTCATAGAGCAAAAACCTGACGGAATAAGTAGATATTATAGTCATGCGCTAAAGATGCGACTAAAAGCATAAATGGCATACGTGACAATAAAACAAATGAATATTTTATTATAAAATTATAAGACCAAATATTTTACTGACGACTTTGTAATACAATAAATAAATTATTCAAAGTCTGTAAATACAATATGAATATAGGAAAAGAATGAATAAGTAACTCAAGACGTGGAAATCTTTATGATAACATGGAGGTACACCAGTCTAAAGTTATTACAGACTAATAACTATTATTTTCCTTTTATTATTATACAATATAATAACAATTTTATAAAAGTCCTGGCATACATAAGACTATTTTATTACCTGATCTTAGAGGCTTGACTAATTATAAAGTCGTATTAGTTCAGTGACATGAATACGTGATATTTGTGACTAATTTTGAGTGAATGCCTTAAAATCGAAGTACAGGTAACTTCATGACTATATGAGACTATATCAATACTTACCTGCCAGATTATATAGGGCTATACTATCAAAACACTGCAATTGTAAGAATTGTATAACTACTTGCCTACTTTTTAGCCATATGCTGGTACAACTATATGCTTATACAACTATATAATTACATACGACACGGAGAATTTATATGATCTTACGACTACATGATAATATGACTGTATGATAATGCCACTACATATAGTATAACGATCCTTTGCTATTAATAATGGATATAGGGTTGTGTTACTATATTACTCTATATGAAAGTATTATAATATTACTATAAAACTATACAATTATATGAGTATATGACTGAAAATTTGTATGACAGAATTACTATGCAATAATATTACTATATGTCTGCCTAACAATACAACTCTATGACATCGCCACAGAATATATAGTATAACAGATCTATACTATCTACACTAATTTCATGATATGACTATATGGTGATATGACTATATTATTGCATGAAAATTTGATAATATACATATATACTTATATGAATAGACAACTGAAAATTTCTAAGACATAATTAGTATATGACAATATTACTGTATAACTTTACCACTACATGATAATAAGCCTGTAGGGCAATGCAATTATATAACAATACGACTATATATACTCATTTTTCTACACTATAAATAACCACTATATGGTTGATAACTATATATATTACTATGATTTATTAGTGATATATATATTAATGACTATATGATTTTTGGCTCAATTTTTGCTTGATATCCAATGCCTGTACTCGTATGCATATACAAAGCGTAACTGTCTGACAATATGTCTTTATGTCATATTACCATGTGATAGTATTAACATTTTTGTGTGGGCCAGTACTCAGGGGCGGACCTCTACACAGGCAGTGCATTGTACCAGAAGTGGTTTGGGGAAGAAGAAAGACACTGTTTTGCCTGTTCAGTGCCTGGTGTACATATACCTTCGACAGTGCCCATTCAAACATCAGTTAACCCAACCGTTGCGCCTTTTTTATGCTGTATTTGTGTTTTTTGTTATTGTTTCTACTTGAAAAAAAATTGTCTCAATTGTTTCTTCACCATAATCTTTGTTAGGAGTTCGATTCCTACGGTCTTTGGACAATTGTTCGAATACTCTACCAAATCATCCATCCAGGCACTCAATACAATTGTATCATATTACAACTATATGACTATATAACAAAATCTGACTATATAGTAAATATATGAACATATTCTATTGTGTATATAATTTAATTAAGGCACCAAATATTTTGAAATATATAAACATATGATTGTGACCATATTTATAATGACAATATTTTAGGCTCTGGACATATACAACCGCTTTCGATTATGGCCTCACTGTTCCATCACTTTGTTGTTATATAACTCAGTACAAATACATATAATTTTGGATTTTCTTCTATATGAATTTATACTTTGTGGGAACATGTGACTTTATAGGAATATTTGATCGCGTTTGGAGGCATGACTATATAATTCAATGACATTTAATGGAATACTTGATTAAATTACGTTACAGAATTTGGATTATATGACAAAAATATAATCTGTCATATATTAAGACAGTAAAATTTTAGCGTAATCACATGGAAATACAAGCACTCGTAGATAAGTTTATCCATTCTTGAAATCATATTTAATGTAATTCATGGCTGTATGACACTACAAAATTTTTTATTACATGACAAAAATATTACTGGATTATTAATGACTGTAAGATTTAAGCACTAGATACTGGTGGGATCTTATTTATTGCTTTTCCTATTGCCTTAATATTCTTATATCTGTTTCTATAATTTGGTGTTCTGAAACATTTTTTCTCGCTTTATTGATTTCACACATGTTTTGGGTGACACATTCCCGTTGTTGAGACAAATCTATGAGTTTTCTTTTCTTCACCTTTTCCCTGAAGTGGTAATTTTATTGTGAAGTATAATTATTCTAAAGTAATTTTATTTTATTCTACCAGTTCAATAATTCTATTTCAAATGCACTTGGCATAATAAAAAGTTTTTATTTACTTATTTAATTCAACTCTTTGGCTTTGAAAGATATTAAAATTTTCTCAAAATCAAGTCTCAATTTTTCATGGCTGGATGACTGGTCATGTCGTTTTATGGGGTTGTAAAATATTCCAGCAAGATGTCATGTTCTTTTATTTATTAGTAGTTTTTATTAAGTATTACAGTGTTTATATAAATCAGTGCATTGCGTTTGGATCTGATTGCAGGATTTGATATGATATTCATGACGTGTAAGTGTAAGAATTTAAACTTTAAGAAATTTAATCAAGTCCTAAATATGATTTAAGTATCGAACGAATTTTGAAATGTTATATTAATATATATATATATCAATCTTTAAGACTTAGTAAACCCATATTGCTAACAAAGTCTATCTGTCGCCAAAATATGTCACTTTGATTTGTATTATTAACACATTTTATCACTCCTGCCAATATTTACTAATAAAACCAAATGTTTTATACTTTTTTCTTACAAAATTCAATATATCTTTTTTCATTTAATTTGTATTGGAAACAGGGGCTTTTGTTCTGGAAACAAACACTGAATAGAATCAGCACATAAACCCACCACATTTAGATGTCTATCTCCATTCAATATACATATGTTGAAAATTTGTATAAGAAAACACGTTCTAGGTTTTGACAACGCAATAATGTGACAAAAGAAGAATACCAGGAACTAAATGTCAATTATTTGTTATCCAACATTCGTTTTCGATTGCTTGTTTTGCTGTTTATGGGCGACGAGTTGCACCAGTATTTTCAGTAGTTAGAAGGGACAGCAGATTGCAGTAGTTGCAGTCGTACTAACAGTAGTTAGAACAGGCAGTTTATTACGTTACATATGAATGTGACAGCTAGAGCTGAATAGGGTGTTCCTTGAAATTTAATATATTCAGGTTTTAAGAGCTGAACGCATACGGCTGTCCTGAGACTCAAATTTTCAGACTTCAACTTTAACTGCAACTTAAATTTCGCAGAGAGAAAGAGAGAGAGAGTTTAAGGTAAAGCGCTCTGAAATTTGTTTCATTTTATATTATAGTAATAAATTTTCACTATAGATTTTAAAACGCACAAACTCTTATAACCAAAACTTAACCTCTTATAACGTATTTATCTTATAACTCTGTTCTCGCTTAAACTGATTTATATAGGGGCTTCATTATTTATTGTCTTATACTCTTACGTTTTTGGTACTTCTTATAAGTTTTTAAGTTTAGCGATCCAATTTTCTTAGACAGTTTCCACTGTATTGTTTTGTATTGCTCCAGCTTAAAACTTTTACTCTATATATAATATTGTTATTCTCACTTAGTAATACAAGCTTGCAATACCGCAATAAGACAATAAACTTTTACACTAATATATAATTGTACTATTATATTATATAAAACTATTCCACTATTATACAATCATAATATTATACGATTATACATCCATATAATCAAACTCTTATGCCATTAAACCATTATATAATAGACTCTTATACCATTATACTACTCGCATTGTGGTATTATACTCTCATACTATTTAACTATTATACCATTGTATTATTATTAATATACCATTGCATTATTCTGCTATTATACTAGTATGCTATTAGCATATTGTACATGTATACAATGATGCTATTATAATATTGTATTATACTACTATACTTCTATACTATTATATTACTATACTACAATATTAAACTTGTACACTGTTACACTACTGTAATATTGTTCCACTACATTCTTACATCATTCTGCAATACTACTCCACTATTATACTACTATATTATTATACTATAAGCTATGAAACTTCTGAAGAATTATTCTGTTATAATATTGCCCCAGAAAAACTATTAAAAATTTACATACTTGTATCTTTTGCTCATTTTTCTTTGATTTTAATATTCCTGGAGTTTTAATTATCCCTTCTTCCAACCTATAAGTACTTTATTTTATTCTGTGCTAATTTATATGAATATGTGTCATATGTCATATGCCTTTACCCTCGTGATATAACAATTTTTGGTTGTTTTAACTGAAAGGCTCTGAAACTCTTATACTCATTCCGTTCGTTATAAGACTTCTATCTTCTGTGCTTATAATTCGCACATTTTATTCTGCCGTTTTGCGATTTATTCTGTTATTCTGGATGTTGTATTCATTTGTTTTTTTTTTGTTTTTATTTACTTTTTATATTCGACCTGGACACCCTATAACATCGTTAAAACAACAATCTCGATAAGTCTTAAATCAATGCCAAAAACCACACAATTGTCATAAATAAATTTGTTACTCGTCGAGTTCAAGATAAAACACACACGTAGCAAAAGTATTAGGCCGAATTCTTTAGCCAGGACAGACCGGCTACACCAACAAATCCGAAACAACAACAAAATTAGTAAAACAGCAGGGCATGTTGACACATTAATCGTTGTCCCGTTTATCAACCAGTGTTTGAATGTTTTGAAAAACAAAACAAGGGATATTTTCAAAACTCAAAAAAGGACAAGATTTTTATCTTGAGAAATTTTATTTGTTGCATTAATGTCATTGTTCGTTGTGTGGCTTCCACAGACGTTTGTTCAATAAAACTGAATTAATTTCATTTTCATATTTTAGTATGTGTCTTATCATCTTCCCAAAATATAAAAATCAAATATTTTAGTGTTTCGAAACTATTGCTTGATTGAACGGGCGCGGGCTGCGCTACTTGGTATGCGGGTCGGGCACACGATGAAGTTGAGCTAAAGCCCCGTTAAGTTCCTGATACTTTTCGTTAGTTTTATGTATACAATTTAGTTGGCCAACGATTTGTTGCTAAAGATAAGCCCCATCAAGGCACGAACTGGCCACATTTTGTTCGGCAATAGTTGTGTTTCCGGTACTGATTTTACTCACTCATTAAGATGTTTAGCAGTGAAATTGTTTTTTTTTTTTTTTTTGTTAATTTAGCTTTTTTCAGTACGATTACATTGACTGTACATGAAACTATAAATTATTTGACACCTGCTAGAAAGCTGTGGAAAAAATTGTTTGTAAGTTTTAGACTCGATGTTCGATACTCTGAAATTGATTGGAATCATTTTTTTTATTAGGAATAAAATACCTGTTTAACTCTTTTTAATCATTCCTGTTTGGAACCCCATGTTTTTGATTATGCATTTACTTTTGGAGAAAAAACGCATTTCGCATTACAAACCTGTTGTCGTCATTTAAATCACATTCATTAAGAATTTATATTTTCGAGTTTGTAGTTCCTTTTCCATTGAAATGCTACCGACTGTTAATTTTAGTATTTAAATCCTAAGTTTTCGTCTGTATAGATTTTCTTTTTGAATGGAATTTCATAAACGAGTTGTGTTCATATTTTACGCTCGATTTTAAAACATAATAAGATTAAATTCGAAATTTTGATTGTATCGCTTTTTTTAAACAGCGTAAAAAAGCAAAGAAAAATTAACATTTCTGAAGATAACAGCAGCTTAAAATTAATAAGAAATAGATTTAGAGAAAAATGTTTTGGTGTTTAATTTAAAGAATTACAATACAAATTTGTATTTTTAATAAACTGAAAAAGTTTCCAACGACATGTTATGCTCGATTAAATTGGGGCTTATTTCTTTTTTTTTTGGAGAGAAACCCGAAAAAGAAGGTCATTGATTGGAGTACTAGATAAGAAGCGTGTAACATTTGGGTTGGTTGGAAAAACTTAAAGAAAATACATATATTAAAAATTTTGTTGAGTTGTTTCCAAGCATTTGCCAAGGGAAAGCACACATTAATAATCAAGTCTTTAGACAACTTAAGTTTATGCGACGTGCAAATATCGTACTTAAATCTCTCACTCACTTATACTCAACATGTCAAACGGACTTAAGTATCTCTCATAAATAGATTGAAATATCATAGCGAAGCATTTTGCAGATTCATAAGCATCTCTCTATATCTCACAGATACTTCAATATGTCATAGATACTTATGCTTAAATATCTCATTGACACAGAAGTATCTCACAGATATTAACGTATCTTAAAGACACTTAAAGAGATTTATGTACCTCACATATACATAAGTATTTCTCAGATATTTAGGTATCTGAAGTATACTAAAAGTATCTTGCAGATGCTAAAGTATCTTGCAGATGCTAAATTATCTTATAGATGCTTAAGTATCTTACAAATGCTAAAGTATCTTACAGATGCTAAATTGTCTTACAGATGCTAAATTGTGATACAGATGCTAAAGTATCTTACAGATGCTAAAGTATCTTACAGATGCTAAAGTATCTTACAGATGCTAAAGTATCTTATAGATACTAAAGTATCTTATAGATGCTAAAGTATCTTACAGATGCTAAAGTATCTTACAGATGCTAAAGTATCTTACAGATACTAAAGTATCTTATAGATGCTAAAGTATCTTACAGATGCTAAAGTATCTTACAGATGCTAAAGTATCTTACAGATGCTAAAGTATCTTACAGATACTAAAGTATCTTATAGATGCTAAAGTATCTTACAGATGCTAAAGTATCGAGAAACTTGCATATTTTGGCAGATATTTGCAACTGTGTGTGTCACAGACATTTAACAGATACTTCAATCTATCATTTATCTGTTACATATAGTCAAGTATGCCACAAATATTTAAGTATCTTGCTGCGGCATACAGATATAATCTCTTAAATACTTATATATTTACTTTTGCTTGAGCATCTCACAGTGGCTTAATTATCTGGCAGATACTAAACTCAAATTTTGTGCAATACATTGTGAATAAGTTCACAAGACCTTAACTTTTAATACAATTAAACTTTTTGTCGGCTGTTAAGTTCTAATCTGAAGCAAATTAACTCATAACAAATATCAAATATATATATATATAAATCAAAGCAAATCTTTCAGGAAAATATAAAGAGGTTAACAAACCTCTAAAAGAGTGTTACTGTTTTCGAGTACAAACAAATCTCTGTGTTTGCCTGCCGGTAAAAGAAAAAACATTGGCCTGAAGAAAAACACTCCCATGTAACACTTCGTTTTTATGCCATTTATGGTCCATTTGTTATAGTATTAAGTGTTCGAAATTCATAACGTAGTCGAAACACAGTCGTCAGTGTTAATCATCAGAACAAACAGTCGTTCGAAAGGGCAGAAATAAATTGGTAACAATTGCTGAAACCTTGTGCTGGCTAGAAGAAAGAAACTTTTCTTTTATGACATTAAATAAAAAAAAAACGAACTTTAGAACAGGGATTCTCAAACGAAATGGGAATGGCAATAAATAGCGCAAGTTTGTAGGACTTTGTCATAGAAATCGCAACTGCATTTTATCACAGCAAATGGTTTCCGACAATCATTTACGTGTTACGCATAAAAAATATTTTAATATTGGGGCTGTTTATTGTAATTTCAAATTGATTTTTAATATATTTTCTCATGGTCCATCCCAAATGAGCCGCTTCATGAATAAAAAGTGATCAGGCATTAGAAGAAGAAAAAACTAATACATATTTAAGATTCCCTGCTGTTACAGACGTTACTTTTTATTTGGTCAGTTTTCAAATCGTCATATAAGATTTACAGTAGCTGGTCTTCGGCCATATTCGGTTCCCACAATCATTCGCATTCAGAGCAATTTGTTTAAGATTTTGTCACTTTTATTAGTAGTTTTATGCTCTTAGTTTATTTACTGGGTTTTTAAAAGATTCCCATTCAAATGGACTTAAAATATTAAAATGAAAATACTTATTTACCAGCTAAACATTAACATTAACAAAATCGAAATTTTTGTAAATTTTAAGAATTTACAAATTTTATGTCTAATATATTTGATAACAAAAGTTATTAGACAAGAATCTAATAGTTTTTGTTTAATTTTATTACATATATTTATAGCTACTGTTGAATTTGTTTCCTTTTTTCTAAATATGATTTAGTTTTTATAGTTCAGGCTTCTTAAATTAAATCAATAGGCTACAAAGTAAGTTTTTATTTACCTTTAAAGGCGTTAAAAAGAGGAACGGAACTTAGGGCCAGCATTTCAAAAGCGCAAATAAACGATAAAAATTAGGCTTAAAGTGGGTCTATTGTTTTCCTGTTTTAAAATCATTTACATTAAAATCTAACCATTTAAAATCCCTGACAAGAAATAATTTAAAAGTCATATAATTTGTTCTCTCATTGTGGGCTAAAGTTTCAAGGATTTCAGTTTTCCTGTTTTTTATGACACAAACTTTACGTGACATATTCTTTAATATTCTATTGATACAATAATTAAAATTAATTTTTCTTATACTCGATACGTTTGTTTTGTGTCATGACATTAACCTTGTTGGACCTTTAAATGATAGTATTTTATGGCACTTTGACAACCTGCTGTTAATCACTGATAAGAGCTTTAAGCGTGAGTCATGTTGGTTTAGAACTAAAGAGTTTAGAACTAAAACCATGACTTGACTCATATAAACAAGAGTCATGCAAGTTTTTACTAATACCAGATAAATTAAATAAATTCAGTTTTAATAAAATATTATAAATTATGGCAGCAAATAAGAGAAACTGTAATAAAGAAAATCTAATAATCGGCAAAACGAAATCCCCGCACCACTGAATGCACGATTTACCATATTCTGGGGCGTTCACATTGTCACCAGGAGGTTGTGACATTTTTTTCCCGTCATTTTGGCCAAAATGCAGCTATAATTGCCAACTTGCCGCAATAATGTCCTCAGGAAACTGGCACAATGGGATATAAATTCTTCTTTTCCAAATAAATAAAACAAAGAAAGAGATCAGTTTGACTCTGGTACAAAGAAAAATAAAACGTGTATTAGTCTTCCATTTTTGCGTTTGTTTTTGAAATTTTTTTTCATCAGAATTGTTCTTTTATCACGGCAGTTTATCAACTTCGATCGATTGAATTATAGCACAAGTCCCAGCACTTTTGTAAAAAAGATTAATTAACATGAGATCGATTCAGATCTGCGAATTTCATACTATCGCTGGTTGAAATACATGAACATTGTAAAAGGTGATCGCAGACGTAGAGTTGAGACCGAGTTGAAAAGTGTTTATGTCAAGATTGTTGAAGTCTCCGCTGGTCACAGAAATGATACATTCTGCTGATAGTGAGGGCTTAGCTGAACTCCATAAATATCATGAAATTTGAGGCTATAAATATGTAAGTAAAGCATTAGAGTTTTCAAATGCAAGACAGTTACGTTTGTAAGAATATAAGAGTGTTATAGGCACAAAAAGGACTTAAAAGTATAAGAATAGAATAGCAAAAGTGCTGAAGAGTTATTCGAATATGTATAAAATTATAAGTTTGTAATAGTATGAGAGTGTAATAGAGCAAGAGTAGGAGAACATAAGAATATAAAATTAAAAATATTAGAAGTACAAGAGTATAAGTATAAGAGATTAAAATAGTATGACAGTTTAGGAGTATAAGAGTATTAAACTGTAAGAATAAAACGTATAAGAGCGGAAGAGCTTAAGGATATGAGAGTCTAAGAAAGTACGAGTATAAATATAAAATTATAAGAGTATAAAGTAATAAGAACACAAAGGTATAAGAGCACAGAAGTATAAGAGTATACAAGTGTAAAAGTATAGAAGTTTAGCAGTGTGTTATGGCAAAAGTATAAAATTATAGAATATAACAGTTTAAAAATATAGAAATAAAAGAGTAAAAGAGCATAAAAAAAGTCTAGAAGTATAAGAGTCTGAAAGTTTAATATGTCAGAATATAACAGGGTAAGAACATTACAATATAAGAGTATAAGACAACAATGATACAAGAGTATGAAAGTATAGAAGTATAAAAGTATAAAGTTACAACAGCGAATAAAATAATAAGCAGATAGATATAATATTATGAGAGTTTACATAGAAATATAACAGTTTAAGATTATTGGAGCATAACAGAAAAATTTCAGAAAACAAAATCTTGGAGACTAAAATTCCAAGGTGTGTAGAACAGAAATTATTTAAAAAAGGGTTCTTAACACAGACTTTAAAAGGGATCTTACAATAGCCTTTAGATTAGGCAGAAAAACCAAAACTTCAGCTAAAAGTTGTACAATTGCAAAAATATCAAATTATTTGTTTTCTATTAATTTTAGGGTATTTACAGTGTCTGTTCGTCGACAGCACTAGAATTTACTGAAACACGATTTCAACACCATTCTGACAAAAGTCGGTATTTTCCCATTGATTTTATTAAATTTTTTGACACTGACTTTGCTAATGGCCTTTTTGCTTTTCTGCTATTCGTTTTTTTATTTTACATATTTAAAATAACAAGAAAATAATCACTTACTTAATAAAACAATAAATATTGTTAAACATGATTTAAAGCAAAACAGCATTTAAAACAATAAAACATTGTCGTAAGCAGCAGAAAACCTATTCTATGTTAAAAGGGGGTGGGGGGAAATCAATAGAAAAAGGCGTGAGGTATGCTTTTCTCGATAAACAAATAAATCATTTTTATTGAAATCCCAATATAGAAAAGAGTTATTGGAAATAAAAAATAAGTTATCAATATTGTTTTTATGCATATAATTATTGTTTAGCAGGCGAAGAAAAAAAACATTCTCAATGAATGAATAACTAAAACAAATTTAAACTTGACCTAATGGTATTTACACTAGAAGATTTTTTTCTTGGTAATTCATGGCATTAGTAACAAAACCACCCTGGCAAGACACAGTGGCTCCATGGCGGCAGTAGAAAAAAATCAAAACGTCTTCCCTCTCAAAGGAAAAAAATACACATATTTACATAAATTCAATTTTTTTTTTTGTTATAAAATTAAGAAGACAAAAAAGTAGTAAGAAAATATATAAAAAATATATATTTTTTCCACCATGACTAATGTTTAAGGTCGTTTGTTCATTTAATGGCTTTAAATGATTTTAAGTTGGAGGCTGCTCAACTGGCAGTCAGAAGGAAGGTGGTTGCTTCAAGAAAAGAGCTGCAGATGATGCCATTAATGTTCTCTTCCAAAATGTACGCTTCAGAACACGTACTTGTTATTTGTAAGAAACTTAAGTTTGTCTGTTCGTCTTTTAATTCTTTTTTTTTATGGATTTTGTAGTTGTTTTAAGCCGTGGTTTTTAACTGTTAAGCTGTCGTTTCATTTGACACATTTGAAGCTTTTTTTCTCCTGTTTGCAATTGTGTTTTTTTTTTCGCTCATTGTGCAACCGCAGCTGTTAAACAGGTGTTCTAAGGCAATAAAAACAAAAGGTTTTTAGGTAGAACGAACTAAAACTATTTCATACTAAAAACGAAAAAGTGTATTCAAAAAATTGGCATCACAATAATAATAATGAATAGACAAATTCATTTCACAAAATGGACTTTTGAGAAATCAAAGAATAGGAAATTTTCTTTCTAGAAATATCTATCTATAAATACAAATTTTATCTACTTAATATTAGATTTGAATACTTTCAAATACGACAAACCAAAAAAAAAAAAAAATTATTTGTCTCTTAAGTCTTTTGTGTTTGCCACCAAAAAATTTGTCATTCTTTTTTTTTTTTGTAAAGGAAGAAAACTCGCCGTTTCGTTAGTTTGTTAAAGAGTTTATCCTAAAATTTTTCTATCTCCACTTAGTCCTTTTTTCAGACCAGCTAAACTAATAGACAAATCATGACGTTTTGAATTTAGCGAACAAATGTTGTGTTTTTTTTTCTTCTTCGCTTTAGAGATGAGCACGAATTTGTTTTTGTTACTAGCAATAATGCTAAAAAAAATAATATATAAAAAAACCTTAGAACGTAGTATTCATTTATTTAAAATTTGAAGCAGAAAAACAAAAAACACAGATCTGAACTAACACCCGTACAAAAAGGAGTAGACAGCAAAACCCCGTTGAAAATCATACACCTCTTAATAGCAGCTCCATAAAATGGGTTGAAAAAAATTATAATGCAATTGCTTCGATGCAAAATGAAACAATAATGCAAATCGTGATTTAAAACTGAATGAAATTGAAATTAAAATAAATTAATGAAAAACCAAATTAGAGAAAAACGTACAGATTTTTTTCCCTTTCCTTGCAAATAATATAAATAAGTGGAAATAAATTTCGTATGACTGTGAAAGAAAAATTACTTTAGCACAATCTGATTCTGAGCTGAAATTATACTATCCAAAGCAAACTGACCAGAAAGGAGGGGTAATAGATTCAAATAATTAACAGAGAACGAATTAAACAAAATTTAAGAATTTTTTAAATAAAATTACAAAAATTTAAAGAGAAAGCATATATAAAAGAGATTGAACAGTTCAGGGCAAATAGTATAACAGAAGGGACGAAAAATGTTAAGGAATAAATATACACGAGTATAGAGGAAAGGATTTAATAGTTTAATTCTTCGAAAGCTTAATTCAATTGTATAATGGTATGGAAGTATAATATTGTATAACAGTATTACAGTATAACAGTATATACTAGTTAAAAAGTGCAATAAAATAATACAATAGTGTAATAGTACGACGTAACATCTAGTATAACAGTATAATAATATAATGAATAATGTATAATAGTATTATGGTATAACAGTATAACAGTATAGTGGTATAATAGTATAATTGTATAACAGTATAATAATATAATGTATAATAGTATAATAGTATAATTGTATAACAGTATAATAATATAATGTATAATAGTATAATAGTATAATAGTATAATAGTATAATAGTATAATAGTATAATAGTATAATAGTATAATAGTATAATAGTATAATAGTATAATAGTATAATAGTATAATAGTATAATAGTATAATAGTATAATAGTATAATAGTATAATAGTATAATAGTATAATAGTATAATAGTATAATAGTATAATAGTATAATAGTATAATAGTATAATAGTATAATAGTATAATAGTATAATAGTATAATAGTATAATAGTATAATAGTATAATAGTATAATAGTATAATAGTATAATAGTATAATAGTATAATAGTATAATAGTATAATAGTATAATAGTATAATAGTATAATAGTATAATAGTATAATAGTATAACAGTATAATAGTATAATAGTATAACAGTATAATGGTACAAGAGTATAATACTATAAAAGCATAATGGTATAAAAGTATAAGAGTATAATAGTATAATAGTATAATAGTATAATAGTATAATAGTATAATAGTATAATAGTATAATAGTATAATAGTATAATAGTATAATAGTATAATAGTATAATAGTATAATAGTATAATAGTATAATAGTATAATAGTATAATAGTATAATAGTATAATAGTATAATAGTATAATAGTATAATAGTATAATAGTATAATAGTATAATAGTATAATAGTATAATAGTATAATAGTATAATAGTATAATAGTATAATAGTATAATAGTATAATAGTATAATAGTATAATAGTATAATAGTATAATAGTATAATAGTATAATAGTATAATAGTATAATAGTATAATAGTATAATAGTATAATAGTATAATAGTATAATAGTATAATAGTATAATAGTATAATAGTATAATAGTATAATAGTATAATAGTATAACAGTATAATAGTATAATAGTATAACAGTATAATGGTACAAGAGTATAATACTATAAAAGCATAATGGTATAAAAGTATAAGAGTATAATAAGAAAATGGTATAACAGTATAAGAGTATAATACTATAAAAGCATAATGGTATAAAAGTATAAGAGTATAATACTATAAAAGCATAATGGTATAAAAGTATAAGAGTATAATAAGAAAATGGTATAACAGTATAAGAGTATAATACTATAGATCCCGTTACACTCTTATCCTGTCATACTTAACAGTATAATTATATAACAGTATAAATTTATAATATTGTCCAATAATATAATAGTATAAGAGTATAATAGTCCAATATATAGGGTGGTGTAATTTATGGCCCTATCGAAAGATGCTATAAATTCAATTATTCCCTTATTTGTAAAAATAAGGCGATTGATGTCTTATTGGCGTACGAGATTATATCACAAATTGCAAAGTTGAACTAACATTTAACGCCACTTGTAAATGCTTTAGCATCTTGCGCTAGAGTGGCAAGTTGTGGACCAGCTTGTAGCGGATTAGCATGATGTTGTAACAGTAAATTGCAAAAGTTTGTTGCTTTACATCGCATCAGATTTTAAGAACAACGAAAAGCGTCAAAACACATACAACAATAAAAATTGCCCCTATACATGGAATGAAAATTTGAATTTTATTTATATTGTGTTATTTTTTTGTGTGGTGTTTTTCGTTTATTTTAGAATATATGAAAAAAAAGTTTAAAACATTCAATGATTGATCTTAATTACCTCGAGCAGAACCAACAACAATGTTTTTTGTCTATTGATGCCATCAACGGCATGTGATGAAAGGATAATTAACTCATCATGTGCCGAAGCTGGGAATTAAACGAAACGAAACACAACTCACAAACCCTTCACAACTTAATTTACCGCACACAAACAGAAAATTAAATTCAAACTGCACAGATGGCCAGGAAACACAGTCAGTCTCCTACCAAAAAGCAAAACCAAATTAAAATGAAAATGAAAATAACAACAAAATACAAGTGGTAGCAGCCAACTTGATAGTGGTGTAGGCTTTAGTTTGAGCGTCTGTGCGGCTCTGCTGAAGTCCTCTTTATGAACGTCAAAATGTTGATTTTATATGATATTGACCCTTTGGGTAAGCGTGTCGATTTTCGTATGAGCCACACAGCAACAGCAACAACAAAAAGAGAAAAAGAGAAAAACAAATAAACTAAAATGCAACGAAAAATGCAATTAACTTGTGGGCGTTAACAAATTGGGGTGTTACCGTAAAGAGCAGCGAAAAAGAAAACAAAAAAATAAGCAAAAATATTGGAGTAATAAAAAATTAAAGCATCAAATTGTTACGAAACTGGGATCTGGTCGGGTACATAAATATAAAAATTTAATTTATTATTTGATCTAGATTTTAGGTGTGTGGTATGGAACAAATCCAAAAGGAAAAGAAATTGTGCGCAGGAGTTTATTGAGCCGTCAGAGTAGAATTTATTTTTCGGGTTCTTTTTGGGTCATAAATTTTAAAGTGAAAACATTTTAATGGAACAAAAAATAAAGAAGTCCAAAATTATGTTTGTTAAACAAAAATGTTGTTTAAAATATAAACGCAATATGATTTATCTTCTAAATACTTGAGTTAAACAAAAATCACTTTTTTTATGTGGCACTCCTTGATCCTTTGAATTAGCAAAAAATGAGCGTTCCTTGGAAATCTATCATTTGCTGTCATTTGTCGCTTGCAAAACAGGCCCCCTAAAAAATTTAAGTATGAACAAAACAAAAAATCTCTCAGCATTTGGCTGACAATTAACATGATTTTCATGTTATTTTTATTAATCCCTTGGACGTGTGTTGCTCGCACTTTGTTTTCCACAAAACCAGGATATAGTTTAGCATAATCCTTGACAAACAGCCAAATAAACAGTCCAAGACTTTTCACACATTTGCTGCCGATTGTGATTTTTTAACAGTCATTGATGTATGAAATTGCTGAAGCCAAACAAAGTAAATAAAACATTTAATCATTCATTTTATTTGAAAAGTCTGTGTGTATGTGTGTGTGTGTTTTCAACAAGGCAGGATTTAAAATTTTTAAGTTCTTAAATAAGCAAAAAACAGGCTTAGTGCAATAAATCCCAGTCTTGAATACTTGAAAATTTTCTACTTTAAGTCTGAACACATGTAAAATTGGGAATATTTTTATTTTGTTTTGCTTTCGAAATCAAGTCAAAGGAAACTCTCACATGTTCATGTGGCAGACACACGATCGCTCCACACAAAAGAGTTTTACATTTGAATAAAAACCATATTAATTTAGTATTTTGATTGTTTATTTAAATCACAGATTTAAGGGAAAATTTCCTCTCAACATGTTTTGCTGGCAGAAATCGTCAAAGAAATTTAAAAGTCACTCAGTTACAAATGATTCGTTTCTGGCTCAGTTATCTGCCGGCCCGAAACGTTTCAGGAAATGTTAAATTCTTAACATATGTTACAAGAAGCTGTTTGGGAATTTGAACGCCTGTCGAACCGCTCTACAGCACAAGTTTCTATTTTTGGCCAGCCCAATTATGCGGTCAACGTTTGTAATTATGGCTTCAGCAACTATTAAATTGAAATTAATTTGATGTTTAAATTTCACCGGCAAAGAAAATGTTTAATTGATTTATATCGTTTTCCTTCTTTTTGTCTAAATGTGTAAGTACTTTCGCTAATGATTCAACGTGGGAGTTTTTTTTTGTCTATCTCTTGTTTTAAAATTTAGTGTCTCAAAGAAAGTTTGAATAAATAACCATATGGTTCTGTTTTGTACAGTAACAGCCACTTCAAGAGGGCCCCTCTATTTAGTCCATTGTTCAGTTATTATTTGAAAACAATAATTATATATTCTAAAATCATGTTAAAAACGTTGTTTTCTGATTTAAGTTTAAGGACTATATAATTTGCATAGCAAAGTTTTAATAAAATGTAATACTTTTATGGGCGCCCACATCAGGGACGGCAAAATTGGTACAACTGTACTTTTGTTGGCACTATTCAAACTCGAAAAGTAAAATGCCATATTCGATCAAACTAAAAGGAATCCCCCCACCCGATTTGGCAATTTTATGTGGCAGTCATTTTACGGTGAAAACATACGTACCATGATTTTCTTTATATGTATGTAAATAGTTTATACAAACTCAATGTTGAATCGCTTTTTGTTATATTATAGTACAAATGATTGTTATTTTCTTAATAAATCTTTGCCATAAAAATAAAATAAATGTAAAAAATGTGTCTCACTGCAATTAAGGAGAGAAAAGTGCAATCTTTCCAGCTATTTGGTACAATTTTAAAATTTTCAATGCCATCCTTGGCCCAAATTTATAATATAATACTCTTGTAATGCTACTGTCATACTCTTATACTCTCGTACTATTAAATACAATTATTTTTTTACGGTTGTTACGGTCTTATATTTTTATACTACTTGTGTCGTACAAGTCTTATACAGGCGACTTGTCTAAATCTGTAGTTTATGTTGCCTTGTAACATTGTGCTCTCCAAACAGTTACATATCGAGCCTTTGCTGCAAAACAGTTATATCTCGCAAAAACTCAAACTTAGAAAAAGGCGTTTTCATTTTGTTTTAAATCTTGGAAGGCCATGGTGGAGGCATCTTCATCTGTAGAATTGCCAACATTAAAATTAGAATCAAACTAGTTTTCTTACTACGATGAGTATATCAGTGGCAAACCTTTCCACATACTTTGCTTAGAAATTTGAAATTTCGAATTAGGACCATGTAGCAGCAAAGGCTCGATAAATACTCTGGCCATATATAATTCAAATACTATAATTTTTAAATGATATTATACTCTTATACAGTTCTGTTCTTATTAAATTCTAATACAATTTGTAACATTTCAATGCGCTTATTGGTTTATACTTTTATATTATATTGGTCTTACACAGTTATTTTGCCTAAATCACGCAGTGATTAAACACATACGCCTACTTATGGACCTCTGCTCTTATACTATATATCCTACTCATACATACTCATACTCTTATAATATTAAACTCGTATACACTGTTTTTCTTTTTCACTTGTATATTATCCAGCTCTTTTACTCACTCTTTTACAGTGATTTTCTCTAAATCATTTTTGAATAGAGTTACTTTTATATATTTCATTACTCTTAAAACGTTGTGCTCTTAAAAAGTATATATGTCTTTCAATACTATAAGACTCATATCAAATTCTTTCTTGTTGCACTTTTACACTGTTAAATTATAATACAATCACTTTCACAATCACTGAAAAGTAAGTCCTTTTAGCTCATGGCTAAAAACTAAAATGCTTATCGTTTGCAGAATACGGAAAAAATATTACTTAGGCGGTTTTAAAATCGTCCGTGAGTTAAATTAACGCGATTTCAGCAAATGCTTGATACAGTTATTGTTCATTGCCACACACATAAGATCTTTTTAATCCCCATTAAGGATAATTTTACAATCACATTAAGGCAATTTTTTAGATCTATCATAAATTTCTGTTTAATGCAACAGCAAAAAACCTATGAAATGAAAAAGCATTTCATTAACTTGCAAAACTTGGCAAGCGCACAGCTGACAAAAATGTCATATACTCTTCAGGCCAGAGTTATATTTTAAAGTAAACAATGGCATAAACAATCGTATGTTTTGAAGGTGTCTGCGTTTTCACACAACAATTAATAATCAAACTCGTATTTTCGTATTGATTCTATTCGTTTTCTTATCAACTTATTTAGGTTCTGTGTACTTAATCTTAGTCTAAGTTTTAGTTTTCTCTTTTATTTTATTACTTATAAATTAGTTTAAGAAATACAATTGCAGCCAATGGGTGGAGTAGAGAAGACCACATGCCTTGCATGGTGTTAACAGCTTCTTATAATTGTCCGGGTGACTAAGTTAATATGGCCCGTGGCTTCATGGCCGCGTGGCCATGAAACGTAAAAGTCTTCAGTTATCTGAGACCAATCCGTCAACTACACCGAGAGAGACTCATAAATCGCCAAGCCCCATAAATAACAACAAGCCTCAACGCACTTACAAAATAATTACAATGACACGAGAACTGTTATTCTGCCCAAAGCTGCTGTAAGACTGATCCCTTTTTAAATACGCAACGAATTTCGGTAATTTTTATTTTGCAACAAATCTAAAAATTTTATACAATCCTATAGAATTGCCCTTTAGCCACCATTAAATGTCTGAATTTTGACCGTCGCTTATCGTGATTTCGGAAATGATTTCATAATCTTATCTGCTCTTGTCACATGCAAGTGTCCTCTTATACTCTATATTACTCTTATACACATTTGTGTTATACTCTAAAGTTGTATATTGTGACTTTATGTTCCTTCACTTTTATGCTATAACATTGTAATTCTTTTCATTTTACTGAATATTCTGTCACTTTCCAACTTTTCATTAATGCTTGTGTCACTGTTTCAAAAGTAATTTTTTTTGTTTGTTTGTTTCCAGCACTTTTTAAAGATTCCTTTATTAAATTAACTGCTTTAACTACATTGCAAATAATCTGCATACATTGAAAATAAATGGCAATTAAAAAAATAGATTTAGCAAAATCTCAAGCCCTCCATGACATCATAAAGTATATTTAATATTCGATGCCAATTTATGGTAATTGTTATCACGTCATCATCAGTGTTCACACCAGACGCACGGACGGACAACAGAATATTATACAAAACAAAAAAAAAACCAACACAGACAGGGAGCATGTAATGGTCGAGACCATAAGTAATTATTAAGATTAGAATGACATTGTTAAGTTATTACAACTCAACAACCAGCCGCTCCAGCGGCAGCAGCACTTGCAAAATCTATATTTATACGAGTGCAAATGGACAACGTAGAAGAAGAAGAAGACGAAGAAGAAGAGGAAAAAAGCAGCAAAATTAATAAACGTTTTTAGATTATTTTTCATGTGATCGGTAGTTTTGAAACACATGTGCGAATTATGAAACTGCGAGTACATATTGATTTATTTATGAACTCGTATAAATTTATTGAAGGTTGTGCGATTACGGCTGCATTTTTGAGAAGGTTTTGCTGGCAACTCGTAACAATTATGGTTGGAAAAGATGAATTGTGAAAAAATTAAATAAAAGCGCTGATTAAATACCAAATTAATTTACTGGTATTTTTTTTTTTTACTTTTCTTGCTCATGAATATTCATTTAAATATTTATGTTAGAAATTAAGTGGTAAATTATATGTTAAGCAAAATTTTTCTCATAGGCGATGACCATTGTTTTCTTTTACGTAGCGAAAATTACTTAAAAAAAGGAGCTGGAGATTTTCTATAAAAAACAAATTCTTGCATTCCAACAAAGAAATTTATGATTTGAAAAATTTACCTGTTTTAATTTAATCCAATAGAACAACTGCCTTTCGCAGTTTCTAATTGTTTTGTTTTTTGATTTAAAACATCATATAGCAACAACATCGCAATTTTCTAGCCTCTATTAGAAGTCCCGTGGGAGTCCTATTTGAAAGGCGACACCTGGCCTAAGGATCAACATACTCTCAGACAGTCAATCGGTCATGGAGGTTATAACCAGCTGTACATTCACGTCTCCTGGTAACTCCGAGCTAGATTTTTGCCGTCTGGCGGCGAGGACTTTTCATATGCTCGCTAATAAGATGGCCGATATCTATGCCAAACGTGAAACTGAGGAGGGTAACTCTTTTCTTTGGTGGCCTCCTCCAAAGGGAGATAAAGAAATGCACAACATGTGACTAGGGGAGAGATTTAAACGATAATAATTACCTTGAACATTCCAAAAAAAATTCCTAAACTTTGATATTAAGAAGGTGGACTTTCTTTTAAGTTTGGACATCCTAAGGACACAGTCAGGTTCACTTACAGGTTACGATGTAAGTAATAAGTCCCCATACAGAATTGGCATTTCCAACACAGGCAATTTGTAGAGTCGGCAGCGAAGGAACGCTTGATCAATAATGGTGTTGCGCTGTAGTGGGGCACAGGTGCGTCCAGGTATCAGCTCCCAACACTATCATTAACCGAGCTGAGCCAGTTCCTTGGGGTATCAAACCTGTGAGAGAAAAGGGAAAGTAAGTACAATAGATTAACGGTGGTGGTAGGGCAAAGGACTGTCTTGAGACCTCATTCTTATTATAGCGCACCATGTAAGAAGTTCATGTCGCTGACCTAAATTTGACCTCAGCAAATATACTTTTTATTTTAATTGCTTTTCAAAAGGTTTTCCCAATGATTATTCTTTTTGTTTTAAAATGTTTCAACAAACAATTCGTGATTTTGTGTTTTCTTTTTCATGAAGTAAAATTTGATCTAAAATTTTTTTCTTTATTGAACTCATTTCTCTGCTGACTTTCTACTTTTTTTCTTTGTTTTTTTTTTTTAAATATATAACAAAATTTATTTCCTGACTTTTTTCTCTAATATACAAAGAAAAAAAATATATGTATGTTATTTTTTTCACCAAAAGCTTAATCATGTTGTGTACATAAAACTCGAAAACAAATTTCATTCAATTTTGGTTTGTTTTTAATTGATTACTTGATATTTATTGTTGAATAAAAATAGGAATAAGAAATCCGAAAAACATACACAAGATTTTCAAATCAGTTAAATGAGTTATTTTCATAAAATTCCCACGCGTGGCGAGCCACCACTGATTATTGAACGAGAAGGGCCAATATTTCTAAAGTCATGATATAAATCATTTCGTTTAACATGTTACTTAGAGAACAGCGGTTACCCACTGTGAGTGAGAGCAGATACTGAAAAAAATCATATATAGCGAGTAGAAAGGAAAAGAAAAATTGTGTAAAAATGAAAGTTTTGGGTAAATAAACAAAGTTTAAAATTAATTAAAAACATTTATCACAAAAAATTTTTTTCCAGAGTAGTGACAAAATCAGCTCGAAGTATAAAAATAAAATTTTTGCCAAATAAATAAAATTTAAAATTAATTAAAAAACATTTTTCATAATAAAATTTTCCAGGGTAGTGACAAAATCAGCTGAAATTGTAAAAATGGAATTTTTATTGGCAAATAAATAAGCTCTGAAATGAATTAAAGAACATTAATGAAATTCCAAGGTAGTGACAAAATTATCTCAAAGTGTAAAAGTGGAATTTTTGGCAAAAAAAAAACAAAAGTTAATTAAAAACATTTAAAAAAAATTCCAGGGTAGTGACAAAATTGTCTGAAATACACAAGTTTACAATTATCTTAAAATAGCAATTTTTAAATATTTTTAAAAATATATACCCAAAGCAACTTAAAGAACCATTCTAAAAGGGAATGCTAGCAGGGAAGTGACTAAAATCATGCAAAATAAAAATATTTACCAGAATCCTATAACAAAATAAGAGATATAATAGATTTTCAAAAATATATCTTTGAATTCCTTAAATAAGTTGTTTAAAAATGTTGCTTTATAAACTATATAGTACCAGGGGAGTGACAAAATAATTTAAAATGTATAATATATAAAACACTTTTTCTTAAAACGAAATACAAATTGTTCATATATTTAAAAATATATTCTTAAAAAGATTAAATTTGATCAAAACGCGTGGCAACAGGGAGTGATAGAATTTTTCAAATTACATAAAAATATTAACATTTTAAAAGAATATAAACTTTTCGGGGGGAAATATTCTCAAATAAGGATAAGAAAATCATTTATTAATACGAAAGGAAACACTAAAGCTAAGTTTTAAAAAGCATTTTCTGACTATAAGTAAGTGAAATGTATGTCTAGTTAGTTGTCTGCTTCTTATTATATACACTTACAAATGTGCCAGGGGAAAAGTCTACCAAATTAAAATGTATCTGAACCTTTTTAGTGCATTTTAAGAGGAAAGTGACAACTCATTTCGAATTGTATGTCCCCAATTAATGGCATTATTAAACAAAACTTTAAAGTGATAATTTTCTCAACTCTCGAGCCAAGACCAGGGAATATACTCTGTGGACTGATGAAATTAGGAACATAAAAAGTAAAAACTTTTAGCACAACTTAAAATTTCGTTCATAAAATTTCCGTTTTTCTAACTCCTCTTTACACACGAATGCATCCAATCCGGGCAGGTATTTATTTAAAGCAGCTTAAGAAAACGCTGAGTATAACAAACACTCACTTTAACGAAAAACGAATGTCGGAACACACGATTGAAAAAAAAAATTATTTTACGTATTAAAAACGAAGCGAAAAAGGTGAGACTATTTTTTTGGACCAGCACTCAGCGGTCAATTCCTACATATTGAGTACATTGTACCGGAACTGGGTTGTGGAGGAAGGAAAGAAGGAGTAGTGTTTCGCTTTTTCTTTATTATATTGCAGGGATGATTAAGTTATACTACCGTTATTTTTTTACATACATATTCTAATCCTCCATGGAAAATATCCTGATATCTAGGAAAAGTTGTAGGAATGTAGCAGGATTAAATGCAAGGGCCGTATAACTGCACGGCAAGCTGTGGTTGCGAAGGATTGAACACAAGTGAATACGACTTCTAAAAGAAACTGCGGAAAAGCTGTCATCACGAGGTGACTTATTGCAGCCAATTTAAAGAAAGCTGCGTAAAATTATACTAGAAGAGGTCTTAACACATGACTCAATTTTGAATGTCGGCGAAACAGGTTTGTGTTGGAAGATGCTTCCAGGCAAAACATTTGTTCATGCTGGAGAAACAACTGCTCCCGGGAGGAAAATAACAAAAAAGAGGGAATTACTACAAGACAAACATTTATAAATAATTTGTTCACATCTCTGTAGTAATTAATTAACAATAAAACTTCGCTATATAACGAATCTTATACTATAACGAATAGGTCTGATATTATATCATTCGTTATACCGAGCTATGACTGTACTTATTTAAATAAAATTACTACTTCTAAGGCTGTGCAGAGAAATACCAGGGGAATACCAGATAATAACCTCATGCCTCACGCTTCACAAACGTATTGGCTGCTTATAAACAACATACAATAAAAACATTGTACTAAATTTTGCTTAATTTGGAAAATTCCTTACAGCCGGGGAGCTGCCAAAAAATTCATTGAAATAATTTTGAAGGAAGCCAGAAATTTGCGTCTCTCTCTCATTTTGATATTGAATAAAAATAAAGATGACTTAGACTTTAAAAATAGATTAGATCATTTCACCTGCATTAAAACTTATTTCGTATTCCATAACAAAAACAAACAAATATGATTTCGTTAAACAAAAAGGAAAAAAATTAATTATAATGAAATTAATCAATGTCAATAAAAATGACAAATACTGCTTTAACACGAACCAGTTTTAAAATCAAAAATTTATTTATTTTTCAATATCAAAATGAACGCTGTTAAAACACGATCTTGTCACTTCTTCTAATGAAATCTAATATCACTCGTGTTCGTCTTTTTTTAAATACTACAAGTTATTTCTCAACATTTTCAAATACTAATCACTGTGTGGCTCAAATCTAAGCAACAGATTCTTGTTTATGCAAATGTCTGTATTTGTACGACATACGAGTACGTACACATTTCAGAAACACCAAAATAAAAAAGGCTTTTAGCCAAAAAACACAAAAATATGCGTGTTTATTGTGTCAGCCTCATTCTTGTTTATATAATGTTGTTGCCTGTTACGTTTTTCATTTATCATCTTATTCATCATCTTTAGGCGATTTGCACACAAAACGAACAATATGCAAATTGTATTGGAAACTCAAATTGGCTAAAGCCAACTAAAGATCATTGATCTCAATTTTGCGTGTTAACTGAACTAAATAGCACCAGCGATCATTCGAATGACTTGACTAGGATAAGACAGTTTTGTGCGCAGAAGTGACAAACGGGGAAATGAACTGCTGAAATTGAGATACGACATGTGATGGTTAAGGATAAACAGGACACTTCCACACACAGCGCTTCAAAGGAGGTTCACTAGCAAAACGAAATAGAAACGTGTGTAGAACCAAAAAAAAAAAAACTAACAACTTTTCTCTAATAAAACTTCTATAGCAATTTTCAAAAAAATTTATAAAAAATCTAAGAAAAATGTGTGGAATTTCTTCCAAAATATTTATCGATATTAAAAATTGTCGCTATCAATGGCACAACTTTTCTGTTGCAATTTTATCAATATTAATATATTTTATACACAATTTATTGATACCAATTTTTGTATGTTAAACCTATCGAAAAGGCAAAATTTATCGATAACAGATATTTTCCATAAAAAATAATAGGGAAGTTCTGCAGAAAATTGATCGATGAGAAAATCTTGTCCGGGATATTTATCAATAAAGAAAATTTTGTAAAAAATAAAATAAATAAGATAATAAAAAAAACTCATCAATTGCAAAAACCTTCTACAGAAGATTTATCGATAACAACAATTGTGCTTTAAAAATGTATCGATAATCGGAAAGTTCTACAAAGAATTAATCGATTACAACTTATTTTTATAAAATATTTGTCAATGGCAAAATTTACCGTAAACAAAAATTTTTTATAGAAAATTTATCGATAATATGAATTTTCTATAAAAAAAATGTAACAATTACAAAAACCCTCTATAAAAGGTTCATTGATAATAAAAATATTCTATGGCAATTTATTGATGATATAAAATTTTTACAGAAAAAATAGGGGCAGATGTACAATTTTTACAAAAAATTTATCGATGACAACATTTTTTAAAAGATATTTGTTAATGGAAAAAATGTTCTCTAGAATATTTTGCAGTTAGCAATTTTATTTTACATAAAGTTTATCGATAACAAAAGTTTTCTATAAAAAAAGTTATTGATTTTATATAAAAAATTTGTCGACAACAAAAATATCTATTTTACAAATTTTCTACAGAAAATTGAATGATAATGAAAACCAAATATGCAAAATTTATAGATATAAAAAATATAATTTTAAAAAATTAAACGATGGCAAAAGTGTTGGGCAGATAACAAACATTTTGTATAGAAAATATATTGATACAAGAAACTTTCTTTAAAAAAAATTTATCGACAATATTTATCGATTTCCTCTAGAAAATTACAAACTGCTTATGCCAAATTTATTGAGAACAAAAATTTTCTAAGGACAAATGATCGGTGGTAAAAGTGATGAAATAGAAAATTTTCAATGGAAATTTTGATGATAATAAAAGTTTTCAATAGAAAATTTATCGCTTATAAAAAAAAGTTTTTAAAATATTCATCGATAACAAATCTATAGGAATATGGGGAAACAAATTTAATTCATTAAAATATTAAAAGTAATAAAAATTGGGCACAGAAAATTAAACTATAGTTTTCACTATTTTCCATTTTAAAAGAATTTGCCATAAAAGTCTCTGCAGAATATTCGTAAAAGAATTATTACAAAAAAAAAATCTCGAAATTTTTCAACAGCAAGATTTGCATTGAAAAATTTTTTGGCAGGCAAAACAAGAACAATCACTGAAATCCTCATTTTAAATTACAATCTGTCAAAATCGTTCATAATCTTGAGCTAATTTTCCTCATTCATAGCGATCGCCATTAATGGCCTTTCATCCTGTTGGCAACTTTTCAAAATCGTACCGAAAGCAATCGATCATACACATAAATTTTATAATTGATGTTTTATAAAGTTGAAAAATCAAAAGAATTATTTGCGCAGTCTGTAGCAGCGGAAAAATATGCTTTTGTTTGGCTCAAAAAAATAAAAAATAAAACGACTTGAAGTTTGGCAGCAGCATTGCGCGCTGATTGACACCAATTGAAACAACATCAACAGCCGACTGAAAGCGCTACAAAAGAAGTGTGAAATATCTTTCGCAGCCTTCAAACTGAACCCAAGAAGTGAGGAGAAAAAATCCAAAAATATTGCTGCAGAGGTTGTCCTGTGTGTGCAGTTGTTGTTGCTAGTGTTGCTTTTAAGGTTGTTGTAAATGTTGTCAATTTAAAGTAATTTCCGCCTTTGATTATGATTCTTTTTTTTTTGATTTCACCTCGCTTTTGGGTTGCCTGCTGTCTCCGGGGGTCTCTCGTTATAACGATTGCGTTCGAAAGAAGAAGAAAAAGCACTGTTTGTTGATCTTTTGTTGGGCTGAAAAAAGGATGTTCCTGTTTGTCTGTTTGTTTGTTTGTTTGTTTGTTTGTTCTGAAAGTGTGTTTTTACCCAAAATGCATTTAAAATGTCAGTTAATTTTTTCATGTCTGCTTTTGTAACAAATTGTCTACATGGTTTGTTTGTTGTTGGCTGTTGCCTGGCTGCGCGGCTGCACGGCTGCACGGCTGCGTGAAAATCGTTGGAGTAATTTTTTGTTATAAATTAGCTCAAGTGTATGCTTATCATTTCAACAAGACTACAAAACGATCAATCAATATCATTTATTGAGAAATTGTAGAAGAGAGAAGGCCAAAGTGTTGCGCATTTGGGAAAAGAATTTAAATCTGCTGGCCTTAATATTTTTCCGTTCTGCTTATAGTTGGTTGGTCGGTTGTTTAATTGCGGCGGAGCGGCGTTGATAGTGTTTTTAAGTTAAACAATTTTTAAAATTTTCAATTCAATTCAAGCTGCTTGAAAGAATAAACGGATTTTAGGAAGGTTCAACGAAAACGTTGAACTAATCCATATTTTGTAATTTATTGTGACATTTTGACTTTTGGCTTGCTGTTTGAAAAGTTAATCCAGTATCCGCATTTTGTCAATTTTCAAGGGCTAAACCGTAGATAATGTGTGACAAAACTCGAAAGCAGCAAACCCGCAACTCGTTATTAACTCAGATTACCCCTTTTTGACTTCTCTAGTCTTTGGATCGCATACAGCCTTTAAGGAGCAGACAAGCAAACGCTGTGCGACATGAAACGCATACAAACTAAGGATAAAATGCTGGCAGTGAGTTCTTTGAGCCAACACGCTGTTAGGATACAGAAACACCTCTTAGAAGACATCTTACCTGTTTGTTTTTCTTACAAAAAAAGGGTTGTTAAGCCCATTAATGTGTCACGCTACCGTTATACTTTCTGTCCGTTCAAACCGCACTGTGGTTTTTGAGGTTTCCTGTTCGCACTTCAGGCGGATTTCCTTTACCAGTCCAGTCTTTCACAAAAATGTTCATGCTTTAATTTTTTTCTTAAGCAGAATATCTTCGCTGGCAATTCTAAGCAAAAACTTTGCATAACACGCCTTCTTCTGGTATGTTTGTTCGTGTTTCCAAATGGGATTAGCCTTAGCAAATGCTGCAGTTCTGAAAGAAATTTAAAAATCTAGTTTTTGGAAATTTTGTTGTTTAGCCAAAAAAGATATGTTTTCTTTTGTGACCCTCCCCTCCTTCTGTATGCAGTTTTTTAAGTCCTTTGTACTGATTCCTGATAAAGCCTTTTAATAAATGTGACTTTTCTAATATTTGCTTCAGAAAATGTTTCATTGTTCCGCCATGATTTGCCAAATTTCCAATTTAAATAGTCGAACTGTTTACGTTGATATTTGTCTAACAAACAATCAATCATTTTCCGACAATTTCCAAAAACAAATCGTTTTGCCGAATGTCCCAGGAGTGTTGAAATATTTTTATTGGAAATCTGTCAGTCAGTCAAAGCAGCGCTCTGCAATAGTCATACAGAAAATTAAAAACAAAAAACGTGCAAAAAAATTATAGATAATGAAAATAACATTGAATTACATATTTTAGAACTGTCTGTCACTAATTTTTAGTAAGTGAAAAATTTTCAGTTTCATTTATTAGTTATCGATAAATATTCGTTTAGCAAAATTTTTTATAGATCATAAATCTTATTTCGTTATTGTTTAATTTTCAATAGAGTTTTTTTTATTATTGATAAAATTTTGAGCAAAAATGTTTTTGCTATCGATGAATTTTCCATGCAAAATACAGTTTTCTGTTATCGATATAAAATTTTTCTGTTATCGTTATATTTTTCTTCGATTTTTTTCCTTTTTTTTCTTGTTATCGTTGCACTCTTCACAGAAATTTATTTTGTTATCGATGAAATTTGCCTAAAAAAGTGATTTGTTAGCGACAAATTTTCTCTAGTAATTTCCTTTTTCTTTGTAATGGTTAAACTTTTTACAATATTTTTGAGATTTTTGTTTATTGGCGTATTTTCTATAGAAAATATTATTTTGATCGCTGTATTTTTGGTGGAAATATTTTGATATTGATGAATTTTCGATGGAAATATTTTTGTTTTCGTTAAATTTTCTGTAGTTTATTTTGTTATCGATAATTTTGTTTATGGAATATTGCTTTTCATTTTGATATCGCTAAATTTGTTTATAAAAAATATTAAAATTTGTTGTTTTACTAATTTTCTATAGATTGTTTTTTTCATACTATCGTTAAATTTCTATAGAAAATATTGTTGTCATCGATAACTTTTCTGCAGATATTTTTTTTGTTATCGATTTTTTTTTTTTTTTTTTGAGATAAAGGGTTGTTTGTCTTTTTGTTGTCCATAAATTTTCCCTAAAAATTATTTTTTTAATCAGTTTTTTATATAGCAGTTTTTGTTTCTTATCGTTTAGTACAGGGTTGAAATGGTTTTCCTTTTGCATAAACTTTCTATAGAAAATGACTTCACGTAGGGAGAATTTTTTTTATAGGAAACTTTTTTTTTTATTAAAAAAAAGAGATACCTATTTGGAGGCAAACATTTTCTACTGATTACATTATCAATTCTTAATTTATTAGTTACTCAACACAAAGTTATAAGTTGCAGTTTATGGCTTTTCGGTTTGTTTTTCATTTAAATACTAAAATCAGATGTTGTTTGGCATTCAACTGTCTACTTTGTAAGAAAATGTTTAGTTGTGGCTCATCATTGGCCATAATCCTTTTTAAATGGTTATTTTATGGCCAAAATTGTGTACTTAAACATTGATGATGTTGTTGTTGTTGTGGTTGTTGTCGTTTTTTTTTTAAATTTGTTTCTTTTTTGCATTCAGTGATTTGTAAGTGCAGACAATTGTTTGTTGTAAGCCAGAAGTCCTTTAGTTTGTTGTTGCTATGATAAATTTAATAAGCTTTTAAGTTTTCAAATTTGTCACTTAGTTCGAGTTTATTAGAAATTTCAGCAATTAATCTGGCTATTAAAGCATTATTTCGCTTTGCAGTGAAAAACCATAAACTTCGCTAAACTAACAATTTAAAAATGAAAATTTCTGACATAAAAACAGTAAGTTTGAGCATAAAAACACTTGGTGTTCTGAAGAAAATAACCATCGGTGTGCTTTTTGTTTTGTTTGTTTGTCTTAACTTTTAAGCTCAAGCTGTTCATTGTACCAAGTCATTACAAAATCGAACATTAAATACAAATTATTTTATTAATGCCATAAAAATGGATAAAGCAATGGCAACACATATCTGCCTATATATGTATGTATGTATGTACATATATGGATATGTATGTATGTATGTATGTATGTATGTATGTATGCCAATGTATGTTCAACATTTCATAAAGTTAATCAACAACAACAAACACAACAAGCACAATAACAGCAAAAGCAGCTACAGCAACAATAAAAATAAAACTGAAACTGGAAGAAAAAGAAAACCGAATGAAAAAATGCATTTGATTAAATGGTCAATAGCTCGAATGTGCGCTGTGCTGTCGGTTTTTTTAATGATCACGGCTTGCAATTGCAGTCAAAAATGTTGTTTATAGACTGCCCACCTAGCGGTTGTTGTAGTTTTTGTAATTATAACATAATATAATCATGTTTGAAACAAACATTTGATTACTCTCCTGCACACATACATACATACATACATACCTACATATGTACTTACCCAAAGTGTATAGATATCTGTATGTATGTATGTACATTTGTGCATAAATAAACTGAACGCAAAACCACAGCTGTTGGGTATTAAACATGAAATACAACAACAATAAAAAGACTACTTCAAATAAATAGATATGTATGTATGTACGTATGTATGTGGTCAGAAGAAACATTTGCTGCTTGAAAATTACATACCCACTTGCGTATGTACGTACGTACATACATATATAAATATCTTACTTTAGTTGCCAACGAAATAAGCCACGCCTTGTTTTCATACCCATCACCCTGTTTTATTAAAAAAAAAAAAACAACAACAATGCTCTGATCATAAGGCGAAGAACTGATCACTGTTTATTTGGAGTATTAGAGTACTCAAATACAACAACCACAAATTGTACACACACAACACAACAACAACAATAAAAGGCAAAAAAACGTCATTTTATTTTGCTGTTTTTGGCCTGCACACACATGAGAACGTCCACAATTCGAATGAAAATAATACGAGTGCTCTGCATTGGTCAATGAAATGAGAACATCTGTTATTTTATCAGCTACACACACACACGCACGCTTTGTTTACTAAACCAAATCAATAAAATGAACAACAACAGCACTGAACTGCCTGAAAATAAAACAAGTTTAAGAGCAAGACAGCGTTTATGTGGCTAGGCATTGTTTGTCTCTTTTTAGCTTTAGGACTGCAGAGGTGGTATTTAAAGTAGTTGCTTTTTATTAAAGGAACAGAAATGAGTGGTATGATAACTGATAGCCAGAGAGTGAAAGAGAGAGAGAGAGAGTGATTGAACTTGTATTGGTTTTTCAAAGAGTTATAAAAACCCGTTAAAGAGATATTTTTACTATTTTAATAACAGCAAAATGTTGATTTTGTTAGAGAGAAACTGTTAAAGTCTGAAAAATGAAAATTTTATTTGTCAGAGACGCAAAATTCAAATGTTAAAAGTATCAAATACTATATAATATTCCATATGTATTTATTTAATATTTTTTATATACTATTTATGTAACACATTTTAAAATCAAACAAAAAAATGTATATTTAATACGAATTAAGTAATTAAATGGAAATTAGAATGTTGTGTTCTAATTATTTTATATTAATCGTGTAATAATAGAAAAGATTGCAACGTTTGATAACAAATCAATTGTATTGAATTTATGTTTTATTAAATTGTTTATCCTAAAGCAGTCTGTCAGGAATTATTGCATAGACTTAATGAAATAAAATAATTTAAGTAAACAAATTATATCATCGAATTCTACTGCATAAAGCATAAATTAAAGCATAAGGAAACATTAAGCTTTTAGGTGCCATATTAAGTAGAGACTATCCCAAGCAATATATCATTTGTTCACTTAAACTATTTGAAATTTTCCATAAGACCAGTTAAATGTTTTTTTTTCTGCAAGTGTGGTGGTTTACTGCGACTATTAACTGCATTTGTTGCATATTCAATTTTTGATTATTTCATTCATTACCTTTAATGTCACACTAGACTTACCAGCAAAAAGCTGGTTCTAAATTTTCTGATTTTTACTAAAAATTATTTTGTTAAGAATATTACACACAACTGAATTCAAACGTTGTACAATGTGCCCGTTGTGTCACCTAAAAGCGTTCAATAGTTCTGCAGCTTTCAGAAAAACAACTCTCAAGTAAACAAGCGCCCATATATGTATGTATGTGGCTGCTACATTCGCTTTCTTAATCCCTTTACAATTAAGCTAATAATTGTATTGAACTTGTCTCTGTTTGTCTTGAAAGCCGCTGTCTAATATGACAAACATCCTGTGCAGTAATTAAAAAAAAAAAACTACTTCAAAAAAATTATGCTGAATTGGAAAAATGTTTCTATAAAACAGTTCTTTTTTTTTTTACTCTTACAAAGTCGCTGCAACTTTCAACATGATTCATACGTATAAAATTGAAACAAAAATCTGATTTGAATCAAAAGATTTAAGACACGAAACCTTTAATTGTAACATTCCATTCGTTCTCTTCGTTTGAAAACAACAAACAATGTTAGTTGAAATGTTTATTTAACATTCATGTTAACAATTAACAGCTGTGAGAAATAACAGCAACAAGATTAACAGATTTAGTGTAAAGAGAAAACTTGCCCTCAAAACTAACATTATGTTATTAACAGACGATTAATAACTGTTAATGAACTTTACTCTTACGAAGATATCCTCATGCCTGAGTTTTTAATGTTAAACCGACATGTTAGATAGATCAGGCCCCGTATACCTATAAGACTGTAGTTGTTGTTATTGTTTGCTTTGCGGTCTACGAAGCCAACAGTTAGAAATATTTTTAGTGCTTAATGTTGGTTTCAGCATGATGGTACGTACGTACATACGTGCTGCTGTTATGGCAGATCGCCCTGCTAAAGAATATTTTCTTTCAAAGGTGGCTGGCGGACTGTTTACGTTTTGGAAAAAATTTAGTTTTATGATTTTAGTAGAGCTGCTGCTGCTGCTGCTGCTGCTATTGATGTTTCCAGTAGAGCTCTAAGCATCTGTTATTGTTTTGTGTTTTTTTTGTTGTAGTTTTTCAATACCCGTTTCAGTTTTCGAGCAAATGATGATGATGGTGTGTTTTTTTTTTTTTTTTTTTTTTGGCAGACTGTTTGGTTGTTCATATATTGAGTCTCTGTAAACGTTTTAATGCTTGACTTTGTATCTCTATTCATGTGTTTCTGTGTAGTTGTAGTGTGTGTATTTTGAAGGCATTTTGCAGAACTGTTTAACATCACAGTCAGTCTTTAGTGGTACTTCGCGCTTCTTGCTGGTGCACGTACCGACGTTCGCTTTTATATCGAAAATAAACAACAGTTTTAAATAAATACTAAAACATAAGAAACAGAAAACGTTCGTGTTCAAACCAACCAGAAACCGATTAAACAAGCAACCGTTTCACGTCCAATTGTGTTAAAAGAAAAGTGTCTCAAATCACGAGTTTTGGCGGCGAAAAAAAAAGATGATTGCTAAAAAGGCCGTCGCTAGAGTAACTAAAATTTCAATACCCTAAAAATGAGGTTAATGATCAGAAAAAGTCACCCGCGTAAATGATTTCGGGTGTTAAATTTATGTTTAAAGCAACCCCTCAACATAATTTAAGCTGCGTATGAAATGTAAATGGCTTCAAGTGTTCAAATACCAACTCACACACATACATACATACATATATCTAAACTCATACAACTACATACGGTTATGAATATGAGTAGATGTACGTCTTTGTAAGTGGAGGCCATGCGCACGTGCGTGTTATACTCGTAATTGTGTTACAAAAGCTTAAACAATATAATTTGTGCAGCCTGTTAAATTTCTGGAACAAGTTTAAGCACTGACTGACTATATTTGTTTTTTTTTTATTGTGGAAATATTATTAACATTAATATAAATAAATTCCAATAAACATTAAATAAAAATAAAAACTAGATTCCATTCAATTTGTTTGAAAATTAACATAAACGACAAAAACTCGTAAGAGGCACTTATAAAATAATAAATGTTAATCTTCCGAGAACGGATCTCAACAATAGCAATAACAAAAAACTAAACAATTAAAAAATTTATTTAAATGAAATAAAAGCATAAAAAATATTTATGGTTGTAATAAATAATAAACGAAAACAAAAGAGAAGAACTGGAAAAATATTTATTTACCTAAAAGTTATGCAATGAACAGAAATAATTTAACATTTATGTATCGTAATTAAATAACAACCCAAAATCATATCTGAAGAATCTCAAAAATCTTTTGAATCAAAACTGCTTTAGGTTGCTTTGCGCAGTTAAATTGGTTCTTCTTTTTTACCCACAAATCTTAAGATTCCACGTTCCAGCCCTGACATAACGTTCTTGTTTGAAAACTGGGCTGCTCAGGTAGGCCGTGCCCGCGTTTTTCCCCAGCCTTAACCATTCAAAAATATATGCAAACACAAAAACATTGAAAAATTAACACCTCCCAGCAAACGATGTATTGCCGGGAAAACAAATTTATTAAAAAGCTGTAAAATTTTTATTTATATAGAAATAAGGATAAGTTCAATAGAGAATTAAAGCAAAGTTTTACTGCAACAACGTAACTTGTTGTTCTCCATTAGTCTGTCCACTTACGTGACTGCAAAGTTGCAAATAATTTGGTAGCAGAAATTTTTATTTTTTTAAAAAAAATGTGTATAAAGACTTATCTTAGGAAAAACCCCCATTTAAAATCCTTTATCCAATTTTATTCTTCTAAAGCAACACTTGACATTTCCATAACTGGACAATTAAAAACTGTTCTTTATCTAAAAACAAAACTCAAGTGACCATAAAAAAATGGAAAATTGTTCTTTTTATGAGGTTTTAAAATCAAATCCCAACCTAGAACTTAACGACAATTTCTTCAAAGTCTAGCATTTTGTTTTTGTTCACCATAAAAAAGCTGGACTTGCCATAATAAGGCAGGATTACGTTTATATATATAGAGCATTTGGGCCTATAAATTGTTACACAACAAACAACTGAACGATGATTGAAATAGAAACATACTTCTAAGAGTCACGCTGTTATCGCAAAATGAGCGGCAGGCGGGCCGATAAGCAGCTGTTGCAACCACATTTTTGGTGGATACTCCTTTTCTGTCGTTGTGACTCAGAATAAACCACTCTGAAAGAAACAACAGTTTTAAATTGGTGCGCAATTAAGGCAATCCACGCCAGTCCCAGTCCACGCATGTCACTAAGTGGATTAAAAGAATCAATTTTTCGCCCCTGATAAATTAACTTAAAAGTTTTCAAAGCTTTGCTTATATTTAGATTGTACCAGCACGATTAAGTGCTTTGTTCAAAAGAATATAAGAGCCGAAAACGGAACTTGTCGAAACAGAAACCAACCAGGTCTGGTGTATCCATCACCCAATCATACTTCCCGCAGGCTCCAGGAAAATGTTCTTAACAAGCCCACAAACCCCTACTAATGAAGTGATTCGTGAGAAGTTTTCCTTTGATTTGCTTATTCTTATGTTGAAGCGACATTGACAAATATGCAGCAACAAGTTAGAAAAAGCAAACAGAACTGCTCAGCATTACAACAATTCTCCGAATATTTCAAACTTTTAAATTCTTTTGATTTTGGCATCTTTGTCGTTTATTTTTTTTTGTAAAGTTTAACGTACGACTTTTCTTTAAGTCGTAGAATTAGTCATCATCGCCTAGAATTAGATATGAAAGTACTACTTTTATTTAAACAAAAAATGTTTTTATTTAAAGAGATCAGCAGGGATTTCACTCACCATTCCTTGTGTATACAAACAGGACTAAAACAACACATTAATACGGTATTACGCAGAAAATAAAATGCTTAATATTTTTTAAAAATTACTATATATTTTTAATAGGAAACAATGCCGGAATTCGATGATTAATTGTTAAACTTTATTAAACAAAGTTATCTGCTATTTGAGGCTTCATTGAAATTCAAGGGAAGTAAATCCTTGTTCAGCTTTTATGCCTTTGAACAAAAACATCAACGAAACCTTTAAATTGTTTCATTATTTCGAGCAGAGACAGTTGTTGCTTTTAATTTCGGTATTTTTTTATGAAACCATTTAGTTTTTCGAGCAAAGATAACTGTTATTACTAAAACCTATTTCTTCGAGCAGCAGCAACTGTTTTTATTACAATAATTTGTTATTCTATTACGAGTTTCTTGAGCACAAAATAGAGTTGTTATATATCTTTAATTTTTCAGCAGAAATTATTGATAATTTTACTATTTAAGTAGAAATAATTTTTGTAAATATTAATCTTCTAGGAACAATAACTCTTATTGTCAACATTTATATTTTCGAGCAGCAAAAAACTATTACCAAAAAAAAAAAAAGATTAACTGTTATTATTAACATGTATTTTTTCGAGCATCAATAACTTTTCACATTCTTCAATATTTCAAACTTTAAATTCTTTTGAATTTGGCATCTTTGTCGTTTTTTTTTTTTTTTTTTTGTAAAGTTTGACGTACGACTTTTCTTTCAGTCGTAGAGTTATTCATCATCGCCAAGAATTAGATATTTTAGATTTTTTAACACAAAATATGAAATTTATAAATTATACTCGATGAAATGAAATATTTATAATATATTTTTTTATAGCCTAAATTTAATTTTTGCATTTTCTAGTGCAATACAAAAATTATTTTTTTTTTATTATTTGAGCAAAAATAATTGCTTTGTGAAAACTTTGTTGTCGTGAACAGAAATAATAGTTCCTACTCATTAATGTTTCGGCGAAATTATAAGTAATATTATTTATTTTTGTTGTTGCTTTAAATAATATAAAAGTTAAAAATATATCAATTGATTCATTTGTACATAAAAATCTCTATTCATTATAACTATTACACGTATGACTATTAAGTTATAATAAAAAAGGTCTTATATATTAATGGCATATTTTTCTGGTTTTTATATAATTTATTAAATAAAATTACGCAAATTTGCTACTTTATTTTCATAAATATAGTAAATTTTTTAATATATTTTTTTGCTGTTGTTAATTTTATATTAAAATACTACTTAATGCTTTACAAAAATTATAATAAACATTTCTAAAGGAAAACTCCCAGTTCCCGTATAATTCTAATACAGATTTCAAAGTTTAAGAGCGCCATCAAATTTCTAACACCAACTAAAACTTTTCACACTTTCATAAAAAAGCAGCTAAACCAAACAAATAATTAAAAACTACAGATAGAAAGCAAATAGTAAAACTATAGAAAAAAGTGTTTAAACTACATACATTTTATTTAGCAAAAATCTCTCAACAAAGTTTTGTTATTTCGTTTTTTTTAGCCAATACAAACATTTCACACAATAAAGGTGTGGTCTGAAGGAGAAAATAAAAACACTACAAATATAAATATAAAATAAGATTCAACGGTGTAAATAAAAAAAATTTATAGAACTAAAACAAATAAACTTTCAGAATAAACAAATGAGACTAGAGCATTGGAGCAAAAATATTCCAAATAATAAAATTTAATTACACACGTCGCACAAAACAGCGCAAAATTCACACCAGAGAACTTTAAAGTTCTGAAGCAAAAATACATGCAAACCAAATTTCTTTGAAACTGTTGAGAAATAAAACATTAAGCTGGATTTCCATAGCAATAGGTAAGTAAGACAAGTGAAGTGAAGTGAAGTGAATAAGGAAGCTAAACTCTTCGTTCACGACAGTAGCTAATAATAATTTTATTTAATGTCTGTATAAATTTTGCCTCAATCATTTTCTATGTATCTTAAGAAGAAGAAAAAAACGCCAGCGCTTCATATTTGCCACCTAAATAAACTGTTGCTTCGTTTCCGGTTTCCAATAAATATTTTTTCAAACAATAAGCTCATTAGAACGAACACACATTTTATCATAAATTCCAATTAAATAAAAACCAATAACTCAAAATCCAATAAGAATTAAGCAAGAAATAAAAAGTGTTTTATTCGAGCTGAGAGCCATCTGTGTGTGACATTTAAGATGATGAAATTTATCTAAAACACCGCTTCCAGTTTCTTTAATATCACACGACACCAACTTGTGTTTCTTAAACTACAAATCACACATTAGAGATCAATTTAAAGCACATACATACACACACACATACCCACAACATAAATACTGCTTTAAGTGACAGGCCCAAGCAAGAGTTTCGCCCTCCCTTTCCGCACTCTCTCTAACGCGTACGAGCTCTTTCTTTTTTGTATGGAATTAATAAACTTTTATTATAATGTGAAATTTATGTAACAAAAATTATAAAAGATCAAAGAATTTTTTTAAAGCTTAACGCTTCTCTATACAGCCCTACAAAAACAAACAAACAAAAAATATGATTTGTAATTTCGACTCTACACATTCGAAATCAATAAGATCGTAACCAGAACAAAAAAAAAACAAAACCAAGGGATTAAGAAAAATTTCATACCTAAAGAAATGTGTCGTTTTTTTTTTTTTTTTTAAATATTCACATAAATTAACCAAAGTGAAATTTTTTTTACTCTTTGTCTTTACAAAAAGTTGTCGCTATTATTATTATGTCCAAAATATTTGGCTTCAAAGAATTAGTTTACAAGAATCATGGTCATATTGTAAAGAAGTGGAAAGCAAATAAATTTAGAAAAATCGAATTGATAGAAAATCGAAGTATAAGAGCGAACGAAGTATAAGAGCGAACCAGCTTAAAAGAGAAGCAACCACTTCAAAGCAAAGATATTGAAGAAAAGCTATTCTCCTAGAGAAGTGTCTTGTACTTATGGGATGTAAATACGTCAAGGCTAAAGAACATGAGGTGTATCCTTAAAGCAGGGAAAGCGAAAGAGATGAAAGTGTAAGGCTTTAAAATGGAAAGCCCATTAAAATATATAAAGGCAGATTATAAGGAAGGCTCTTAAAAATAAGAGAATGGAAAAATAAAATAATAAAAAAATGTAGGAAGGTAAAAATATGACAACCTACAAATATAAGACTGCAAAAGTATAAGAGTTTAAACAAAAATTTAAAATTAAAACAATCTAAAAATATAAGACTGTAAAAATATAAGAGTGTATAAATAAAAGAGAGCAGAAATATAGAAAAGTAAAAATATACCAATATAAATATATAAATAAAAAAGTGTAGAAGTATAAATATAACAATATAAATGTAAAAATATGTGGAAAAATAAAAACAAACTGAAAAAAATTAGTAAAATTTTAGAAGTTTAAAAAAACCGGACAAATATAAGAGTAATAACAATAATTGAAGAGTTTAAAAATATAAGAGTGTAAAAGCTGAAAAAGCAAATCGTTACTACATTTATATATATATATTGTTTAAGACCAGCACAACGAATAAGTCTTCATATATATATATATAAAAATGGGCAAGTCAAAGTTTCGAATAAAAAAAAGTAGAAAAGTATTAGATTACAAAAATATTATTTTGCAAAAATATTAGATAAAATGCATATTACATATAAGTTTAAAGTAATAAATAAGAACTAAAACATAAAAAATAAAAAGTAAAATAAAAGACCATTAAAGTATCATATTTTAAGTTTATAAGAGATTAACAATTTAAGAACATCAGATAAAAAAAAAACATAAGAAAATAAAACTTTTAAATTTAATAAAAACATATATTATGAGACTAACCGGGTCCAATAGGACTAAAGAAGAACAGCATTATAATAGTAGAATACAAAAGAAGAATAAGGAGGAGGGTTGGGATTCTTACAGCGTTAGAGTATAAGAGCATAAAAATATGATACTGTAGGTGTAGGATAGTGTAAGTTGGGAATATATATTGCAGCTTCCAGTATTTAGTTTTGTAAAAGTGTAAAAATATAAGAGAGTTTAAAGCCACAGCAACATTAGAGTAGAAAAATATGTCTGGTAATAAAATTAGTATAGAATAGTATCAAGGCGAAAGGGAGACAGAAATAATATTATAAATTAACTATAAGAAAAATATAAGAGCTACATTAACGTCTAATCTTTTTAGCATATAATAGTATAAAAAATAACAATAAAAGCCCACTAAAATCTTAAAATATATTATTAGAGAATAAACTTTTTAAAATAGAAAAGTCTCATAAGATATAATAATAAGATAAGATCGGGATAGTAAAAAATGTATTGGCAAAAGAAAGTGTAAGGTTATTTAAGCAGCAAAATTATACAGGTACGATTATAATTTAAATAAGAATATTTAAGCTACAAGATAATAAAACAAAGAAAACAAAAGCAAAAGTGCATAATAAATAAAACTGTGCACAATTAGTGGCATTAGTATAAGAGCATAACAGTATAAGACCATAAGGATATGAGAATGTAAGAGTAAAATTATAAATAGGTTTAGTAACAGCGAAACGTATAAAAGTATAATATTACAGTATAACAGATATAAAGGTATACAAATAAGAGGTTTAAAACAGCTTTTAGATCATACTAGTGTAACTCAAGCAACCGTATAAGAGTATTACAGTATAACACATATGAAAGTGTAACAGTAAGAAGAAGAAGGCAGCTTTTACATGGTTGGCGTGTGCGAATGCTACACCGTCATCTTATTATACTAGTGTAAAAGCGAAAAGTTCGTGCATGTCAGTTTGGTATATTGAAAATCACAATTTTTCATATATTGCAAATCAGACACACTCACGACAAATTTCATTGGCATTTTTATAGGCCAACGGTAGTGATGATTTAGTTAGAACACACATTTCTGTAAGAGTTCATTGAAAGTTACTTTGTAATGTTTGTTTTGCAGTGAAAAGTATGACGTGCTTGGATTGATAGTGTTGATAGTGTTCTCGTTCTCACCCTCTCTTTCAACACACCCACTATGACCATGTAAAATAGGCTTAAAGACACGGGGCACATGGATTCCTTCATACGTCGCCTTTTTTAAACTGGCCTTAAAGCAACGAGGGACTAGATTCGAACACTGTGTGATATAATTTAATTAAACTTAGAACGAACGTCCAAATCAAAGCGAGCAAAAATGTAACTAAAAGCGATCAAAGTACAGAACGCACGTTAAAAGTTGCCCAACTTAGAGACGTTGCATTGAACATGACGTACGTTGTGTGACAAAAAGCTGTGTTTTAATGTAGTTTTCAATTGAAAACGGCGACGGAGGAGGCATGAGGGATTGTTTGGGCCAAGCCCTTAAAGTATACGACTTTGAAAGTATTCTTCTTCTTAATTTGGCGCTACAGTCCGGGTTGAAGCTGTCCCTCAACCACGCTGGTCTTTAGCCAGCGTCCTCTAATTTTGCCATCGGTTCCGTGGGCGTCCTCTAATCGATCGGTGTTTAAGAATTAATATAAGAGTTCGACCATTTCAGAATATAAGAGAATAGAAGTATAAGTACATTCCGTGTTGTAAGTGCAAACAAAAATGGCAACTGACGATTTTAACTAAGATTTTTGCAAATTTATTTACAACAACAATTTGAATATTTTCAATATATGCACGTGAACCGGAAAGTCTGTCGTTCGTTTTATCAAGATATTGGCAATATTTAAATGCGTTTTAGAAATTTTCTCTAATAAATCAAAAAGGAAAAATAAATACATTTAATTTACGGCCTTATGACAGATTATATATATATAGTTGTAGTCTCCAGCATAATTTACAATAAAACTGGTATACGAATTCCAGCTTGTGGCTTAAGTCATTACAAAAAGCTGGTGTCTTGCGTCTTTTGTTGGGGTTACTAATTGAAAAATTATTATAATTTTGTCATGTTACTCAATATGTAAATCAATTAAAGCATTAATATTTACATATTGAATAGAACAGAAAGATCAAGTAGTAACGTATAAATTTGTCTTGCAGATCTGCTGAAGATCCGCCTTAAATTTAATGATTTATAAATACGAGTACAAAAAAACACTAGCAAATAGCAACAAGTAACGTTAAGCAGCCACAGTGAAAACGATAATAACAACTACAACTGCAGACAATTAACAAGTCAAGGTCGTTGCTTAGACTTTCAGGTTAGAAAAAAAAGGTAGAAGACACAAACCGAACATCTGCAAAATGAACTGAACTGAGCAGAGATTTGTGAAAAATTCTATTCTATGGCCATGTTTTGCTGTACAAAGAAAATCGTTTAAGCAAAAAACTGTGTTTCTGTTTAACAAACAAAGAAGTGCTAAATGTTATAAATATTAAATGTTAACTAATATAGATTAGAAACAATAATGAAAAAGGCAAAAGATAATCACTAAAAGATACATAAATAGAGCTTTTTGTATTTGGCAACAACACCTGTTTCCATTTAGCACAATCTGTACAAAATTAAACTCTATTTTAAATATAATTTCCAAACGTTCTGCTTGTTTTTTTTTTTTTTTTTGCTTATTTCAGTTTCGTTTTTAAAAGCTGTAGTTAACCATTTCTGTAAACAATAAATGTAAAACAGTTTAAGTCTTCTTTTTCGTTTTGGGTTTGCTGTTGAGAAGCCACTTGATGATTACAATTTATTTACAAAACATATAAATTTAGTTTCAGATGGGTGCAGTCGCTGTTTCTGCTAATTCCGAACAGAGACAACATCGAGAACACAACAATATTGTTTAAATTTTTATTTTTATTATATTATTTTTTTTTTTTGGTTTGTTTTTGTTTTTCTAAATTATAGCCGTACGAGTATGTTTGCAGTTGTTGTGTAGAACTAAAAAAAAAATAAAATGGTTAATATTATTAACTAATGATGGCAACATTGTTTGGCTAGATTTGTTTTAAGCAAACGATTATTTTTGCTTGAAAATGTCATAGCGTTGTCTCCAAGGGCGTACTGGCGCAACCGGAGAGCTGGCAACAGACAGCGAAATGTGATGTTCGAAACATTTGTCAGCACTTAGACACACAAACACACACACACACTTACACACACTCTTGCAAACAAAAAATAATATTAACCTGTAGAGATGTAATTAGATAAAATAAAAGAATAAGCTGAAAATTAAGTCAAGCAAATCTGGTCTCAAATTAAAAATTTGTCTTGAAATGTGGTTGAGGCTAAAATTTATAAAACTATCCTTGAATTACGTATCGTGCTGTCATAGTCCCATAACTCTTATACTGTAAGGCTCTTATACTATTCATTTCCTGTTCTTATATGTTCTATACATTAAAAAAATTACTCTTAAACATCTGGCACTCAGTTTGTTCTCTTATACTATTTGGTTCTTAAATACAAGAGTATTATGAAAATATTTCCTCTTATGCTTGTGAAACAGTGATGAATAAAACTAGATATTTTTATATTCATAAGACTCTTTAATTTATTTGGTTTATTGTTTTACGGAATGCATTTTTAAAGTAATTATTATTCATATTTATGAAATAAAAATATATAAAAATATTATTTTCGATGTTGCAGCTGTCTATTTGCGCCTACGAAGTTTGTTATTGCTTTTTTCTTATCCTTTAGTTGGAAATCTTTCATAATTCTAAATTTATTGGCTCTGATACTTTTGCTATTTTCTTTGAACTTATATTGGCCTTCGTTTCTGCAAACTTCCACAAAGTTTCTTAAATCGGTTCTTTTATTTGTGCCATTTCATAATATGAAAAAAATTACTTGGCTTCTTTTTGATAAATGAATGAGAATTTAGTTTCACTTTGAAGTGAATTGCATGTGTTTTTTTTTTTTTTTTGGGAGGATAACAAGTATCTTGTGCTAGAAATTTGATATATAAAAGATTTGGGCGGCTAAAGAACGCCAGAGGAATCCAATTTATGTAAATTAAACAGTTTCGAAATCAATCATTTGCCCTGTATAGAAACGCAAGGCGCAACTGCAGGTGCACTGAAATTCCGCTACAAAATGGGAACTAGAAACTCCAACAAAAAAAATATTAGATATCGATGATGTTAATGACAAATAGAAACTTATCTTTTAATCGCAACTTATCAAATTGCCAACATGACGTTATATAATTGACGTTATATAATTAGCATCGCTAAATGTCCACTGTACTCTTAGCCTGTTACTCTACATTATATTCTACGTTTTATGTCGTGTCGTGACCTGAAGGCGATATAAAAATACGATCCTTAAATACTCGTTTTTCACAAAAATTTAATTTTTTCTATGGATATCTGAAGTGTTTTAACAGCCGTTTGGAATTGGAACGGCTGGTCCCATGTTGAGTTGATGTGACAATAATGACGACTCCGGGAATAGCTTTAAACTTAAGTTTTTGAAGCGTAAGTGCCACTTTGTAGACTCTTTTGGTGGATTTTCGCTTTTGGCTCGATATTTCTTAATTTGCGTTCACATATAGCAACAGTTTTTTAATTAGCCTTCTTTCAATTAACTGATTTATAAGCCATAAAATGTTTTCTATTTTCTTTAAGCTCGTTAATCTTTAAAATCTTTTCATATTTAAATAATAATTTTGCGGACTGCCAAAGAATAAAACAAAAGACTTCAAACACATGCCAATTACGGTTTGTCGAATTTTGCTACCATTTTATTTTGTATTATTATTAAAATGGCTTAAAATTTATGGCAAACAATAAGATATGCTAATGTCCAGGCCGTTAGCACATTTGATGGACTTATGAGTTGGAAATTTTAGCACAAACTAATAAGTTTTCTTTTTCAGCTTCTTCTCCACCCCACATTCTTCTTCAATGATGAATCAGGATAATCCATATGCGGTAAGTTTAAGTTTTCTGTTGTTATTGCATTTAACGAATTATAAGTTGCTCTTAAAACACTCCTTCACCTGTTCTTATCTAAAGTGTTTGGTAAATTGTGGCCCAAAGCATAAATTTACATATGAAATTTTTCTTACAAACTGAGTTAGAAATATATGTTTTGTTTTTTTGTCCAGAAACACGTATTCGTGTGTCACTTATCAGGTTGACAAAAATGATCTGGTTTCTTTAACGCACATTTAAATATTATTACCCATTTAAATATTCAAGCTGATATTTTATGGCTTAAAGCTGATTTTTGACACAATATCCACTATTTTTTTTCTCTGATTTTTTTGGTTTTGTCTCCTAAAAGGGAAAATTTTATGCTTTTAATGTTTGAAACATGCTGTTTGTTGTTGCGCTTTAAAGAAACCAATAACAAAAACGAAATTTCAATATGAAATTATGAATATTTATTCAATTCACTGAATAAGACGGTGCCGAGAAGAGGCTGTTCTTTACTCGTTCACATTTTGTTATCTCACTTAATGGGAGCAACTTTAAATTTTATTTATTTTAAATCTAAATTTATGAACAGCCGAAATAAACTTAATTAAAAACAGTTGGTTTTAAGTGGATTATGCAAATAAACTAAAATGAAAATGAGAAAATTTGAAATTTAATATTAGATTAACAAAATTGACCACAATTTTTTTTTTTTTTTTTGGAAATTATGTTTTTTTTTTATTAAATACAAAAATACAGTAAAGTTTTTCAGAAAAAATAATGACAATTCTGCAATGAAGAAGTCACTGAGTTTTAATTTCATTTGTTTGAACTCGGTTTCATGCTGTGACAAAAACAAAACGATACAAAAAACTTAGGCCGCAAACTTGTTTTAGTGGATTACAACAAAAAGGCGAATTTTTGCTGAAAACCAAATGTCTTAATTTACAAAAGATTTTGCACACAAACTCAAAAACACACACACACACACACACACTCGCACCCAAGCAAGAAAATCTCTTATTAAAACATTCATTTAGCAATAATTGCTTAGACAAATTGTACAACAAACCCAATAATTATATACTGCAGTTATCGGCTAAACGCAAAACTTTTCTATTTCTCTGTTCGAAAGAGTGTATTTTTGGTTTTGTTTTTTTTTTTTTTTGGTATTTTGGATGCCACCAATTACAAATCACTTCCCAGCTAATATTACCTCATCTATCATAAACTGACCAGCAGACTGCAAATAATAAAACTGGCACGTTGCCCCAACAGACATCAAATGCAACAGAAAAGCCATCCGAAAGCTAAAGCCAAACTAAAGAAAAACCTTACAAGATCCTTCATTGCAATTTTACAAACAGCTTGTGGTGTACGTTCCCCTGAAGCTTCCCAAGTTTTTGTGTGTTAATTGCTTTAGTGTTAAAGTTTAGGCTTAAGTTTTACAAGCACTGCAACAACAACAACAACAACAACAACAACAACAGCAACAAAAACTTTTGCAAAATATGTCCTGCTATAAAGCCTGACTTTGAGCAGCTTGTTTGATGAGTCTATTTGGTTGCGCGTATTTGTGGCTTTATGCCAGACTGACGTTTGGAAAACAAATGATGATGACGCCACAGCCAAGAAACCCCAAAAGACAAGAAAAAAAAAGGTTCAAGTTTTGAGTTTTGTTGTGAAATGCAGCTTTTTAGTTACCCAAAACAACACCAAAAAAAAATGAAACAAAAGTAAAATGAAGTGTATTGCAAACTTGCACGCATTTGCACTATTTATAATCGCTAACGAACCAGCAGACTTAAGCACACAGTGTCATGTCAGGCACGTTTTCTTTTTTTTCCACTTTTTTCTTCAGTTTATCTCTGGCAGGAAATTTCAGTGAAAAGCTATAAAAAGTTTATAATGCTTTTATACAACTCAGACTTAATTCAAAAAAATTACTAGAGAAAACGACCAAAGGAACTTCTAGAACACGAACTTTTCAAACAAAGTAAAAAAAAGTGTTTTTAAAACCACTTTAAAGAAAAATTACTTTTTGCATAAAATAATTGTATAATTTAAAAATATTACCAGTTAAAAAGTTTAAGTTTTCAAATAGAAAACGTTTAAAAAAATCATTTAAAAGAGAAAACTTTTCAAAAACGTTTTCTTTGAAAAAAAAATACCTTCTTAGAAAATTGATAAATTGAAAATTCTAAACACAGTACCTTTAAAAAAGTACGTTTTTAAGGAAAAGTAAAATGTTAACTGTTCTTAACTGTAAAGGCACCTCTCTCAAAAACAGCTTTTGCAAAAAGTATTTAGGAAAAAAGGCCAAAAAGGACTTTGCTTTAAAAAAAACCAAGTCTTAAGAAATTACCTTAAAAAATGTTCTTTTGTAACACGAAATACTTTTAATAAAAGTTTTCTTGTGAAAAGGTGCCTTTTCGAAAAAGTACTTCTTCTAACATTTCTTAAAAAAGTATTTCATTTTTAAGCAATAATTTTTTTAACAAAAAAGTACCATTAAAAAAATACCTTTTGCACAAGGGTACTTTTTCCGAAAGTAACTTTGTTTAAAAATGAGTACTTTTTTAAAGAAGCTTTCCTGGAAAATTTAACTGCTTCAATTAGATCTTGTCTAATAAAGTTTCTTGTACGAAATTACTTTTTTCATTAAACCGCTTTTCCAAAAGTGAATTTCCAAAAAATTTTTTACGAGAAAAATGAGTCTGAAGACTTTTTTTAAATGTGAAATATTTTTTTTGTACCTACTGCAAAAAAAGGATATATTTATTAAGCAAAATAATATATATAAAAACATTTCAAAAACTACATTTTACAAAACTTTAAAAAATTAATTAATTCTTTCTTTAAAATTTTTTTCTAAAAAATGAAAAAAAAAGGATTTTTAAGGAGAGAACCCTTTGGAAAAGGTACCTTTTAAAAAAGTACGTTATAGAAGGACACTTTAAAAAAAAATACCTTTAAAAAATATACCTTTTAAAAAAGTACGTTATAGAAGGACACTTTTAAAAAAAAATACCTTTAAAAAATATACCTTTTAAAAAAGTACGTTATAGAAGAACACTTTTAAAAAAATACCTTTTAAAAAAGTACCTTTTAAAAAAGTACCTTTTGAAAAAAAGTACCTTTTAGAAAAAGTACCTTTTAAAAATGTACCTTTTGAAAAAAAGTACCTTTTAAAAAAGGCTTACAGAGAAGCACTTTTTAAAAAATATCTTTTACTTTTTCATATGTATATTTTTGAATATGCATCCTTTTAAAAAAGTACCTTTTAAAAAGTACTTATTAAAAAAGTACTTTTTGAAAAAGTACTTCTTAAAAATTATTTTTTGAAAAAGTACTTCTTAAAAATTATTTTTTTAAAAACACCACAAAAGTAACTTTTTAAAAATAACTCGCTTTTATAAAAGTGCACTTTTAAAAAAGTATTTTTTAAAACAAATTCCTTAATAAAAAAATTGCCTTTAAAGAATGAAAGTTTCTATGAAAATATAATTCTATGAAAAAATAGAAAGTTTCTATCGCGTTTGCTACGCCAGTATGTTTTAAAGGCAGAAATAACTTTTAAAATGTGTACATTTAAAAAAAGTTTCAAATTACGTTTTTAAAAAGATACATCTTTAAAGAGATGCAATGTTTTGCAAAGGATTTCAAAAACAATGTACATTTGTAAAATACCTCTTCAAAAAAGTATATCTTTCATATCCTTTTTTAAGTACCATTAAAAAAAGTGCCTTGTGTAGAACCTCTTTTTTTTATTATTATTCCGTTGCTAAATATGATAATAAATTGCTGGCTTTTTGTTGTGTTTCGCATTGAATCCTTTCAATCTTGTTTAGATATTTTTTGGTGCTTCATTTTAAATGTCTTAATCACATGTTCTTCAACTTTTCCAAAACTTTTGCTTCATTAATGTTCATTTATCACATCTTACTCTAACAAATATTGACAAATTTCTCAAAACTGCCCATGTGTACGCCCGCTTTTAGAACATGATCTCGAATTCCGTTCCGTTCATTCTTTGGCCGAAAAGAAAAATGGCTTTCAGACCAGCCTCCTAAACAAAGGCCCAATTTGTACTCGTGTAAAGATCATTTGGAATGCTGGAATCGTAAGACCCGAAAAGAAAAGCTAAATGATCACAATTCGAATGCTGTAATGAACAAACAAATAAATTCCATAAAAAGAAAACTGAAATATTACAAAGTTGTTTATTAAGGAAATAAATCTGAATGCTGAAGCCTGAAGGTTTTTCTTTTTGTTGGCTGCCAAAGCACGAAATCCTGCTCGCACATCTTCCAGAGAAGCAGACGAGCTCATGATTTAAAAGCAACAATATTTTTTTTTATGACTGCTGGTTGTTAAGCCAAGCTGATGACGACCGTCCATGATGACGATGATCTCTATGATGGAAAGCTGGCAAAAACTGTGATACTGATTGTTTAAATGTTTTACTTTAAAAATATGAAACAATATTAAAAAAAAAAAAAAAATAGAAAAAAACTAAATCACTAAACAAATGAAGTTGTTAGTAAGAAAACATGTAACCACTTAAAAGCCATCATTCATTCACTTAATGCAAACAACTTAATCTTGGTAAACTACTACTACGAGTATAAAAAAACATTAAATAACATATAATATCTTTTAGTTTAAGATGGAATCGTTGGGAAATATTTCACTTTCGTTTAACAACCAAAGAAGCTGCAGATACAAAATTTTTGTTACGTTTTCACAGGGGCTCAACTAAAATTAAGCAGAGAAAATGCTGCACTAAAACGAGTTCACTTACAAAGCAGAAACGAAAGAGAAACAAAACTGTCATCTAACTTACGCCTCATCAGTGTTCCTATAAACGCACTGTTTTTCCCGCAAATAAAGCATTAAGGTTTCTGTATTTATGAAAAGAAGAAAACAGGAAGGACTGCCAGAATTCGTTCCTTGCTAAAGTAATTCTATTCCTTCTTATACTCTTTAATATTGTGTAAATAACAGAGTTACCAGATTGATGATCAGTTACCCTTTTTCTTGTCACTGTGAGAATTAGTTTCTCAATAGAATAAGTATTTAACAAAAGCTATTCTAAAATGAAATTTTTTTTTGTATAGAAAAACTTATTTCAACAAAACATTTTGTTTAAAAACAATTCCTCCACCAAAAGTTTTCTTTAGCAAAAAAATTCTTGATGAAAACGGCTCTCTAAAATTATTGTATTTAATAGGAAATGTTTCTATAAAAAAATTTTTGTAAGGAAATTTTTCCAAACCAAACAAATAAAAACTTTTGTGAGATGGAAATTATTCATAATGTCTATAAAGTTAAATGTCTGAGTGTATTTTTCGGAGGTTTTCAAGTCTAATTGCGAGTAGCGTAGAATATAGACAGCTGGAAAACACACAAAAAAGAGATATGAAATTTCTTGGTGTAACTTATCTCGGTTGCTTGAAAATTGGCCTTTAAATGCTTAAAAGCCAAAGAACCTTTTTCTGAAAAAAAATATTTAGCAAACAGTTGCTAATGACAATCTTTGTGGAGAAAACATTTTTGTAAAGAAAAAAATTTACAAAGAAGGGGTTTGTATATCTATGATGGAAAAACTGGTCTTCACACTTTTTTAGTAGAAGAAATTCGTTTTAAAAAGTTTTCAATTTAAAGTCTTATAGTAGATCATATTCTTATAGTCGTCGCCGTTGTCGCATCAAAAAAGGCTCGCCTGTGTTATTGTCATTGACAAACATTTTCTAATCTGAATAGACACTTGACTTGACATATTCCAGTCATGAGATTAACTTTCAATTGTTGTCCATAACGAACACACCAGCGGCAACGACTCCGGGGTATTGTCATTTTCCCTTTCTTTTCTTTAGAAAATTCATTTTATTATAAAAACTGAACTATTAACGAAAATTTCGTACATATAAATTTGAAGTTTAATTCACCATTGAATGCAAAATTTCAACATTGAAATATCATTTGAACAAATTTTGTAGGAAAAAATCGTTATAATAAAGAAGTTGCTTCAACTAAACTTTAACCTTGACAAAAATCTTACACATGAGTGATTTAATAGTTCAACTACTAAATGCAATACAAATACAAAACAACAAAAGAAAAATTAATAATAATAGCTACAAAAAAATTGTTAAGAAATTAAGAATATGCCCAAAAGAAGTTCAAAACGGTTTTAAATTAGGGCCAGTTTCATACGCGAAGACTAAAATAAGATTGAGAACTTGGCAAAAAGAAAATGGAACTCTCGGCCAAAACTCACTTCAGTTTTTTTTTCCAGCAAATACTACCAATTTTTGTGGCTTTTAAGAACCGACTTACTCTCATAGGCGTTTATGAAATACCCCTCATAAAATACAACCATAAAACAACAGCACCTACAAAAGCCCCAGAACAATGGCTCATCAAACAAAACCAAATTGATTCAAGAAGTATAAAAAAAACTTTATATTCTTAGCAAAATGATTTTTTAAACAGAGCATAAATCCCTTCAAGAAAAATAGTAAAGAATATAAAAGCCAAAAAAATTACTCTGTTTAAAACCGCATCAAGATGAACAAATTTCGTGAACGGCTTAACAAACAAAAAAACACAAAAAAAAAAACAAAAGATTAAGAAATCATATGAATTATCTAAATTAAATTGAAACAATGATGCAATGCAATAAAATTATTTTGAACAATTTGAAATGAGCTTGAGGTGTAAAGGAGCCTGTACGTTTTAAGCTGATGGTGGGTGTTGTATAACAAAAACAATTATTTAATATTTCTGTGGTTTCAAAACCGCTCGCGCTCTGCTTGCTGTTATTTCCAAAAGCCACTTCTGGCTGCAAGACCAAATCATTATTTTCAAATTAACGCTGTTTTCATTATAACGTCTTCACTTTAATTTTTATTATATATAATTATTTCCATTATAAATTTATCGTGTACTCTAATTTGAAATTGTAACGCTTTCAATTTCGTTTCAAGTTCAAAGTATTTATTTCCACTTGCCTGGCTTGAATCTTAGAAGGCAAAAAAAAAACTCTTTTCGTACGTCTTAAAAGTTTACCAAAAATACTCGTACCATGATTTTTGTTTCCTCTCAATTCGTTGTTGTTCAAACTTTCTTTAAACAGGCGTAACGAACGATTTCTTGTTACATATTTCGTTTTCCAGTTTCAAAGCGTTTTTTGCTCGTTTCTGTTTAAACGAGGCTTGGCATTGTTAACAGCTTTCAAGGTTAAGGTTAAATGAAAAGAAAATTATTTAATAATGAAAAGGCGATTTGTTCTAAACTGGCGTTAAAAGATTCTTCAGAGAATATTAAGTTTGTTTCTGATAACATTCAGCTAAAGAAATACTACCAAAATAATAAAAGCAAAATCAAATGGAATTTTAACAGCTTGTCTAGCAGGTAATACAAAGAAAAAAATAAAGAGCAAAAGAGTTTAAAATTAGAGGACAATAAAAAAGGCTGGAAATTATTATAAGAAAAAATATGCATCGTAACATGATATTGAAAAGATCCACATAAAATTTAAGGTACAAAAAGGTAAAAATCACAAGAATATAGGAATTTGTAAATATAGAAAAGTATTTAAGAGAATAACCATAAAGACAGTATAGGACAAAATCAGTAGAAGAGAAGAGTGAATCAGTAGAAGAGAAAAGTGAATCAGTAGAAGAGTATAATATATCAGCAGCTAAAGTATATGTTACGTGGTATTAGAGTATAAAAGCATAATTTACAATAAAAGGATAACAGTATAAGAGTATAATAAAATAATAAATATAATATTATAAGAGTATAATAGTATATAAGAATAGGAGTATAAGAGTATAGTAGTGTAATATTACAATAGTATAGGAGTAAAATACAATAATAATACAATGATATAATAATATAAAAATAATAGTATAACAAAATAATAACATAATAGTAGATACAAGAAATAAAATATAATGTAGCACTACTGTACTAAAATAATAGTATAATAGAATAATTGTGTAATAGTATAATTATTTAGTTACACACCAGTATAAAATACAATAGTATAGTAGTATGAAAGTAATAGTATAATAGTGTAATTGTACAAAAGTATAATTTTATACAATAATATTATAGTAGAATATAATAATATATTGCAGTATACTATTATAATAGGATAACAGTATAATAAATAATACAATAGTATTTATTATAGTATAATAGTATGATAGTGAAATAGTTTAATAGTATAAAAGTAAAATAGTAATAGTACAACAGCATCATGGTATAAGAGTATAATAGTATGAAAGTAAAAGTATAACAGTATAAAAGTGTAAATGTATAAAAGTATAATTTTATAATATAAGAGCATATAGTAATATAGTATAATAGTATACTAGAATTTTGGCATAATACTATAATTGTCTAATAATATAATTGTGTAAAAGTGTAATAGTTTACAAGTAATAATATAACAGTATAAGAGTATAACAGTATAATAGTACAATGGTTTAATAGCATAATCGTGCTATAGTGTAATAAAATAAGAGTAAAATATTCTAATAATATACAATAATACCATACGAATATGATAGAATAGTAGTACAACAGCCGAACAATATATTGTCGTATTATAAGAGTATAAGAGGAGGCAGTAGTAGTAGTATAAAACTCTAGCGGTAAAGCAGTGTGTGAACATTACAGCAGTAGTATAAGAATAGAATATAAGTGTACAAAATAAAGTGTAACTTGCGCTCAATTCTGCCAGAATGTACAATTATGAGAAAATGCAAACAGACGAACGTATAAGAGTAAATCAAACATAAAAAAGTTTTTTTTTTAATATTTAGTTTTTAATAGTTTCCTTAAAGCAAATCTATATTTGTAATGTTAATTTTGCCAAACGAATGAACAGCTTCATTTTCATTAAGATGTGCCCAGAAACGTGCGTTAACGGTGCCGCATATAAAGCATTTGATAAAACTACTATTTAATTTGGACGAAACCTACTACAACAAACGTTGCTTTACGATGTTAAGAAGCCAGCAACAAAAAAATGGAAGAAAAAAAAAATACTCCAATTCACTTACTCCTCACTGAGTCACGGCAATTTGTCATTCTCAAACAATTCACAACGATTTTCATCAATTGTATTAAAATTATAAAAATGTTTATCTTTTGTTTAAAATTAATTTTTATCTGGGTTTATAGTTATTGTTCTTACGTTTCTGTTGGTCTGTTGGTCTGTTTGTTTGTTTGTTCAGTTTTTTTTATTTGCGCTTTACGCCCCTTAGGGAGTGATCAATCATCAATGTTAAATTTTATCACGTTTGCTCTTTTTTGTTGTTGGCTTTTTTGAAGACTTGAATTTGGCTGAAACATTTTATTATTTTTGTTTTATGACTACTTCTGTTGCTGGCAGCACCACTTGAGCTGCCTTTCCGTCTCATTGCAGGGCCAAAGTGATGACGACGCTGTTGATGATCATGGCAAATTGATAATCTTTATGATACCAGTATTTTGTTGTTGTTGTTGTTGTGGTTGTTTTTTTTTTTTTTTTGCTTGAACTGATGATGCGTAAAAATATTTTACAATTTGTTACAGTTTCATTTGCTGGGGCTAACGAGTCTTATCTGTGATTTCGTACACAAAAAAGAAAAAAGAAACCGTAGCAGACCCCGATGACAAATGATGTGTTGGGCATGGTTTGTCATTGCCCTTAAAATTACAAAATTTTGACATTGTTTTTTGAATACAACTTAACATGTCGAAACGTTGAAAACGAAAAAAAAACGAACAATATTTATATTTTAAACAAGTTAAACAAAATCTTATGTTTTCAAAACAATCGTATTTTATTATGGGCATCGCCAAACAAAAGGAGTGCTGCAGTCAGGCAAATGATCAATCAAGAAGATGAAATTAAAATAAAAATTAATTGGGGTGAAATTTAACGTTTTCGGAAAAATCAAAATGTGTGAAATATGAACGCGAACTGTTCTTTAATTAATTTCAATCAGTTGTTTAATAAAAGACTGAATTGTTGCGATAAAATAAATGTCAGTTTGGAGCTTTTTGCGTTTTGTATATGTGACACTTTATGATAAATATCGCTAAATATTGATACTTTCTTTTACGGATATGAGTTTTTATTTGATTTCACATTTTGTTATTCTTTTCAAAAGTTTTTGTATAAATTTAAAGGAAATAAAATGATTAAAAGCAGACTAAAAGCTTTCCAAAAATTCATTATAATTACAGTGGATTGTCCAGTATCCCTGATTCAATTAATCGCCAACGTTGGTAAATAAATCAAAATTCTGTTTTTGTTCCTGTTAATCATTTCATTCCAGACTACAAACTTATTTTTTTATTTTTAACTGAACAATTGAATTACATGATATAAATTTAGTTTAATTTTAAAACAAACAAAAAGAGGTGAAAACTAATAAAGAATATAGAAAAAATTACTCCAAATTATTATATGGAAGTTGGTCGATGACGACCATTACGTATAATCGAAGTCTCACTGTAATTGAAATATTCAATGACAACTTTTAAATTTTAAAACGTACCAAATGGAGGAAAAAACACATCAACTTCTTTTACTTACTGAAGAAATTTTGTGCCCCACTAAGAAATTTTTCGCACAAGAAATTTTCAAACGCACTGAGTTGACAACGCTGTTCGTTGTGTAAGATTTCATTTTGATTTGCTTTAAATGCCTTAAACATTAGCACCAAATATGATTTCCATCTCCAAGTCTTTAGCAGGTTCTCGCAATTTCCGTAGAAACGAAAGACTTAAGCTAAATACTCGTTAAAATTTCCAACTGCAAATAAAAGCATCATTTTAAATTGATTCGTTTTTTTTTTGCTAATTATTTTTTGCATCAAATTATGTTCGTTGCAAAATTGAATTAAAACCTTTTTTTCCTTCATTCTATTAAAGTTTTTTTATTGTAGTTTTCAAAATCAAATTAAAATTGTTCGGTCGTGATATTTTTGTATAACAAAATTACATGCATGATTAGTTAAAGTTGTTTGCAGTAGTTTTAAGCCATTAATTTCCACACTGTTGCCGTTTTTTGATACGGAAAATTGTGTAAATGAAATTTTATACTCGTAGTAAAATTAGCCAATCAAAAATAAGTTACAGCGAAGTAAAGTGTTTCAATAAAATTAAGCGCCCAATCAGTAAATTTTTTTTAGCTGAATGGGGACCAGCAAAGAAATTTCACGGAATCAGTGAAATTTGTTTGATTCAAAGAACTATTTTATTTTATTTATGATGGACAACAAAGAAGATGAGTGGGGAGAAAAGGAATTTTTCGGAATCTGTAAATTTTCTTTTTAGCGGACTGGGGCCAACAAGGAAATTTTACCAAATCGGTAAAATATAACAATAAAATTTCACAGAATCAGTAAAAGTGTTATACGTAAATGGAGTGCGACAAAAAAGTTTTCAGGAATCAGTGAAATTTTGTAGCTGAATGAAAAAAGAGAATTTCTCTGAATCAATGAAATTTTTTAGCTCAATGAATTAGTGAATTTTATTGCTGCATGGAGGCCAAGAAAGAAATTTCACGGAACGGGGGACATATTTTAGCTGAACGAACAAGAAATTAAATTTTTCTGAATCTGTGAACTTATTTTTGCTGAATGGAGGCCAAGAAAGAAATTTCACGGAATCGGGGGACATTTTGTTTTAGCTGAACGAACAAAAACAAAAAATTTCTCTGAACCTGTGAATTGATTTTTACTGAACGGAGGCCTAAAAACGGAATTTCTCGGAATCAACAAACACTTTTATTAGAAAAACTGGCCCTTGACAAAAACTCCACTGACGTTCTTTTGCTTTTAAGCTTTTAATCAAGCAGTTCTGTTACAAGTCGGTTTTGGTTTGAGTTTTATTTGATAAATTTTTATACACGACAAAAACTATTGTGTCATGATTTTTTCATTCCAATCTCAATGAAAATCTAGAACAATTTGTTTGAAAATGGTATTGTTTGTTGCTGGGCTCTCTTCTAATTAAATTTATTTTTGTTTTGTATAACATATATTTTTTATTATATTATAAATTTATGGCCATAAATTGCATGATTGCCATCATTGTTCACATCGACACACACACATTTTCAAACACACATGTGCACAGTATGCTGCTGTCTTCACTTAAAACTAAACTAAATTGTACTTAAGTAAATTATAATAGCATTTTGTTTGTTTGATTTTGTTTTGTGTTGTTTTGTTTTGTTTTGTTTTGCTTTTTACATTTGCCAAGGTCATAAGCAATTATTTGAAGTTGTTGTTTTTGTATTTTCTGCTATTAACTTTAAACATGTTGTGCTTTGCATTATTTTAAGGCAAGAATCTTATTTGTGATATTTTCAATAGCACCAAGAACATTAAGTTGTAGTGCAATAATGTTGGAACTCTGCGTTTTTTAATTCTTTATTTTTTAGTTATAACAACATTTACAAAATAAAAAAATTTGTAACGCTTTTGTAAGCATTCAAATAACATGTTGTACGTTTCTATTCAAGTGGAGAAACTAGAGTAAAACGAAGCAGCTGTTGAATGTACTGAAAAAATTTTAATGTATTGTAGTTTTATAAATTTAAGGCCTTATCAGCTGCTATACATTCAAACTCTTATACTAGCCGGCTTTTTTACTCCTAGTCTGCCACATGTATTTTATGATTAATACTTCATATTTCTTTATACTCGTATTTTCATCTATAAACTCCTATACTTTTAATTCCTCTTAAAGAGACTTTCAAATGCGTCAACTCTTAATCAGCCAGATTTAGATTTACTGTAAAATATTTGTATATATGTCCTGTAGTAAACCCTTATAACTTCAAAACCTTTCACTATCCTCAACTGCTTCACATGTGTTTTATTTTTATTATGATATATTTTTATATCTTTTGACCTGCAAACTCTTATACTTATACCTTCGTGATCTTCTACGCTTGTAGAATATATTTTGATATTTTTTAACTCTTATACTTGTAAATCTGCTTATAGTTTCATGCTGTTCCACTCTCTTTCCCTGGGATGTATTTTATTTTTATTATAATATATTTTAATATATTTTCACTTGCAAACTCTTATACTTATACCTTCGTTATGTTCTACACCTCTTCTCTCACATGTATTTTATTTCTATTATAATATATTTTCTTATTTTTTAACTCTTATACTTGTAAATCTTCATGCTGTTCCACTGTCTTTTCCTGGGATTTATTTTATTTTTATTATGATATATTTTTATATCTTTTGACCTGCAAACTCTTATACTTATACCTTCGTTATGTTCTACACTTCTTCTCTCACATGTATTTTATTTCTATTATAATATATTTTCATATTTTTTAACTCTTATACTTGTAAATCTTCATGCTGTTCCACTGTCTTTTCCTGGGATTTATTTTATTTTTATTATAATATATTTTCATACTTTTTCATCTCTCAACTTTTATATTTTCCCGCTGTTTTACTAACACCGACTTCAAATATAAAAACATTCATATTATATTACACTGTCATATAAATATTTTCCCTTATAAACTCTTATACTTTCAAACTCTTATACTATTAAGCTATACTTTTCGTGCTCACTCAAAACGATTAAAAATAATTAACAAACCCTCTTAAAATATTTAGCTATTTTGGTCATATTTTGATAAATATCGTTACCTGAAATGTAGAACCATATAATTAAAAAATATTAGAAATAAATGTTTTGATGAATTATGAACTATAATATTAAAAATATGTTATTATTTCGTTGCAAATGATTAGATTGTTTGTTCGAAAAAAATAAAATTTTTGTTAAAAAATTCTAAATAAATAATACATGACAATAATTTAGCCGATCGTGTTCTTAAATTAAAATAAGTTAAAGTCTTTGTGAGATAAAGAATCTTTGTATGCGTTTGCAGGGTGAATTTATATATGAAATACTAGAACTTAATGCTGGCTGCCACCCATTCGAAATGTGAAATTTTCTTTGAATTTAGCGCTTGAAATGTGTGATTTAAGTTGCTTTTGGAATATGCTGTGTATTGCGATCTCTTCGGGTCCACTGTACTAGACTAGGGCGATTAAATTGCAGCATCTTGACCGCCACTACACATCACTTCGATGATATAGTTAAATGTCCTACGATTTGTGTGGCCTATAGTCCTATACACATCCTTACAACTCATTTTATTTACTTGATGGGCTGGCCAATTCCGTTGTTAGAGAAATATGAAACAATGACGCCAGTTAGCCAAAAATCTATAGCAAGCGGTGAACATTTCTGAAATATTGAAACCCTCATATATTGATCTTGTGCCAAATGCGACAATTTTATATGTTGAAGTAACTGTTTAAGCGGAAGTAAATTTCTACATTGAAGTAGAATTCTATAAAGAAAACTGTTGAGTTTGAAACTGCTATAGATCTACATATAGATCAATTGTCTATGATCGCTGGCTTTTAGCTGCAGAAGCATTCGAATTTTGTACATATGCAAGTCCTGTTTTCAAACTCATCATAATATACATGAATGTAAAGGATATAAGTCCTTTCGTTTCGTTGCTTTTCAGAAGTTGGCTCATCGTTTACTCAAGTTTAAGACCCAGCACTTCATATTCTTCTACTAGTAGGAAGATTTGGGCAACCTTTAACTGCCAAAAGCTGTGAAATAATAACATTTCAGTCATCTATTTACTTATATAAAAGTCCAGCGCCATTTCCTTACAGACATTAAAACATTCCAGTACAAATTATTACAATAATTTGACAATTTAAATGAATTATTATATTGCGTTTAATGTTGCACAAATTTGAGCGAGAGTCAAATGGATAATTTTTTGAAACAGCAACATAATTATTGTATCTCAGGCATGCAGTTTGTTCTATAAAGTGTTACATACAGTGGGCGGCAAGAATGTAAAGAATGAGTAATTGAACCCATTAATTGGGTTGAACTTTAATTAAGATTTATTATTTCCCATTATTTTGTAGAGTATGAAGACAGATGGACATTTCTCAAACAAAATACCAGAAATTGCTTTTAAATTAGTTCTAGGCGATCTACATTTTTCGCTTTTTTTTTTTTAATATAAAAGTATTTATTGTATTTTCATTATTATCAACTAAATGTGAGAAAACTGTTGAGACCAGCCAGTGCCAGACCAATATGATCAATATGCACATTTCTTGGCGCGCCTCACATAATCCATCCATATTCCCGGACCTAAAAGCGGGTTAAATAAATGTTTAGTTATAGGTCGATTATAAAATTATATTCATAAAAGAGTTTTACTTTTGTACATCTTGTTGGCCATATGGATTGTAGGTGGCCCCCCTTGGAAGACGTTTTATACAAGTTTTTTTCTTACGAAAATTATTATTTATGTATTTTTCAATCTTAAAACAAAAACTTCAAACGAAAAAAAAACTGGCCATTTTAGAAACTCATTTACCTGAAAAAATCCAACTATTCGTGCTTTTACTGTTTTACTTTTGTCTCACAATCGGCTTCCATTTTTAAGTTGGATTTTCTTTTCAAAGTTTTGCTTAGACCTAATTTCACTTTCTTCACTTTAACCTTTCAAGGTTTTAGCATTAAAGTGAAGTAAAATTAAAGAGGAAAAAAACTTGCGATTTTCCTTAAGCCAACTAAAATCTAACACTCTCACAGTAGTTGGAAGGAAAAAAGTCCCACCAAAAGCCAAACCAAAACCAGCTAAAAATCTCTAACAAAAACACTTGCTCCTGTAAAGTTTACGAGGTAACAACTGTTAGTTTTTCTATTTTTATTGGGAATTAACAACAACAAAAACAACAACAACAGCACAAAAGAAATAAAATAAAACTTAAAAATCAAATAAACAATTTAAAAATGTCTCGCCTGTTAGCAGACTTAAAATAAGCGGCGAAGGGAGGGGGGGGGGGGCGCAGAAGGGGATGAGGAAGAGGAAGAAAAAAAAAAAATTAAATAAACTTTGAAAGTTGTTAAGCAGGCTGGCTGTTTGTTGGTTAATGTTGGCACTTTGGAGGTGGTGGCTGCATTAGTGGTGGTGGCTGCAACATGCCGGCTGGATGCCTGCCACACCACCTTCACTTGCTGCCTTAACTGGTGGTTTTGTTGGCGAAATTCAAAACTCTAAATGCTGTTGCATTTAAAGCTTCGCCTGCTTTCGAAATGGTGGTCGTTTTTCGTGGTCTTATTTGGTTGCCAATGTTGTTGTTCGTGGGAATTGGTTCATTAGAATTTTCCTTTATACAGTCTTGTCTGTCGTTTTCTGCTTTTCTGCGGCCTTTTTTCCGCTACAACACAATATTGGTCATCAGCATCATCATCCTGGTTTCTTTTTTATCTGTGTTGGGAACACTAAATGTTGCCAACGTTTAACAATTTTCAAAGTTAAGATTTTTTTTGTCAGTTTTTCAATTCGGTTTTTCATTTACTATTACAGATTGCAGCCTTTGAGATCTCTAGAGGTATTGGAATCTTTGGCTTGAAAAAAAAAGAAAAGATTTTTATTAAAACACTTACATATAAAAAGCACAAACATTTTGCATGTGTTTTAATGCCCAAAATGTTTAATGTCTAGTATCGGTGGTGGTGGCTGTTGGCTGTTGGCTGTTTGCTGTTCGCTGTTCGCTGTTGGTTGTGGCAAGCGCGTTAAGTAAATGTGTCGTTTTCGTTCATTTTAACATGGCACTTGCAACACACTTTTTGTAATGTTGCTTTTTTTTATTGTTGTTGTTGTTGGTGTTGTAATTTTTCGATTGCCTGTTTTCTTTGCCACCAATTGCTGTTTTTCTTGGCTGCCTGCTTTAAATTGTGAGATTTATTTCCTTTCTTCTTCGTTTTGTGGCTTCAGAGATGGGTTCGGTTGTGTCGTTATCAGGAGTTTTTGTTTTTTATTTTTCTTTCAGCTGTTTTTTTTTTCTTAAAGTTTTGCTAAACACAAAGTCAAAAGTCAATTAAATAAGAGCACTGATTTTGTTGGTTTAAGTTTTTTTAATGCCTTTTTTTATTGATTTTTGTTTGTTTGCTTGGAGGTGGTGGTATTTGTTAACAAACATTGATTTTAATTTGGTTGTTTTCAATGATTTTAATGGTGGGAAATTTAAGATTTTTTTTTGGCCAAGAATGAGATTGCCAACAGGCAACAAAACAAAAAAAAAAAGCCAAAACGAAAGTGAAATCATAGTTTTCCTTTTGGAAATGTTTGCGGGCTGTTAAGCTCTGCAACAAATACTTATATATAAAGTTGGGTTTTACGCTTAAGCAGTTCGGATAATTTAGTTTTAAACTCTATTACACCATCCTCTGCTCTCAAAGAATTTTATATTCCGAAACTCCAGTCGTAAAGCAGCTCTGGGCTGAAGAACACCTCTCGCCTCATAGTAATTATGTTTCAAGTTCGGTAAGGCTTGTTGTTGTTGTTGTATGCCCTTCGAAAGTTTTATATCTCATTCTCACATCTCATTTGACTCGCATAATTGTATTGTTTTACGGTTGATTTAAGGAATCACTTCCCAGCTGAAGGCATGGGACGTATTAAGTGGGACAGAAACATTTATAAAAGTCTGTTAACACTATAGTGGGCATATGGTCTGATGATCTCCACTTCTATTACTCGGAAGCCCTTAATTTATTTTACTCCCATTCTCTTACGCTTCTAAACTCTTATACTCATTTGCTAATGCAGTTTTTTTTTTCTGAAACTATTATATTATTATTTTAGTGAACTTAAATCCTTAAACTATTAATCTCTTACGCGTGTAAACACTTATATTCGTTTTGTATGTACTATAAACTCTTATATCATAAACTCTTATACACAAAATTTAACTATTTTTTTTTTGGTTTATTTTTTATTTACCTCGACAGGAGATTTGAAAACCTTTGAAAAACATGTTCAAACATGAAAATTTATACTCAATTGTCTTTAAACGGACTGTGAAACTCAAAAGGAAAATGTCTAATAATATTTCCAAAGGAACACAAAGAATACATATAATTATATAGCGATTATATATTCTTCTGGTTATTACGATTTGTATTAGAAATTCTATAGCCTTAAAGCAATTAAATTAATTCAGTTGTTTTTAACTGTTACAAATTTTTTTTCTTTTTCAGTCTTATATTTGAAAATAAATGGAAACAAAATTAAAACTAATTTGAATATTCTCATTTTTAGTTCTAAATTTATTTCAATATATTGAAAGTTGCTGTGTTATTGTCTCAGCAAACAAATTTCATATTTCGGTCCTTAATGGAAGTTATTTTCTATTATTATTGATATATATTTTTCAAAGTAAATTTTGCCAACGAATGGGTGGAACAACGAAGATGTGAAGATTAGCTTTTCCGTTATAGCTGTGACGAACTGTAACTTAAAATTCTACAAACATTGTGTTGTTGTTGATTTGCCTACAAGACTCTGGTCCACTAGAATCCTTTTATTTGCAAACCAGTTCTTTAGTTAATATTCTAAAAGAAATTCGTTTCTTTCCTGCTTTTAAAACATTATTTTTTATTACATTTTAATTAAAAATTGATCACCTTTTTTTGAATTTTTATGGTTTCCAAATCTATTTATTAACATAAAACAAAAAATGTATATGAAATTTAAGATGAAGTCATAAATTTCTTTTATTAACTCCCACTTTTTACTTGAAGAATAGAAAAAACAAAAATTTAACTTAAAACACATTCGTTTCTGGTGAGGTTTTTGCTTTCGTTAAATAATAATTATTAGCGAGCTAAATTTCGCACATCATTATACGATATTTTTGTCTATACGCCAGCAAAAAACCAAATAAAAATGAATAATAATTAAAAAACCAAACAGTTGTTGTTGGGCTTTAAATTTTTATAATTATCTAAACTGTTGTTAAGAATAAAAAATCATTTTTTTTTCTTCTTAATTTAAATTTATTAAAACACCAAAAGCAAACGCAAGCTTTTCGCTGGAAATAATTTATTATGTTGGCGAGATGTTCTTAAAACAAAAGGGGGAAAGGGGAAGGCTGAGTGGTAACTTAACAACAAAAGAAACAGATTGACCAGATTATTAATTAAAATTAAAGCATAAGTTAATTAAAATTAGTTAATTGTTATTGATAAAAAGCTAAAGCAAAATATCACAGAAACAGCTACTGATTTGCTAAATTTATAAAACAGACTTTCAGCTTAAAGTTTGCCTTAATCATTCTGGGAAATCAACTATACTTTTACTAACTAATTTAATAAATAATACATAAAAACAATAATATATTTAAAATGCTTCAATAGCAAGAAATAAATCTGTGCAGGAAAGTGGTTTTATATACAAGAAAAAAACAATCAACATTTGGCTAATTGAGCCAGATCTCTAGTACTTGTTGAGGCAAATTGTGAAACTAAATGTTGAATAAAATACTTTTTCTATTTTAATACTGTAGTAAAACAAAAACAGTTTTTTGTTTTGCAATAATAAGCCTGAAAAATGCCTGCCAGTTTAACGAGACAGGCATTTTTTTTTATTGAATTAATATTTAATTTAAATTCAATAAGATGTTATTTGCTCATTGTACTGCGCTAAAGAAGATTTGAGCCATTTAAAATAATGACAGCTTTAAATAATTTATAAATATGATTATTAATGTTGAAGAATATGGAAAGATAATATTTCAGAGAATAATTAAAATAAACGTAAAGGTACAAAAACGAATAAAACTTAAGCTAATTTGAACTTGCACGCTATACAGACTAGTTTAGAGCGGCAGGTCAACTAAGCGAATAGCAAATTTAGGCAATTTGGAACTCAATTAAATGAGTTGATCAGCACAACGCAATATTACATAACAAACTGAGTAGCAGTCCCTGAACAGCCTTCAGCACAAAAGAAATTGAGAAGGGAAAAAATGTCGTAAACAATCAAAATTGAATATAAGTAAATTATATATCTTTAAAGAAAAATAAAATTCAATTTGAAGAATTCAATGCCGCAATGCGGAAACATCAAAGTGAAAAACTCTACTTAATACTTAATTGTCTCAATTAATTGGCACGTATGAACGTCCCATAATCATTTCAGGTATCAATGCAAACAATCATGATTTGGTTGCGATTGAACTTTTTAGCGTTTAATTTGCTAGATGCTCGATATAGATTAAGAAATACTCACACTTTAAGCACTTGAATTATGAGTTTGCGATTTATTTGAACGATTTTTATGAAATTTTTAATTGAACACTTTTGCATCGTTATTGTGTAACATTTCTGAGTTCTTGATTGGCAAAAGTAACCGCAGAAGATTCATTCAAAATTTCAAATATTGTGTGGTATGAAATGGATTTTCATCAACATCTGGCGCGATGGCCATGATTCTCCATCAACACAATTCTTGCAAAAAAACAAAAAACAGAATTTCCATCACATTTGGATGCCTGAAAGCAGGGTCATGCGCAAAACCTCTGCCATCACTTGCTGTGATTTTAGGTTTAAGCAAACAACAATCATAATGTTTTAACCCAGGCCGGGCAATTCAACCAAATTAGCAACATCGGTCTGTCTCAATCAGGGCATACCAGCCGAATGCTGGCGCTGCATAACCAAAGTCGTAAAATAACTTCTCCTCAATCGAGGAGCCGCTTTCCCTCTCTACCCCAGAAACCAGAGTGGTTCCCCGATTAGTCTTCTACATAAAACTAAGAAAAATATTCCTCTTCGCGTCATTTCAACCAACTTCTCAGCCAATCGGCAGCCACCACCTGATCACACTATAGCGTACTCGAGTATTTAACTTATTCTCGTGCACATGTTCACGCAAACATACAAATACTATACAGCTGTACAATCTTGTTTTGAAGTGCTATATTTTGTTCAAGGTTGCAATTTGCAAATTAGCGATGCTCACTTGTAAATATTCAAACACTCAGTTTTTTTTGTGCATATTTTTTTTTCTAAATTTTTCAATTTATGTTTTAAAACAATTATTAGTGCTGTTTTGTACGTTTTGTTTAGCGCAACCATTAAGATTTATTTTTTCTTCTAGTTAATAACTTCAAGGAAGTTTTGTTTAAAATAATTCTGTTTGCATTTTATTTGTGCAATCGGCAAATCTCTGAATTTGTTATGCTCGTTCTGTAGCAGTAGCTGTGCAAATTAGACTCATTTCTCTATAAAATTATATTGGTAATGAGAATTCTGTGGAATTTGTATTTAATGCAGTTGTTTAACACGTACATGAAGTTTGCAATTTTACGATCTGGCAGAAAAAGTAGTTCAAACATAAAATTGGCAATGCAAATGTTATGCGCGTGCTGGAACACAGGAAACTATAGCAAAAAAGAAGACGTTAAAGTTCAGGGCTGCAAATGAGAACTGCCAGTATAAAAATTGATAAAATTTTTACAGTTTTTCAACCCATTCCTGCCTAATGGATAGTTATAGACCCAAAAAAGTAATGGCTGTAAAAAAATGTACGTTGATGGTATCTGGAGAAGAAGATTCACTCGTGAACTCTACGGGTTGTACCGCGACATGAGCCTAACCAGGCTTCTACGGATTGAACGGCTAAGGTGGTTGGGCCATGTAGAGCGCATTGAAAATACTGCTCCAGTGGGACAACGCAATAAAGGACGCTCACAGAACCGATGGGCACACGCAAGTCGAGCAAGACCTCAATCTCTCAGCCAACTTGGTGTGCAAAATTGGACTGTAGCGCCAAAGGAAGAAGTTGAAGAAGTAAAAAAAATGCCAGCGGGGGCCACGATATAGTTTATGACTTCGAACTATTTTCCATAATAGTTAATGTATACTTCCTTGGCATTGCTTTTTGTGTGACCTAAGAGCTGTGGCAATACGTTAGTCTCGTGTAGTTGTCTTTTAATAAAATACCAGGGGAATATACTTAAACTTTTATTTCGCTGGCAGTGTTATACTTTGTGCAAGTATCTACCCTGGCTCTATTATTTACTTTTTTGAACAGATTTCAAAACGTTTTCTTGTGCAAAAGTCAAAACAGTGTATTTTTATAAAATATTAGGGGGCCCAAACGTCTGGCCTCTTACGGATGTTTTGCAAACGTTTAGCAAATTTGATGATTTAAAGGAATTACAAGTCGTAACAAGTTTAACCTGTTTATACTTCCATTTACAAAATTCATTTTTATTTAAAAATCCAGCAGCTCAATTTTTGTATAATACCAGGGTAGCAAACTTGCCGATATGTGGGCCTATATTTGCACGTACGAATATACTACCCTGGGCCTGTTACTTACTTGATTTAATCGTTCTCAAAGCATATTGTTATACATAAATATGGCAGAGTGTGTTTTTGAAAAATGCCAGGGGAGTATACTTGCACATAATCTCTCTTAGCACTGTCGCTCACTTTATATTAGAATTTCTAAAATATGTTTTTTATGTAAAAATTTAGCATAAAACTTTTTCATACAAGGCCAGGGCACTATACTTCGAAATTAAGGTTTGTAAGTACTTCCACACCTTTTTAATTCCTTGATATTTTTATGCATAAATCTGCCAAAAAGTTTTTCATAATATATCAGGGGAGTATAATAACTTATTTACAATTCACTTTATTTAGTAGTTATAAAACGAATTTGCAAGCTAAAATATGGCAAAACTTTTTCTTTGATATACCAGGGGACTATACTTCCACATATGTGTGCTTATTTATGCTTACACATATGTTTTTACTCGCCTGACATTGTAAAACTTCTGACTTAAAACCTTATTTTAAACATAGATCAGACATAATAATTTTTTGTGAAGTACCAGGGGAGTATACTTACGTTTTTTTCCTCTTTCGCAGCTTACTTTGTTGTTATTTTTTAATTTTTAAATGTTTTTTTTTTAATTTGAATCCATCTTTTGTCACAAGCTGAAATCTTACCCTTAAAATTATATTCTCCCCTGGCGGAAAAAAAACATTTATTTAGGTTTGATTTTCAGAATTGGTTTTATTTAAATTTAAGGGGGAAAATTGTGGTTATTGTTAATTTAACTGGAATTTTTACTAGTGTACACTCCCCTGGCTGGGCATAAGTGTTGGTTTCATTTAAGTTGAAGCTTTAATATATATCAATTGCTTTTTTCTACTGCAAAACGAAATGGTTTTATAGTCTTATATCAAACTCTGAATGCATGTGTATACTCCTCTGGGCCGCCAGTTCTATGTAAAGTTTATTTGTTTAGTTTAACTTTAACTTAAGATGTTCCTATTGGTGCCATATGAATCCCCCCAGCCTGCCCGAATTGCTTTTTTTCATCAATTTTAATATGGCAAGAAGCAATTTAATTTTTTTTGTTCTGTTGAACGGCGTTGCTGTTTTGTCTTCTTCCAATTGTCTACTCCCCTGCAAAAGAATAAAAGAATACATATGAAATAAAAGATTAAAATCAATAATTTGTTTGTTAACTTTTATTTATTTATTCAGTACAAAAAAAAAATTGTTGTTATAATTAATTTAATGTTAATTTGAATTTATAAAAATATACGCCAGATATGTAGGTATGTGTGTACCCATCACAGACTTTCCCCTGGTGTTTACAAAACATCAATTTAATTTTTATAGAAATTTCTGATTTACAAAACACAGTCTACTTCTTTTTAGCAGAGTATCTGGCAATTCGCCTTAAACTCTTTCGGTGTTTTTATTTTTTGCAGCCATTTCCATTTCATTTTTGCAGCCCCAGTTTTGGTGTCTACTTTAGGCCAATCTATATTGTTGGCCATTTACCTGCATGAGTATTAACCTTGTTAAACGCAGACACATGTATGTTACAATTCTTAAAAATCATTTTATTTCCATCTATTTGTTTTACAATAGTTCTATTCTTGCGTTTTCGAAAGTGTGTCTCTCATACGCTGGTCCGACCGTCTGTTGCGGCTGTTGGTCTTCTTACATTTAATTTCATTGTGCAATTGACTTATGCAAATTCGATGTTTTGTGAAAATGTTAACAATTCTCAAATTGTTGTTGTTGTTTCTGTTGCTGTTGCTGTTGTTATTGTTATTTCATTTAGTAAGTATTTGTTTTGTTGGTTGTTTGTTAAGTTTAAGTTTAAAATCATTTATTTGTTTCAGTTGGTTTTTTCTCCTCTGCTCCTCTGCTCCTCTGCTCTTTTGTTATGACGGTTTTGGCTTTAGGCCACACGTATTGTTAGCATTTGTTACAATTTCAATTTTGTTTCTAGTCTTATTATTATCGTAAGTTTAAACTGTGTTCGTTTTTTTTCTCTGGTTGCTTCTTTTTAGCCAAGATTGACACGCGTGCCATTAGTGCGTGAGGGGATTTTAGATGGACAAAGTGCTACAAATTTGTTACACATTTTGTTTTGTTTTTATAATATGAGTCAAGTCTTGAGGTCGCTTGTTAATATCGTATAAAATTAAGTTTTGAAGCAGTTCTGTAGTCGTGAAATGGAACAATGTATTGGCTTTTGAATAAATGGCTTAAACTGTTTCACTTGTTTAAGAAAACATGATATCAAACTGTTTAGACGACTTTACGTTGTGCCAATGTTTTAAAGTATTCTTATGATTTGAAAATTGATTGTGCTGCTCTTGAGATATTTTATAATTCTTTAGCCATCTTATACTTAAAAACTGTTATATTATAAAACATTTATAATCTTATGACAATCTGTGACTCTAAAACTCTTTTATTATAAAACATTTATAATCTCATATTCTAACGGCAGCATTTATAGATGGATCCACTTTTAATAAATAAGTTTGTTGTAAGATTTTGGGACTTGAAGCCCTCCGCGTACAAGAACTTACAGCTTGATTTTGTCAGCTGGTCTTAAGTGGTTCTTAAGGTTTGTTGATAAGTTACAGCAGATGTTCTCATAAAATATACGAAGAATAGTGTAACCATCAAGCAGGTCCTGATGAAAGTTTTATACTCGTTTATTGTACTGTAATAATTTTAATAATGTTTGAAATTGTCATATCATCAAACTCTTATACTGCACACTCTTATATTTGCTCACAATCTTATAGTTGCTATAATACTCTTATACTTTTGTATACATATATATTTCTATATTCATTATTTTTATATTATTTTATATGCAAATTTCGAAGTTATTCCCATTAAGACTTTTTAACTTTGGACCTTTCGGCCGGCCTTGTAAAACTATTGTGCTTAAATATAAAGTTTTTAACAAAATGTGTAAAACATGGATGTGTTTAAGTCACGCTGAGTGCATTATTCAAAGCTGCGAACCAATAGACATACGGCGAGCACACCCCTGAATATATATTGAACCCAATCCCCTTAAAGTACTGCCTAGAAGCTCTGGAAAGCATTTCCCATCTCTTGGTATAAACAGATTTTATGTTTTAATATTTTCAATATTCATTCGTGTAAAAAAACTGGCAATTTTATTTCCCTGAGAACAAAAAACCCAAAACAAAAAAACGAAAACAACCTGCCACTCTCAGCTTCTTTGCAAACTCATCTTACAAGTGTTATAAACATGTCAGGATTTATTATTTATTACACTTGAGCCGTATTCAATCATAGCAACAACATTTTATTTGTTGTTGCTGTTTCTCAAAAAACCATTTAAAATTTAACAGCCCAACATAGAAACTAATGAATTATACACATCGCAAACCTTGATAAAAGTACTCGTACAAGAAGAGGCAAAAAAAAAAGAATATTGAAAAAACTACATTAACAATAAACACAAAAATAAGTTAACAACAAATAATATTTATGAAAACAACCGGCCAGCTTCTAGTAAAGTGATCTAAACAAATTAATTGAAAAAATAAAAGAAATAATACAATAACACTTTAAAAGTTTTTGTGTTAAAAAGGAAAAACAAAACAACCAAAAAACATTTAAATCATCATTTCAATATGTTTTCATAACAAATCGCTTTTGTAGTTCAATGTACAAATAAAACGAAACACAAGCAGCAGACAGACCAAAAGACGCTCTAACAAATCTTCAGCCAAGACAGAAGAAGGATTAATTTTTCTTGTTCAGTTTCCCAGACATGTTTTAAGCTGCCACAGCGTAGAAAAACACATTCACTTGTTAAACGAAAACTAACAGCAACCAAATTGCCACAAAAATCTAAATCTGAATTCGAATGCGAATACGAATTCACATGTAACAGTTGCTTACGAGTTCTAATCAGATTTCGTGAGAGTGTGAGCGTGAGTGTGAGTGTCTGCCTGCCTGTTTTGTTTAATAATTTTCGGCTTTTATTAACAACCAAAAACGAAAAAACAAACCACGAGTTTTTGGTGGTTATATTTCCTTTGCATTTCTCCTCCTTTTTATTTGTTCGGTGCTTCACTTACGTATTTTTAATGGATTCATGTTGCATGTAATCGGCAAATGAAAATCGCATAAAAATAAATTGAAAATTTAGCAGTTTATGTACATTTTTTTTTTTTGCAAAAAGATCAAAACAATAGCATAATTATTATAATTATTTCCTTTAACGTTATTGTATTAAATGCTTGTATTTAATGTATAAGAGTCTTGTATTTACAACGCTGGTACTTTTCTATATTCTCTCATCTATATATTCGAAAAGTGATTCTGATAAGAGGAGCTATTCCAGTTAAATCGAGAGATTTGCGATATTCTCACCCCCCAATTTTCGCCTTCAGTGTTTATAACCGTTTGCTCTTATATTCTTTTCCTTGTCTTTTACTTTTCCTATTTTATACTCTTATACCAATAAGTTCTTATAAATAAATCGCTGTAACCAATTTGCGAGTTATATTTGTTTTTTCGCCAGCGTTTTCAGCATTAGGATTTACATATGTTCTGAATTTCTTATAAGAACAACTTTCACAATATATCAGAAGGCGTATTATTCTAATAAACTGTTATATTTAATAACTTAAAATCGGTTTTCTGCCCTGGAACATAATTATATAATTCAAACATGTTGTACTCTTTTTTACAGAAACATCTCTTATATCGTTCATCGTTTTGCTCTTATATTCCAATAATTCTTTTGTTTCTATTTCTATTTCACTGATGTCATTTTCTTATATAAAAACATATTATTTTCATTTTGAGCCCGTATTTTTTCTAACTTTAAAATTGCCAAAAATGTGTATCTATTTTTGTTATTTTTTAAAATAAATATATATTTTGTTGGGCAAAACTCTTTTTTGTATTATTGACTAATTTTGGTTTGTAGTTATTATTAAATGCAGTTGTTCATTGAAATATTTATGAAACTTATTTATATTTTTGTCTTGTCTTGCATTAAGCTGTTTTTCACCTTCACAGCTACATATATATGTAAACAAGTATAAGAGTATAAGCAATTATAAGAGTGTGTAGTATAACAGTTTTATTATATAATAATTTAAGAGCCGAGCTGTTATGATAAAACTTTACAGATATTTATATTTTCTTGTTTGATTTAACATGATTTAAATTTGTGTAACTCTAAAAGAATCTATTATACTGTAGGGCTTAGAAGCTTTTCGAATCCTATTTTTCAACTCTTACACAAATATAGAACAATAGCAATATGCAGATATTAAACATTTATCTCAAGCTTTACCTAAATTTTCTTTTCTCAATCACATCAGCTTTTGCTGAACCACTACAAACTTCTTTAGTCCTTGCCCCTCTCAAATCTATGGAAAATCCTTTAAGCCCACCGAACAAACCGGGCCAAACAAAACAACATCTTATACAGCAGAGACGCTTAGGGACAAGACAAAGACAAAAAATGCAAAAAAAAAAAGAAAAAAATAATAATAAGAAAAAAGTTCATCTGAAATAAATGTAACTGGTAGTAAAAAAATATTTATTACCCTGCAAATGTTTATCAACAAATTGCAATCGTTAAAAAAGGCCAAGGTCTCCTCGTCTAGCATAATTTTTGCTGCACACAAGTTGCTGTATGTAGTCTGTCTACAAGATCTGGCAACAGGCAAACAATATAATAAAATATAAAATATTTGAATATAATTTTGTTTTGCTGTTGTTTGTTGTTGTTTGTTGTTGTTGTTGTTGTTTTGTTGCACATTCGTAATATACTTGTAGGTTTTAGGCAACAATTCGTTAGGAAACACATGCACAGCCGGCTGAATAAAATAGAGCATCATCACCTTTTAAAAAATAACCTATTGTTGTTTTTGTTTTTGTTGGTTTTACATTTTGCTGTTGTTGGCTGCTGCTGCTGGAAGAAGCTGAAGTACAAAGTTTGCCACCATCACTTTTTCCATCTTAAAAATGCAACGGCATTAAAGAGCAGCAACTACAACAAAAAACAAAAAAACAAAAAAACAAAAAAAAAGGAAAAATAAACATTTAACCAATTTGAATTTTATGCATGTTGCTGTTACTGTTGTTGTTGTTGTTGTTGTTGTTGTTTTTGGATGTTGCAAGCAAACAAGATGTCAATGTAAATTTCTCATGCAATTTAGCAATTGTGGTATATTGTTGTTGTTATTGTTGTTGATGATTCTGTTAGCCCGCTCTGTTTTCGTTTTGTTGTTACTGTTGTTGTTGTTGTTGTTGTTGGTCTGCTCTTTATTTATGGCATCTAGATGATTTGTTTGCATTTTGTGTTCACTTATTTTAGTTTTTTTTTTTTTTGGAGGGATTCCGTTTTTGTTTTTGTTTATTTTTTGGTTTCTTTTCATTTTGCATCTTTTTCTCTAGTTGTAGTAAAACAATATTTAATTTGAATATTTATGAGTAACAAGCGTTAACAATGTTTTTGTTGGCTCAGCAAAGTCATGCGTGTTTACATTCAAAGATTTTATTTCGTTTTGCTGGCAAGAAGCCCTACGCCGGCCTAATAAGCTGCAGCAAGAGTTGAAGACACATGGCCCAGAAGACAACTGCATAAATAATTTAATATTAAAAATATTAATAAAATTTTTTTTTTCAAATTATTTGGACAAAAATATTGAGTTATTGTCGCACAAGAAAGAAAAGGTACAAAAATTGTGGCTCTCCGCTTACATAGAAAAGCATTTTCGCTATTTTTGGCATCTAATTTTTCTGCTGCTAAACTTTTTTGAACAAATTTTTTTTTTTGATTTATGCAAGTCGATTTTTTATTTGAAAAATTCTGTTAATTCCCAGTTATTTTTTAATATTTTCTTCTTAAATTTTAATATTTTGTGTTGCCATTTTAATGAATAATCCAATCCAAATTTGTCTACAGCAAAAAGCTGTACATAAATTTTGTAAAAACATATTTTTGCACAAAAATATTTCTATAGAAAATGTTTATACTAAATTTTGCCGAGACTTTTTTGTACTAAAAATTATGCCGAAGAAAAATGAATATGTGTCTGCTAATGTTTCCCCCAAAATTATTATATATATTAAACTTGTCTATAGAAAATGCAGTACTAAAACTTGAGAAATTTTTGTACTAAAATTATTTCCGTACCAAAAATTTGTCTGCATAAATTTTGTGTTAAGAATTTGTTTCTAGAATTATTCGTTGAAGAGTTTTTTGTACTAAAATTTGTTTTCTGAAAAATTTCTGAAATAATTTTTCTTTTCTGACAAATTTCCTGTTTTTGGGTGCTAAATTTTGTTTTTTTTTTAATTTTCTATGCTAAATCTTTTTCAAAATTTTCTGTACTAAAATTTTTTTGACATGTTTTTTTTTCTTAATTCTTTAAAAATATATTTGTTTTAAAATTTTTATTGCAAACATTCTTTGTACTAAAAGTTTCTCTGCTACAATTTTTTGTACCAAAATTTTTCTTGATCAATTTTCTTTATTAAAACTTATATGTATGTAGAAGTTATTCTGTTCTAAAATTTTTCTTAACAACAAAACTTTGTTAATGAAAACTTCCCGCTTTAAAATTGTTCTGCTCTAGAATTTTTCTGCCGACTATTTGTTGTACTAAAGTTATGCTAGAGAGAATTTAGGTAGGATTTTAGGTTTTTTGTAACACATTTGCTTTAAAATATTCCTGCTTTCCATTTTTTCTTCAAAACACTTTCCGCTCTGAAATTTATGTACTTGCTTTTCTGTGTTAAACTTTTTCTATAGACATTTTTTTGCATTAAAATCTGTGCATAAAAATATGTTTGTAATAATTTTTAATAACTTGATTTCTGTAAATTTTTATAGAATTATGTAATTGTTAAGAAAAATATTTATGTATAATAAAAATATGTGTTAAAAAGAAAATTTAATGTGCTTTAGGGTGCAAAAAAGTCGTTGTCCAAGTGCATTTTATTCTTTTCTCCTATTTTTTGCTTTCTTTCTTTGAACCGAAACAATTTTATTTGTAGTGCGTGCAACAAGCAGTCTAAGCAATTTAGTTTGATTTTCAAATGAAGATTTCCCAAGGATTTATTGGTTGTCCAAACACAAGAAATTGAAAATGTCAAGATAATCAGTTCTCGAACGCAATAAAAAATAAGTAATAAATAAAATAAAAAATTAGAAACGAAATATGGTCAGAAAGCTTAAACTATATTGGAAACTGCAGAAGATATGATGCCATTATTTATTCACATATTTATTTGCTTTGGGCGCCTAAGAATACTGATTCGAAGGACCAAAATTTAGGGTCAAACGTTATAATTTCAGCGTTTTACTATAATTACACGAATTCGTTTAAGCAGTTCAAGACTCAAGTTTGTGGACAATTTTTCAAATACAGGAAGGACTATTCGCAAACACTTTATCGCCATTGTGAAGAAAATCACTTAGTGCTGAATTTTTGCTTCCCACTGTTGCTTCGCAAATATTTTTCGCCACTACTTTCTATATGCAAATCATCTCTATTGCAGCCTTAAGCTCAACACTTAAACAAAGCAAATAAGTCAATACGCATTAAAAATTAAAGCTAAAATGCTCAGCCACCGCTCAATATCTTAAACTGTATTTATTTCAATTTCGAATCTATGACTGAAAAATCGGAAAAAAGCAATAAAAGTGAAGGAAATTATTTGCCAAACAGCCGTTGTAAATGCAAGTTTCTGATTTTAGGCGCTGCTGCTTAATTTTTATTTTTCTAAAAATCTAGTTGGTGTGAAGTAACACAAGTCATGCTGCCAACGCTTTTCTGCGGCTTCTAGACGTGCCTGGTGAATTTATTTGGTTGTAGTTAAATTTGGGAGGATTGGTGATTGTTTTCAAGAAAGGATTTGTACTCCCTTACAATTATTTCGAACTATTTATACAATTATGTCCTTAAAGTTTAAAAAATTATAAATTTTCATTTACAAACTACTTTAAGATCAATAACTTATTATTAATTTTTATTTTTAGATGAATCAGACCTGCAAGGTTTGTGGGGAACCAGCAGCAGGATTTCATTTCGGGGCATTTACATGCGAGGGCTGCAAGGTAAGTTATAACATTTTTAAAACTCAACTGAATTGATGTTACCCTTAAATAATTTTTAATTTAATTATTCCGTAGTACAAATTTGTTTTTCATAGACAAATATATTTCTCATTCAACATTTGCTTATAAAAGTTTTAGTTGCGAAACATTTTACTTCGAAAGTTTTGTTTTAAATAAATTTTAAAGACAGAAAAAATTCTTTAATATAATTTTAGCACAAAAAATCTATTTCAACATAAATTTTAGTAGACAAAATTTTTCATAAAAAAAATTTTAAAAACGTTTAGTTTTCAGAAAAGCAACTTTTAGTGCAAAAAATTGCCTACAGAAAGATTGTAGAACAGAAAATTTTCTACTGACAAATTTAAGTACAGAAAATTGCTGAAAAATGAATGTTTTACTGAAAATTTTACTATACAACAATTTTACTATAAAACGTTTCTTTATAAAATTACAGTAAAATTTTTCACCAATTTGAAAACTTTAGTGTAAAACTTTTTGGAAAATTTATAGCTTTTATTAAAAAAAATATATTTTTATTCTAGTCTATAAAAATTTCGTAAGAAAATTTTTTTACCAAAAAAATTTCAGTCAAATTTTTATAAAATTTCTCTAGAAAATTTTAATATAGAAAATTAGTTTTAAAGAAATTTTAAGAGAATAAATTTATTCAAAAAACTATTTATTCAAAAAATTATAAGTGAAAAAATTTTAGAACAAAAACTTTCGATGAAAATTATAACCACCAAAAATGATTTTTGTAGATAAATTTTAATATAAACATTTTTTTGTGGAAAAGTCTAAGTGCCAAAAGTTTTCTATAGAAACCTTCAGAACAGATATTTTTTATAGACATTAATTTTATTTAGAAAAATTTTAGTACGAAAATATTTTATGAAACCAATTTTGTATGAAAGAATTTCTCTACAGAAAAGTTTAATATTGTACAAAACCAAATTTTGATAGATAAATAATTTTCTGTGCACATTGACATTTTTTTCTATTAACATTTTCTGTAGAGAAATTCTTTTACACAAAATTTTTTTCATAAAATATTTTTTCTAAATAAAAAATAAAAATAGAAAATTTATTTAGAAAAATTGTAGTTACAAAGATTTTTAACAGCAGATTTCTAGTAAAACAAATTTTTAATAGTTGAATTTGAGTAAAATAAATTTTGAAAAAAAAATTTTAGTACTAAAATTTTGTTATAAAACCTTTTTTTTTAACAAATACATTTAGTCTTTTTCATGGAAATATTTAGTATTTTTTACGATAATATTTTTAAAGATCTTTAAGACGAAAAAACAAAAATGTTTAAACACATATTGTGGCATAAACACTTTTTTTAGAACATCTTTAGTAAACGAACTTTTAACACAAAACTATGGCACAGAAAATTGCTTGTAAAAAAGTTTTAGTACATACATTTTATGAGAAAAAACTTTGGAACAGAAAAACTTTTGTAAAGAAAAAATTTACTACAAAAAATATTTCATATAAATAAAAAAATGTCCAGCAATAAGTTTGAAAAAAAATATTTCCTACTTTTTGTGACCTCAAGCATCGGCCATGATACGTATTTCGAACAACCAAACATTCAAGGCAGCGAGCGGGTAAAACGGTAGCAAATATCACGTTTAATATTATTTGTATGTCATAATCAAATTTTTGGTAGCCCTAAACTTATTCAAACGCTGTGAAAAAATTACTACAACCTTTGGAACTCCAAGCTCTAATAATTATTATCAAATTAAAAAGCCATAATACCAAAATTAAATGTTATAAAAACCTTAAACAAAAATTTCAACAGCCTGCAGCCAAACGAAAACCTTAATGGATGTAACTGGTTTACAGCTGTGGACTTCCCTGCTTTGAAACCAATTGCCTAGAATCTTAAACAAAGTCAGGCATTGCAAATCGAATTAACTACCTCAAGGTTAAAAGGTTAAGTGAGAAAAAAAACCCGACTACGAAATGTTAAATATCGGCAAATATTTGTTTTGCCACATAAATGGCAGAGCGAAAAGCAAACAACTTCGCAAGCAATTTCATTTAATGTCTTGTTAAGACTCTCGAACAATTTGTCGGTCAAACTAATTTGTTATTTTTACACGTTAATTTATTTCAATCAAAAATGTTAGCTGTTAAGAAAACATAAAAGCGCACAAAAACAAGCCCTAAAACAAACTTCGAGCACTGAAATGCCTTCATCAGTTTGCCTCCGCATCGGCGCCGCCACCTCCGCTGTTCTGCAGCTCCTTCCCTTGATAATGACTGATGGATGAGGGCGCAATAATTTAGCGAGCAAAAAAAAAAATGAACAAACAAAAACTTTAATTGCAATTCAGCTAAATAGAATTGAATGAAGAACAGAAATGTGAATCGGACAAAAGCAAAAACCAAAACAAAAACAAAAACAAAAGAAAAACCCAAAAACAGTGGGTAAGTTTGTTGCTTAAGTCTTTTGTTTTGCAAAGTCTCTTGCCAAATTACGTTGCTTTTGTACAGCAAAACAAATCAAGCTGAGCTCATCAGAAGAGCAAATCGTCAGTGTTTCTATGCATGAAAAACTGTTAGTTTTCTGAGGCTTGTTGCTCTTTCAAATGTAACCGTAAGTCCCATTTCCGACCCAGTAATCTTGATGCCCAATTAACCTTAAAAGTTCTTGTTTGCATTGCGAGTTTTTCTTAATTTTTTTGTCCAGCTTTTTGTTTTATTTTTTTTTCTTCTGCTTTGGACTTTTGGCAAGTTGATGTTTTGTTTTTGTTACTGTTGCTGTTGTTATTTTTGTTGTTGTTGTGCTTCCATTCATTCATTCATTTCAAGAAGCGATTGTGATTTACTGCCATCATGTTTTTGCTGGCATAAGTGTTCTAACTTAAGAGCTGATTGTTTGCGGAGTAGTTTATTGTTTAACCTTTTGTGTTGCCAAAGTGCAGCTCCTAACATTTCTATGTATGGCGGATGGTTTTTGTTCTTTTGTTTCTATTACAATATTTCGCCAAAAACAGAAAAAAGAACTTGGCTTTTTTGGTTAAGTTGTTTACTTTTGCCCCCATTGAATTAAATTGTTTATTTGCTTTAACTTGTAGCTGCAATTGTCGTTAATGGCATTGACGAAGTTCGCTGTATTTTTGGCCAAATACTCGTATTGCACTTCAGGTCTGGCTGCTAAAATCACCAAAGAGAAAATGTCTGAAATTAAGATATTGTTATTGAAATAATTTTGACAATTTTGGCTGACGCTGCAAAGGATTGAACGGTGACACTCAAGAAATCAATAAAAGTTCTGCTACGAAATATATTTAAAGTAGATTTTTTTTTGAGATAAAATAACTAAATGCAGGATTTGTCAGTCTTGTTTTGGTTTTGCAAACTTTTCCTTCTTCAGAGTTTTTTATTTGCAAAAATTTTTCATTACTGAGAGTTTTTCATTGTGAAGAATTTTTCATTATGCGAAATTTTTTTTTTGCTTTATAGAATTTTTTGTTAGAAAAAAATCTTTGTTATCAGCAAACTTTTCTTCAAGGAGAGTTTTTGTTCTCAGCAATTTTTCCTTTTATTTTTTGTATTATTGGAAATTTTTGTTATTGAAAATTTGCGTTCACAAAAGTGTTACTTAATGGAAAAATTTTGAAAATTGACAATTTTCGCTGTTTTAATTATTGAAAAATTTTCGTAGTGAAATATTTTTGGCTACTGAAAATTTTTCGTCATTAAAAGTTTTTTGTTAATGAAATTTTTTGTTATCGCAAGTGTTTCGTAATTGAAAAGGGTTTTTGTTTGAAGATGTTTCTTTCTTCAAAACAATCCTAAATTTTTTGTTTTGAATATTGAAAAGTTATTAAATATTTTCGCTGTGAAAAATGTTTGATTATTAAACATTTTTTATTAAACATTATTTATTGCTTGGAAAATTTATAGCTTTTAAAAATTTTTTGTTATTCTAAATTTATTTTATTTATTGTTTTTTCTTACATTTTGTTATTGAAAATTAAATTTTTTAGTTTTGTGGTTCTGATAATAATAATCGTTGGTGAAAACTTTTTATGGTTGATAATTTTTTGTTACTCAGAATTTTTAATTATTAGAAATTTTTATTATTGAAAATGTTTCCTCCTCCTTCTAGAAAATGTTTGTAATCGATTATATTTTATTATTGAAAATTTTCATTATTAAAAGTTTTTTGTTATTGAAAACTTTTGTTTTTGAAAATTTTATTTATATTTTGTTAAAAAAAATGAACTTATAAGAAATATTTCGACGTTTTTTCATTGCAAATTTCCATCTATTCAAACGCTTTAGGGGCAAATCCTGTTATTTTTCTAACTTTCCTGCGCAAAAGTTTCCGAATTTTATAGTTTTGCATTGAATAGAAAATGTTTTCTTTTAGCTGTGAAATTTGTCTAAAGGAAATTTTTAGCTCGCGAACAGTTTTCCACAGAATATATTTTAGTTTTTCAAATTATTATTGCAAATGTAGAACATTTTTCGTTCAGAAAATTTATCGCCATGAAACAATTTTTCATTGAAAATCCCATTTATTTAGCGAATGTGATATATTTGCTTCACGAAAAAGTTTCTTGTTAATTCAATAAATTGTTTTTCAAAAGCGTGTGTGTGTGTGTGTGTGTGTGTGTGTGTGTGTGTGTTTTTAATCTAAAATCCCAATAACGTTCAGCTCTGGCTCGAGCCGAAACTGCTGTTTGCTGCAACGAAACCTTTAAAGAGCTCTTGACTCAAAATTTATGGTCGTGGCATTCTGGTGACAAATTGATATTTGCTGTAAATTCTAGTTTTTTACGATTATTAGAAAACATTAAAGCTGTCCAGCATTTGTCATATTTCCCTCCCCTCAACCCAAAATAAGTTGCATTTTATTTAAGCAATTTACCAAAAACTAATTTGAATGGCTTAAAGTGAAAAACACAAACAGAAAACAAACAAACAACGAAATATGTTAAACATTTTGTTGACAAATTAATCACTTTTAAGCAAAGAAACCAACAAATTGCTTTGGTCTGTCATATAAATCTTAATGACTTAAAATGTTAAAGCACAAACACACACAACTGCGACAAGAACCCACATGGAAACGTTTCCGAACATTCGACTGCAAAACACCTACAACCATTTAGCAAAAAATTAAGCAAATCATTTTAAACGTCGCAATATTGTGGCATGTAACATGATTTAATAATGACAAAAGAGGACCATTTGGGTTCGCGAATTTGTTTTTCTTTTTTTTTTGTTTTGTTGCCAACCTTAACATTTATTACGAGAAAAATAAATGAGCTTTGAGTTGTTGAACAAAAAAGGTTAACGCCACAATTTGTTGTCAGAGAATATGATTTTGGAAAACTATTAGACTATTAAAAAAAAAAAAATGTATTTTATAATAATTGTTTCACTGTGTTCGTTTCAGTCCTTCTTTGGGCGCTCCTATAACAACTTGTCCTCCATATCGGACTGCAAGAACAATGGAGAGTGCATCATCAACAAGAAGAACAGAACGGCCTGCAAGGCCTGCCGCTTGCGCAAGTGTCTGATGGTGGGCATGTCGAAGAGCGGCTCCCGCTATGGCCGCCGCTCGAATTGGTTCAAGATACACTGTTTGCTGCAGGAGCAGCAGCAGCAGGCCGCCGCTGCCATGGCTGCTCATCAAAACAACCAACAGCAAGGCCACGGCGCACCAGGCAGCCTGCACAATAAGCCGACTGGCATACCGCCGCCGGCAGCAGCTGCCGCCGCCCTGGGCATGCTGGGACATGCCGGCGGGTATCCGGGCTTATATCCTCCGCGAACAAAAGAAGAACTCATGATGTTGAGTCTGGAAGAATATGCCAAACATCCGGTTGCCTCGCCTTCGGTAAGTTCGCCGGACTCTCATAACTCTGACAGCTCGGTGGAGGTGAATGGCAGATCGAATGCGGGCCTCTTGCACTTGGGCAACAAGCATGTTGGCTTGGAGGCCGTCTCCGTTTCTCAGTCTTCTGCGGTGGCACCAGTGCCACCGCCTCATCCGACCCACTTAAGAAAAGACATGCCTTCCTTTTTGCCTTTGCCATTTCCTGGCCTGTCGTCCATGCCCGTGATGCCACCGCCCAGTTTTTTGCCTCCCTCCCATTTGCTGTTTCCCGGCTATCACCCTGCTCTCTACCAGCATGCTCATGCCGGCCTATTGAAACCCTCGCCAGAGCAACAGGCTGCAGCGGCTGCCGTGCACCAGCTATTCACAAATGCTCCCAGATTTCATCCTACAACTATAACAACCTCAGCGGCAGACGAACGCAAGCCGGAAGACGCCAAACCGGACGCACCCCGTTCAGATGCCCTGAACAACAATCACATACCAAATGGCAGCAAAGCAGCTGAAGAACTAACCAAACGCTTCTATCTGGATGCTGTGCTAAAGTCCCAACAACAATCGCCGCCTCCTGTGGCCACCAAAATACCCAATCTGCCCAAGCACGACTACTCCATTTCAGCCCTGGTAACGCCAAATTCCGAAAGTGGTCGCAATCACAGCAACACCTCCCGTCAAAGCAACGAAGAAGAACCGGAGGACGAGGAGGCACGAGATCAGCAGACCAAAGCGCTCAATGACTCCCGCTCCAACGGCCGGGAAAGTGAGCAAATGAACGACGAAGAGGAAGAAGACGTGGTAGTATCCATGACCCCGCCGCGTTCGCCCATAGACATAGAAGCGGAACCAGACCACAAACCTGCCCCCGAACAAAGCAATAACTCACTCACATCCCACTCGGCCCAAGACAATCCCATCGACTTAAGTATGAAAACTGTCAGTTCCGAGTCCAGCTGTTTGAGTCGCAGCAATCGCTGTGACTCGTCACATTCATCCGATCAGGAAAACGATTGTACCGAATCCAATGCCAATTGCGAAGCCAACGAAAGGGCCCAGTGGCGCAGTCAAGAGTTTGTGCAAAATTGTTTGCTCAACAACAACAACGAAACTGAAGAAGATGTTGGTGTGAAGGGCAAAGGAGTGAAGAGAAAATTTTCCGACTCTGCGCCGCTACAATTGGAGGATGTAGGGGACAAGGGAGACAATAAAAGGCTTAAGAAGACCGGCTCAGCTTTGGACTTAACCAACAAGTTATAAAAAAACAATTCAAAACAAAACACACGATACTTAAGAATTTAGGGAACTTAAGCACATTTTAAACAAACAAAAGTGGCGTCATAAGGGAGGCCTGTCCCACCATGTCGAACGCCAACATTGGCAAAGATTGGGCTTAAGAAAATACTGATTAAGACGATCCAATTGCACCAACCGTGACCTGGTGGAGTGATGAACTTAACAAGTTCATAAATAGTGTTCAAGGCAGTTTTTTTTTTATCTACAAACTACTAGCGAAAGCCAACGTTCGTTTTAGTGGGACAGGCGAATAATTTACTCAGTGCGTAGAGGGGTCCACACAATAACTTATTGAGGGGTTTGCCAGAATTTAATACTTTAAATAAAATTAAAAACAAAATTCCAGGTATTTACATCATTTACCTATTCTTTACGTGTAAATGTAAATAATGAATTTTCATAATTTGCCCTTAAAAAAACTCTACATCAGGTCGTACATCAAACAGAAAAATATTAACACATATTTTCGAACGCCGAACCACAACTCAAGACCATAAATAATATTAGCAAATTTATTTTATGCTGCTGCCGCTTGGAAATTATTGTAAAAAAAAATAAATTAGTTTGATTATGATCGTATTATTGTAATATTATTTTTACTAGAACAAGAAAATAGTATCAATTATTTTTATTAGTCAATTAGCAAATGTTTATAGAAAAATATTATATAAACTTATTTAAATTGTAATTTTAATAATTATTATGAAATAAATAAATTATTTATTTTTAAAGAAATAACAAAAAAAAAATATCATGAAGAAAAAAAACTATTCTAAATAAATAAAGAAAATATTTAAAGAATTAAAAAGACATAGAAATGAATGTCTTAATTCAATAAAGCAGAAGAACATAAAATTAAGTAAGTACAAATTTGAAACTTCGAAAATTCGAACTATAGTTCGAAAGTTATAAAAAGGAACAAACATTTAAATTTTTAACTTCGAAAATTCGAACTATAGTTCGAAAATTTTAAAAGGGAACAAACATTTAAATTTTAAACTTCGTAAATTCGAACTATATTTCAAAAGTTCTAAAAAGGAACAAACATTTAAATTTTAAACTTCGAAAATTCGGACTACAGCTCGAAAGTTTTAACAACTTTTAAGTTTGAATCTTTGAAAGTTCGAACTATATTTCGAAAGGTCTAAAAAGGAACAAATACTTATATTTTAAACTTCGAAAATTCTAAAAAGGAACAAATACTTATATTTTAAACTTCAAAAATTCGAAAAAGGAACAAATATTTATATTTTACGCTTCGAAAATTCGAACTATAGTTCCAAATATCTTGAAATTTTTAAGTTTGAAACTTTGAAATACGAACTGTATTTCAAAAAATCTAAAAAGGAACAAATAATTATATTTTAAAATTGGAAAATTCGAACTATAGTTCGAAAGTTCTAAAAAGGAACAAGCATTTCCATTTTAAACTTCGAAAATTCGAAGTATAGTTTGAAAGCTCTAAAAAGGAACAAACATTTAAATTAAACATTTAAATTTTAAACTTCGAAAATTTGAACTATATTTAGAAAGTTATAAAAAGGAAGAAATATTTATATTTTAAACTTCGAAAATTCGAACTATAATTCGGAAGTTCTAAAAAATATTAAATGTGAAACTTTAAAAATTCGAACTATACTTCAAAAAATCTAAAAAGGAACAAATACTTATATATTAAACTTCGAAAATTCGAAAAAGGAACAAATACTTATATTTTACGCTTCGAAAATTCGAACTATAGTTCCAAATATCTTAAAATTTTTAAGTTTGAAACTTTGAAAATCCGAGCTATATTTCAAAAAAATTAAAATTCGAAAATTCGAACTATAGTTCGAAAGTTCCAAAAAATGTCTGATTTGTAACTTTAAAAATTCGAACTATATTTCGAAAGTTCTCCAAAACCACAAAATCACATATTTGAATTTTCGAAAACTCGAGCTAATTTGCAAAAGTTCGAAAGCACGACAAATGTAAAGATTTGAAACTTCAGACATCGAAAGAGAAATTTTAGTTTTCGAAATTTAAAAGTTCGAAAGGACGACATTTGAGATTTCGATTCAAAAATCGAAAACGCCAAAAAAAATACAAATTTGAATTGTTACAAAAAATTGTCTTGTTAAAGACACAAGAGCAACAGAAAGTAATTAATAAAAGTTGCAAAGATTTCAAGAAGCCACAAAAGAATTGGAATTGAATTTCAAATACAATATAGTTTGGAAAATTCAGAAAAAACATATTAACTGTTTAACCCTAAAATAATTATTAATAATAAATATAAAAGTTTGCAAGAAATCGCTTTTTTTTTAATTGTCTGCCCCCTTCCGGCATCCCCCCTTCGGTTGTAAGCAGGTCGTGACAGTGCCACAATTTTGGCCTTTCATTCAAATTGAAAATTGTTCTCATAAACATCTGAATGCGTCAGATGCACACGTTTCCATAACAACAAAACATTTTTGCCACTCGTTTAATTGTCACTTAAGGGACTTGAAAATCCAATTTAAAATTCTTGAAATTTTCCCACAAATTTTCTTGTTAAAAACTACAATAAAAAAAAAACAAAATTAAGCTTTTGTTAAGTTTAGTGTTATTGGCATTTATACACAGAAAAAAGAAAAAAGGAAAAAATTGCATAAACATTTTTCTTAATAAACTAAAATTGGATTTCTAATTTTGTCTGAAAAATGTTCAGCTTAATGTTGCTTCGCTTAAACTACTGGCTGCTTTTGTCTGCTATTGTTGTGTTAAATAGTGTTCGAGGTGTTTTATTTTGCTTCCAGTCTACCATAACTATTCAAACTGACACTAATCAATCTGAAATCTATTTCAATCAATCTTCAAGTAATTGCAAATACTTTCAACATTTTTGTCAATACGAGACGTATACAGCAACAGCAACAGCAACAGCACCAACAACTACTTGGCTGTTGATTTTGCTCACTAGAAGACTGCAACACGGAGTGACTGTCTGCTTAAATCGTGTTGCAACTCGTTTAAGGTGATTTTTCTATTTCAATTTAATGTTTCGCGGAGTTCAGCTGCCAGTGAGAAGAATGGTGTGAAAATTATACCACCTTAAGTAGCAAATATAAACTGTATTCCACTTATAAATCTGCTATAAATGTTGTTTGTTAGTGTTGTTGTTTTTGTTGTTGTTGTTGTTGTTGCGGCTGCTGCTGCTGCTGCTGTTTGTGATGAGCTTATTCAGAAAAATTCAGAATGAGATTGACATTTTGCAAATGTGCTCGAGCATTTTAGCGAATAAATACTTTTTTAAATATTTGCCAACATACGAGGGTGGTTTTCTAAAGCTTCTAATCTTTTTTTTCATTTTCAGTTTTTAATTATCCAACAAGTTGCAAATATTTTTCCGTTCTATTCTTTTAAACGAATAAATGTAATTTTTTCCATTACAATTACACTTTCAAACAATTGTTGACATGGTGTAAACAATGCCATCAATTTCTTACCTGAGGCAAAATTTGGATTTCTTAGTTTATTTTATATAAAATAATAGTTTGTTTCATTTAAATAAATGCCTTGAAGTTTTTTCCAATTGTTGACATGGGGTAAACAATATACAAAATCTGTTACATTCTGTAAAGTGTTCGCTTTTCTATTGTTTGTTTTTCGTTTATTAACAAAAAAAATAATAATTTCTTTGATTTCATTTTCCAAATTTGTTAATAAAAAACAAATTATTTTTACACTCTGTAAAATATCTTAAATTATATAACAAATTATTTCCTTCTTAACGATATTTTCCAATTGTTGACATACGTTTAACAATGTAGAAAACTATTTACATCATGTAAAATATTTTTACCTTTTTTATATTTCATAAAATACTAATTTCTTCTATTTAAATAATTTTCTTAAAAATTTTTTTTTTTTTAGTTATTGACATGGGGTAAATAATGTTGGAAATTACATATTTACATCATGTTAAATATTTGTTTGCGTTTTCTATGCGTTTATATGAACTAAAATAATAATCGGTTTCATGTAAATAAATTTTGTATAGTCCTACCAATTGTTGACATTGGGTAAACATTGTAGGCCATTATTTACATGATGTAAAATATTTGTTTTTCGATTATATTTTGGTTTATTTTAAATAGCCAACCAAATTGTTTCGTTTAACTAAATTCTTTATGATTTTTTTCAATTATTGACATAAGGTAAATAATGTAGGAAATTATTTACATTGTGTTAAATATTTTTTTTTTCAAATTTTATATTTATATTTAAGGTAAACTAATATTTTGTTGGCTTTAAATAAATTTTGTACAATTTAATGAATTGTTGACATGAAGTAAACAATGTAAACAATTATTTACATTGTGTAAAATATTTATTTTAAATTAATTAACAATTGGTTTTAGTTAAAAAAAAAAACTTTATAATTAAGATAGTTGTTGACATAATGTAAATTAGGTAAGACAAATTTTTTACATTATGTAAAACTTTCCTTTTTTAGAGGTTTTTGTTTATTTCATTTCCTTTACCAATTATTGACACGATGTACACCAATTATTTACATAAGGTGAGCCTTGTTTTCTTTTTTTTAAGACTTTCTTTTACTACTTTACTGGAGGGCCTAATAATTAAACAACTTTTTTTTAATACTTTACATCGGCTAAAGTATAAAATTTCAGTAAATTTTTATAAATCGATTATGAATGAAAAAGCCCTCCTGCTTAGCAAAATGTTGACACAACTACGTAAAATACTATTTACACTATGTAAAATATTAGTTTAGAGAATTTTTATTGGAGGTTTTATTACAAATATTGTCCGTTAAGCTTAAAAAGTTTAAACTTAAACGACAATTTTCTTGTTTAAACAAATATTTTAAAAATCTTACAAAACAAGTTGACATGATTTACCTCGTGTAAACTATTTGGTTAAGCGACTTTTATGTATTTTTTTTTTGAAAACTTATTTCGAATTTCTTAGATTTTACATATTTTATATTTAGCAGTTTTTGTCATGAGGTCAACAATGTAAGAAATTATGTTGACCTGTGTTTTGTTGTGGTCACGAAATTTCTAGATTTTGTGCCATTTTAAAAGATGATGTAAAAATGAATTTTTGAAGCGCTACCCTCGCAGCCTGTCATTGCTTCCTTTTTGCATTTTGTGCCAGTCAGATGTTTGTCAGTCGCTTTGGCTGCTTCCCCGTTCATCGGTGTGTATTTATTGTTGCGATTGCTCTGGCTGGTGACAAAATATTGTAAGAGTGTGACATGAGCTCTTGACGTGCCCATTAAAGTAAAAGACACCAGCCAGCAGCACTTCTTTTCTTTTGCCTTGTTTTGTCTTATATTTTTTTTTTACTTCTTCTTTTTGCTGTTGTTTTTTTTTTTTGTCACTCGCATTGAGGCACTAGTTGAGCTTTAAGCCAAGCTGTGCTTGTGGCATGTGCAAAGCCTTTTGCTGTGACTGATACTCGTAACTTTGATTTTGTTCTACAGTTACAATAAATTTTGAATTTTTCCAGCAGCAGCAGCAGCAGCAGCAGGAGCGGCAGCGACAGCAGATGATGCTCGTCACTGGCTGCATTGTTCAGTTGCTGTTATTCATCAAAAGGTATCTGTGAAGTTTTGTTATACTTAAATGTTGTTTCGTCTTCAATTTTGTTTATTAGTTTTACGTTAAATGTTCGTTCGTTGGTTCGTTGATTCGTGGTTCGTTGGAACGTGGTGTGTTGTGTTGTGTGGTGTGGTGGGGTGTTTGCAGCTCTTTGAGATTGGAACGATTGAAGTGATTTGCTATGATGGAAATTTGCATGCTGATGTTTTTGTCTGCTCAACGGTGTGACAACGGGAGCAATTTAAGTGGCACATTTTTCAGTTGTTTTTTTCTCTTTTCTTCTTCTTTTTTTTCTTTCTTTTATTTTGTTGCAATTTTTCTTTTTACAGGCAACACCCATTATTTGCGCAAGAAACATTTTGTTTACTTTTTGCTGTTGTATTTAATTTTTTTTTATTTTTTTTTATTATGGAAAATGTGTGTTTGCAGCTTTATTTCGAAATTGTGAAATCGTTTGATATGTTGGGAGTTTTTGTTTTATTCAATTATTTTCAAGTTTTAGCGAAGAGTTGAATGATATTTTCCTAGATCACCAACTCACCTAGATTTCGTTTCGTTTGTACTAGAGACATCGCTGAGTGCGACAAATAAAGGCTTGTTACGGGTACAACAAAAAACAAAAAAAAAAAAGGTGCTCCGTGATTTTATTTAAATTGAAACTAGAAATCAAAAAACACTTAATTATTTATACATACGTTTAAGTGAAGAGGCGTTAAAACTAGACTAAATGGCATTTGTGGAAATAATACTCGATTAGTTTTGGCGCAGGTAAGTGGCAAGTAGAGACGAGTGAAAAGTACAGTAAAGACAAGCAGCAAAAGATTCGAAAAGCATTCCGTTTCTCTACAACCTCTTTTGGAATATTATTTTAAATTAATTATATTAAAAAAAAATAAAAGAAATAAAGAAACACACTCTGATGGCTAAAGTCAATCTGGGCCAAAATAATTGGCAGCAGCCTTTAACCGCTTTTCTTCCAGCAGCAGCAAAATGCAAAAACTTGCCACAGTGTTGATTCCGGCAACTGTTCAATTCTTGACATTAATGTAAAAAAATGTAAAAATCCAGAGATTTGTTAAAACTGTCATCGGTCGCATGTTTTTTTTACAGCTTGAGAATTTAAAAATACTGTTTCTTATTATTGTTTAATCAGATCGTATAATTTCTTGATATTTATTTGTTGAATATGATTTTCATCCTATAAGCGCTGGGGTTGCTCAGCAGAATTTTTTACTATATTTTTTTTCCAACAAATCTGTTGAACATGACGTGAAGGGAGTCATGAATTAACCTGCAAAACTTACCGATTTGTCTAAATTTAATCCTGAGACCTTAAATTGCCAACGATGAGTTCTGGCTCTGGCCTAAAAGTTTTCACCCTAAATTTGTTTGCAGTAAATCGATTTTTAAGCGCAACGTCTTGTTGCAACGATCGTCGTTGATGTTTAACTGATTAATTTGTGGAAACATTAATTCAGTCAACAGGACCCGATAACGATGACGCTGTCAGTTGTGAGCCACATTTCTTTGTTTCAGTGTTTGACAAACTCAAACCTGCAGAGCGACTCAATTGTTGAAGCGTTCAAATCAAAATGCATTTCGTGCACTTCTTGATTTTTTTTTGGTTTGCTGAGTCGAACTGTGTCCACAATCGGGAGAATTGTGGGCCAATGAGAGTCCACGAGTGATTGTCGAAAGGCCGATGCATCTACAAAACAGCGGTTTTTTGTAGAAAAGGTCCGCCCAGCTGTTACCGTGAATAGTGTTCGCTGTCGCTAGATGATAACGGATTTCTTGTGGCCGGAAATTGAGGATATGGACCTGGACGATATGTGATTCCAAGAGGATGGTGCCACTTGCCACACAGCCAACGAAACAATTCAACGGCCCTATTAACTCACGTCTTGACAATGACAATTGGCCGCCACAATCATGCGATTTGACAGCGCGGGAACCTTAAGTAAGTCTCAGAGCCATTGAAACTATGGACCAGCTAGAGCTAGAGGTATGCCGCCGCAGCCGTGGCGAGCACTTGGCCAATATTTACTTTCAATAGTTTCTTACTTTCTGGCATAATGAGAAATATTAAAACTGAAAACTTTTCGTTTTATTTACAATGAAATTCTTAGGAAAAAAAAGCGGCCGCTTAAGCGACAAAAACACCCCTTACCTGGAACAAGCTTGAAATATATGGCTGGGAAGTTGCACAGCTCTCATATTATTTATTCCAACACTTGGTAACTGGACAAAAGATATTGAGAGCGGCGCGCAAACCCTCAGGCATTTAATATGGAAAAAAAAATTAAAAGCACAATAAATAAGTTTTTGGCAAGTGGACGACAATTGCGGTTGGGGGGGGGGGGGGGGGGGGGGGGGGTAACAAAATCCTAGATAAACTCCCAGTCGAAGGGAAGTTGTGGCTCAGCGGCCTTATAGCCCCCACCTTATCCCTTCTGACCACCATTTGTTTCGATCGAAGCAGAAGGCTCTTGCTGGAATACGCTGGGTATCAGAAATTGCCTCGATTCATTTTTCACCTCAAAACCGGAGCAGTTCTTTTGGCGCGCGGAACTCAAATGCTGCCAGAAAGATGGACGATGGACGATACTTTGAATTCAGCATCAATTCATTTTGTTATTATAATTCAAGCAGTTTTTGAGCAAAAAATCAAAATTTATACATAAATGTAAATATTTTGATGTATTTCTTTATGTTTTCTGTTGATATTAATGGCAACTTGTGCCGTTTTGGGCTCTTTTTTTTTGCTGAAAACCCTGCAGATGATCAACAATCGAAATGTGGGATATTAATTAAAAAAATAAGAAATATTATTGAATTATTATTATATTTTAAAAAATACAAAAACTAATAAGAAACATAAAATAAACAACAAATAAAACGAATTTATAAAAACAAACCATTTTGTCGTGTAAGTTTTGGTGTTCGCCATTTCAGGCCATTTTTGGCAAAAAGATCCTGATATTTTCCATTCAAACTGAAACGTTAAAAAATGAATTTTTTTGAAGAAACTGTTCTTTAATTATAACTTTTAAAACAACAATAACTTAATTTTGATGGCATTCAGCTCGCGCAGCCTTCAATTGGTAATAACAATAAACCTGGCAGTACTGAGCAGTTATTGAACATGTAATCTGACGATTTGCTATTTGACACATTAGCACCTTCTGTGTCTGGCCCCAGCAACAACAGCAACAACAACAACAACAACAACAGCCAAGAGACACAAAGTGACTGACTGGCAAATGCAGCAGGTATTAAGCCAAGAAATCCCAGAGCCAGAAGCAGCAGCAGAAGTAGAAGAAGGCCAAAGAGAAAGAAACTGGAATCCATGTAATAGGGGGAGTTTTATTGACAGCAGCAATTACCTTTAAGAACTCAACAAGCTTTTCAAGCGGCTTGAAAGCAGTGCGCTTAATATTTCTTAATACAACACAGCAATCCTTAAAGGAAGGCCAAACAAAATAAAATGAAATAGAATAATAATGATAATAAAAACACTTGTCTATTTCAAGCAATTTTATTACAACTCGAGTGTCTATCAAACAAATGAATGGACAATGAACACAAAACGAAAAACGAAAAACGAAAAGAACATTTTTGAGTGATTGAATGTAAGTGTTGTTTAGCTGCCAAGTTGTGCAACATTCTTGGCCAACAACAGCAACACACAACAGACAAAACAGACGTTTGCGAACAACCAGCCCGGCTGACTGGCAAGACAGACAGTATAAATCACAAATTGAACGTTTCACATTTTAATGGGGTGGCAATCATTTTAGCGTTAAAGCTTTCTTTCCTTGCCTTTGGTTTTTTCTTTTTTTTCATTCTCTACAAATTTTTTCTCTGGGTTTTTTTCTTCTTCTTCTTCTTCTTCTTCTTTTTTTTGCTTTAATTCTGAGGAGCTGCCTTTTATAGTTAAACTGTGGCTAAAATTAAGGCGGGCTCTGCAGCAAGTGGTTAAGCACTCTATTATTAAATAATAATAGTGTGCGTGCCTTCCCTATTTTTATTAATATTTCTGGCTTTTTAATAAAATACAAATTAGACACACAAAAAAAAAAAAAACAAAAAAAAAAGAAACAAAACTAAAATTGGAGGGAAAGAAGAAGAGGCAACAAACGTTTCACAAGCTTGAGTGGGCAGTTGGTGGCAGCACGAAGCCTTTTCACTTTGATAAAAACTGAGAAGTAAAACAAATGAAATCAATTTAAACGCAATTTCCAATTAATTGCAACATAAATTCTGATTATTTACAAGCAAAATGCTAGTTTAGATCTACTTTAAACCTGTTTTAAAGTCTTATTCAGTTCAGCCTTATAATTTAGCCTCAACACTAGGAATACAATTGAATATTTTAGCAAATTAGATGAGCAGATTTAACTAGAAATTCATTGTTCAGTTGCACAAAAATATTGTGCAAAATGAAAAATTTAACCAGTCCAGTTTAACAGTTCAGATATATTAAAAAAAATAACAATTATTCAAACATTTTCTAAGTAATTAATTTCCGTTTAAAAAATAAGTTAAAAAAAAACATTTCCAGCCTCAAACACTAAAAGTGTTGACTAATATGCGATTTGTGGCCAAATTAAGCGATTTGCCGCTTATTTTGTATTCGGTTTTGTGGTTTCTTATCAACGAAATGTTGACAGCACTTAATAAAATTAATCGAAAACAAATGTATTTTCTTTTTAAATTTCGTTTCTTAAGGGTTTAACGGAAGGTCCTGAGGAATCCTTTACATTTACTGTGCAGCTGCCCCCCAAAAAAATTAATCATATGAAGTCATACACATTTGCCTAACGCGCTTATGAACCTCTGGTTACCGACTGATATAATCACGTACTCACTTACTTACTTGCCGATTGGCTTACCCACTAATTTTTATCACTTAACTTGCCGCCTAACTTCTCTACTTGCTTGTTATTTATACTGATCCACCAGGCCTTTGCCATTTTTGGCCAGTTGCTTAAATAATTTCGAAGCGTTTCGATCTGATGGCCGCTGCCTTCAGTTGATTTTGCCAAGAATGATGGTGGTTGTCAGCGTGAGATTGATGCACTGGCACCCGCTAACCCTGGACAGCGACACGCTTGGCAGCCGCCAAAGCAACTGCTCGAGTGTGATCGGCATAACCTGCCTCAGGTCTCAGTAGTTGGAGTTGTGTTATAGCAGTTCACGCCGGACAAACAACACATTGTGCAGGCCATAAGAAATGATAAATGAGAAATGATTTACTTCAAAGAAATGTGCAGCGCGTGCCAAAAGCAGTTCGTTTGTAATTTCGTAGGCCCCGAAAACGTTCTTGTTTCTCCACAGAACTATAAAAGGTTTTAATGAAGAACTTCCTGCTTCAAAAATAAAAAAAAAAAAAAATGGCCTCCGTTTAATGATGTTAACAAATAAATCCATAACGATTGAAAAGCGAAGCTTAAGGCCTAAATTGAAGAAAAACGGAAGATTGTGTTTTCGAATCGTCGGGGTGATCGAAAATAAAAGATACACCTGAGTTTGTCGTTTGAAATTTTTGGAAAATCATATGAAAATTTTATAACACAAAATGTGAACTTTAAAAAACATTTTTTAAACTTTCGATCTTACATTTTTTCCCAGCTCACAAGAAACCCCTCAATGTTTCAATGAAATAGGAAGAGAAAAACAGCTGCATGTGCTAAATAGTTTTCCTTTTTTTAGGGGTGTTCATAGACAATTCCAGCTTTTGTAAGAGGCCAGTGCGGTCTCTAAACTAGTCCGTGATGCCTGGACTGAAATACAGATTTAAAAATAAATAAAAAAGCAAAAATATGGAATCAATACTCCGTCTTTCTGTAAAAGTCGAGCCCTGACAACTGGCCCCCCAAAAAGTAAAAAAAATGCTTGCAGTTCAGTGTATTTACAGGCCAATAGGCGACAGACTTTATTATGAGCAGACAGGTTTCCGTATAAAGTCCAAACTACAAGTAAGTGAAACCCGCTGGTTTTGGCAATTCGCCTGGAATTTTGCCACATAAAAAAAACATGATTGAAATGCCCGAAGACGACAACACATTAATAAATTGTCGAATGAGACTAAAAATTACCTGCTATGGAGTGAATCTAGTCCACAAATACTCCATGAGAAGTAACTGTAGCCAGAACAAGTCCTCTCTGGGGTGCCCAGTTTCATTAGGGTGCAGCGTGGGATTTTTGGGTAACAGTTTCCTTTTAACGTAGAGGTATCCATTTCAACCGGATTCAGTTCCAACAAGATGCAGACCGGCGACGGCGTACCTTCAACGAAAATTCCCAAAGAGATTAATATCGAGAAGTTACACTTTCTGCTGGCCCCTGACTGCACCAGACTCAGTCTTTTTTGCCGTTATGTCAAGCCAGAGTCGTCTGAACTGAAGCAGCCCCTTCAATGCAACATGTTTGCCGCAATGAACACTTTTTCTACTGAACAAAATCTTTTTGTCGAATATTTTCAATAAAACAATTCAATAAATCAGCAAAATGTTTGTATAAATAGAGACCAAGAAAGAAATTTCAATGATTATAAACGGGTTTTAAATATTTTTGTTTTGTTTTGTTTTGTTTTTGTATTTTTTAAACAATTTTTATTCAAAGTTTTAATTTACTAAGTTGACAACTTCTACAGTACCAAAAATAGTAGTAGATTTCGTAAACGTAGTAACTTCATTTAGTTACAACTATGAAACAGCATGAACAGCAGATTTGGCGCCATATTGTTTTGTTGTTGTTGTTGTTTCGATTTGTTTACAATTACAGAAGAAAACGTCGCTCGCACTTAGAAGTTTAAAATAGTATTATTTAATATTTAAAAGTATTTTATATATATTAAATTAGATTTTAAAACACTGTTCACTGGATCGGCAAAACATTTTTACAGCCCCTGACTGGCCTTAAAATTGAGGATTTTATTATTCTTCACCCTGTGCTTTGTACGTTGTTATGATCTCCATTAAAACTAAATCATTTTCTGTTCTAACGTGCTTCCAACAGCATCGAACTGTTTTAAATTATTTCCAAACTGAAAAAGAACAAAAGTTTACAGTGTGAGGCTATTATGGCGCACAAGGTTTAACAAACCATTATGAAAATAATTAAAGTTTATAAAACTTCGAAGCGGTGGAAAAAAAAGAGCAGCAGTGGCGAGAAGGCTTCCGAAAAAAAGGTATTAAAATGAAAACTTTGTTTAATTTGGAAACTAATTAAATATTTATGGCCAGCAAAGAAACACATGTGAAAGGGTTTCTTTTTCACTACGACCCGTCATTAATCACAATTAACGCCACATGGCCTCCAAGCCATAGAAAACTGGAGGACTACTTAAAGATATGAAAAAATAAAAATTAAGAAGTTTCAAAATCTCATTAGAAAACACTTTATGTGGAAACCAGCTTTTGGCAAATTGCACGTTATCTTTATGTTTTTTTACCAACATTAAATCTATATTGAAGTTATAAAAAAAGTGGGTTCATCAATTTCCATATTTCTTTTTTTTTCCCCCTTGTTTTATAGTGGACACTATGAAAATGTTTTATTTTATTTTTATTTATTTTTTTGTGGCACAAAAATCAGGTTGAACACGAACATCTAACAATTAGTTTTGTTTCAATGTTTGCCCGTTGGCTAAATTTTTGATTTTATAATGTTTTAAATACCCCATTTGTTTAAACAAAAACAAAAAACATACACACTTTTAAAATTTCTATGGCGGCTTTTATACAAAAAAAAAAAAAAAAAAAAAACAACCAAAAAAAAAAAGATCTTGTTGGCTGTTCAGGTTTCATTTGATTTCATTGTTTGATAAATTGCTGTCAAATATGAAATAATCATTAGCTGTCAAATCGTTCCAAAGCAAATATTTTTGAATTTCAGGGCTTTTTGTGCTCTGGCAGTTTGAAATTTTACCCACAACTTGTGTTGGAGAACGCCTTCGTTTTAGAAATATTTCATCCATAATTAGATGACCGCAAAATTCCACACCACAATCCGAAATTAATGGAAAGAAAGTTGATATGAAATTTATGCGCAAAATGCCAAAAGTAAATAAAATAGGTCAACATATTCAGCAGACATACGAGTAAATCAATTCAGAGGTAAAATGATTTGAAAATGATTTAAAATTTTAGCTTTAGAGCCTTATGCAGCGTCTACACGTAACACTTTTAGTCTCAGCCCGAGAGCCGTATGCTGGGTTTACATGTGGCACGGCTGTTATGACAATGGCACTGAGATGTTGTACACGCCCAGCTTTCCAATCAGCTGAATGTCTGTCTTGACACTGATATGAAGAAGTATGAAAAAGGAAACTGCAAAAAGGACTATTTAAGAAGCGAAATACGTGCTGATTTCGATGTGGCTGTAATGCTGTAATAAGTGCCCCTTATAAAATTATTATCATTTAAGTGACTAAATATAAAACCTGGATCAGCGTATAAGAATGGAAAAGAGAGAAAGAAATGCTACGTCATATTCGCTTTATGCGTAAATTCTTCTTTTTCTTATTTCTAACTCAACTTGAAGGTTCCCATATGCCATTTGTCGTAATTATTGTCTGGACTCTTATATCACGTAGACAATTATTAGCATTTTTAACTACTTATTTTGAATATTTACTGTCATGCCATTGTCCGGCTTAAGCACAGGACTAAAACTTCTTTTATAACGAATAATCTAGAGCTTAAATATAACATGACACCATAAACACAGGGTTGAAACTTGTTCCGTAATTAAAAATCTATATATTATATAGTATTGTCCGGTGTAAACGCAGACTTAAGACTTTAAAACAAAAACATATTCTGCATTGGAACTTATTGTTTATTGTTCGGTGTAAACGCAGACTGAAAAAAACTCAATACATATTCCACATGGGAAATTATTCTTTATTATTCCATGTAAACGCATGAATCAAACTTAAAAACATATTTCCCCACTCCCGGTTCAATAATTAAAAATCTAGAATTGCAAAAAAAAAAAACACATCACCCATAAATTTCCCTCAAAACTTTCCAGCTCTTAGACAAAAATTAACTTCAAATCCGCTTATTACCATTTGCCATTCCACATCCATACAAATTTCAATACTATTTTCAATTCGGCATCATGCAGCACTAAATTCACTTGTTGCACAAACAAAAAGCTTTAACATATTTGCGAAAATTTTACGATCCTTTACAAAAAAAAAATCAAGATTTATTTTCGCAAAAATGTTCAACATTAAGAAGCCGCCAAAAACCGAAACCCTTAACGAAAATTAAAACAACAACAAAAAACGAGTATGTGAAAAATTTAATTCCCCATAAAATAACAAGTAGAAGATCAGCAAAACAAAAAATGAACAAAAGGGAAAAAGCCAAAAGATTTTATTACAAACTGATTTAAAATTGTTAAAAGAAAAAATAGTGGCTGAAACAGAACTGACCTTAAACCATCATCATGTTTAAGGAAAACAAACGGACTGATGATCATGATATTGCGGAAGACAATGATCATTATGATGGCAGTCATGATGTAAAAAAAGCTTAAGAAACAAATTTGTTCATATAGCGTTGCCGGATCAGGTGAAATTTTTAGACAAAAACAGAAACAATAACGAATATTTTCTATAAAAAATTTGGCGTGAAAAATGTCCAAAGACAACTTAACCACAAAAAATATTTTCTTAGAAAAGTTCACGAATAAAAAAGTTTGTAAATATAAAAATATTCACAAAATTTGTGTTAAGAAAATTTATCGTTTAGAAAAATTGATCTGTACAAATTTTATAAACAGCAAAAGTTATTTGTGAAAAATGTATCAGAAATGAAAATTGTTTTGTAAACAAAAATTTTCGATGGAAAATTTAGCAGTCAAATTTTGCGTAAAATAATTTCTTTGGGAACATTTTCTGTAAAAAATTCATTGATGATTAAAACTTTTCCATAGAAAATTAGTTTTTATTTGTGTACAGATTATGGACAACAAAAAAGTTTCTATATACAGTTTATCGATGGCAGGAATTTTCTTTAAAAAACTTAATCGATATCAGCTATTTTTCTACAAAAATATTCAAAGTTATCTACAGAACATTTATCGAAAAAAAAAACTTCTGTAGAAAACTTTTGTCTTTGAAACGTTAATAACAACAATTTTGTTGGAAAAGTTCATTAAACACAAATTTTTTATTGAATATTGATGGGAAATAAAAATTTTCTTTATGCTAAAAAAATTAATTGAAAAAATTCTTGTAAAAATTTAAGATTTTTTGATGAAAAATGTATCGAGGGGAAAAATTTTCTAAGGAAAATTTATCGAAAATAAAAATTTTCCAGAGAAAATTTATCGATAGCAACAATTTTTGCCAGCTAAAATTTTGGCGGAAAATTTATCACTTAAACTTCTATAGAAAATTTAACTCCAATAACAATTTTCTATATCGTAAACAAGAATTTTAACAATCGAAAAATAAATAATAATTATATTCTTTATTGAAAACTAACATTTTCTATAGAGCAATTATCATAAGTGAAAATTTTCTGTCCAAATTTGATGGATAATAAAAATTTTCGCTGAAAAATTTATCAATAAAAAACATTTTTTGGCTGAAAATTTATCGCTAACAAAAATTTTCGATTAAAAATTAATTAATAGTAAAAATTTTCTTGGGAAAATTTAAAGATAAGAAAAATTTATTGATAGCAAAAATTTTCTATAGAAAATTTGTCGTTAACAAAAAATATCTATGAAAGATTTATCGATAACAACAAATTTTCTGTGAAAATTTATCGATGACCAAAATTTATCGATAACAAATATTTTCTTCAAAAATGTTTTTTTTTAAGTTTTCCAGAACAAAAATTTTTTATAAAATATTTTTGATAGAAAATTGATTGTAAAATATATTTTCAATATTAAAATTGTCGATAACAAAAATATGTATTTTCAATGGAAAATTTGTGGATAATAAAATTTTCTACAAACAAGAATTTTTCTGCGAAAATTTTGGTTAGAAAAGTATTTTTGGCTTTTAACAATTTTTTTTTAATGGCACTCATTTCTGAAAGTGTTTTATAGAATATTTTACTGTTAATAAATTTTTAAATAGAATTCATGGTGTGGAAAATTTTTTCCCGGCGTTCATCTTTCTGGCATCTCTGTGTTACTGCAGATGGATTGATGGATTATTGTTCGCCGTTTTTTTTATTTTTTGTCTATTTGTGTGCTGAATGTTGAGTTGGTCAAGACAATTTTGTTGCACATTGGCTTTAGAAGGAAACTAAAACCTTGTAGATATTTCTTTTTTGTGTTTGTTGAAGCTGCGGCTGCGGCTGCGGCTGCTGATGTTGCATACAGAATGTATTGCGCAAATAAAGATGCACATTTTAATGCCACACAATGATGAAAACCGAAAACAAAAAACTCACACAAAAACAGCCGCCAAAGTTGCTGCTATTTCAATTGCTTTACATATTTGTGTTGCCTCATTGTACAGGCCTCATAACAGCAGAACTGTGTGGTTTCCACTCTGTTGTTGTTGTTATTGTGTTTGTTAGTTTCTTTTTTGCTTGTCCAACTTATATTGCACATATTTGAAATTTTCATACGCTTTCGTTATTGGTTTCTACAATCTGTTGTTGTTGTTGCTGTTGTTGTTTTTACCCTGCGCTTAAGTTTTATATTTATGCATTCTAAGTTTTTGGCTTTTTTGGTTGCAGACTTTGGCATTTTGTTGGCGGCAAAAATCTTTCCGAAAACCTCAAATGAAAAAAAACTTCAGCTAATTTAAAGCAATTTACTTACAGTTGAGTATTCATTTCCATAGTTTAGTTTATAACTAAAGCAATGTTTTATTTATTACTGTGAATTGCGTGTGTGTGTGTGTGTGGTTCTCTTCTTTCGGCCAACCACTATAGATCTTTTCATCATGTGGCCGTGATGGACGAATATTACACTTTTTGCGGACTGTCTAAATAGAAGACCTTTGCCGCAAGTAGATTTAAATAGATGCACCTTGCCAAATAGATTCGGTTAAGCATTTCTTGGTTGTTTCTTTTTGGCTCTGGTAGGTTTTCCGAAGAGTGATGCATGAGGGTTTCGCAAGTCTTAAAGTACTTCAAATTTATACCATTGCTCTTGATAATGATGCGGACAACGATGATGGCGATGAGGATGATCTTGATGTAATACTTGTAACGCAGTTGAGGAAAAACGCCGCAATCAATTTGGCCAGTCTAGGAAAGCAAGAAATTGCTTTTCAGTTTTGAATGGTTTTTAATTTCGAAGAAAACCTCTGGTTGCTCTAAACTAGAGGATTTATTCGATAAGCCAATCATATTTTTCATCATTAGAAAAATTCAAAAATTTATATCATTCATTCAATCATAAAACTTTATGACATGTAAAGTTTTATCTGTCTAATTAAAATGTTAAAAACTAGACAAACACAAACACACACACACGCACACAAAACAAACTTTAAAAATTTTAATATATCGGCCAGCGTGAGAACTCTCCTAAAATGGTATTAGTGCTTAAAGACAAGTTAAACATGAGTCTTGATGTTATTTCATTGACAGTTTTTCTTCTTTTTTTTCAGCCGGCCGTCAAATTCTAATAAAAAAGTTTAAATTGATTTGCAGTCCATTGCAGTTGTTCGGAGAATTGTAACAAACTGTAAACAGTTAAAGCCAAATTGATACTAAATCGTAATTAAAAGTCCGCCAACAAACAAAATAGAAAAAGCCATAAAGATTGCCAGTTATAAAGTTTGTTGGGGAAGCAAATATGTATGACGGTGATGCATTTGCCTACTGTTCATAGTTAGTGTTTATCTCCATAAAGCTTTAATTAAATTCTCAAAAGAAATATGAGAACTAAACTAAAAGAAAAAAAAACAAAGAAATATTACTAACCTAAACATATTGTAATTTCGTCTTAAGGTGATGAAATTAAATAGAAAAGTTTGTATTTAATTTCTAGAATTATTAATGCATTCATGTTATAGTTGAAAAGTTTTCACAGGCTCCCTGTCGATTGTTAGAGTCCAGCAGAGCTTAATATATTGCTCAAATAAAATTTTGTAAAAAAAAGGATATATGAGTCCTTGACTCGAACTAAGTGAAATTTATCATAAAGATTGTTTAAATAACTCCGGAAGTTCTATGGCATTTGTAGGGCATGAAGACAAAAACTTATGTTAAAACATATTATTTCCAGAAAAAGGATATATGGCAGCCTTTTAAGTTTTTGTCTCGAATTAAGTGAAATTGAGCATAAAGATTCTATATACAGTTCTGCAAGTTCTATATAATTTGTACTGCATTCAGACAACAATTTATGCTAAAACATAATATGTATTACGAAAAAAGGATATATGGCAGCCCCTCAAGTCCTTGTCTAGAATTCAGTGGAATTCAACACAAACGGTCTCTGCAAAACTCTACAAGTTGTATATAATTTGAACTGCATTCAGACAACAACTTATGCTAAGAAATTAATATTCTGAGAAAAAGGATATATGGCAGTTTTATAAGCAATAAAATTTACCAGAAAATTTAAGAGTACATCTCCTTTTCGCTGCATTTAGACCTTGATTGCAGCTAAAAAAAAAGGAAAATCTGTAAAAGGATATTTAGCTGCTTGTTAATTTTTCAACACAATTTCAGTTAAATTTAAACTAAATACTGCCAGTGAATGATTTTAAATTTCGCATGCAATTTTTGTCAATAAATGATGAAAAAATATATTATTCTGAAAAAAGGATATATGGCAGCTTTTCAAACTCTTGTCTCAAAAGCAATACAATTCACTACACAAATTCATAACACAATCCTACAACAAGTAATCAAATTTCTGCTGCTTTTGAATACAGATGAACATAAAAAAATTCCAAAAAAGGATATATGACAACTTTACATGCTCTTGCCACAAAAGTAATAAAATTCAATACAGAACTTCAGGGATAAGTTCTGCAAATAGTAATCAATTTTAAGCTACTTTCGAATAGCAAATGAAAAAAAATTGTTTTCTAAAAAAAAGGATACATGGCAGCATCGTAAACACTTACCACTAGTGTAATGAAAATGCTAAGCGAGGCTAGTCACGCATATCTATGAATAGTACTCAGTTTACGCTTCAATGGGGATGACTATTGAACAAAAAATTATTTAAAAAAGAAAGGATATATGGCAAACTTTCAGGTTTTTGGTACATTTCCTATATTACTTAGCTTATCTGTCAATACAATAGTTATACATACATTTAGAAGAGAACAGCTTCAATTTCATTACAATTGTTTGAAAAAATTTAATTTGCTGAAAAAAGGATATATGGGGACAATACAAGTCCTTGTCTTGAAAAGAATGAATTGCACTATAAGAGTTTGAATTGCAATTCTGCAAACTGTAACCAGTTTTATTCTGAACTGTGTTATAAAAGTTGAAGCTTTATATTCAGTTCATACAATAGACTTCCCGATTCCTTATCTCGACGGCACGTTCTAAATGAGCTAAAATATTGAATTAAAATTCACCAGTTTTTGTAATACAATATTTTAATAATTTAGTTTATATGGCCTTGTTGTTAGTGTAAAGGAAACAAGTCCTGAAACGGCATAAAACGATGTTATAGACTCAAAATATGAATTTACTAGAACAGTTTGTAAATTTATCGCAATAATTTTCGGTGCTTTCTTTAGTTAAGGTAAAATGGTTCTCAGGACCAAGAGCCAATATGTGTTTGGCAGAGCTTTTTGGGCAAAAGTGAAGAGAAAACCAAGAATCTCATTTATTCAAGGTGTTTTTTTTTCTTAAAATTTCCTGAAAATATTTAAGAATTTAAAGGGGCTTTAATTAAATAATATTTTTTTTTTTTACATTTAACAAATCCAAAAACTTTTTTCTGCTGCTTTAATTTATGGAAAAAACTGATCACAAGTCGTGCTATTGATAAAATTTATAACAAACAGACAACGTTTGAAGTGGAAAGAAAAAAGGCCACAAATTTCAAATTCAATAATAGTTTTCTAACAATTTAGCTTTAAATTTGAACATCAAAACTGATACCATCGTTATTATTGACTATTTTATAAAAATTTTCTGGTTTTGTTGTTTCTGTTGCAGCTATTTATGACGATTATTCGGCTGATGATGGTTTTTTTCCATCTATATATATATATAATGAATGCCCTACCAATGATGAATTATGTAGAGCACGAAAATGAACGTGTTGAAACTTTAAAGTGGAACAAGTCAAAAACATACAGAAAAAGTGGCAAAAAACAGAACTCAACTTGAAAAAGAAAGAAAAGAAGACAGAAAAAATGGCAGATCACGATTCTAACAACAAACGTTCGAAACCTTTGGAATGAAGGAAAACAAAATGTAGTTTAAACAACAAGGAAAAGATTTTTTTGTAGACAATCAGGCGATGATTTAAATTATATTGAACACTATAACTAACGTGGCCAAAATACTTGTTGTAACAAAATAAAACATGTTAAAAACAACAAAACTATTGCCGAACAAAGACGGCAGACACATAATTATTTGAAACTTATGTAAAAACAGTATAACAAGAAGGCTTCTAAAGTCAAACAAAAAGAAGTTTGGTGCCGTAACAGGCAACTTCATCATGTGACTTTTGCTCTTATTAAATCGGCTTTCAAAAAAAAAAAAAATAAAAAAATCTGCGACTTTGAAACAAGTTTATCTCATTAAAACTATATTAGACCTGATCCGCATGACCACAAGTGGGTATTTTCAATTAATATTTTGCATTCTGGCTGCTGCTTAAAAATCACCCTTTGGCGAGATTTACAAAATTTGTTATTCCAACGGGTTCAAAGGACCATTTTGGTTTGTAGATGATTTCAAGGACCATTTCGAAAAATAAATTTGCTCGCTTTTATCTCACATAAATTTATAAATTTTATTTTATAACTGGGTTCAAAGGACCATTTCGAAATGTAAACTTACGCGACAGAAAAGGGTAAATCTTCACAAATATGTACAAAAATTATTTTAAAATTACATTTACGCTTAAGAGCTGGATGAAATGATTTTGTTTTGTAGATGTGATCGAAGGACTATTTCGAAAAGTAAATTTGCTTGCTTTTGTCTAAGAGATGCCAAAAAAAAATATATTGTTAAATAATTTTTTTGTAATCCTTAAACCGATAACGATTTTCGAAGTAGAAGGAGTAGTAGGTTGGCTCACTTTTAGCTAAGAAAACAGTGAAGCCTAAATAAATATGCACATCCAAAAATTGTTTATTTAAAAGTTGACTTTAAATTGCAGGGTTTGATTTAGTGATATTGTTTTGTAAATGGTGTCGAAAATCCTTTTCTAGACACAATTTAGTTGGCTTTAGTGTGAGAGAAAAATATAAAGTTAAATAAATGGGCCAACAAACTATTTTAAATTGTACAATCGATTTAATGGTTTTGTTTTTTAAATGGGTTCGAAGGGCCATTTCTAAAGCTATTCTAGAGACATGCATTTAATAATTTTATTTGTAAATGGGCTTGAAAGAACATTTCTAAAAACAGTTTTCTTCGCTTAATAGTTAAGCCAAAAATGTAGGAAGAATTGGTTTTATAATTTTCGGTTCGAAGCAGTAGTTTAATAATTTTTCGCTACCCCTTTAAATAACAACAATAACAAAGAATACCAATATAAAAGAATTTAAATTTAAACGAAAATAAAAAATGAAATAATAAATTAAATTTTTGTTGCAATTTTAAAAATGCCACTTAAATATGACTCAGGCGACTTTTGCTACTGACCCCGTCGCTAAATAAACAAACATTAGCTTAAAAGTGTTTGTCTTAGGAAAAAGTTTGCAGCGAAAAAGAAAAATTGAAACCGAATAACAAGTGTTTGACCTTTTTACCAGCTAAATTATATGGAGTTTGTTTTTTTCTCCTGCTTTAAGCTCTTGTTTTTACCTCCGTTAATCATAACAATTGTTCAAATAGTCATTTTATGTTTAAACAATATGAAAGATAGAGCGAGAGTCAAAACACAAAGGCGCCTTATTTCACGCGCGAAACGTGCAACTTGCTTTCACACACACACACCCACACGAACACACTTGAATAAAAAAATTATGCATGATGTCTAATGCTGGCAATCGACTCGACGTCATGCAATAGAAGAACATTTTAAACATTTCACATCATGCGCAGGTTATTAGCATTTAATGCAAATAGACTTTAAGGAAATCACAAAAACTCAAAACACTGTTATCAAATGTTGCAGGAGAAAAAACCCAGCAAAAAGCCTGGGAAATGCCCCGCAAAAAGTTCAATTTTTGCGCATGTCTTCATGGCGGTGAAGAAACCAAAAATCCCAACTAGTTGTTGCTTTGGTCTTAAGGGCAGAAATGATATTATGTTTTATTAAAGTAGCCCGTCTTCGGATATCATTAGTGTAACATAAAGTCTTTGTGTGAAATAACTCCATGTACACACACACGCACACACACACACGCACACACACACACATACATTCGTACGCAGATTTGCACAACATTTTGTTTTACAAAAAAGAACGCATTTTTCTAAAAACTTGATTTAAACACAACATTTTTTGTTAGAAATCGAAAACTGTTTTGTCTCCACCTGGTTTTGTCAAAGTTTTGCCAAATTGTTTTTCCGACAATTCTGAATGTCTGGCAAATATTCATATATGTATGTAACAGTTCCTTTGGCTAGTCCGAAATTTTCTCCACATTTGATCGTTTCTCCATTCCAGCCATTTGAAAGCCAGCAATTTTGCTCTATATAAAAATCAATGGGAAACCTCCAGCTACATTTCCAATATCATTATGCTGCAAAACATCTTGGCATACTTCGTGTACACATTCGTATGTCGATATGTGTGAAAAGACGCCATAAGATGTGGTTATTGTTGTTTCTGTGGCAACTTGCATCAAGTGTGTCTTGAGGGTGTCAATTGTATTGCATTAGTTTCAGAAACGTGTTGCAATTTATTATTAAATGGTTGTATGACTTTTTAATACCAGGTCTGTTTGTTATCTGGAACCCTACAATTTATATGGCCAGCGAACTTGACTGGATAAATGTTGTGCGGAAAGATACAATATGACAAAAGGGATTGTAAAATTGTGGAAATAAAATTCGTTTCTTTCAATGTACGATATTTACAAATCGCTTTGGGATATTTGCTTGTCCTACTCAAATATAAATTTTAATTTTTTATTTAAGTATTTTTGTCATATATTATAAATATAAGAATTAAAGACGGATATGTTCAACCAAACTCTGTAAAATTTTATAATAAAACTTGCAATCTACTTTAAAAATAAATGTAATTCAGAAAAGGTGGACGAAAAAAGCGCCAATAAATAATGGAAAACTATTATTTAGTAAAAAAAAAATAAGAAAAAAACTGTACTAATGTTTTAGAGTATAAAAATATAACAGTATAATAGAGTATAAGGATATAAGACTATAAGACTATGTATATAGTAGTACAATATTGCAGTATAATAGTATAAGAGTGTAATAGAATAAATGTATAAGGAGTAATAGTAATAGTATAACAGTATAATAGAATAACAGTATAAGACTGTAATAGTATAACAGTATAATAGAATATATGTATGAGTATAAGTATATGTATGAGTATGAGTAATAAGGAGTATGATCGAATATGAGTATAAGCAGTAATAGTATAAGACGGTAATTTTATAACAGTATAAGAGTATAATAATATAATAGAATACATGTAAAAGGATATAGGCGTATAAAAGAATACGAGTATAGGGAGTAGTAGTATTAGACTATAATAGTATAACAGTATAAAAGAATAAGAGTATGAGGTTATAAGACTATATATTAGTACAATATTGTAGTATAATAGTATAAGAGTATAATTGTATAACAGAATAAATATATAAATATATAGGAATATAATAGAATAAGAGCATAGGGAATAGTAGTATAAGAGCATAATAGTATTTTATAACAATATAAAACAGTATGACACTTAATATTGTAATTGTATTATTGTATTGTAATGCTGCACTCTTATACGATTACAGTATATTATCGTTATAGCACAATATTATGCTATTGTAACAACACAGTAGTATAATGAAAAATTAAAAAATTACAATTTGATAGAAATAGAACAGAATAGATATAAAGTTCATAGTTTATGAGTGGATATAAACACAGGATTCTAAAAGAATAAGAACATAAAAGCATAATAGTGTCAGATCATGGCAGTGTGACAATATTGGAATAATTGTGTTATAAAGTAATTCTAATGCAAAAGCATCATAAAGAGTATAAGAGTATAAAACCACAAAAGTTCTGCACGAGAGCAGAATGCAATAAACTTTTCTATAGCCGATATAATGGTACAAAAATACAGGACTAAAAATCTACACACGTTTTAACAGCTTAAGACTAAAAATCGAATAAAACTATAATATTATAAGAAATCGTACAGCTGCTCGTATGAGAGTCCAAAGCAAAAAAAACATGTAAAATAGTAGAATAGTGGCTAATCGAGACCAGATAAAATTATTTTTTTTTTTCCATTATAAAATTAAATATTTAGCTCTAGTTAAAATCTTCAATATCATATTTTCCGCATTTTGCCTCAAAGCCATTAAAATGACCCTAAATGCTAAAAAACGATACATATCACAAGGAAAAAACGCTTCTCCCACCATTGAACAACTCAACACTTCTTTAGGAAAACTCATCATAAACATCATCGTCGTCATTAAAGAAATTTTCGCAAAAAAGAAAAGCTTTACAAACAAACAACACTGGCTATTTTATTTTAACTTAACAGACAACATTATAACAATAATGCAAACAACATGGCAAATAGTTGGGATTATTGGTAATGCTTTTGCTGTTCTTGTTGTTGTTGTTGTTCTTGTTGTTGTTGTTGTTATTGCTTTTGCTGTGGTGTCGTCGTGATCAATTGAGAGCAATTTATTATGAAATGAGGGTGAATTATAACGATAAAAGAAGGCTTCTTTATGAGCAAAACGAAGCGCCGCTGTTGTTTCTTTTGATCTTTTACGATTATTGAAGCCATTATTATTAAACGAAATCCAAAAAAAAAAACAGCAACAAAATAAAACGAGAACTGAAAAAACCCGAAAAAAGGCAGCCAACAAGTATGAAATTTTGTAACTATGGTGAGTCAAAGTCATGGTCTTGTTGTACAAGTGTCTGCAAGCAGACAGCCAGCATGTAACTAAAATTGCTCTAAAAATGCGAATAATATGAAAAATATTTCATATTATTTTTTTCGTTTTGCCAGCTTTCGAGTGGGAGATAAAAGGTACGAAACAGATTTTCGCAACAAAAGCAGTTTTGGAGTGATTGAAAAGAACCCTACACGTTGGCCCTCATTATGATTCACGATTTACGATTTATCGCATAGCGAATGTCGAAAGTTTGTATTACAAGTTGTCGAAAGTTTGCTGTCGCTGCCGTGTGACAGTTGGAAAAACTATATATATATATAAATGTGAATATGTATGTATGTAAAATATCTATAATATAATTTTAACTGATGGCGATTGGTTGGCATATTAATTTTATATTTAAATAAATTCAATATGAAATAAATAAATAAATAATTCAATTTGTTTTTATTTCAAATAGATCAAAAGTTGTCATCCCAAAACAGCAATTGCAGCGATTTGAACTAAAGTTTGGGCGGCAAAAGAAAGATACCACCCATAAAAACAACAGCAAAGTGGTTTAAGGCCAAGTTGGTGAGAAGATCCTTGCGCTGCAAAACGTACAGCTGCTGCCACTTTCAACATATTTTGTAGCCATTGCTGGAGTAGTTCATCTGTAGATGTTGGAATTTCCCCGTCTAAAACAAACTTCCCTAAAGGATGTTCTGGCCCAAAACTCTATACACTTTTGTGGTGCAATTCATTTCCAAAATGTTAGCAGCATCCTTTAATTTCTTTTCTTTCTGCTGCTGTCCTTGTCATCACACAAATCATCGAATCTTTGCTGCGCTTGTGGTCATCTTAATTAATGTTTTACATATGACTTTTTCTTTTATAAAATTATATAAATTTCATTTTCTTGTTCTTCTTTCATTTCTTTTTACAATGTTTCAGGTGAGCGAGGGGCATCATTGTGAACAAATAAATTTGGTGTTCACAATAGTGCTACTTTTCTAGCCTGTGCATCATAATACCGAAAAGTCGTTCAATCATTTAAATCAACCAGAATCGACAAGCGAAAGGTGTTCGCAATAGTCCTCATTATTTTAGGTAAAGAGAAAAACATTGTGCCGAACTTTCTTTGTTTGCAGAGCTGTAAACACGGTTGGGTTCTTATGCTTAAACATTTTTGTTGTAGCATTATTTAATTATTTCATAAGATTTCAATACTTCTATTGTTTAAACCCAAACATGATCAATTTTTTGCAGTGCCTCGTGTAACGTATTCCTTTTTTCTATATTCCCAGATAAAATGACTTGTTGTTATGATTTTTGCTGTTGCTGTTGCTGTTGCCTTGTTTTACTTTCAAACTTGTCGACAATTATTTTCTTTTGCTGTCAACACTTGAGTGCAATAATGCCAATAACACTGTTTTATGGCTGCCATAAAATTAATCTCTGACCGTTTTCTTTATTTTTGGTATCTGATTTGAATGGATTTTCTTCAAAGGATTTTGTTTAAATATTTTTTTGATACAGAAATTCAAATTGGACGTTATAATTTGGAAACGATTAATATTAAAATTTTGAGGGAAGAAGTTTTATAAATAAATGTTTTGCGAGTCTTCTTCTTCTTCTTCTTTTGGCACTACAGTCCGTGGTGAACCTGGGCCTCAACCAACAAAGTTTTACAGCTGGCACGGTCTTTAGCCAGCGTTCTCCAATTGTGCACACCAAGTTGATTGAGGTTCCTCTCCACTTGCGTGTGCCATCGGTTCCGTGGGCATCCTCTATTTCGTTGTCCCACAGGTTCGCAGTCGAAGATTCTACGGGTCGGAGCAGTATTTTCCATGCGCTCTACATGGCCCAACCATCTTAGCCGTTGGATCCGTAGGCGCCTGGTTAGGCTCATGTCGCTGTACAACTCCCCACCACATGAGTCAACAATCATTAATTTCTAACAATAGATGGCGCTCTGCATGTTTCGAGGTTGTCTTTGATCTCTAGTTGTCTACAATACATTGGAATTAATTAACATTTCAAAAGTTTTTTATATTATAACAAACTGAGTATCACCAGGCATGAGTTGATGTAGGGTTTGATCAACATGGGAGATGTCGCAGGTTCGATTCCTAACAAAGACTCTGTGGGTCACGGCAGATAAGCAAGAAACTTAGCGGTTTTGTGTTCCTTTTTTCTGTTTTGAAAGAAAAACACACTTGCGATTAAGTGTATCTTGTCGCTTCTCCATAAAGCGTTTATTAATATTCACAATAGGTTTTCTTCCATTCTTTTACATCCAGGGATATTTTGCAGCCATAGATTAGATTAGACTGAGTGACTGCTGGGAAAGACAACAGACCGATAGAACAGCTGGGCACCTGCAACCGAAAGGAATATGGGAGTTATAGTTGCACTCAGTAAAGTACAGAAAATAGATGTGGACAAGTAGGAGGGAGTGAATGAAATGGGATATAGCGTTGCCTTGAACGCGTGCGATGGGTCCAGCCGCACGCTGCTCCTAACAAATGAAATAAATATATTTAGACTCATCGTAGATATTTCTGAAGTGAGACTGCCAGATATCTCAGGCAACGATTTCCTAGTGCTAGACAAATTTCAAGAAAATTGTACCAGCCCTTCGCTGTTTCTTACAAAGAAAATTAAAGCTTTCAGATTGTTCTTTAATATGTCTGAAGGAAAATTGAAGTTTGCACCAACAACAATATTCTTTTGCTGGATAAGTTGCAAGAGAATAAGTAGCGTTTTCTTTATCGTCCTCATCCCGTCAACTTCTACTGAGGGAGGCCAATCCGCTGACCATAATGTTCAGAATAGTGAATAATGAGATTGTGCTTTTCATATGGGACCTGGAAAGTTTAAAAATGTCACTTTAGATCCACTCAAGGAGATGGAGTAGGTATCCATGTTTCCATCCTAAACGATTATGCCCTCCTTTGGTTTTCTATTGGCGATGTTATTGTTTGGACTGGATCCATGTATCCATTTCAATAGTTTTCAGTTAAAACTCTTAGATTGATATTTTGTCTAGTTTTGAATTTTGATTGTTCTAAAACAAAAATTAGACAGCACTTCTAACAAAATTCTAAGATACTGCTGCGTTTAGCCTTGATGTTTTCACGGATCATTTTGCTTTGAAATATTTACTTCAAATTCATTTATCTCAAAACCAGCTTAAAGTTGGGACAGCGTCGATTATTTGCTTTTTTTACTGCAGCCATCATCATTGTTTCTAAACCACTACGTAACAATTTCCATTTTCATAATTTCTTTTTTGATCCAAAAATTCGATATTCCCACACTATCATAAATAGCATAAAAGTGCTCCATAGCATTTTAAGCCACGATCCTTAACCTCATAATAACTCTTTTTGTAATAGCTCTTCAGAAAATTTTACTCTTTTCTTTTCAAAAACAGTTCTGGCAAATGATTTCTTAAACATCACTTAGACTTGACACAAGGAAGAAACCAGAAAGAAAAAAAAAATTGTTACATGAACAAGAATGAAGGAAAAAGAACACTACAAAATCAACTTTAAAGCACTTATTGATGACAACACTAAACAGCCACCAACCAGCATCAATAATAAAATTGCAACAACAACAGCAATAACAGCAACAACATCAACAATAACTCACAAATAGCAAATTTATTGACGACAACAACAAAAAAAAGAACCTTTAACTACAACACAACACACAAACAATAAACAGACAACAAATTACTTTTAAATGCAGCAACAATAATAACAGCAACAAAAGCATTTTATGAAGTTTATAAAGCAACCACTTGTCAATGCCATTATCGACTCACAAAAGGATGGCAACAGCCACAACAACTTTTCGCAAGAAGAAAATTGTTTTTAGACAAAATGTTTGTTTGCACACAAAAACAACAAAAACGATATAAAACCAATGTACTCAATAAAATGAATACGAAGCCAAAGCAAAAGCAAAAAAAAAAAAAAAACCAAAAAAATACAGAAAAAATTTAAAACGTTTAGTAACAATCAACTGAGTCATCATCATAAATGTAACTTGCAACATGCATACGAGTACAATATAGAGACTCGCATGAGCATTTGTTGCAGCATCCCACACACTGTATTGTATTCTGGGCTGCGCTTCACGAACACTTTTCTCAACCGTTGTGAGAGCTATTAGGACAGAATATAACCGTAAAGGGAGTGTATGTTGAAAGGTATTGGTGGAACTTAATAGACTGATTGAATGCTGGGCTAAGAATGAGGCAGCCGGTAAGTAAAACATCATCAACCAGTTGCTCGCTCTGCAGTGTGAAAAACTGACAGTTGCCGAATAAAAGATAAATTAAAACCTAAATATTTATGCTAAGAAATGTAACACTTGAATTATTCTACTACAAGGAAAAGAGAAATATATCGCAGGCAACAACTCTTTCAGCGGTAATAAAAGTAAGAATTCCCCAGAAAAATTATCGATAAATAAATTTAAGAGAAACATTATCGAAAATATAGATTTTATGGCCTGTGCATGAAAAAGTTATCGATAACTCTAAGTATCGAAAAAAAGTGATCGATAATTCTAATTATCGATAACTTTACTTCTATATATACAATCAAAAAACTGATTAGAACTTCACCACTCTACAAAAAAATTAGTGATAATTATGCTTTTTCACAAACGATCTCTAGAGAACTTTAGTTTTCGGCAGAAAAGTAAACAATAATTTCACTTAGACCACTTTGAAAAGTTATCGCTAATTATAGTTTTTTTATAAAAAAAAATTATTAATTTTCTATGGAAAACTTAACGATTACTTCACTTTTTTCAAAAAAGTTATCGCTAATTAAAGTTTTTTATAGAAAAGTGAACAATAACTTTTCTTTGACCAGTTTGAAAAGATATCGTCTTTAGTTTTGTATAGAAAAGTTAACGATTACTTTTGTTGGATCAGAAAAGTTATCGCTAATTAAATATTTTATAGAAAATTCATAAGTTTTACGATTACTTTAACTTTGTCAAAGCATCGTATCGATAACTTTATTTTTCTACCAAACATTTAAATATAATTTGACTCTTCTACAAAAAAATTATTAGTAACTGTATATTTCTATACAAAAATCATAGTTAACTTTACGACAGTTATCATTAATTTAACTTTTGTATACCAAAAATTTATCGATAAATAAATTTTTCGATAAATAAATTTTTCCATAAAAAAGTTATCGATAATTTTACTTTTTTCTAAACAAAAGTCATAACTTTATTTACTTATATTAACTAAAATCAATCGATTACTTTTACAGGGAAATGTTATCGATAAATGTACTTTTTTCTAAAGAAAAGTTATAACTTTATTTTCTTGTAGTAAAAAATGATTATTTTTACAAAAAAAAGTTGTCGATGGTTTTATTCTTCTCGAAAAAAGTTATCGATAACTTAACTGTTGCACCAAAACTTATCAATAACTTTAATTTTCTATACAAAACCTGTCTGGGTGTGTTATCGATAATGTAATTTTTTTCTATAGAAAACATATCGATAACTTAACTCTTCTGTTTAGAACAGTTGTACAAAAGTGATTGTGAACACCATCATGGTCTTACGATGGTGCTTACCCGCCTATTCCGTGATATCATAACTGATTTATTTTGCAAGTTATAAAAAAATTATATAAAAAAAAATTTTCATTTATATAAAATAAAATATCGGTAATTTACCTGTAAGCAAAAATTACCGATCACTGTCATTTTCGATGGAAATATTACCGATAATTTTGTTGAAGATAATTTTTCTATTTTAGAAAAGTTTGCCGATACCTTAATTTTCTACCTCACTTCCCTTTTTATGGAATAACACTCGATATATATTTTCTGTTTAGAGAAAAATGATCAATAATATCAGCTGAAAATCGAAGGTCTTTTATATACAAATTCAAAAGAAGGGCAACTCATGAAATTTGACACACTATGCAGGTTTCCATATGCAGGCTCACATATGGAAATATGTATTGATAACTTTGCGAATCTATAAAAAGTTGCCAACAACTACAATTTCCTTTTCTTTTCATCTTTCTTCTTCTTTCAAATATTCTAGGCAAAATTTAGCTAAAATAAAATGTTTAAAAAACACTTAAAACATTTATTATTCAATAAAAATGTTCAAAAATTTACCCTCAATGTTGCCATCGAGTAAGACTTTGTTTTGTATGAGAGTGTGTGTGTGTGTGTGTGTGTTTTATTTCTTTAATTGTCTATCAGTGTGTGAAATGATCGAGTAGACTCGAGCCTTTATGACAAGCTTTTATTAAGTCATAATAGTAGTGTTGATCATCAGAATAGTGATGAACAAGCAAACAACATTTTTTTTTTATCAAAGATAGAAGACATGACGCGGATGATGAAGCAGACAAAACAGACAGGGACTATAAAATATCAGAAACTTCGACGCACACGTACGAATACACGTGCATCACTCAGGACTTTGATGGGTTAGATGAAAAGATGGATGGATCGATGCTGTAAACAGATGTGCACGTGTTTGAGGTGTTGGTATGATGTTGATGTATAGCACAATAGCAACAACAATAGCGTTTATAAAGCCAACATTTTAGCGGCATAGTTGCGCTAAAATGAGGGACTTTTTAAAGTTTTCTAACTTTGCATTTTATTGGCGTATTTTTTAGCTCTTCTGTTGCCTGTTTCGCATCCTAAGAACCTTATTTGTCATATTAAGTGTAAAACATTTAAGCGATTAACGCAATTACAGCGTAAAATACACGTGAAATTATTGGTATTAAAAAGGCGTGCGGGAAGAAAAGAATTATCGATTCAAACCAGCAAAAAAGCAAAATAATCGCGCGAATTTAATTATTCTTATATATAATTAAGAAACTTAACAATTTATTTTGTAAACGATCATGTTTTTTTCAAGTGTAGAAATTATTTCTACTCTATTGCGATCAGCATATCTTATCGCTTTATTTAACAATTTTAAATGCTCAGGCTTTTTGTCAGCACAAATCATGGCACAAAACTAAACTAAATTGCCTTAAATACAAGAAAATCGACAAGCAGAAATAAAAAAACGAAACGCTTAATGCAAATTTGCAAAAAGATGGAAAAAAAATCAATGTTAAGTGAATGCCAATATTTTTGCTTTGGCAACTAAATGGAAGCAACAGCCTACACATTAAATGTTGTTTTGCTCCCATATTAAGGCCCCATGACAACAAACTGCAGCCATAAGAAGTTTTTTATTGAAGGCGACATCGACAACACCATTGTCGACAATGTTTTTCTTTTATTGTAAACTGCTGCTGCTGCTGCTGCTGCTGCTGTTACTGTTAAAGTCTTCGTCAATAAAAAGGTTTAAAATTCTCCAACAGACACAAAAATATAAAGACAAAAAAGAAAAAGAATTACCAGCGCTGGCTGGGGAAGCGCCAGCTTAACACACGCACTTTTTGCACCATGTCAATTTATATAAAAATTGTAACTCGTATTAAGCAAAAAAACCAACAAACAAAAGACATGCAGCCAGTAAAAACACAACAACAACAGAAAAAACCAGTGCAGCGAGACATACAAATCAACACAGCAAAAACGGATATTAGGGCAGACAAACGTTAATAGTGAAGGTGAAAAAAAAACGTTTTAAAATTTTATAATTTTGATTTCTTACACATGAGAAAAAAAGTAGATTTACTTTTCTACACTAAAGTTATCGCCACAACAGAAACGCTTTCAACTATTTGGCTTTCCTGCTGCATAATATAAAGAATTATAGATTTCTTAAGCTTAACGTATAAATGTATAGAATATTTTACCATATCGATAAATTTGTCTCTTTGTGGAAAAGTTTTCGATAACTTTATTTGTTGTAGAAAAGTTTTCCGAAACTTTGTTTTTGGAAATGGAAAAGTATTGGATAAATAATTTTTTTTTTAGAATAATTATCGATAACTTTATTTTTATATGGAACAGTTATCGATTATATAGTTTTTTAATAAAAATTTAATCGATGACTTTCGTTTGGCGTAGTAATTTAATAGGGAAACTTTTTCCAGAATTTTTTTATCGATAACTTTATTTTTATATCGAACAGTTATCGATTATATAGTTTTTTAATAAAATGTAATCGATAACTTTTACTTGGCACAGTAATAGAATAGGAAAAGCTTTTCCAGAAACATTTTATCGATAACTTTTTTATCCTATAGAAAACGGTATTTAACGATCGATTAAACTATTTTCTTATACGAAAGTTATCGATTACCTAATTTAAAAAAAAAAATGTTATCGATAACTATTGATATCGATAAGTTTATTATTGTATAGAAAACTTATCGACCGATTAAACTATTTTCTTATAAGAAATTTATCGATTACTTAATTTTTTTAATACAAATTTGATCAATAACTATTGTTTAGAATATTAATAGATTAATGAAAACTTTTCTAAAAATTTGTTATCGATAAGTCTATTTTTGTGGAGACAAATTAACGATAACTGTACAAATTTACAATAACTTTATTTTTGCAAAATTTTTTTAAAAATATTGCGTTTCTTAGTGTCCTACACAAAACTTATCGATAACTTTATCTGTATTATTGATTAGTTTACTTTTCTGCAGCAAAGTTATTTATAACTCTACTTTTCTATGCACTTTTTAACGATTATTTTACCTTCATAAAGAATAGTTGCCGATTAACTAAAATTTCCAAAAAAAAGTTATCGATTAAATTACTTTTCTTTAGAAAAGTGATTACTTTAACTTTGCTTACCTGCTTTACTTTTTGAAAGACAGCAGCTTATAACTTTATTTTTTATGGCAAAACTATCAATAACTTACTTTTTTCTTTAAAAGTAATCGATAATAATGTTCTTCTGCACAAAAGTTAACGACCAATTTGCGTCCCAGCGGAAAAGTTATCTATAACTTTACTTTTGTATAACTTAATTTTTGATTACTTTACTGTCCTAAGCAATAGTTGTCGAAGAAAAACAAACGATACTTACTGGTAGAAACTAATCGATAACTTTGTTTTCCTAAAATAAAGTTATCAATTAGTTATTTTTATAGAAAAAAATAGCCATGACTAGATTTCTCTTTGGCTCAAATTAATCAATTTCTGCAGAAAATAATAGTTATCGAAAAAAGCATAAATATTAAAACCCTGGATATAAAGGGAATACGATGAATTTAAAGGTGGAAAATAAAGATTGGCAAATAAGTGTTGAAAGAGTAAAACAACGCTTACAGAGAAATTAAAAATCTATAACTATGAAAATATAAAGTAATAGATTAACCCCGACATATGTTGTACTTTCCATCAACTTTTTGTTAAGCATCATACGAGTCTAAAAAAAATCTTAAGTTGTAAATATCTTGAGACTCTTTTAATGACGTCCTTTCTCAAGCGTTGCAACCGCAGCGCAAACAATTTATTTTCTCCCTAAACACACCGAGTGGAATATTTGATCATATTTCAGCTTTTTTAATTCATCTAATTGATTAAGATGAATTTGCGTTCGGGGTCAAATGTTTGGCTGGGAATATAAATTGTTTTTGAGGTTTTTCTATAGCACACCGTCAGCGTCGTCATGATGATCGCCCGTCTTTGCTATGACTAGAACTCACAAATGTGGCAACAATTTTCATTTGGCTCATCAGCAGCAACAGCATGATCAAGTTCTGATATGCAAATACCTCGTCGGCTGAGTTCTCGTACATTTTTTTTCTGAATAGTATGATTTTTGCGATTTTTGTAAATCACTTAAACATTTGCACTGGAATTTTTCTGCTTTGCTCCTCCCAGCTGCGCGGCTTGGAAACATTTCATTTGTGTTGCGACCATCAATATTGTTGGACGGTTGGTTGTTATTTAAATTATTGTTCATTGCAATCATCTGTCTTGTATTTGTTTAATGTTATGGCTGGTGTTTTTGTTGCTGCCTGCGTGAAGTCATGTTCGGTTTCGGAGGATTTCTGTTTGTTTGTCTGTTTTCTTTTATACACATACGATTACTGGTTTGGGTTAATTGTGCCTTTTCACATACGGCCAGTTGTTACATTAAGCCAGTGTTACGTTTCGTGCAAAATTCTGCGTGTTCAAGTTTGAAAAGAAAAAATCAGTTTTTTGTTTTTCTATTTATTTATTTTTTTTTTTTTGCTTCAAAACGGTGTGAACAAAATTTTCAAACATGCGGTAGGTGTATTTATTTAGTTTTCTTTTCTAACCAGCATGTTTGTTAGATGTAAAATATTTTTTCGAAAAGTAATTTATAATCATTTTATTTAGAATTCAAATCAAATTGTTGCAGTTGGCTGTTTCTGCAGCGGATTGGTTTAAGGGGTCATATATTTCATAACATAAAAAATATAATAAATAGTTAATGTTTAAGAGCATTAAAATGCAAAATTTAAACGGACAACTCAACGCTTAAATTGATAGCACTTCTGATCTAAGCCAAATAGTTTTACTCTCAGGCCCACTTCAGTTATATATACTTTTTACAACATACTTTTGATATACAGTACAAGCTCGATTTTCGCCACTAATTGAAAACCAGACCTGTCGCGCAAATCGAATTTTCGCGATAACAGAACCAAAAATTTTATTGGTAAACTTTGTGTAATTTTTGATTGATATGTTTACATTTGAAACGTTTTTACCGAAATTTGAGATTTTGAGTTGCTTTTTTGGTAAATTATTTTTTAAAATAACAGCTGAATGGCGTAGTCCATATAGTGCTGTTGTCGGCTTATCATATTCAAAGCAAATTGTATGCATACGTTTAGCGATGTTGTAGCATCGTCCATTTTAATTTTGTTTTCTTCATGGCCACTATCGTATAAATCCTCTGCTTCCATGAATGATCTTCGTTTTCTTCCTGAATTATATTTTATAAAATATTGGACTTTGATATTTTCTTTCTGTTGGGCGTACGAACTTTTTTAATGAATCTCGAACACCGAGCTTGCACTGTATTAACTTCATAATAGATTTTGCTTGTATTACACTGTTTTTTATTCAAACTTTTGTTATATTGGGAATATAAAATTGCTGTTATTAAGCTTTCAAAGTGAATACCAGCAGTTTTTGTATAGTTGTTGTCCTCTGATCTTAGCACTTCCAAATTATATCGCATTTTATAACACTATAATATTATAAAAAAAATTAACATAATGCAATACTATAGCAATATAATACCACCTTAAACATATATACATACTATTAAAGAATTATTCATCAATACCATAATAATATATATAGTATACTATACTATACTATACTATACTATACTATACTATACTATACTATACTATACTATACTATACTATACTATACTATACTATACTATACTATACTATACTATACTATACTATACTATACTATACTATACTATATACCTAAATATATTATAAGGAGATTACGAGGTTCCTAGTCGCTTAACGTGTTCAGGCCTGCTGGTGATCTTTGGAATTCACTTAATCATAATCGAAACATATTTCGTCTGCTTATCGCAAACAACAAAATACTATTATACTATAACTCTTTAATAACGTATTACTTTAGTACTATAATTCTCTTACAACACTTTTATAATTGCGTTTTTTTCCAGATTTTTAATATAAAATTATTCTTGTTTTTCTTAATCTACTTCCTGTTTAAAATTTAATGTTTCAACTTAATTCATTACAAAACGCTTGTGCTATTGCGTTAGTTTGCACTCACTTCTCCTTTAGGTGTCATTACGGTGCTAATCACGGCCATAAACTAATTCCCACGTCGAGATTTTAAGTTAAACTTTAAATACTAAAAATCTAAATTTCGGCTTAAGTCAACATTTGCGGAGCAGAAGTGCGCTGCAGCACAATCGTGGCTGATTGAAATTTCAATTTAAATTGACACATACGCGCACACACTCAACGAACATTTACAGAAAGAAACCAAAACTTCAAATAACAAAAATATAAAAAAGTGATCAGAAAAAAAGAAGTCATATGTTAAACAAAAACACCTCTTCATAAATGTGTCTCCTTCCAAGAGTTGGATGCCAGCAAAAAAAAGAAAAAACAAAAAGAGTACCTGGTGACTGAACAGAAAAGAAACAAACTTCTGCTTTGGCTTAATTTCACTTTTCCAAAGCTTTTATTACGGGTTACGCTGTTTTAATTTCATTTTCATAAAAGCGGCACCCATATAATTTTTTTCAAATGTTGTGTATCTTTTTGACTTCCCAAATATGAAGCACAAAAATAATCCAACAACAAAAAAAAAAAAACAAGAACATTCAAACAATAACAATCGCTACACAATAAAATGGAACATTGAGTGCAACAATTGTAAATGAAACTGAAATAAAATCACAAACCTCACCTTTAACTTCCTACATACGATCCTCACATTAACAAGAAAGAAAAAAATATATACGTAGATATACATATATATATATATATATGGGTATATATATATATATATATATATATATATATATATATAGCATTAGCAAGAAATGGTTGCAGTTTGGCTGCCAGCTTGACTTTTTCAAAAGACATATTCATGTACGTACATCTATTGTATAAATTTTGCTCTTTATTTTTGCTCATTTCAAATAAATTTGTATTAAGAAAGATATCTGGTTTTTCGTAGTTGTTCTCCAACATACGAAACACACCTGAATTAAATAAGATTAACGTTACAAAAAGAAATATCAAACGCATCACGTCATAACACTTTAATGTTGAAATATGACTGCCAAAAGATTTTATGGCTTTTTTTTTTTTTTTTTTTGCGGAGCAACAGCAACAGCAACAGACACCGGAATTGTTGGCGTATGAGTAACAAAAATGAATAACCAACAAATGCTTGTCTTCGTGTCGAGAATGAGCATGAATGTACTGTGATCTAGTAAAATGTCAAGCAAATGATGCAGCTGGAATTAGCAGTTGGAATATAAGAAAACTATTCCTGAGATGATAAAGTAGCCATTAACTACTTCAATAATCTGGCCCAATATCACACTTTATTGTTGGCCAAACTACTGATTATCGGCCTTAGGAAAAGCACCAGAAAAAAATGTACACATTTTCAGGCAATAATTTGTTCATTGTTCAAACGAGCAGAAAAAAAGAGATCTCAGTTGCAGCGTTACCCTTTTGCACAACCACCAGCCATATCCCGCAGTGTCAGGAATCGATTGGCCGCTTGTTGCTGGCCGTTTCCAGTGCCCGACAGTCACATGAATTGCTTTTAAATTATTGGTGCTCTGCTGGTGAATATGAAATATAATATTCACACTTTTGCCCCAACAATTGTCGGCCATAATCATGAAAATATAAAGCAATTCGTATTCGCTTTTTTTTTTGTCTGTTGTGGCCATTCAAAGTGCAGGCAAATGCCGAAAGGTTGTGCAAGGAAAAAAATTAGATTTCTTTTGAGGCTTAATGCGTTGGTGGCTGGTCAGTGAACAGCAGATAAGATGTTTAAAAGAAAATTAGTTATTCTGTAATAATAAAGTGGATTTTTTTTCAAACACATATTTCTTCTTTTCTTCGAAAATAATAAAGAAATTCGAGAAAATAAATGTAAACCATTCAAGTGATTGAATTGTAAGTGACTTGTAACATCCATTGAAACATTGAAGTCCTTGGAAAATAAGTGCTATTCGTTGAGGCTCATGGAAAAACTGTCAGTGATTTGGAAAACACACAAAAAATCATAGAACAGCCGCTACTTTATGCGACATTTGCAGCAGTTCTTGGCTTAAGGCCAGTTTATTGTTCGCTCCGCTTTGAGGCCTCATTAACTTATAGTTTCAGTTGACCTCTCTTTAGCAAATATTTTGAAATTACTTTGTCTGTTAAAACTTCTTGAGAAACTCGGTTCGCTTTATGTTCTGGCAACCTGTAAAAGTGATAGAAATTTTTAAACTATAATTAAAACTATAATTTTCTTCTAATAGCACATGTTTTTCATCGCCGCTTGCTATTATTTTAACAAAATCAAAAAGCGTCTTACAAATCCTTGATAAACACAAAATTTTTCAATATCTTAATCAAGTTCTCAAAATATTCGAATGTTTGTTATAGATTAAATGAATTTTCTTTAGAAGCCAAAAAAAATATAAAACAGTTTAATATTTTTGGTTGTCTCTTAACGTTGAATTCTATTTCCTAAAAAATGTTCAACTGCAAAAGAAATAACGAAAAAACCAGCTGATTCAGTCAGTACAGAAAACAACTTCTTCTTCTTTTGGCGCTACAGTCCGTGGTGAACCTGGGCCTCAACCAACAAAAGTTTTCCAGCTGGCACGGTCTTTAGCCAGCGTTCTCCAATTGTGCGCACCAAGTTGGTTGAGGTCCCTCTCCACTTGTGTGCGCCATCGGTTCCGTGGGCGCCCTCTAATGCGTTGTCCCACAGGTTCGGAATCGAAGATTCTACGGGTCGGAGCAGTATTCTCCATGCGCTCTACATGGCCCAACCATCTTAGCTGTTGGATCCGTAGGCGCCTGGTTAGGCTCATGTCGCTGTACAATGATTGAATCTTCTTCTCCAGAAACCATCAACGCAAACAGGGCCGAAGATTGAACGCAGAACTTTTCTCTCGAAAATACCAAGGACTTCCTCATCCGCTTTCGACACCGTCCATGCTTCTGCGCCATAAAGAAGTACGGGGATTATCAAAGTGGTATATAGTGTCAGCTTGGTTTTTCGAGAGAGGGCCTTACTACTCAATTGCCTCTTGAGCCCAAAGAAACAGCGATTGGCAAGAGTTATTCTGCGTTTGATCTCGGTACTGATGTTGTTCATACTGTTGACTTGGGAGCCAAGGTAGACGAAGTCCTTCACTACCTCGAAGTTATAGCTGCCTATGGTGATGTTCTGGCCCAGTCGTCGGTGTTGCGCATCCTTTTTTGATGACAGCATATACTTCGTTTCGCCCTCGTTCACCGCTAGACCCATTTTGGCCGCCTCCATTGAAATACCAGCAAACGCTTCATTGACGGCTCGCTGTGTTCGACCAATCACGTCAATGTCGTCAGCGTATGCTAGCAGTTGCACGGGCTTTTGGAAGATCGTGCCTCTGTTGTTGGCGTGTGAGTTTTGCACGATCTTCTCAAGAATTATGTTAAAAAAGTCACATGACAGTGCGTCGCCTTGTCTAAATCCCCTTCTGACATTGAAGGTCTCGGTGAATTCGTTACCGACCTTGATCTTGATGGAGCAGCGAGAGTTCTCTATCGTCATCCTACACAGCCTGACGAGTTTGGTAGCAATGTCAAATCTAGACATGGCTTCGTATAGCTCGTCCCTATACACACTGTCATATGCGGCCTTAAAACCGACGAATAGGTGCTGGGTGTCGATTTGCATCTCTTGGGTCTTTTCCAGGATCTGCCGTAGTGTGAAAATTTGGTCAATAGTGGACTTCCCCGGCCTGAAACCACACTGATAAGGACCTATCAAACTGTTCACGAATGGTTTCAGGCGCTCACACAAAACGGCAGAGAAGATCTTGTAGGCGATGTTCAGGAGACTTATTCCTCGGTAGTTGGCGCAGTTGAAGGGGTCTCCTTTTTTGTGGATCGGGCAAACGATGCTGAGATTCCACTCGTCGGGCATGCTTTCCTCCGACCATATCTTACAGATGAGCTGGTGCATGCGCCCAACCAGGTCATCTCCGGCTGCCTTAAATAGTTCCGCGGACAGTCCGTCCGCTCCTACAGCTTTGTTTGATTTCAATCTCGATATTGCTATCTTGACTTCATTCAGGTCGGGGGGACGGAATTCTCTACCATCATCGTCCGTTATCTGTAGTGGAATATTCTGCCTGGCGATGGAATCGGTGTTTTGTTCGCCGTTAAACTGTCTGCAGAAGTGATCCTTGCAGATTCTCAGCATCGATTGCGGCTCTACTACGATTTGTCCCTCTTCGTCACGACAGGCTTCTGTCCGAAGATTATATTTATTGGATAGTTGTTTTACCCGTTGGTAAAACTTTCGGATATTATTCCTGCCGTAACACCTCTCCAGTTCCTCGATCGCGCGCTTCTCGTGCTCTTTCTTCTTCCTTTTGAGAAGCCGGTGTTCTTCTCTTCTCTTCCGTTCGTAGAGCTCACGAGCTGCTCTCGTCCTGGCAGTGGCATTTTAAAACCCAATACATCAGAGGTAGCATCTCTGATGGCGTTTTGGCAACGGTTCCATTCCTCATCGGTTGTTTCGCCTGGCAGGGCTGGACTCTCTGAGAGCTTAAGGGAGACTAGATCTGCAACTTTCCCAGCGGTCGATGGCGATTGTAGCTTTGCGACGTCAAACTGTTGTGGTCGTGCTCTACTCCGTTTTGCTTCTGATATCCGTGATCTTACCTTGGCTACAACAAGGAAGTGATCGGAGTCAATGTTGGCTCGTCGGAATGTTCGGACATCAAGAATACTGGAGGAGTGTCTGCCGTCGATCGCAATGTGATCAATTTGGTTGACGGTTAATTGATCAGGGCACCGCCAGGTCCCTTTGTGAATGTTGAGGTGAGGGAATCGCGTGCTTGCTACAGTGAGATTGCGCCCCGTCACAAAAGCTAGTAGCCTGAGTCCGTTATCAGATGTGTCGTCATGCAGGCTGTGTTTCCCGATGACTCTAGCAAAGATATCTTCCTTGCCCAGCTTTGCGTTGAAATCTCCTAGGACGATCTTGGTGTCGTAGCTGGGGCATTGATCGTATGTTCTTTCTAGGAGATTATAAAAGTCATCCTTGCTGTCGTCATCTTTATCCTCCGTAGGGGCGTGGGCGCAGATTAGGCTAATGTTGCCGAGTGTAGCCTTGATGCGGATTGTAATGAGGCGTTCGCTCACGGATTTAAAGCTTAAGACTTTTTGCCTAAGTCTGCCTCGAACAACAAACCCGCATCCAAACAGGCGCTGTCGCCGCTCTTTGTAGCAATCACCGTAGTAGATGTCGCAGTTTCTCACTTTCTTTTTGCCCGGCCCATCCCATCGCACTTCCTGGATGGTGGTGATGTCAGCCTTATAGGCTTCCAGGGCCTCCGCAAGTTCATCGGCTGCACGTGGTCTGTTCAGGGACCGGACATTCCACAAAATTTGAGTTTTTTTTTTTATGCAATAAAACTAAAAATACTTTATTTGAAAACAGACCAACAAAGCAAATTGAAGGAATCAGTAAAAGCTTTGTTTGGATACGAACCTTCAAAAGTATTTCACGGAATCAGTGAAATTTTTGTTTGAATACATTTTCTTCAGGCTTATTTTACACAGACATAAAATAAGCCGGACTAAAAGGAAAAAAGGAAATTCTTTATCAAAACGGATGATTGTAATCTTTAGGCTGCAGCCCATTTGAAGTGAGAACTTGTCTTTTATTTTTTAGAATAACAAAAATATCAAGGAATTAATTTTTAGTTTTAAGTTAATGACCCCATTCCAATCAGGCCACACTATCAGCGGTGCAAAAATAAATTAATTAAGAATTCCTATAATATAAAAAAAATCCCAAAAACAAAAACTTAAACTAAAAACAATGCAGAAGAAGATGATGTTGAAAAATTAAAATTAGAATCTCTGCTATAGTCATGGTGACCGCAAAAATTATGTCATTAACGACCTTTTGAGGCAGGCAGCGTATTCACAACACTTGACAACAACAACAACAACAACAAAAAGAGTAAAATCTGCAACCACCGGAGACAAACAGCAGCAGTTGCAAAACAAAATTAGACAAAAAAAAACGAAAAGAAAATCTCATTCGACATAAACGTACTCCCATGTTCATTAGTTAAACTACTGCATGGCAAATATTGTGGCAGAAGCATGACATATAAAACTATAAACAGTTGAAGAAAATGTAGAGGAAAAAAGCAATAGCAAAAACACAACAACAGCAACTACAACTGTGGAATACAAAAAATTGCCACATATGAAAAGATTTGCAGAAATTCTTCTTTCAACAATTTAAGCAATATTATTTGATGATGTTGTTGCTCTTGCTCTTGCTGTTGTTGTTGCTGCTGTTGTTGTTGTTGTTGTTGTTATTGTTGTTGGTTTATAATTTAATTTATTCATAGTCACGTCTTGCCACAATACTCTACTCTACTCTACTGCATTTGATTTAATTTTTTCCATTTTTTCTTTTGTCCCGCTACTCAAATATTTTCAACAACATTCAATATGCTGGTATTAAATGTGCATAATAAGTTATTCGTTGTGCTTGCCACATGTGGCAAAGCGAAAATTCTTTCCAAACAGCCGGCAGTATTTTTTTTATAACATTTCGTTTAAAAAGAAAAAAACCCAAATTAAAGATAAAGGAAGGTCACAAGTGACAAAGATAAAATCCCATCCAGGCAGACAGGCCTGGTTGTGGAACTGAGTAACGCCAGCCCCTGCTGCCATTAGGGCCTAATCTGATGGAGGACCCACTTCCACTTTGTTAACTAAGATATTACCTCTAATGCAACTGACGTCGTGCAAAGAACACACAATCGTTGAGTCCCATTTAGATCCACGATTCACCAAAACCGCTATCACATTGCAGGATTCACGTGTAGCCCGAAGTTTATGTTTGCAGTGAACCTGATCAGACCGATGATGAGGATCTAAAATCGAAGCTAGAGCGTTAGCAAATGGTCTGTGTCTGAATCCCGTTAAATCTTAGTGTCCTTGTAATATCTCGAAACCCTAAAATCAAATAACTATTAAGCCCAATATCATCTTGAACTCAAAATAAATTGAAGTTGTGAAGAGGACAAGTGTTAGCAGTTTTATTGTATGACAGCGAAGTCCTTCTCCAGTTGTCTTGCATAGAATTATTTGTGCTGGTGAGCCGACGTATTTGTTTATACGTCTCTTTTCATATAAGTAAATAAATAAAAAATGAGACAACGTGTCACCCCCGCAGAGCACACATCGGTGGCAACTTCTTGTGTTATGTGAGGACGTCACCTAAAGCAAGCCCGTTGCTCGAGAGCTCGAGTTAGCTAATCCCTTCTCCCAGTGAGACCTCCCAGACAGTAAAAGGAAGACAAGGCACCTGTGTTAGTGGTATGAAATCCTCCAGCAATAGCAGGCCTTAACCAGTTCACCTTTACATGCCCCCCAATCCTGCTCCTTACAAAGAACCAAAATCTGTTGCCAGACAACAGCACCCCAAAGACATTTGGATCACTGAACCTGAACTACTAGTTCAGTTCCAGAGAGTTTGTAGATTTAAGCCAACGATTGATTTGTAGAATTGATTTATGTCGGCACCTGTCACTAGAGACAGTGAACAAGCCCAACTTGATGAACTTAGACCACACCAAAACCCATTCCTGTGTTTTAAGGTTTAAAGCACAGCCAGAACGCTTCAGCCAAGGTAACGAGCTTAACCTATAACCAGCCCCAGAATGTTTAAAGGCATCCTGGGGATATGTTGCTGCCCGTTCCGCCGTGCTTGATTCACCACCACCGATATAACCAAAGGCATACGTGAACTTCTGAGAGTTTTGATTGTCCTGTCAATCGCGTTACCCCTTCCACTCTATACCATGAAAAGCCCAGTGTCCTAGTTTGATAGACGCCAACACAAAACCTTCTCCCCGATGGCTCGCGCGAAGAAAACTAAAACTTTTACTTTCGGTGGCAGTTTGTTCGGTAAAAGTGTTGCTACAATTCGTTGCAAACTCCTGTGCTGTGTGCTGTCATCCTTTGCCAGCATTCCAGTTAAGTGTATAACAACAACAACAACAACAACAAGAACAACAGCAATGACAAAACACTGAGACAGTTAAGTGCATCAATTTCAATTCGCACTAAGAATATCTGGCAATTGTTCAACTGTTCAAGGCAAAACTGTAGTTTCAGCGCTTCGATTTTGTTTAAAGGAAAAGCAAAAACTAAAATAATTTACTTGGCTCATCATTTCGCGGGCAAATGTTCTTAAGATCCTAAAGAGTGGGTGACAGCGCTTGTGAAAATTGTGCCCAAAACAAAGTTCGTTATTTTTTGTTTTGCCCCGCAAAAAACCAACTCCAATATTCAGTTTTCTGGATTTCGGTTTTTTTTTGGCATCTGCGCCACTTAAATAAAAGAGATTTCAAAATTGAGTTGATGATTATTGATTTTTGTTCATCTTCTCTATGACTAAATTAAATTAAGTTGGCTGTTTCCTTAAAACTCTGCCACAACTGGTTGTTGCTTTACCCCTCCCGTCCCTCCCCCTGACTCTGATGTTTTTTTGTTTTGCATTTCTATTGACTACCAGTGTTACTGTAGGTTAATGATGTCTTTGTTTAACTGTTCATATTGTTTATTTGTTTTGCTGAATATTTATTGATTATTTAAATTAATGACACTTGAAAATTTTTTCCTCATTTGAATTGACTTGAAAGTTAAACAAAAATGAAAATAAAATAAAATATGTAGGAAAAGTTTTTACTTGTTTCCTTTAAAGCCGCAGTTAACAAAACAACAAAATATATAATAGAAGTTTTCAAGTGCTGGCCTTAAAGTGGCATCAGCAAATGCCAAGCAGTTGTTGTTTTTCCGTTTAAAACAAAAGAAACGGCAAAAAAAACTCTGGAAAATTATGCACAATTTAACAGTTAATGTGTCGAAAATCACAAATCAATTGAATAATTGTAAAAATCATTACAAAAAAAAGTAAACAAAAGACTTAAGATGCAAACGTCTGCTTTAAAAAAAAAAAAAGGAACTTAAAACGAACTGTTAAACAGCTTAAATTATTTTAAATTATTTCAAAATATGACACCATAAACACGAAATTAAAACGGAGAAATTGGTGAAGCCTTTTGTAAAAATACCACCTGATTAGGAGACGAGCGGACTAATGAACAAATTATTAAGTTTTCACTCCAACACCTAAAACAAAGTCTTTTTAAATTTTTATAAGTGGGTTTCTTGCAGATGACTTGAGGACTTCCGCACTTTGCCGAATAGCATATGTTGTGCTATTCTAATGAAAAATTCATTATATCTGAGAGGTTTTATCGCAACAGCTCAAGTCAAGATCAGACAAAATAGATTTTTGGTAGATATTTTCATGAAAAACTGAATTAAATAATAAATGTTATTAAACCAAAATTATAAAACAAAAATACTCCACAATAATACGAAAGTCTGGCACATATAGATTCCTTTTAGTCCATCGTCTACAGTTTTCACTGCTGCTCAAGTATCCCATTAGCATTAATATGGGTAAAGGAAAATCTCTATCTGTGGAAGAGATATTCGAAGTTGAAACTTACAAGGATTCACAGCTGCCAATAAGCCGAATATCGAAACAAATCAGCAGAAGTCCTAAAGTTGTATCCGCATTCCCAAGCAATAAGTCCAATTAAAGCAAAACTAATAAATAGTGATATGCGATGCTGCAACGAACTCTCAAGACTCGTCCTCCAAGATCAGGACAAATTTTAATAATAAAGCGAACTTATCTACAATACAGACACTGATATGGAATGCCCCATATTTAGGGGGGATAAAATTTAAGAAAACACGGCCACTTAACGTTGCTCGAAAAGAAATTCGCTTGATTCTAGGACGAGAGGACTTGACATGAAAATGTGAGTGGCGGCCGCATTGTCTTTGCAGATGAAAAGAAGTCTAATTTAAAAGGTGGGGATTGGTCTTCGCAAAAAGGACACGCCAGTAGTAGTTGCAAGTTGCTTAACAACACTTTGGCTTTAACAAGGAAATTTCCATACACATACAGACATACAATATATTTAATACAATTGGCTGAATAATATTGTATGTTTAAGTGGGGGACTTATTTTGCTGGTTAAATGTATTTGGCTGTCAAAATTTATTTAAACTATTCAAAATTTCTAAATAATCAACATTTCGAAATTTACTTTGAACCGGAATTAAATATGTCAAAAGTTTTCAGCTATTTTGTTGCTGTAAGTAAAAAAAAAACTAATTGTTATAAATTGAATAAGTATTTTGCAAGTCAGTATCAACTTTTCGACAGTTCTGACATGATGCGAACAGATTTATCTTTATGTTTTCGGGGGCCTCGTCCAATCCAACAATTTGCATGTTGTTGTTTCAAAAGTTTCGATTTTGTTACGGCTGAATATGAATTTTTAATTTACCAATTTTCTTTCTTTCTTTCTTATTTCTTTGCATTCCAGCTTAATAATGAAAATTGTTTTCAATCTTTTTTTAATCCAAAGATTTTTCTTGTAATTTATTTATTTATAAATATTTACAATATTAAGCGAATTTCATCATATAATTTAATTAATTTATTTTAAGCCCGAGTGAGACCAAAACTTTATTTATCATAATAATATTTAATATTTATCAAGCCATTATCTTCTAAAAAGGCAAATCTCAAACTTGAGTCCTTTTCAAGCCTTCCTTATTTCCTTGCTGCCATCTAAGAAGGCAACTGCCAAGACATGGGCCTGACTACTGAGCCTATCGACTTACCTTTGCCTGAACCTATTAATTTCGTCCTTGATAGGACGAAAGGCCTTAGATTCGTGTCGCTGCAATACTTCACTATTTGTATACCACATGTCCATATTGTTAAGCAAAATTAGCCCAGAAATTAAGTCCTTGTGTATTGTTTTCTTTCTGTGTGTATTTCTTTTTTCAAGTGTATTTTTGTCAGTTCTGCCAGTTTGAAACCTTCATTTTAGCGTTCGTTAATCATTTAACCAAATTTCTCTCATGTTAACCAATTAATAAAACAATTTTTTTTTTTAAATTAACAAATTAAAGAGTCTAAGCCAGTGATTGAAGCTGGTGTTTTTTGTTTTTGTTTTTTATTTTTTTTTAATAAGAAATTATAATGATTTTCTAGACAGGCATTGTACGCATGAAAGAATCGCTACTTACGGCCGGAGTATGACAGGGGAGAGAGAGAGAGAAAAAAAAGTAGATACTCTTTGGCTACCACATACCGGGCAATTATTCACTTGTTGGCATTTTTTCTACAACTTCCATCAACCAACAAGTTCACACATCTTGTTAGCAAAACAGCCGGCCAACCGGCCAACCAGCCAACCAGCCAACGAGCCAACCAATAAGTGATGAAGAAACATATATATTGGATATATAGACATATGATCGTATGTGCGCGGCAAGATGTGCAACTATTTTAAATCTCGATTGAACACCTCTTTGCTTGTACTATATATTTTTATTTAATAAATTGCACGCAATCATTTTTTGATGTGGTCTGCGTTTCTGCTCATTGGAGCTGCAACGCCAAGAGTGGTAAAAGAAAAATATTCCATTATGGCCAAGTAAATCCGTTTGTTTTCTACGATTTTAGTTTGTTAAGGAAAACGCAGCATGTGGCTTAAATGCTGTGGGATTTTCCTCAACTTTGTTACTTATAGTTTTGTGTGCTGGTGTGTGGGGTGTAAGTCTGTATGTTCAGTAAAAGTTTTGCTCGAACTTACCACCAGCCGTTAAGTAATTGATTGCGCTTCAATTGCAATTACATCTCTGGCGAAGAAATGAACAACTACTACAACAGCAACAACAACAACAACAGCAACAACAACAACAAATGCAGCCTCAGGCCATTCTATAGCAAAAATTCTTGGGCAAATATGAGCCTCATATTCAGGCAATTTAGAGACAAATGATGTTGGAAATGGCATCGCCTGAATATGGCATAAGTTAAAAAGTACTTTTTAGTTTTGAGAAAAAGTACCCAAATTTGTGTTTTGTTTCCAATTTTTTTTTTGCCTAAAACATTTAAACAGACTTTTTTAAATTAACAGACAACTGATTTTGGCCTGATTCAGTGACATCCAGTTGGTAGTAGCAAAAACTTGCCCCGTTTTTGCCCATAGTGCACTCTTTTTCTCCATATGTTTTCGTTATGGTCTTCTTGTTGCTTCTTTGTTGGCTTAACTGTGAGTTTGTAATTGAGCACTTCACAAGCATGTAATTGTCTCGTAATAATTCGTATTTGTTATTGGAAAACAGTTGGGGTTCCTTTTAAGCTCCAGCGTTAAAAATTGTTGTTAAACTGAGAGAAATAAGAGAAATATTTCAACAGGTGTGAGTTTTAACACAATGCCACAAATAATACAAAAATAAGGGTAAGAGATTAATATGGTGCTCTAAAGAGATCAAGTCAATTGCTCTTTGGTAAATGGAATCGTTTTCAAATGGCAACTTAGATAAGAATATTTATGGCAGATCATTAAAAACCAAAAAAATAAAATAAAATAGAATAAAAAATAAAATAGAATAAAAAATAAAAATAATAAAATAAAAATTAGTGTATGAAAGTTAAACTTTTTTTTTTAAGCCAATGATCTTCCAAGAAAAGTAAATATTGAAATTAACAAGAGAAAATAAACGTTTTTACACTGACATCAGCAAAATACTTAAACTCAGCTGGACGGACTGTAGAATAAGAAATAATAAGGGAAAGAGACCTTGAATTGCGATTCAGCTGGATAAAATGTAAATATTTTGAATTGACTTGCAGAAAAGTCTGTTCTTCTTCTTCACGGCGCTACAGTCGGTGGTGAACCTGGGCCTCAACCAACAAAAGTTTTCCAGCTGGCACGGTCTTTAGCCAGCGTTCTCCAATTGTGCACACCAAGTTGATTGAGGTCCCTCTCCACTTGTGTGCGCCATCGGTTCCGTGGGCGTCCTCTAATGCGTTGTCCCACAGGTTCGGAATCGAAGATTCTACGGGTCGGAGCAGTATTCTCCATGCGCTCTACATGGCCCAACCATCTTAGCCGTTGGATCCGTAGGCGCCTGGTTAGGCTCATGTCGCTGTACAATGATTGAATCTTCTTCTCCAGAAACCATCAACGCAAACAGGGCCGAAGATTGAACGCAGAACTTTTCTCTCGAAAATACCAAGGACTTCCTCATCCGCCTTCGACACCGTCCATGCTTCTGCGCCATAGAGAAGTACAGGGATTATCAAAGTGGTATATAGTGTCAGCTTGGTTTTTCGAGAAAGGGCCTTACTACTCAATTGCCTCTTGAGCCCAAAGAAACAGCGATTGGCAAGAGTTATTCTGCGTTTGATCTCGGTACTGATGTTGTTCATACTGTTGACTTGGGAGCCAAGCCAGACGAAGTCCTTCACTATCTCGAAGTTAAAGCTGCCGATGGTGATGTTCTGGTTTGTTCAGCTGGCTGAATAAATGAACAAAGCAAAATTTTAAAGGGAATAACGTGAAACACAAATTGCTGAATTGGCTAAAGCTTTAAGTCAAGAATGAATATGAATGAAGGAAAAACTTTAAGAACTCTTCTACTTTAATTTGTTTCTCTTAAGAGAGAGATCTTAAAGATCTGGATAAATTATTATAAGCTCAAGTATCGCATTATTTATAAATAAAAATGTTCAATCATTGTAAATAATTCAGCAATTCAGCTTATTTTACAGGCCTGGATGATGTTTATTGTTAACCATTTAACTGAATGGCCATATTTGCAATCCAACCTTTGTTTTAAAGAGTCTGTACCTGATGAGTTACTAATTCAGCCAATTGAATTTCCAAAAAAAATATTAGCACGAAGCATAAATAGTATTCAAATCAATGCCATATCGATATATTGGGCAAGCAAAGCTGGAACTCAGCTAAGCTGAATTATCAAAAAACCAAAAAAATACTCAAAACTTTGTAAAATTTGGTATTCAGCTGGCTGAATAACAATAAAAACCTTATTAAGCGTAATTCAGCAAAAAACGATGCTTAGAAAATATAAAACCAATAGCAAAATTCGCTATTCAGCCAGCTGAATGACAATAAAAACTACATTAGCCACAATTCAGCTGGCTGTATTAACGAAACGCCAAAAAAGATGCTTAAGAAACGTTAAAGAAATTTGCCAAATTCCTTATTCAGCCAGCTGAATAACAATAAAAACCAAATTAGCCATATAAATGAAGCTCTGTTGCCGTATAATTTCTATTCAGCTGGCTGAATTAGTAAAAAAATCTTTAATTTTCCATTATAAAAGTTTACAAAACAAACAAACAACAACAACCTTTAAGAAAACACGAGTTTTCTTCTAAAAACACTTTGGCAAAACTTGGTTTTAAGCCAAAAACAAAAAAACTTTTTCCCTTTTATTTCGCCTCTTATTTATTGAAATCTCCACTTACTCATTCCCAAGTTCCCACAATTAAATGCAACCACTTGCTCATTCCTGAAAGATTAATTGTAATCATTAAAACAACTGAAATCAACATATTTGCTTGCTTGGAATGTACCTGAACTATTAAGTCCCCGGCTGTTTTGATTGGTACTCGTATTATAGTTTCTATATTTTTTAAATTTATTAGCTGATGAGCAGCAGTACTGCTGTCGAAATAATAAATCTGGCCCGGATTGGTAAATGATTGAGAAAAGAGAAATTCAATTGAAAGAAACTTCAACATGCTTTTACACTAATTAATTGCTCAATGCAAACGCATCCGATAGAAGAAAGTGCGCTCAGGCAAAGCATGATTTCGAATAGCATTTGGACTCTCAACTTTTACACTTTTTTTTGCTGAAAGTTTTATAAATTCGATACATCGTTTAATTTTTTTAATTAAAAAAACAGCCTAAACATGCAACTCCAAAAAAAATTTAAAAATTACGTTATAAAAATTCCACAACATTTAAATTAAATGATACAACATTTATCACAACATTCATTTATGTTCATATCTCAAGCTGCCACAAATAAAAATAAAATTTAATAAAAAACATAAAGGCAAAAAAGCAAAAGAGAGTAGACCAAAATAAGTGTAAAACCAAAACGCCCCGAAAACATAAAAATAAATATCACTTTATATGAGAAATTGAAACTCACAGAAACCCCCTTCAGACCCCGAAACGCTGAGGAAAGCATAATTTTTTGGCCAACTTTGGAAAAATATAGAACTAATAAATATGATTATAATACATTTACAGAACCATCACAAAAAATGAACAAACATGCCCTCATGGAAATATGTTTTTTCCTCAGATTTCAAAACTCTGTCGTTGCTTGTCTATATGTCTGTCTTGGATAAAATATCGCAAGAAAAGAAAATCCTATCACGGCCTGAGTTGTTGTTAAAGCCTTTTCAATGCTCCAAACAGTCTCTTTTTTTTACAATTTTTTGTTTTTGTTTTTGAGTTTTTTTTTTTTTTTTTTTTTTTTTTGTGAGCGTCCAGGTCATGTATGTGAGATCAAACTCATCCGTCATCTGAATTGTACGGTAATGGATCGTAACGCATTTTAAAACCAATCTATTCATAAACTACATTTTAAACACAGCAAAAGCATTTAACGTTTTTTTTTTTCTCTTGGCTTTGGTTTTTTGTTTTCTTCACATTGTTTTACAGAAAGTGTGCGCATGTGTGTGGTTGTATAAATCTGTTTATAAATCTATCTTGACCATACATACATTAGTAATAAACATTTATATACAATTGAGTACATTTATCATTTGATTTCATTTCAAATGTTGTTTAACGTAAAACAAAATAAGGACGGACAAACAAAAGGCAGGCAGGCAGGCAGGCAGACAGACGGACGGACGGACGGACGGAAGGACAGACAAGCAGACCAACACAATAGCAAGATAAAAATTACAATTGTATCCCCACACAATTTTGGAGTAGTTTTCCATGTAGGACATAAAATATCCAAACTAGACGAATCGAATGGGCCATACTTTTAAAAGAAAAGAAGTTTTCGCCAATAGAGCGGAAAAAAAGGAAATGGAAAAGCAAGAAAATATATTTGAAACTTGAAAGTTTAAGCAGGAATAGAAGAGAAAATTAAGACAGGAGTGAAACAAGAAATAGAAGAGAACACAGTTTATCTACAGCCAGAATATTCTCAAGAAATTTTATCAATAGCAAGAATTTTCTCAAGAAATTTCATCAATAGCAAGAATTTTCTTAAGAAAATTTATCGAGAGTAAAACTTTAAACTTAGCGAAAGCAAAACTCTTTTATTTTATTGTAAAATTGTCTATAAAAAATTTATCGATAGCAAGAATTTTCATCAGAAAATTTAGCAAAAAGAAATATATTCTTTAAAAAATATGTGAGCAGCATAATTTGTGCACGGAAAAGTTATCAATAACAAATATTTTCCATAGCAAATTTACAGATGAAAAAATGTCAATAGAAAATAAATCGAAGGCAATAATTTATATATACAAATTTTCTATAGCAGAAATTTTTAAAACACACTTTTACGACAGCAAAGATTTTCTGTAGAAAATTTATTGATAACAAAGAGTTTTTCTATAAAATTAATCAACCAGCAAGATTTTCTATAAACAATTTACCAATAGCGAAAATATTCTACGGAAAATTGATCCACAACAAGAGTTTTCTACAGAAAATTTATCGATAACGAACTTCTATAAAGCAACATTTATCGATAACAAACACTTTTAAAGTATTTAATTATCGACAACAAGAATTTTGTACAGAAAGTTTGTCGTTAACAAAAGTTTTCAAAAGCAAGTTTATCGATAAAAAAATGTTCCATAGAAAATTTATCGATAACAAAAATTTCCAATAAAGATTTTATCCATACCAAACATTTGCCATGGAAAATTTGTCGATAGCAAAATTTTTTAAAGGGATATTTATCTATGACAAAAGTTTTTCATAGAAAATTTATCGATAACATTTTCTATAGATAATTTGTCGTCAACATTTTCTATAGATAATTTGCCGTCAACAAAAGTTGCCAAAGGAAAGTTTATTGATAACAAAAAATTCCAATGAAGATTTTATCAATACCAAAAATTCTCTATGGAAAATTAATCGATAAGCAGAATAGTCTATGGAAAATTTAACGATAGTAAAAATTTATCCCAAATATATTTATTCATACAAAAAAGTTTCGAATAAAAATTTGTAGATAAGAAATATTTGCTGTGGAAAATGTTGCAATAATTATCGATATGAAAAATGTCTGTCCAAAGTTTATCAAAAGCAAAAATTTTAAAATGGAAAAGTTCTCAATGGAAGGAATTTAAACAAAAAATTTGTCGACAGCAAAAATTTACTTGTAAAAATTTTTCGGTAGCCACAAAAATTCCATGAAAAGTTTAAGGACATTAAAAAATGTCTGCAAAAATATTGGCAATAGAAAATAGTTTATATTCGAATATTATCTACAGCAAAAACTTTCAATGGAAAATTTATGAATGATCAACATTTTTTATAGAAAAGTCATCGATTGCAAAAGCGATTTCATTTAAAAAAATGCATCGATAACAAAATGTATTTAGCGATAACAAAACTATTCCACAGAAATTTTATAACGAGGGCTTGTCTTAAAAAATGGAATGCAGATTTATTGATTAAAATATTTCTTTTTTTTATAAAATTTACCACTAAATGTTGCAGGGCTGTTCAATGACAATTATGCCGGCCATAGGGTACCCTCCGATTCCTGCAATTTTTATCTCCATTCTATTAAATGTACTCATATGTTATTGTATATCTGTTATGTTACATTTTGTGCTCTCAGTCGTTTTATTGTTTTCGACTTTTTTTTTCCTTTTGAATGTTGGCCGTTTTAAATGGTCCAAAGAAGGCCTTATAATTGTTTACAAGAAAAATCTATTTAAATCTTGTCTAAGACTGTGTAAAGCACATTATTCAATCATTTATATCCAGGTTATATCAATTTAAGGTTTTGGTTTGTTTATACTTGTTGTTATTCGTGTTATTATTATCTTGTTCTCTAATTGGTTCACATGATTTGTAAATTAAACAATTATTCACTGTAACACCAACATAAAATTGAAAAACAAATTTTACATTTTTAGGGGCATTTTTAATGCTCTTGGAGAAGATATAAACGAGAATAAAAAAACAACAAAACAAATTGAACAACTGATTAGTTTAAATAAAGGCCATTAAGGTTTGCCTTTAAATTTCGTTGGATAGTTTTTTTTTTTTTTTTAATTATTATTATAGTGGTTTTGAAATAATAGTAAAACAAATTTCTTAATAGAAAATGTTTATTTATTTAGTAATTTAATGTGTGAAATAATTTTTCTTAATTAGAAATTTGAATTTGATTAATTTATGTTAGTGAAACAAAGGACTTAGGAAACAAACTTCCAGATAAGACTTCTTATTATTAGAAGGAATTAAGCGAGAGAAATAGACATTTCAAAAGAAATGTTTATGTAGGCAAATGGTTCGTTTAAATAAACTGTTTTCTCAAAAATAATATGTTTGGTTTTAAGATTCTTTTTCGTTGCTGACAGAGAAAAACGATTTCAGTTAAGCCTTTAAAGCTCCTGACTGACAAATGTTAACCTTCCTTTGTCACTATTTTAAAGTGCCGAAAAATGATGGCATATGATCTTTGTTTTGGCCAAGTCCATCTATTGCTACGACAGGACTAGTTAAGTTTCCTGTTGTTCGAAATGTGGTCTAACGTTGGCGTTCTACAGCGTGCGACAGTCCCTCAAACCGAACTTTGTTTTGCTGATCACACGGCTTTTTCCAGCACATAACAAAACCACACTCCTGACACATCTTTTTTGTAGGAAAAAAAAAATTGTTAAAAAAATTTAAAAATACTTTGTATTTATTTTTAAAATATATGAAAAAAATTTAAGAAAAAGAATATTCGTTATTCAAAGCATTTGCGTAAAGGTTTGCAAACGAACTCTCCCAACACTTGCCTTGAGTTGCAGCCTGGAAGCTGTGAAAACATTTTATTTCCACCTCAACTTAAATTTCACATTCTCACTTCTTACTTGCAGCTGAGATACATATTTATTTGTTTGTGCTTTTAGGCAGTTCATTTTATGTTTTTCTTTTATTTGTTTAGTTTTTGTTTTTTTGTTGCAACAACCAGTTGTCCTTCTTTTTTGCGCATTTAATTTGACAAAGTTACATTTTGTTGGCAATGTATTTCGTTTTCGTTGTATTTTCTTGTCCTGTTGGCTGCTGTTTAATTTGGGGTCTTACATAAAAAGTATTTAATGTACTTGTTACTAAGCACCCCCCAAAACAACATAAAATGTTTTACAATCATGTTATGGGTATAGATTTTTGTTCAATGTTCGTCTTCAAAAAATTTTAGGCTGTTTTTTTTTTCTTGTTTTTTCTTTGAAGGAGCAAAAAATTTATTTCTTATGCAGACAGTGGTTCAGACAAATGGTTCTAGAATTTGGCCAAGAAAGATTAGCAGCTTTAATAATTTTACTTATTGAAATGAAGAAATATTGATATCACTTTTCTTGTTCGGTTTTTTTTTCTACTGGTTTTGGTTGTTTTAGTTTGAATGGGTTTACTCTGGACTATAGTTATCCTTGACCTACTTGCTCTCAATCCGGTATTTTCTGGAACTACTCGCTCTCAGCTTCATGGTAGTGGGGTTTTGTGTTGTTTGTGGTATCTTATATGAAATATTTGTGCCGGGTCTGGTCTTCTGTAGTCTGGGTTGGTTCTGCTAATTAGTCGTGTTTGAAAACGTCTGCTCTTGCTTAGATCTTATACATGCCTGGTTTTTTTTGTGCTATTTGGTCTTGTCTAGTCTTGCTTGGACTTGTTTGATCTGGTCTTGTCATGTTTGGCTTTGCCTTAACTCTGTACTTGGCCAGTTTTTTATATCAGGTGCTTACAAATGTCCTGTTTAGTCTTCCCTTGATTTGGAGAAGATATTTAAATTTCTAGACTTTCATAGTGTTGTACAATTGTTGTCATTTCACTTAGTACCTGGTGTTATCTGGTCTTGCTTTGCTTTGGCACGGACTAAATTTTCTTGGCTCTTGTTCGATCTTGCTCGATCTTGCCCGAACTTGTTTGTACTTGTTTTGTCATGCTATGAGTTGTTGTGTCTGTGAATTTGTCCGATTTCTTTTACAAAGTATTAATGTCATATCTTATCTTCTGTATTCTTATATGCCGTTTTTATGTCATGTCTCATCTTCTCTAGTTTGCATGGTTTTGCCATGTTTGATAGTGGTCTTGCTTTGGTTTAGTATTGGCTACTGTTTTTTTCTTTTTTCTTTTGTCTATCTGGGGCTTGTCTTGCCTTCCCTGAACTTGTTCGGAGGTGCCTCAATGTGTCCTGTTTTTTTATTATCTCTTATATGAAATCATAATGTCATATCATCCCAAGGGTTGTCTTAGTAGTATTTAGTCATGTCCAGATCTGTCAGGTCTTGCCTGGTCTTGCCTGGTCTTGCCTATCGTGGTGCAGCATGTTGCAACTGCAGCTTTTGTTATGAGCCTTTTCACAGAAAGTACATCTCCGTCAACGCAAAGTATTAAAGTTGGGCAACTTTTAACGTACGTGAGTACTTTAAATCATTTTGATTTAAATCTTTGTTCAAAAATAAAGATTTTATAGCCGCTGCTAAAGTACTCATTGCTAAAAAGTCATCAAAATACAGAGTTTGAAAAGGCGACCGATGACGGCATTTCTGTTCAAGCCTTAGTTTCATTCATCTTTTGTCTCATTTTACCAACATCTCAATTTATTTAGGTTTATTTTTAAAAATTAATTATAAATTTGTCTATATTTGCCCCACTGTCTCGCAATCGTGTTCATAGTGAACCAGCCAAATAGATAATTTCAAATCATGTTGAAACATCACCTTTATTGCACTCAGCATACAACAATAATGGATGTTCTGCTCCTTGGCAGCCTGCACACTTGTTGCACAGACACAGACGCACAGACCCAGACGCACAGACACAGACACGCAGAGACGGAGGGATACCGCGAATGGCCAAACATTGTTACCCACTTATTAACGAAAAAGACAAATCCTAATTATCAAATACATACATTCCGTTCGGTACTCGTACTCGTATGCAAAGTGGAAAGGAGATGAAACAACTGCAAACTACACAGCACGCACTGCTGGTCCCAAACTGCTTGCAGCAGTTGAACTAAATGCTACAGTTACTACCGAGTTGAGCCACAAACTATGCTGCCGTGTATGTATGTGAGCTATTCCTGCCGTTCCAACATCAAAACTTTAACTCTATATGATCGTTTTGTAGACATCAGATACAAGGCAGATAAAAATCTCAACTACAGATTAAGTCGGACAGAAATGAGCAGGTTGGTCACAAAACGACTAAAATAGTCTGTATTTATATGAATTGTGGTTCGCAAGTCAAGCAGTCTGCTGTTGTTAATCATTTTTCGCTGGTGTCTCAAACCGAGTGTAGGGTGTCCGTTTTTGTTGTTAGCAACTAAATAATTGTTATGTTAAACTCTCAGTAATGACGAAGTATTATTACGGATTTTTATGAGTAGAGCAGCAAAAACAGCCAAGAACAAAACGCCAGTCAATTAAAAACAACAACAACAACAACAACAACAAAAACATAAAACAATAAAAACAAAATCAAAAGTTAATTTTTATTGTAGAAGTGTGTTGTTGCGTGCCACATCACCAGCCAGTTAAATTGTAAGGATCATAAAAGCAAACAAAATCAAATAAATTTGTTGAAATTAAAGGAAAGATTTTTAACTAAAAACGAGTGGCTGGCATAAATATAAGATTTACATACATTGTAAGAACAAACCTGGCCCACATATTTTTTGTTGCCTTCATAATTTCATAAATTCAAATACTATTTGATTTTCACAAACTATAATTGTTACAGTTGAATTTCAAAATTTGTTTGGCTAAATGCCATAAATGTGACCATATTAAGGTGGTCCAGAACAAAAACTTAAGCTTAAGCCAATCAAAAAACATCAAGATATCAGTTTAAAGGCTTTTCAGAAAACAAGAAAAAAGAAATACGGCTGCTATTTTTGTAGAAATTTCAGTGCGCAGAGTTCGCAATCTGCAACATAAAATTTTAAAAATTATAGCACATTGCACGAGTTTTTGACAACTTAGCGATAGTAAAAGTCTGCAGGCGTGCTGCGTTTGTTTGTTATCTGCGGTTTTATTACACAAACACACACATACACACACACACACACACACACACACACACACACACACACACACACACCCAGCCATACAATAAGTTTTGCTGCACTCCACTTCCAGAGCCATGCGAATGATGTGCTGTACAAAAACGGTGAGTTTCTGAATTCGTTGCTTCAGTTTTGTCGTTTTGTTGGATTTAAGCCAAAGTCATGTTATGACTCAGTCACTCATTTAGTCAAGGCAATGCCAGAGCACATACGCCATTCGTTAACATATCGTGACAAAATCGTGCTGCTCTTTTAGTGTTTGTTGTTATTTAAAGATTTTGATAGCAAGTTGTTGCTGATTTGCTGTTTGTTGTGGTGGCTTGTTGTGCCAGTATTATTTCTGCCATGATTATAAGAGAATTTCAGAATTTAATTAGTGGAAATTTATTAAATACAAAATAAGCAAAAGATTTAGATATATGAAATCAGATGTTATAGTTATGATAAACAAAAGTGTTTCATGACGAAAAGTGTTGCAGCAACTGAAAGAAACCAGATACGTTTTAAGTTTCTTTTTTTTTTTTTTAAAAAAGCTGGCAATTAAAATTTCTCGTGTATATAAAAATAAGATGAAAATTTAAAATTTGTTTAAATAAACTTAAATATTAAAGTATAAGACTAAGTGCGTAATGAATGCATTGCAAAAGTTTACACTACAAGTAAAATTCTAACTATCGAAATGACACAGCAAAACCGCTAGACACTCCAATCCTAATACTGGGCTGTAGAAATCCATGATTAGGTCAAAATCAAGAGATACTCATCTTGAATTATTCAGCTATATGTATACTAAATATATCTGGACAAAAGTGTCGAAAGCTATTTCGAAATATTATTATTATTTATAGTGCATTTGCCGTCTATTTTCAGCTCTAGACAATTCCAATTAATTCCAGTTTGTGGCAATATTTAACCTAATTTTTATCATTATTAAGGTTTTATATATCTAGATTCATACAACAATATAGAAGTACAAGAATATAATATAGTATAAGAGTTTAGGCTTAAAAAGTTGGCTGGTATATGAAAACAATTATACAATAGATATATAAAGGTTTAGCTTTATAAAACATAATATAAAATGTGTTTAAGATCGGTTTTAGCAGAGTTGTATATAACAAATTTTCAATAATATATCTCCAGCTGATTTTAAATCTTGTGAAAACAGTGGCAAAACCATAAATATTTTGAGTATGAAATTTATGAATATAAAAATCTTATAAATTTTACTGTTTGAAGAGTATAATATTAAAATATATATAGAAAGTTTTAATAGTTAAAATATAATTCAACAGCAAAAAAAAATATGTATAAGTAAATAGGAGTATAAGAGTTTTTCTGTTTATCTTAAAGCAATAATTATGCTTAAATATAGAAAAAGTTTTAGTTTTTAAATTGTCTAGGAACTCAAAACTAAGATATAAAAACATTATAACATGCTGGCCCAAACGTATAAGAGTTTTACAGTTTATTGGTATAAGAGTTTATGCTTAAATATATCAAAAGTTTTAGTTTTTAAATTGTCTAGGTGTTCAAAAGTAAGAAATAAAAAATATTAGATTAGAATGGCATGAAGTATAAGAGTTCAGCAATTTGATAGTATAACAGTTTAGGCTTCAAAAAATAAAACAATTTGTTTGCGTTGGCTTTATGAACAGATAGATAAAAGCTTTAAAGCTGGTACAAATTGAAAATATAATTATAAAAGATTTATAAAGTATTCGAATATAAGAGTAAAGAAGCTAATGAACATACAAGTGTTATACTCCAATAGTATAAAAATATCTGTAGGTCTAAGTGTTTAAATATACAAGAATATAATATTTAAAAGCTTTAGGTTTATAAAAAAGGAGTTGTTTACATAGAACGCAAAAGTAAAATCAAATATAACACTATGCTGACTTAGAAGTATAAGAGTTTCAACTTTTGTTGATATAAAAGTTTATGTTTAAATAGGCAAATAGTTTGATGTTAAAATTTAAAAACTGCAAACATAAGTATTCCATTACAAGACTAAAAGAATTAATGAACTAATGAGTACTAGTCTATAAAAAACTAATATAAAATAAAATCTCAAGAATATCATATTTAAAGGTTTTTTATGTAAATAAAATTATAACAGCTAAATTGTTTAAGAAATCAACAGTAAAAACAATTTAAAAACATAAGAGCTTCACAATTTATTGCTTTAAAACTTAATGTTTAAATATATATAATATATAAAGTTTAAAATTTTAAATATAAAGTTAAAAAAAATATATAAAGTTCAAATTATAAAATACTATATGAAAGCGGTGCGCTTTGCTGCCCTCACCACCTTCCTCACCCTTTTAAGAACAATTCAAATTTAAGAAGAATTTTAAAGATTGGCCCACAATGGAGGAAGTTGTTTGTTAATCAATTATTTGAGGCGGGAAATTTCCAGAAAAAAAAATTAAAGGAATTTTTCCATATGCAAAAAGAATTTTTAAACTTGATCCACAAATACAAAGTATTTTGATATTTAATTTTTTAGGGGCCACATTTTGAACCCTCCCTTTTTAGCAAAACAATTTTAGCGACCCTCTTTCCTACGCGAATGGAAATAATTACAAAAAATATGCGTAAAAGTAGGCGTAGTTCCAACTACAAAGTCAACAAGTCAAAAGGTATTAAGAGCAAATGAGTGTGAGTGGAGAGCAGTGATCAAGTATTGCCGTATAAGAGCACGTGCGTATAAGGCTAAAGAAGCTTCAAGCTGCAATAATTATTAGAGTACGAGATTCCAACAATAAATACTTAAGTGACAAAGACTTAGTCACTATACACATATAAAAGATCATACAGTACAAGGACTAATGTTTTCCTAAATTCTTAAAACATAAATCAAAACCATATTAACGTGTTTCTTCTCCCCTGCCATAATTCGCAACAAATTCAGTGTAAACAACTGATATGGATGAATTTCCTTTAAACTAAAAACCAAACAAAACTGTTTTGAAATCTCTATAAAATTGATTGTAATCATGCATGACACATGATGGAACATGTATCAATACAACACAACAGCTTAATAAACTGTACAACCATAAGAATATAAATATATATAAAAAAAAAGAAATCGCACAGCAAAACCTGCACACAAACTTGCAACAGCCGACTGCATTAGAGCAAACAAATTGACCACAACAAATGTGTGCTGCATATAATTTCTGGCAAAGCCTTATCCTTGATGTCGGTGATGATTTTTTATGCTGCGGAACATGTACCTGGCCTTTGTGAAACTGTGTGATACAAAATATCAAACAAGAAAGTCATAGTTTAAGGTGAGATGTCTTGTCTATGATCTTTTTATTCATCTCTTGTGTTTTTTTTTTTTTTTGGTTTTGTTTATTTTCTATATTAAGAAATCACACGATCACATATATATTATTTAAGCTTAGCATAAGCAAACTAATGCAGGAGAAAACAGATCTGGAAAAAATATGAAGTGACCTATGGATCTTAGCCCAACATCAAATTTGCACCACTAACCCTTTTTTGCGGCACATGAACAAGTTACAAGATAATTTTCAGTATCCAGGAATTATGGTAAAGAAGCACAGCACGGCCTTTTGAGATATGAGAAGAAAAGAAGAGATAAAAGAAGAAAAGAAAAGAAAAGAAAAGAAAAGAAAAGAAAAGAAAAGAAAAGAAAAGAAAAGAGAAGCTGAAAAAAGGGGACAATAAAAAAGAAGGGAAGAAAAGAAACGAGAAGCTGTGAGAACAAAAAAGACGAAAAGAGATTAGAAGATAAGATAAAAGGATAGAAAGTAGAAGGGAAAAGATGACATGAGAAGGGAAGAGAAAAAACAAGTTAAGAAACATCAGAGAAAATAGAAAAAAAAGAGAAGATAAGGGAATAAAAGGAAAGAAAAAAGAAGCGGAGAAAAAAAGAGGGCAATGAAAGAAAAGAAAAGAAAAGAAAAGAAACGAGAAGCTGTGAAAACAAGAAGGAATAAAAGAGAATAGACGCCAAGAAAAAAGAATAGAAGACAAGAAAAGAAGAGGAGAGAAGAAAACAGAAAAGAAGAAGAGAAGAGATGAGATGAAAAGGGAAGGAAAAAAACAAGATAAGAAAGATCAGAGAAAATTGGAGATGGAAGGAAAGGAAAAATATGAAATAGAGAAAAAAGAAGAGAAGACAAGATTAAGAAAAAGAACAAGATTAAGAAAGAAAGGGAATAAAAGGAAAAAAAGGAGAAGCTGAGAAAAAAAGGAGGACAATAAAAGAGAAGAGAAGAGAAGAAAAGAAAAGAAACGAAAAGCTGTGGGAATAAAAAAAAGAAGAGACAATAGAAGACAGAAAAAGGCAGAAAGAAGAGAAGACGAAAGAGTAGAAGAGAAGTGGTGAGAAGAGAAGAGAAGGATAAAGGATAACAAAGATCAGAGGAGATAGGAAACGGAAAGAAAGAAAAATATGAAATAGATAAAAAAGAAGAGAAGTCAAGATTAAGAAAAAGAAAGAGAAGCGAAGAGAAGGGAAGGAAATGAAAGAAAAGAGAAAAGAAGGCAAGAAGAGAATAGAACAAAAAATAAGAGTAGGAAAATAACAACGAATAGAATTGAGTAGATGAGGGCAAGAAAACTAAAATGAGAAGAATATAACCAAAGAAGTTAATTAAGAAAACACGTAACAGAGCAGAAAAGGAAGAAAATCCCAACAAAAATTAGAGAAATAAATATAGTAGTACAATCTTAAGATTGTGTTTAATTTACCGTGAACCGTCCACGCTGGCCTCAGTGTCTGCCTTTCTTTATTATCACCCATCCTGAGAGAATTTACCAAAACTAAAACCACCACCACCACCACCATCAGCGTCCACCGACTGCAGAAAAACAGCGAACCTTAAACATTAACTCATGATCACATTACATTGGTACATTATAAATTTAAAACCATTAAAAAAAATTGCACTGACTGCAATATGCAGCAGGTTGTTTTTATTTCTGAAACCTTTTTATTCCGCCCAACACTCTTTTTGACTCTTCCTCCTGCTGCCATCATTTGCAATTTAGTATTAAACATGGTGATGATCTGTTACTTATTGATTTTTCTACCCATTTTCCTGCCATGCAACTTTTAACGTTATTGTCTCCTTAACATTAAATAACAGAAAAAAAGACTAAAAAAAAATAGTCAACAAGATAAAAAGTGAAAAAAGTTCATGCAAAGAAAATTTAACTTGAAAACTTTTGATCTTTAATGGAACATGAAAGAGGAGAATAATCTATAATGTCGCTAAATATCTCATAAAAAAATTATTACAAAAATCGTTATAAATGAGATGTTCAGTTGGAAATTTAAGACAAATTGCATTTCAGAGCCGCAAAACAATTGTGCTGGATTTTATAAACCTAAAAAAATTTAATAATTTAAAAGCTTAAGGAATATAAGAGTTTAATAGCATAATAATATAATAGTATAAGAGTATAAGACCACAACTATACATACAAAGCTATTGGAATAAGAACGTAAGATTAAACCATGGATAAAGATATTAAAGTGAAATAATATCTTATACTATTACGAACTTCTGAAAGTATAATATTATTTAGGATTCAAACTACAATAACGAAAGTATAAGAGAGCAAATGTGCGCAAGTGTAAGAGTAACAGTATAATATTAAGACAAGCTATGAAATGATAAATTTAGAGTAGTATAAGACCTAAAAATTGGAGATTTATAAAAGTATAATATTATTTATAAGAACAAAAGACTATAATATTGAAGAATATAAGAGTTTAAGGGCACAACCGAATGGACTTGCAAAAGTATTTCAATCAGACTTCAAGATTAAGAAGGCATTTAATTATATCAGTATAAAATAATATACTGGGATTAGAATTGTAAACATATAAAAGTATAATACCATTAAAGTTTAAAAGTAGAGTATAAGTAATATAAGAGTTTAGAGTCATAACAGTGTGAGAGCATAAATATACAGGGGTATTGCAGTAAGAATACAAGATTAACAACTAAAGATTACTTGAGATTAAAATCTCACAGTTCACGAACATAATATTGAGGAGTATAAGAGTATAATAAAATAAAAGTGTAAGAGTATTAAAATACAAAAGTAATGCAACAAGAATACAGGACTAAGAAAGGGTGTAATGACACCAGTAAGATGTTAAATAAGAGCTTAAAGCTATAAACTTAAAATAAATGTAAAGAACACAATGTTGAGGAGTATAAGAGTTTAATACGCGTATAGAGTTATATGAAAGTCTTGAAGAATTATACTATAAAGCGATGTCTAATAGAAAAGTATTAGAACACAACAACACTATAAGTTCATATGATTCTTCTTCTTCTTCTTTTTGGCGCCACAGTTCGGGGTGAACCTGGGCCTCAACCAACAAGCTTAATATTATTAGAGCATAATTTCACAATAGAACTCTTATAGCAAATTAGTATTAAAGGAGTTAAACTAATATTAAAGGAGTTTGTAGTTATGGAACATAATTGTATATACGAGTAATAGTTTTAATTTCCTTTTACTTTCTGGCGAACAAATTTCCGGTGGGGTCTTCCAAAACTTTCAAGTGATTCAAATTTGTATTTTCCAACTTTCCTGCACAACAAGTGCAAACACAAAAAATCAAGCAACATTCATACAACAAAGTTCACTTATCATTATGAAGCACAACAGCCACAGCCACAGCCACAACACCAACAACAAAATTCCTTGTTAATGCCACATAATGATTGATCTGATCTCTCTCACTCGTTAAGCAAATTTAGAAACTACAAATCCGGCAAGTACAACAAATCGGCGTGTTAAACAATATAAAGTTATTGAATACCAGTTGATGAGGATGATTTCTATTTTGCCGCTTTTTTTTAGCTTTTTCACACAAACTCTATATAATTTTTTTGAAAAAAAAAATGTAGCGATTTTATTATTTTTTTTTTGATTTTTTCTTGATCTCTGGCAAATGATGAGCACGTTTTCTTTGCTGGTTACCATAATGATGATCAGGTTTAGGTCAATTTAATAAGGTTAAGATGGTTTCTTTTTTTTCGCGTCTCAGCTTTTATTATAAATTTTCAATAACTTAACTTTTGGTGTTATTTAGATTTTTTCGGTTTGTTTTCAATGATTTTATGGTTTGAAGTTGCTTTATGGCATGCAAATTAAATATTGCATGCACGAACATGCTGGGATTTTTTTCTTCTTAATTTTCTCATATTTTAATATACGTTTTTAGAATTATAATTAGATGGAATTTTAGTTTTAATTATGATTATATTTTGGTTACGGTGTTGGCTGATAATGATGCTTAAGTAGAAGATTTTATTAAAGATTAATCTGCCAGTTGGATGAATTTCGAAAAACCGAACAACACAAGGTTTTGAAATTAAAGAATTTCATTTTGATATTTAAAGTAATTAAGTTGTCCTAAAAAAAAAACTAAAAAAAAAACAAAATAACTGCAAAATGTTTAAATGAAATTCAAACACTTGAAATATTGTTAAACAAAAAATCAACAGATTAAAAATTATCTGCTTTTATGTGCGATTTGAAAAGATGTTGTCGTTTTGGTTTGAACAGAGCCAAAGCCAAGAGTTAATAGACTACTTTGTGGCAGACAAGGAATTCTCTATTTATTTTATATACAATTTTGTGGGTATATGAGTTTAATCTCTATATAACAATATGTTAACACTTCGGCCTAGAACTTGAATCATGATCATGCATGTCTGCATCACATCTACTATCTTATGAGTTGTGGCAAAGGACTATTTTCCAGTTCCGGAATACAGTTTATTGTATGTATTTATATAAGCATAAGAAATTTCTCTCAGTAAGAGCAGTTGATTTAAGCAAATTTCTTATGCTGTTTTCTCTTTATTTCAATAAATTATTATTAGGTGTGAACGAGTTTAAACTTATTTAAATGGAAAAACTATTAATTGCTTTGAAAAATCTTCACAAAATCACCACAAAACACAATTTAAATAAAAATTTATTTGTCTAACACTTTAAAATGCATAAAGCCTTGTTTTATTTTTAAGATGTGAGTATCAAATACAGGTTTCTGTGGCATAGTTTTTTTTTTTTGGTTCTTTTTTTTCATTAGATACTATTTCAACGCTTTTAAATTAAAGTTTTATGAAATTGTGGTCGGAAGGTGTAACTGTCCACCCAAGGCTTTCTTTTCATTTCTGGAAGGAGTATTCTATTAAGTATTTAGGTTGTAATTTTGAGTCTGTGCTGTAACAAGTTGTTTTTCATGTTTCATTTTGAGCATCTGGGGGCGTTTCTAATTTAGCCATGTGGTAAGAAAAATGACACGGCCATTACAGAAAAACCGATTTGGAATTTTTTTTCCAAATATTAAATATTTTAAAAACGAAGTTGAATCTAATTTGTGGTGATTTTGGTGGTACATTTATAATAATTTTCAAACTTGAGTTTTTCTTAACAAAAAAAAAAAACAAACAAACAAAAGACTTATAAAACAAAAGAGTTATTTAAATTGCTAACTTTTACTTCGTACTAATCAGTTTATACTATTATAATGTAAATCTATATGCACTGTCTGAGTACAATGATGCCATAATACTTAAAATTAATTAATATAATTATTATTATTTTTATTTTATTTTTTCACCAATTTTAACATTTAAGTACTTATTTTTTTGTCTTTATTGTGACAATTTTAACTATCCCGCTTAAGGTTACTTTTTTGCGCGATTCTAAAACTTGTTTGCTCCTAATTTTATTTAATTTAATAATATTTTCGTCAATTTCTATACGTTTGTTTTTTGCTTGTCAAACTCTATTAACATTTTTGTTATAAAGTATTTTAAAATAAGGCATTTAAACAATATTTATGAATAAATGCTACTTACAGTTGAACCTCAATTATCTGGGCCTCTATTAACCGGCTACATGTACATCTATTAAACGTTTTGTTTTAAAATTGCTATTATTTCATCCGAGTTCTTACTTCTATTATCTATATTATATGTTTCGTTTTTATAGCTCCATTAATCGTCCTGCCGTGTAAAAATCAAAAACTCTTTCCCTGCCTATCACATACTCAAAATCGGTAATTAAAGTTTTTTATTTTTTTTTTGTTACGCAGTCTTTAAGACTTTTTATTTTTCGTTTTATTATTCTTTTCGCTTCTCTGTCTAAAGGGGGGGTCACACCTGAACTTGACATTTCTTTGTTACAGTGTTGGACAAATTCAACCCTGGAGAGCTACAGAATTCAGCGTTAAGATTGTTGAAGCCTTCTTTGAACTGGGGCGTTCCAATCAAAATGCATTTCCATTTGCCAACGAAAGAATGGCTCTTTTGAGTGCGAAATTCAATGGCCAATTCGCCACCACGTTCGTGTGACTTTGGCACCGTTAGACTTCTTTCTTTAAGGATATTTAAAAGAAAAAGTGCAGGTCAATAAACCAAGAACAATTCAACAACAAAAAGATGAGATAATTCAGCACATTAAAGATATTGACATTTTGTTTATCTTAACGTACAATTTTTTTCTGAATTTTTCCTACTCATCTATATTGTTATGATGTCCCCCATATACCCCCTTAATTTCGCACATTCTTTAGTATCTGAGTGGAAAAGATTTACATAAATCTAAATTCTCTCCAATTAAAAATAAAAATAAGTTTCTTATATAAAATCACCTGTTGCTTTGAATAAAGGAAATGAGTTGAAATAAAGACATTGAACCTCAATCATGTCTCAAAGTCATCGAAAATGTGGAATAACGGATAGAGGTACGCCTCCGCAGCCGTGCCGAGTATTTGGCCGATAGTTTGTTTCCCACATAATTGCCGTAGTTCCATACTTTCTATTATAATAAAAAAACATAAAGGTAATTATCTGAAACCTATTAGTTCTATTTACAATTAACATCGTGCGGCTTACAAATAATATTTGATCTTTGAACTAATCTAAATTTTTATCAGTGCTTGATCAAGTAGTAAACCCTTAAATAGAGTAGGAAAAGCTCGTTCACGTTTTAATAAAAATAGAGAAAAAATTGTTTTTCTTATTTTCAAATTAAATTACTGGCGTTTCTTTTTGACAGGCTCTTCCCAAGTAAGTCTGCGATCAGCACAAAGTCCTAAATGTTTTACAGTCTTGCAGCTGGGTGTAATTGTGTCATTTAAATAAACAGACGAACAGGCAAACAATCAGTTTTTTCTTGATTTGCTTAACTTTTATGTTTCATTTCGGAAGCCCATCTAAAAGAAGATTCCACTGGTTTTGCAGTAACTTGGAAACTATTTCCGGTGTATAATTCGCTTGAGGCTAATGTGACAGTATCGTCTGTGTACGTGGCAGTGGTTATGCCTTCAACTGTTGTCGTATCTGCTGGAAAAGTTGTAAACAACACCGGAATATCTTGTGGAATACCCCGAAACTGCTATAATTTTCATTTCATTTATGAAAATTATACAAAATTTTATACAAAAGTCCAGTCAGTCAGACTCTGTCAGAGGCCTGTTAAATATCTAAAAATAAATTCTTTGTCAGGCGTTTGGAAGGTTATTGACAATCCTTTGACATTGTTGCGGTGTGCAAATAAATTAAACTATTTATGTTAAATAAAGAAGGTATAAAATTTTACAAAATTTAAAAAAATAAAGACTTAAGAAACAAACTCTTTTCAAATTCTTTTTGTAACAACAAATATAAATAAATTATGAAAATATTTCTATATACAATAATGGCAAAGTTTTAATTGAACTGAAAAATCAAAAGACTTAAGCAACAAACTTTGTGAATTGATAAAATTTTCATGCCGTCAGAATTAAACTCAAAACTCAAACAATTATGCTTTTCAATAAAAACTGTCGTTAAAATCTAAAAACAAAAAAATTTTAAATCTTAAAAGGCTTTTTTTCAATTTCCTTCAATTATATATGATTTTTGCGAAACTGTTGCTAAAACAAGGAATTGTCATATTTTAGTTGGTCTGCTATTGAAGCCATTAGCAATCAACACATTTGGACAAATGTAAATTATTGATTTTTAATAATAATCTTGTGATTACAAGTCATTTGATAGTATTTTATTACCAATATTAACAAGTTTTTCTTTCCACCAGACACTGACTGGCAATTTTCATTTCTTGTTTTGTTTTTTCTTTTTTTTTGCTTCTTCCGTCGTCTCCCCCACCGCCTCATGAAATGATTTTAGCATTTAAGCAGGCCTGTGCATTAAGGTTAAACTACTATATGTAGTATTGGTTTCTTTTTACATACAATTTTGCCGGAGATACCATCAACAAGTTGTAAGTTTCTAAAGATGTTTTATCTTTTTTATTAGCAAAATTTCTACAATATTTTTCTTTTCTTCCTACTTTTTTGCTTTAATGTAAAATGTTTTGGTGTATCATTTGTTTTTGGTCTTTTTTCCATCTTTCTTTTGGTTTTTGTTGCTTTTGTAAGGCCAGGCTTTGCCTTGAATTTTGCTGCAATTCATATTTGAGAACTTTATGGGTTTTCGTTTTAATAGTGTTTTTTTTTTTTTTTTTTTTTTTTTTTTTTTTTGAAAGTCTGGTTGCTTGGGATACTCGTATTTGTTTGGCTGGTGTGTTGGGGCTGTAATCGTTGCGCCTAGAAACTTCTGAGGCTTGATTTAATGTGTTGCTTTGCATTACATTTATTACCAATTGAAATTTGAAATGCGTGAGAATGTGCTCAACATACAGTTCGGTATATTTCTTGGCATTTGAATTTTCTTTAAGGCAAAACCAACAAAAAAAAAACACCAACTTGTTTCTGTTTGCTCTGAACAAGTGTTTGGGAATAGTAATAGTTTCATTTTGTTTAAAGTTTATTCTTTTGCTGGTCGTAGGTTAATGCAAAATTGTCTTTCAGGCATAAACAAAAAAGCCGGGAAAAGTTCGTTCTAAAATTATCGCTCACATGAACTGGTTTTACAAAAATTTCCAACAGAACTGCCCTCTACAATTCTCGTACTGTCCTTTATTAACGCCAGCAAATAGAAGAATTTATTTATAAATATTTATTTTTATTTCAATTAATATAAAAAAAATAATTTCAAAATTATAGCTTCATAATTAATCAAAGATCTAAATTCTAAGTACAATTTCCAGCCATTAAATTTGTTCTTTCCCTTTCTTCCAAAGTTCTCGTTTTATAAGTGAAACGAATACCCCAATAAGAGGCGTCATGACTAAACTTTTCTTTCAAAATTTTATATTATGAGATTTCTATAAAATTAATAAACTAAAATTCAAGATTTTATGGCCAAAAATCGCAAAATAATTTAGGTTTTTTCTCTGCTGTTTTGGCTTTTTTCTCTCGCAAATGATTTAAAAAAACCACAACGATTGGTAGCAGGCAGGTGATGTTATTTATTATTTGTAAAATGTAGAAAACAAAAAAAAGAATATATTTTCTATTTTAATTTTTGTGTTGTTTTTTGCTGTTGCACATGATTGAGAAACAACAACACTTGTAACTAAGTTTAAACAATCCAACCATATTGGCAAATTTGTGCTAATTGCAGCAGCAGTATTGCAAAGTCATAAAACTCAAGCCGACTTGATGAAAAACTCCAAATCAAATTTACTTGCGCACCATCATCTGTAGCACAAGTTAATGAATAAAACACACACATTTTCACAAAAAGTGTTTACGTGTTTGTGTGCGTGTGTGTGTTTGTTGTAAGATAAGTTTTGTTACATACATGTTATGCACTAATATTGAATTTCACACCAATCTGCTAATGGTCGAACCCTCTTTGAAAATGCGAAATCGTAACAATGGGTTGGACAGAGACAAATTTAGCAAAAAAAAAAAACACAGAAAATACATGAAAGTCTTTTGAACAGCTGCGACTGTTGCAGAAACATCTGCAAAGTCTTGCAATGAACAAATAATAATTAATGTGAATATTCTATTTAAAAATATAAAATTTTCATCATTCATTCAGTACAGAAAAGGAATTTTTTTTATAGAAAAATTATTTGGATCTAACAAAAATTTTCTAAAAAAATGTATCGCTAACAAAGGTTTTGCAAAACCCACAACAAATCAAAAGTTTTCTACAAAAAATTATTGATAACAAAAGTTTTCCACACAAGATTATCGATAGCAAAAGTTTTGTAAAAAAAAAACTAAACAAACGTTTTCTACAGAAAATTATCGATAACAAAACTGTTTTACAGAAAATTTATTGTCAACAAAAACTTTTTATCACAGAAAATTTATTGTTAACAAAAATGTTTTTTATAAAGGAAATTTATTGGCAATAATAATATTTTTGTTTAAAAAAACTTTTTCCAAAAAATGTACCAGTTATGAAAAAGTTTATACAAAAAACTTCACGAAAGCAAAATGTTCAACTCTTTTTTGTTTTTTTTTTTTTGATAATCAATATCCAAAAACTTTCTTAGGAAATTAATCGATAGCAAATATTGTATTTTTTTAAAAAAAGTTTTTCATTATAGAACTTTTTTTTGGCAAAAAATTTTACAATAAATTCTGAAAGAAAATTAATCACCGCCAAAAATTTTCTGTAGAAACTTTATCCATAGTAGAAGTTTTCTATAGAAAATTAATCGATAACAAGACTTTGCCGGGTACAAAAATGTTCTATATAAGATTTATCAATAATAAACATTTTCTAAAACAGCAAAATTTTCTAAAAAAAAACCTCTTTCGATGACAAACATTTTCTTAAAAACTACTATCGATACTAAGAATTTGCTTGAGGTGGTTTATCGATAACAAAGATTTTCTTTAGAAAAATTTATATAAATTTTCAATAAAAATGTTTAATAAAAAATTTATAGATAAAACAAATTTCCGATAGCACAAGATATCGATAACAAACATTTTAGAAAATTCATCGATAGCAATAATTAACTGCACAGACATGTGATACCACTATATCTAGGACAAAGATAAAGAAATTTTCTACAAAAATTATAAACGCCCTTTCCAAATTAAGTTTGTGAAAGTTTTCACAAATTTTGCTTATTTCGGTGGCATATCAAGAACCGAGCCCCTGCGATTGATCTTGAAAAATAACAATGATTTACTTTCGAAAACTTATCGTTACTAAATGTCCTCTAAATATAATTCAACGAAAAGAAAACACAGCAATGGAAAATTTATCGATAAATAAATTTTTATTAGAAACACAGATTTTCTTTAGAAAATTAATTTTCTTTACAGAACACAATTCATTGATAGGGAAAATTTTTTAAAAGAAATACATCAATAACAAATATTTATTTAATAAAATTTCTCAATAATAGAAATAATTCTTAAAAATTTATCGATAACAAATATTTTTTTTAAATAGTAAAAATGTCTTATCAAAAATTAATCGATAACAAATATATTTTATAGAAAATTTATCGAGCATAAAATCTTTTTTCTTACAAAATTTATCTATAGAAAAGATTTTCTTCAGAAAATACACTGCTAGTAAGAACGTTCTATAAAAAATGTATGGATAAGAAAAATGTTCTAATGCAAATTTATCGATCATAAAATATATTTTAGAAAATTTATTGAAAGCATAAATTTTGCTTAGGAAATTTAGCGATAATAAAAATGTTCTATAAAAACTTTACGGGCAACAAAAACTTTATATGAGAAATTTAAGGATAACAAAATTTCTATTTTTAGAAAATTTATCTAAAGAAAATTGATCAAAATCGAAATTTTCAAAACAAACATTTTTAAAAATATTTAAATAAAAAGCATTTATAATACGTTTGTAAATAATTTTGTATAAAATAAATTTTGCAAAATTTATATGCAAAAATCTTTTTATTTGCTCGAGAGTTCAAATGATATTTTCGCCAGTGCATTATAGTGGCAAAACTTTTATGAGTTTATGTTTTTAATTTTCTTGGGCTTCGGTTACAACAACAAGTCAAATCATCTTCTTTTTTCCTCTTTTTTTTTTTTGGTTGGTGTTTTTTGTTAATAACGATGGCAACATTTTTTTCATTAATCTTGTGCAATTTACAACAAATGAATAAAACAAAGCCGTAGTAAATTGCACAAAACTGATTGGCTGAGGCAAAAAAGACAAACACAAACAATGAATATCGGACGCTGCCAACTCAGCCCAAACGGCAGTTTAGTTTAGAAATCTGGTTTTTCGAAAAAAAAGATGATAGAAAAATAATAATATTTAGTGTCAGAAAATAAAGGAAAAAATAAACGCAATTTGCCATTTTAAAAGGCGTTAAACTAAAAGTGTTTTTTTATAGAGGTGTTGCAAACAGAAAATTGCAGCAGGACTTTGCTCTGAGAAGCTGCATTGAATAATTTAAAGGCATCAGGACAAACAAATGAGGCCATTAGAAGTAAAATCCTTTTTTTTTTTAATTTTGGCTGCTTGGCCGAGAAAAACGCTTAAATTGCGGTCCATATCAGCTACAAATCAATTCTTTAGTTTAGCTTCAATCAAGGCCCGTTAAAGCGAGCGTTTTCCCGAGCTCTAAACTTTATGATTTGGTGACAGCAACTGCCATAACAGTATGACAAGTTTTTAGCAGATTTTTAACCAACTGCATTTTACAGGCTCCCCACATCTACATTTTTGTTTGTTTGGTTTTTTTTTAATTGTTTACTTTACCTGTTTTTAATTAATTTTATTCATACATTTTTGCAATAAACCAAATCCCAATACAACATTTAAAAACAAACACGAGTATGAATTTGCTAAGATTCATTTAAGCACCAAGACTCGTACTGGTGGCTTAATGTCAGTTCTGGTATTCGTATGAAAACGTTTGAGACGCACTGTTTTTTTTGTGGTTGGTTTTTTTTTTCTCTTGGCACTCGTTCATAAATCATTTTGTTGTGTTGGTTTTGCTGTCGTGAAATCGTACAAATGCAAAATAATTTGTAGTGTTTAAACGACGCCATTTTCCATACAACAAGCAATATTTTCAATTTTCCATATTTAGTTGCTGCTGCTGGTGCTGGTGCTGGTGCTGCTGTTACAGCTAATGTTGTCAACAAATAAAATCTTTTTGCGGTTTTTTTTTGTACTTAATGTCTTTCAAAAAGTGGATACTTAAAGGCGTTGTGTTCGAGCTGGCTGTCTGTAGACGTCAAAAGGGAGGGTGTGGGGAGAAGAAAAAACTATTGCTTAAGCATCTTCTTCTTCTTCTTCTTCTTGGTTTTTTTTAGCCACCTGTTGTTTATCTGTTTGCTTTGGAAAATAAAATAGCTGAAATTGAATTTGTGACAAATAATTTCAAATCATTAACAGCTTTAGAGAGATAAGCTCGTTGCAACTTAAAGCCGTCAATAATGATGGCTGAGATGAGGCTGTTGCAGACACGTTTGCAAGTTTTGAATTAAGCAAAAAATTAAGATCAATAACAGCAAGGAAATTCAACAATTGAAGAGCTGCCAACGCTGAAATTGTTAAAGAAAATGAATATGTGCGGGAGTAAAAGATCGTTTGTCTTCTTTTTAGGGACGCAAAATTTTAAAAATGAACAGCCATAGAGGAAATTAGAGTCATACAAGGAAGAGAATATTATTGGCCTTAAGAAATCACAAATCATTTTCTTTAGAAAAGTCATCAAAAACTTCTTTTCTGTGCTTTAAATCTATAAATATTTCCAGCGTTAGAACTTTGGCTTTCAATATTTTTTTAAAAAATTTTAAAAACTTTTCAAAATTTTCAATGAAAAATTTATTGTTTTTAATAAACTTTCTATAGAACATTTTACGGTTTTAACAAATTCTCTTTTAGAAATTTTCTAAAAGCAAATTTGTCGCTTGCAAAAATATATTTGAATACAACATTTTTTTAAGAAAATTTGTCGCTTACAAAATATTTCTATAGAAAATTAGGGCTTTTAAAAAATTCTATAGAACATTTTTTGTTATTCTTTAGAAAATTTTTCTATAGAAAAATTTACCGTTTTTAACAATTTTCTATTGTATAAAAACTTTTTCGGTTTTAACAATTCGCTATAGAAAACTTTTCGCTGCTTTTTTACAATCTTAAGAAAATGTTTCGCTTTTTAATTATTTTTATTAAATAAAGTTTTATTTTTGTTTTATTTTATTTTTTATTATATTTTATTTAAATTTGTTAAAAATGATAAATTTTCTATAGAAAATTTTTCGCTATTAACAATTTTTTATAGGAAAATTTTTAATTTTGAAAATTTTCCATTTCCATTAAAATATTTCTATAAAAAATTTACCGTTTTCAAAAAAATTTTATAGGAAATTTTTCGTTGTCTGGCAATATTTTATAGAAAATTCCACGCTTCTAAAATATTTATAGAGAAAATGATCGATTTTTAAAATTTTCTGTGTAGGAAAATCTTTTAAGAAATTTCTTCCGAAAATTTGTCGCTTTAAACAATTTTCTGTAAAAATATTTTCGAATTTGAGAACTTTTTCAATATTTTCAAATTTTATGACTTTAACCAAAATTGATTGCTTGGAAAATTTTTTATAAAAAATCTATCACTTTGAAAAAAATTTCTACCGAAATTTATCGCTTTTAAAAATTTGTAAACAAATTTGTAAATTTGTTTAAATAAATTGCTTTCGACAAATTTCTTTAAAAAATTTATCGCTTTAGAATTTTTAAATAGAAAATAAATCATTTTAAATAAAATCTATAATTAATTTATTGTTTTGAAGAAAAATTTCTGTACAAAAGTTGTTGCTCAGAACAAAATTTCTATAGAAAATGTATCCCTTTGAAAAACTATTTAACCAAATTTTTCGATTTTAAAAACTTTTTATATAAAATTTATTTATTCAACAAATTTGTGTAAAATTTGTATCGTTTTAAAGATATTATTAAATGTTTTTTTAGAATATTTATTGTATTTAAAAATTTTAATCTAAAATCTTTATCGCAATTTTATGGAAAATTCTTCGCTTTTAAAATATTTTAAATTATCTTTTCTAAAGGGTTTCTCTGCCAAATTTTTCTTTTTGAAGAAGTTTCTTTAGGAAATTTATCGATGGAAAATCTTAAAAAAAAAATCTGTGAAATATTTTAAATTTCAGAATTTTTCTATAAAAAGTTTGTCGTTTTGAAAACTTTCCTAAAAATTGATTCAGCTTTAAAAACATTTTCTTCAAAAAATAATTCCTTTTCAAAAAATGTCATTAAACAGATTTCACTTGAAAATTTTTTGAAATAGTTTTTAGCAAAATTTTTGCGTGTAAAAAAATGTCCTTTTTTGTTTTTTCCGTTTTGTGAAAAATATTTAGTTAAAAAAAAATAATAAATAGAAAACTTAAAACTTAGTGTTCTGTGAAACTTTCTCGCTTTTCGGAATTGTTTTTCAAAAAAACAATAAATTGTTTTTTAAGAATTTATTAAAAAAAATGTTAAAATGATGGAAAAGATATGAAAATATTTTTGTAAAATATTTAATTGATTTTTGTTTGGTGTTTCTTAACCGTTTTCCTACTGATTTGTTGTTGTTGTTGTATAAACTAAGCCCGCTTGTCTCTGCTCCATTCAACTTAAAAGTGATGATTACTGGTTTTAGTTTTTTGTTTATTTTAACTATGTTTGTTGTTGTTGTTGTTGTTTTGTTTTAGTAGTACCCCCATCCAACTCACATTTTTAATCAACTTTAACTGAAATTTAATTTTTTTTCTTTTCGTTTTGCGAACCGTTAATCAGATTTCAATACAGGCTCAGTATGAATGTAAATAAATTCGTTTTGACTGGCCAATAAACTTGCAGTTTCATTTCAAAGCAGCCTCTTATATTTGAAATACAGTGAAAAAAAAACTGAAATGATATCCACAAAAGTCAGTTTAGTTGGTGTGTTTAAATGTGTTCAAGTGTTTTAATCACTTTAAGAAAAGCTGCAAAAAAAAAAAACTAAGTAGCCTGCCCAGTTTGACTCGATATGGGTGCTCACAAGCTGGCTAATATTTCATACGATTTGTTTTACTTGAACAATTTTTTTCTAATGCAAAGAGTGTGTAACTGTTAAATATGGTTTTTGTGTTTTGTTTTTTTCTTTGTCTCTGGGAAGGGGCGTAGATCTGTTGGTTGTTTAGACTTGTTTTTGTTTTTCAGCGATTTACTGTTAAAGTTTGTGAAAAGATGGATGAAAAGACGGCATATAGCAACAAGTAGTCGGTTACTTTTAAGGTTTTTTGAGCACATTCGCCTTTAGTTATCCGTGTAAAATAGTTATCCGTTAAAAGGCAAAAGACTTCCAACCCCAGAACTCTTGATTGGTTCATTAAATTGTAAATTTACTACAAAACAAAAAAATATTTTAATCGATACACCCAATAAAAATACAACCGATTAATTGACTTTCTCTTTTCATTTTACTACAGTAGTTTTAAAGGATGTGCTGGCATAGAATGCTGGTAAATTAATTGAAAAAGTAAACCGATTACCCGGAAATTAAATCGATTACTAGAATGACAAATGCAAGAAAACAGACAAAATTGAAGTAGAACGCATTTAAAAGCCGAATTTAAGTTTATCGCGTAGCTGGCATCGAAAATTTGTGTACTCTTCTATTTGCAAATCATTATTCTTCGCTTTTCTATTTTAAGTAAGAAACAAAAATTTTTATGCATAAAACTGAAAACTCGAGAAAAACGAGTGTCTTTTTCTTCATTTGTCACTCTTTAAGCCAATTTGTAAGTTTCTGAGCTCACTGTACAGTCTAAACAAAAACAATTCATCAAATAAGTAATCCGAACATTTTTAATACATCATGAAAAAAAAATAAAAACGAAATGTTAGGCTTTTGCCGCGCAAAAGTTCAATGTCTGATTCGATTAATATATCAAAAAGAAAGTTATACTAAGAAATATTTAAAAATTAAATATCAATCGATTATCTTGATTATGTAATTAAATAACTAATTGCAACAACATTTCAACAAAATTTTAATATCCCATAATTTATTTTTACTTGTATCAAGAAATTTGTGCCAAAAAAAAAATTATTGGAATAAATTAATCGGTTTAATCGAAATAGAAATTTATTGCATAAAACCCTTATAAAACAAACATGATTTTAAATTGATTGGTTAGCTAATTAAATTGTTATTAAAAGAAGTGTAAAATGTCAATAAAATTTTAAAAATCCAAGAAAACGTGGACTTTCTTTCTACCCGATTAAACGTAATCAAATACATGGAACTTTTTCATTAAAATTTTATTATCTTGAAATATTTGTTATATTTATTTGTACGCTGAATTTTAAGGCAAACAAATTATTCGAATAATTTAACCGATTAATGGAGAGAAGAATTATTTACATGAATCATGTTTGTAACGTAATTATATTTCGCTTAAATTATATGTAGAAAAATGTTAAATATAAGAAAAAATTTCTAAATGTACAATCAATTTGTTCGTTCGTCCGATTAATCGTAAGCAACTATATAAAACTTTCTTCAAAGATACTATTGTCTTGTAGTATCTTTTTCGTTTTTATTTTAAAAATTTGTTTCGAAAATTATACGAATAATTTAATCGATTAACCGATTAATCGAAATAAATTTTTTTTATTTTGTGTAAACCGCTAGATATTAATTTAGCTATTAACTGATTAAATTACATTAGGAAAAATTATATTAAGAAAAAAATTATATTAAGAAAACGAACATTTTGTAAATGGAATAAAAGTTTGGACGATTTAATCATTTAAATGTAATCGCTTTTGCATATGAAGTGCTTCTTTTCTAGTTTTAAGCAATTAAAACTTAACTATTCAGTCGATTGCTTCAAGCTAAAATTTATTGATTTCACCGATTTCATATTAAAGTTCATTTTCAACTCTACAGCTTTAAAATTTTTCAACGGATTACAAACCAACAATTGTGTGTACAATATCGTATGAGTTCACATTATTTCGTCTGTCCTTAATTAATTGTTTAAACAACAAAGTTGTTACCATTGCAATGGAAATATATAGCTAAGAATACTCGTACCATAAATCGGCCCACCGTCAAAGTTATAAACTTTTATAAAGCACATCAACATTTCCCAGACTCTAAAATTCTGGCACAAATACGCTTCTTGTCTTCACAAAAAAAAACAAAAAATGAATACCTAATTTTTCCATGTCATTAATATAAAATTGACTATTATATTTCTCACCTTATTAACCTGGCGAAAAGACCAAGAATATTAAGGCAAGCAGCTGCCGAGAGACATTTTTGTTTTCGTTAATTACCGGTTAATATGCGGAGATACAACTGACCCGGTTTAAGTTTACTTTTCCATAATCCAAAGGGTATTGCCAAGACGGTGGAAAAGCAACCTGGAAACAGAGAAGACCAAAATCGAGTAAATTTGGCTGCTTAAACGCCTGTGACATCTGACACACACTATATTTAAGCCGGCCATAATGTTGCTGTGTAATAACAACCTCAAAGCAGAACACAATGATGATGGTACCGAATACTCGTTGTAAAATACCAGTAGCCGAACGTTGCCTGGCTACTGCAAATATTTGCTCAAAGCAACTACATGCAACATTACTTGGATAAATACAACCCACAAACAAAATTAAAAAAAAGAAAAAAAACAACACGAGAACAACCACTAGGCAATACTCAGGATTGCAAAGATGCGTGAAATACATATTTAAAACTAACCCAAATAACCAGCAACTACAATAAACACTAACACCCGGCTCCAAAGATACGACTACCATTTACAACAACAACAGCATCTTTTTTTTTCTACACAAGTTGTCGTTTAGCAAAATAAATAATAAAATAAAATTACAAACTTAGAGCTCAAAGTTATTTGGCCGTTTGTTGTACGTTTTTTTTTTTAGTTCTTTTTCTATGTATTTAATTTATGTTTAATGTTGTCTATTTAAAAGAAGTAAAATAAAGTGGAAAAAAAGACTACAGATTGACCCTTTTTGACCATAAAGCAATGACAATGATAAAGTATAACTTGTAATTTACACGGTTTGCCAAAAACTATCACTTAGCGATTACTTAGTTACTCACTTACCCACCGTAGATGTTCGTTTGATACAAAAGTGTTTGGATTTGCAACATTTAGAAGATGTTTGGAACGAAAAATCATAGAAGCAAAAAATATTACTTACCTGGAATATGGTATGAAATATACCACAAGTACAAACAAAAACCGATACCATGAAAAAGTCCTATTAAAGAGAAAAATTTACAGCATCTACTTCCCAAGGAAGACCGAACAGGGTGGTAGAGAGTTTCGTGGCAAACGTTGAACGTCAAAACCTTAAATGAAATGCAAATCTAAAGAGCTTCGTGATTATTAGTCTACTGTAATTTTTTATAAATGAAAGTTAATCGATTATTTGTTTTAAATGGTTGCCCCATTTACTTGAAAAGAAAGATTAAATATTAAATAAAGGAGCGAATAAAAAATCCATTCAATTAATATTGAACTATTAATTGAATAAATTTGCATTCTCATGAAATTGTTAATGTCTAAAATGCTATACCTTCTAAAAGCCGGTTCACATGCATCAACTTTTATTGCACAAATCGACATTTTGCGAGAGAGTGATGAAACTGCGGGTTATACAATTTGTAGTTCTTTCTCTTTCTTTCTTGCGGAAAAACAAAAAGTTATTGGTAATGTGTGTGCAGCGGCACTAACAATATTCGAAAAACTTATAACTATTAATGCCGATTAAACGAACAATTGTTTATTCGCTCGCAATTGTAAATTGTAAAAAATTTCATTGCAATAAAAATTTAATCGATAAAGGATTACATGCTTAAAAAATTATTCGATTAATATTCGAATAATTTTATTCGATTGATGCTCGAATAATATTAATCGAATAAATTTATATTCGATTTTAATTGTTAAGACCTAAAATGATTTGCTACCTAAAATAGTTTTGGTAATTTTCTCATATTCAAATAAGTTATTGCTTTTAATACCAATTAATTTTTATTCGCTTGACATTTTCCTAAGTATTGGTAGATTATAAAGTCAACTAATTGTCTTTGAGTCGACAAGTTGTGGAAAAATTACGTTTGATCGCGGCTGTTATAAAACTGACGACTAATCTCCAAAAACTCGTTTTCCTTTTAATTTTCAAATTATACGAAACATTCAATACAAATAAGCTGTTCGGTTGTTCTTTTAACTATTTTCTTGGCTTAACTTTAAATTACTTTAGTTTTCAAATTTCGCTTTTTTTATGTATTTAATTCGAACACCCTAAAAGGCGACAGAATTTATATGAAACTCCCACCATTTGATTTGTAGACTCGTATCTCTTGTTACGCCCCTGCTTGGACTCCTCTTCATCAATGCGAGCCACCCATTAGGCAAAAAAAAAAAAAAAAAAAAACAGAAAAGAAAAAAATGTAAAGTAAACTTTTACAGTGTGTAAGATTAACAACAATAACAACAAAGTATCATTGTGTTTTGTTGTTAATGCTATTAAATAGTACAAGCGTACGAGTACATGCATATGATGTTGGCCAAGGTGTAGTAGCCGTATGCGGTTATTACCTGTACTCGCAGTTTTTGCTCAACTCATTTTGCGAAAACGAAAAAATGTTCAAACGTTCGTCGTATACATTACACGGTGGTGGTCCACCGATTATCATGAATTGATCTGTAAAATGTCAAAGCTACGTATTCTTAACAGTAGTCTGCCGGAGAAGACAATAAGAAGAAGAAAGCAAAAAGCATATAAGCATATTACGGGAACAAAAGCTTAGATGCGTATATAATTTTGAAATGCTGGCAAAAAAGGCAGGCCAACAGCCAGCAATTGAATTGCAACGCAACAGTTTAAGGAAAGGCAGACAGACACATGCACTCAGCTGGTACTCGAACTTGTACTCGTACTCGTACTAGTCGTAGGAATCTTCGAATCATTTTTAAATGCTTTGTAGCCTAAAATTCAGCAGTACGAGCGCGCGTTCGTATGTGTGTGGCAATTGTTGGCTTTAAGCCGTCATCATCATCGTTATTTTCATTATGATCATATTTTTTCCACACATATGTCATAGTTTTTCCCATGTCCTCCACACACCAGCCACAAAAGGAAGGAAAAGAAAGGAAAAAAAAACCAGACACACATGGTGGCTCTCTAAAGGTTTGCAAAAGTACGAAGAAGCAGACGAAAACCAAAAGAAAGAAATATTTTTGCCAGATAACAAAAATGTTGGCGGCAATATTGACATTATGAGTGACAGCCGATTATTTATTATATTGGTCAGTGTATGTGATTGTGTAAGATCTAATACTCGTTGTCATAACAATATGCATACATACATACATACATAAATACATACGTACATACATACATATATTATACATTTAGAAATTAATGTCACTTTTACAATAATTTATGATTTAGTTGCAAAAAATGCTGTGATTTCAGCTTCTCGTACTCGTCTAAGGACACTTTAAGGAAGCTAAAATCTCCTCGACACCAGCGTATTACTCACATGATCAATTATTTGACAATGATGAAAATACACAACAAAAATATTTCGAAATTTAGGTAGATTATAGTAAAATAATTAATGCAAACTTTTTTTAAACATGTGGTGATCGAAATATACATCAAAAGTGTTTATCTATGAAATCTTTAGTTTTAATTTGGAATACAAGCAGAAAATCTTCTCAAAGACAATCATCTAAATCCTTGTTTGAAGTTGAGTGATGATGGAAATATACATCAATAATTTATTTTATTTTTTTGGGATCAGTACTCAGTTGTCGAGCGCCATATATGCACTGCCTTGTACTAGAACTAGGCTAGGACCTGGAGGCTATTTTTGTTTTTTTATTCTATTTGTTAGACATGAGAATGTCCAAATGTCAGTATGGATTTGTTTGTTGGGTTATTTAGTACTTTTATATATATGTGTGAATGTTTTTAAATGAATGTAAAGAATTTTGACTATTGTTTTTTCACCACAGTCAATGTTAGGAATCGAACCTGCCACCCACCAACCAACTCATCCGTCCGAGCACTTCAGATACTTTTTTTGCAATTCTTTAAAATTTATATAAACGAAACCGCATGGAAAATTCTATAAACTTGGAACTTTGCAATGATGAAAATACACATCAAAATTGTGTACTACGATCTGAAGAACTTTAGGCTTAACAAAAGTAGTAAGAATGCTGTTGAGGCCAGCTACAGTCCTTTGATCTATCATATGATGTTCAATGATGATGAAAATATACCTCAAACTTTACGCTCTAGTTTTTAAATGTAATTTGAAAAAGTTATGGAATCTTATGAGTATCAAACGTGTTTATCAAGCACCAACAAAAGAACAAAATGAAAAGCTGCCATCTGTTCAAACACAATGATAGACATTTGATCTCTTATTATATGACTCTTTCTGATGAGGAAAAATATACATCAATAGTCTCTTTTGTAGGTGTCAAAGATTAGTTTGGAAAAATTTATAGACTGCGTAATGACAAAAATATGTATCAAAAGTGGTTGTCAAGTCTTTTAGTCTACTGCAAAAACATTTTCAAAAACTATAATCCTGCGAAAAACAGTGATACTCATTTGCTGTATCATATAATTTACAGTGATGATGAATATATACATCACATACTTTGCCCCAAGCTTTTTAGGTTAAGAGATAAAAAACAATTTGATGGAAACTTTTGCATATGTGTCATTTTGTGATGATGGAAATATACCTCACAAGTATTTATAAAATTTATCAACGAAATCTTTCATTTTAGTTTCTGATACAAAACCAAACAGAAATTCTTCCTCAAAAACACTGAGATTTAATTTTTCTCTGAGGGTCTTGTCAGTATTGAGATAAATATACATCAAATATTTGTCACATGTTCTTAAAGGTTCTTTAAACATTTTTTAAGGAAATTTGTATCTATTTTGTTTGTTTTTAATTTCTGGCAATTTTATTATCCTTAATTTAGACAAATTTATGGAATATTTTCTTTACGATTTTGCTTATGGATTCTTATCGTCCTCTAAATTGTAAATTTAGTCACATAATTGACTGTAGGTGTGAACTAGTCACTCCATTGCTTATTTGTGTGATGATATAAATATTAGTCACAGTTGACGGACTTGTTTTGAATATGCGTCACTTGTTGTACTGAATTGTAACTAAACCACATATTTTGTTTGATATGTAAGAAACTATTTACAGGTTAAAAGAACGAGTTAAACCAATTTTTTTAAAGATTGTTTTTCTGCTCCCGCATTTTATGCCCTGACAACAATTTTTCTGGCCTTTAAGCTTCTATCTAGTGGTTTGTTTTGGGAATATTATTCAAAAATATATATAATATTCTCTGGACTGTGGTTTTCTAAATCATTGCATTCATTTATTTCCATAATTATAATATTTATTGTCTTTGGCTTATTTAGCATATTCCGTGAAATTTGTTCTATTGCACCTTTAAGCCATGGAAAGAAAATTTAAAGCATGATAAGCATAAACTTGAACTAATTTACATAAAAGCATCACTAAAAAGGTTGTCAATAGACTGGGATGCTCTTTCGGAGACAAAACCAATGAAGTTCTTCTAATCAAGCGTAACCGAACGAACGAACGAACCGACAGTGTGAACATAAAATCCTCAATGCGACTGGGCATTTTCGTAAAGCTTCAAAGGAGACTTAATGGCAACGTTAAGAGATTTTACACCAACAGGTGATGTGTGCTGATGAGTAACGTAGGAAAACACTTGGCAAAAGCACTTGAAGATTTTAGCCAACCCAGCCAAGCACAACAACTCAAACAACTTGACATGTTTTTCGTTATACAACAAAAAGAAATAGAAAATAATATTTATACTTCGTTTTTTTTTTGTTTTTGTACTTTGCTTACACTTCCATCATCTGCTGGGTTTTAAGAACTATTTCAAAGCAAACGTTTAAAGTAGCTACTTCAGTAGCTGCTGCAATATGGCTAAAAGGCAAATGCAGGCCCAGACCAGCCAAGCCGGCCACTAGCCACGAAGCATCTGGGTAAATAGTGTTTGCTTTAAAGGTTTTCACTTTGAAATATTTAAAATCTTGGCTGTGGTGATGAAGAAAAATGTGAGGAAATAAATTCACATTTTTTCAGCGAAAACAAAAGCGATCTACGAGGCTGGCGCAAATAAATTGACTGAATTATATTCAATATCTTAATTTCAAACATTTATATAATTGCAAACTATGAAATAAATGGCAGGCATAACAATTGTTTTACTTCAGCTTTAGAACAGCCCTCGTCTGGGCACCGAAAAGCATTAAAACATAAAAATATAAAGAGAATCGACCTAAAGTTTTTAGTTGTGAATGGTTGAAAATAGCGTTAAATAATGCCAAAATGTGAGGCCATCAACATTTTCATGGCTAAGGACAACAACAAAATAACAAAAACAAAAAACTAGAAGAACTGTTACTGGCAGCAGCAGCAACAACATTTGTAATAACATTTTGCTACGACATTGGGCTCATAAAAATCACGATTTGATGGAGTGTCTAAAACGATCAGCAAATCATTTACATCTTCAACAGCCAAACAGCAACTTGAACAGCAAAACAAAAACAACAACAAAGCACACAAAGCCACAAAAAAGAGAAAAGAGAAAAGACAGACTGGCAGATGCGCAAGACGAAAGCTAGAACTTGCTACAAGCAGTGCAAACCACTGTAGAAAAAGGCCTGCCTTACCATTTACTACCGGCTGGAGGAAGCGTCCTTTATTTTAAAAGACAATAAGCAAAAGCTTCAAAGGAATCTCAATAATAAATTGAACCAAAAAAAAAATTTGTTTGAAGCATCATCTCCCAAGTTTTTTATATGTTTCATTTTTTGGCATAACGAATGAAAAATGGATTCACACTTGTTTAATTTTAAGAATTACAGGCAGTCCTCAGATCAAAACAGCTGAAATGTACGGCACTCCATCCAAAAAGCTCTGACGCATTATACTGCCACACAACAAAGTTCTTTTAAGACTCCAACTGCTCTTTTTTTAAACTCTTGCTACACACTGTGTTTTCTATTTAGTCTATATTATTGCAGGTGGGAGAACTTGTAAAAGTGTTGCAAACTTTCATCAATATATAATTTTTATTAAATTAATAAAAATAAACTAATAATTTTTTCAAAAATTATTCCGCAACAATTTTTATTAAAAATGGCAAAAAATTTAATTTTTTTAACCAAAAGTTGTAAAAAATTCCCACTCAGCAAATTGTTACTACAAACTTTTCCTAAAGTTTCTAAATAAATTTTTAAAAAAATTTTAAAATTTTCATTAAAAGTTTTTATAAAAAATTGTTCACTTAAAATTTTTAGATAAATATATTGATGCACATCCAAAAATCAAGATTATATCAGAAATGTTCATTAAAATTTTGTTTTAAAAATATATTTTCGACTTTTCACTCAAGTTTTTATAAAATATTCTCACTCTGAAATTTTTAATTAAACTTTTCACTACAAATTTGGTTTAAAATTTTTTATAAACTGTTATCTAGTATTTTCATTAAAAACTTGCGTAAACAAATTTCACTATAAATTTAATTCCAAAAACCACATTTAATCAAATTTTTATAAAATATTTTCAGCAAAATTTTCTTGATAGTTTCTTTAGAAAGATTTTATTAAAAATTTTTACAAAAAAAAAATATAAATTCACAAAAATATTTTAATAAAACTTTTCAATAAAAGATTTTACTAAAATTTTTCATTAAAAGATTTTACTAAAACTTTTCATTAAAAGATTTTAGTAAAAAAAATTTCACAAAAAACTTTTATTAAAAAATAAAATATTCACTAAAAATTTTTTTACGAAAAATGTTCACTAAAAGAAAACCCCAAATTTGCTGTAAAATTGCAATTATTTAAATATGAAACTTTAAACGTAGACAAAACCGTGGAAAAAGCCAACGGATGATTGCATGTAATAAAAACGTTTTTATGGGCAGAACGAGTGAGACCGCAGCAGCCTAAGGACGAACGTTTGGTCCACACAAGTAAAAAAAACTCTCAATGTTACTAAAAGTTTTTGATTAAAATAATTTGTCCAAGAAAATTTAACACAAGCCTGTAGATGCATTTCAAAAAAGAAGCAAATATAGAGTGCAAAACTAAAGCTCAAAACTAAGTCATTGGACAGGCATCGGAATTCCACTTGACTTTTCAGCCAACAGCAGCAGCAGCAGCAGCAGCTCCTTTAGCACTTCATTTGACTGTTTTATATTTTTTGGTTTCTTTTAATTTTGCATGTTATATTGTTTTGTTTTTTTTTTCTTTTATTTCTTCTTATTTATTTCACTTAGGTTTTGTTTACACTTCGCCTCCTTAAGCAAATCCTCTAAGTCCTCGACAGTTAAAAGCAGAAAATATCTGCGAGAAAAAGCCAAACAATTTATTGAGGGTTAGAGGGCGCATTCGGCTGTTCACTTGTTTTGGGATGGTGGCTATTGTTGTTATTGTTGCGGCTGGTACATTTCGATAAGCCATAGGGTGTGGCGAAATGATTTACATTTCTTAAGCATTCAACACTTCGTCGTTCAAACACAACTACTCAGTCATTTTCCGCTTTAAGTAATTTATATTTTAAGCGAAGCTGAAGTACAAGTCGATGGTGCAGGTCTCTTTTTTTTTGCTCTTTCGTTCTGTGCGCAGAGCTGTGGTGTGAAAAAGTTGTAATTAAATTTTAATGATTTTTCATTAAACTAGAAAAAAGAGCTGCAGCAAAAAGCGTTTAATGTTGAGCTAAATTAAATTTTCTTTAAAGATCCGAACGAAATAAAAGTACAGAAGACATTTTGGGGGTTAAAGATGATGTGATGTTGGGCCACAAAAAATGTATGTTGGGACGCGTAAAATGTTCATGGGAATGAAGACACACTGTATGGAACAGTTATTGAAAAATTAAATATCTCTATAGCAACTTTAACGATAATTAATCTATGAAAATATGGCAGTAATAAAAATTACTTATAGAATATTTAGCGATTACAAACATTTTGTAAGAAAAACAAGACCGCTTTTAAAATTTTACTAGAAAAATCAAACCAAATTTCTTTAGCAAATTAAATGACAGCAATAATTTTTTACAGATCAATTTATATAAAATTTAGCAAATATTATTTATAGAAACTAATTAATTCCAAAATTTTTTATAATAAATATTATAAATTGTTTATGGAAAATTTTTGATTGAAAATTAACCAGCATCAATAACTTTGTGCCGAAAATTTATGACTTTCGAAATATTCTGGAACAAATTTATTGCTTATAAAAATTGCCAACAGAAATATTTATCGATTAGAAATAAAAAATTAATAATAATATTTTTCTATAAAAAATTATCCCTATTTAATTATGTGCATAATATTCTATAATAACATCAATAAACTTTCTAAAAATGTATCGATAACAAACTAAATTTCTATAGAAAAGATATCGGAGAAAAATGTTTCTATAGAAAATTTACCATTAACAAAAGTTTATCATAGAAAATTTATCGATAACAAAAACTTTTCGCAAGAAAGTTAAATAATACAAGAAATTTTCTGTAGAAAATTTATCAAGCAGAGAATTCGTGACAGGAAAATTTATAGGTAACAAAAAATTTTTTATCAAAATTTACCCACAACCAAATATTTGTACAGAAACTTTTCGCTGCCGATAAACTTTGAAGTTGTATTGATAACAATTTATCGATGACAAAATTTTTTTGGAAAATTTATCGATAGTTTTAAACATCTATTGATAGCAATTAATTGACAACAAAAAACTTTTGTAAAATATATATCGATAACAGTTTATCGATAGCCATTTATCGATAACAAAAATTTGTATACCAAACATAGCGATAACAAAATTAATCTATTGAAAATTTATTATTTACAAAATTTTTGTAGACTAATTTTGTTATCGATAAATTTCAAAATTTTAATGATAAAAATTTATTGATAACAAAATTTATTGTTAACAAAATTTTGCTTAAAAAATCTATTTACTTGCAATAAAAATCTTTTGTTGAAAATTTAGCGATGGCAATTTATCGACAACAAAAATGTTTTATAGAAAATTTTATACATATATGTTATCGATAACAAAACGTTTTTTCTACAAAATTTAACGACAACGAAAGTATTCTATAGAAAATTTATCAATAACACAAAACTTTTAAAACTAAAACTTTCTACATAAAATTTATCGATATCAGAAGTTTTGCACAGAAAATTTATCGAGCAAGTTTTTTTGTTGAACAATTTATTAATTACAAAAATTTGCTTTAGCAAATTTTAACGAAAATAAGACATTCCCTGTAGAATTTTCTTAAGAAAATTGTTTATGAAATATCTGCAAATATTCTTTATATGTAAATTGTTTAAAAAGAAAGAGTTTTCAATTAAACGGAATGTGGCAGAGTTTTTATTTGTATTTAAACGTATTTACCCTTTAAGCAATCGGCTGTAAATATATTTATAAGTGTTTAAGTGCATTAAAAAATTAATAAATAAATTATCTATTGCAATTATTTTATAATTAAGTAAGTTTGGTGTTTTATAACGATCGTATATTGTAGGCTTGTTAAGAGCTTTTAAGCATAAATGCATAAATTCTGGTAATAAACATAAGAAAAAAATGTTCATCATGTTGGGGAGAAATCCAGCTTTAAAACTTAAAAGACGCACAGCTTTAAAGGCAATTTAACTAAAACGAACAGCTCATAAAAAACAGGACTTGGACATAAACACCGAATAAAAAGAAATGCATATAAAATATAAAATTGCATTAGAATTAATTTTATGACTGGAAATAAAAATTTCAAGGAAGAAATTTGTCCTCAAAACTGAAGCAAAGCAGCTCTTTCAGGGCTCCAATTAAACAGTGGTTTAATACTCTCTTATAGTGGGCTTCAAGAACGCTGCGAAAGCGAGCGACCAGAAATTCTACACTAAAATTTGCAATTTTTTGCCTTAAATTTAATATCATAAAAATTTGTCTTTTTTAAGGTTTCGTGGAAAAAGTTTTTCAATATTTAGTTTTATGCTTAAGCCCATAAAAATTGGGTGGCTTTTCTTTAGCCGATTGTCTTATAAAAGGCGCCAGTTTTAACGACAATTTTTTAAGGACTCATATTTGCCAGAAAACTATTAAACGTCTTATTTATAGTGGACAATAAGTTACAAAAGGCGCAATAAGGAAGATGTAATTTTCTATTTATGAATTTATATAAAGAATTCGGATTAAACCATAATTGAAGATATTGTGTTGTAAAATTTTAATGGTGAAGCTGGCGCCAACTGATTAAGGAAAGCCCCTGTGCAAAAGAGCCAATAAAATCACAATTTAATGGAATTTAGGTGAAGGAGTAGCAGGCGTATTTTAAAACTTTCCATTTAGCGATATCAATCCTATAAAAGCAACAATAAATAAAAGCAACTAAAATGAAAAGAAGAAAAAACTGAAACGGAACTCAGCATAATCCGTTCATAATATCTTAGAAATTTCCCAATTCTTTTTTTTTATGAACTAAAATTTTTTGCTTACAATTTTTATAAGAAATTTGAGTTTTGCAACACAAATTTTCCATAAAAAGCCCTTAATGATGACTGATATGCTGAAGAACAAATACTTGTTTGAGGTATAAATTTCTTAGTAAATAATTTTATCAGCGACATGTTTTTTTTTAATAATTCAAAAAAATTTCTGCTGAGGATAAATTTTTTATACGCAATTTGTGTGTTTGTTAAATCTCTGGGGGAAGAAACTCAACTCTTCTCAATCAACTTTCTATAAAATAATTATTATTTTCCATAAATTTTTATATAAAAATAATTTGTTATCGATAAATTTTCTTGGGAAAATTTTGCCTATTAAAAATACTTTGCATAGAAAATTTCAAAGATAGATAAATTTCCAATAGAACATATTTATCACTAATAAATTTTCTATAGAAAATGTTTGTTAGCGATAAATTTGTTATTGAAAAATGTCTACACCAGCCATGAATTTTTTTCACAAATTTGTATTATCGATAAGTTTTCCATAGAGAATTTGTATTAAATAATTAAATTCTTATTATGGGATAACAATTTTATTGAAAATGTTTGTTATCGATTTATAGTCTATAGCAAATGTTTGTTATCAATAAATTTTCTATGAAAAATTTTCTACTTTTATTTATTTATTTTTTTAGTCGCTAAATATTTTCAGAAATTTTTGTTATCGCTAAGTTTTCCATAGAAAATTTTTGTTGTCAATAAAAATTCTTAACGAATAATAAACGCTCAATAGAAAATGCTTGTTATCGTTTAATGTTCTACAGCAAATTTTTGCCATCGATAAATGTTCTTTATAAAATATCGGAAGAGAAAATTTTTGTTATGCATAAATTTTCGCTAAAAAAAAAACTATATATTTTCTATAAGAAATTTTTGCTATGGATTTTTGCATTTTCTAAACAAAATGTTTGTTATCGATAAATTTTATATAGAGTATTTCAACTAACGATACAAAATTTTCACAAATAAAAAAAAATTCTTTAGAAATGTTTTGTTGTGATTGATGTTTTCCATAGAAAACCTCTGTTATCGATATATTTGTACAATAAATGTTTGTTATCGATAAATTTGTCTTACCTAAACTTTTGTTATTGTAAAATTTTTGTATAGAAAATCTGTTTCTTAGAATATATTTCGTTGTTACTAAACTTTTTTGGCAGCAAATATTTATTATCTTGATATTCCTCTGCCATAAATTCTTAAAATTAATAAATCAATTATACTATATAACATAATACGAGTATTCTGTAAAAAAATGTTTAGATACTTTTTGTTGTCGATCAAATTTCTTAAAAAAAAAAAAATATTGCATCAACAAATTTCCTACAGAACTTTTGTATTTTTTAATTTTTTTTTTATATTCTTAAGATGTCTGCTGGAAAATCCGCCTTTTTGTCTTGTATTCATTTCAAAATAACAAACTTTGTTTCGATCTCAAATGTAACCGTAACAAAGACATACATTTTTTTTTTTTGCTTTGATTTTTATTGCCATAAAAAGGAAATAAAATAAAATCAACTTTAATGTTGCTGATAAAAAGTCAAAAATTTCAGACCATAAACGAAATATAAAAATTACCTTTTTTTTGCTCTCGAAAAACAAAAGCAAAGAACTAAAAATCGCGGGATCAGCTTCTGTTTGATCGTAAAAGTCTGTTTGTTTTTTTTTAGGGAACAAATTTGAATAGTGCTAAAGAGTTTTTAATAAAAAAAATGCCATAAAAATTTTAGATAAAAATCTCTTAAAATCATAACAAACCGTTAATTGAAACGCTTATCATGGCAGGCAGCTTCTGCTGTCTCAAGGAAATATTCATAACAGTTTAAAAATATAAACAAGAAGTTCGAGGTCTCAAATTTACGCAAAAGCCCAAAAAGAGGCCTAGAGCTGGTTAACGGAATTCCTGGAATCAAATATTTGTTAGCCGATTTCTAACACCGGATGCTAACAAAAAAGAAATTCTTGTCTAATATTTCGCTTGGCACGACTCCGGTTTCATGTTAGAATGACTTTTTTATCAGTATTTTTGGCCAGAAATATTTCACATTTAAACGCAAGTAAATCAATGTCATCCTTTTCTCAAGTTAAAAAAATACTCGCCAAATTATGTCCAACATTAACAATTAATGCGTAACAATAAATAAACAAGACAATTAAAAAGTTCAAAACAAGAGACTTAAACAAAAGCAGCATTTAAACGCTGCGTTAAGTTAAAATTTAAAGTTTATTTTATCACGAACTGAAATCTGAAAAAAAAATAAAAATATTAAAGTAAATTTATAAAAACAGGGCCAGAAACGCGAAAAAAAAAGATTTTTGCTCACAACTTCTCTGTAACAGGAAGCTGGAATGGGAGCAACAAATAAAATTCAAAGAATTTCAACAACAACAACAGAAACACTCGTATTCGTAATATATTCTCTGCCTGCTTTAAAGCCCCCTCTTAATTCACGATGATATTGTTAATTTGTTGTTATTGTTCTTGGTATGTTTTGTATGACAACTTAATTAAATATTTCTCTCCTTTAAGTGGTTATCAACAACAGCAACAACAGCAACAACAAAAGAAGAAAAAATCATTAAAAAAATCAAACAAAATTTGCATACGAAAGAAGAAATAACGTGTGCTGGCGGTGGCATGATCTTGCCCCGGCCTGGCTTTGGTTTGCTTGGCTTTGCCTTACAGATCGTATTTTGTCTTTAACAAATTACTTATCATTAATTTAAATTTAAAACATTCACAATGTTTCTTGGCCACAATTCTCATCGTATAATAAAAATTGTAGTTGGTGCTGTTGTTGTTGTTGTTGTTATAGCTGTTGTAGTTCTTGCTGTTGGCTTTTATCTATATGCCTTAATTTCCATTTGAATTTATATTTGTCGCCTAAATTGGAACTGTTGCACATACACAACTCACACACACGCATGCACGCACCCGTCTATATTATTGTACATACAACAACATTTTAAGAAGTCTTACACACAATTTAGGCCTGTTCGTGTTTCTGCGCGTGTGTGTGTACGCATGTTTTTGTTTCTGGTTTTCATAATGAAGTCATCTGTTTTATTCTGTTGCTGAGTTTCGATGTGCTGGAAATTGAAAGACTTAATTTTGTTTTTGTCATGTTTAAATACAAAATTAATAACATGTGATTAAAAATGTCAATTTAAGGAAATATTCAAATGAGTAAAAGAGACAACAAAAAATTTATATGAACACAAAAGACTTAAGACACAAACTTGTTGTAAAAAAATAAGTGACAAAAAAGAGTTTTTCGAACAAATTTAAATTTATTAGAAATAAACATGAATAAACAATTCTTCTCATTTTACACAATTTTTGTTTTGAAATTAAATAAAATTAATTTTTTCATAAATAAACAATTTAAAAAAATATAAAAATAAAGTCAAATGAGTCAAAACAATAATAATAATTGATTTCCTTTTATGAATTTTTTTTTTTTTAATTAAATTAAATTTAAAAATATATGTTTATTGAAAATAAAAAATATATAATAAAATATTAAAAAAAATTAATATAGATAATATGGATATAAAAAATTAAATTCGCTAAAATTAAAAAAAAATGTTTTCTTTTATATTCTTTTTACATTAAATTTAATATTAAGAAATATGTATAAAAATTTATATTTTTGTATCGTATATATTAAAAGAAAAACGAAATATATAATTTTATATTAGATAGATTAAAATAATAAATAAAAATTCCACGGAACAAAAGTTTTTAAAATAAATAAATACTTGTTCTCCTTTCATTTTCTTCAGTTGAATAAAACTAAAAAAATTGTGAAATAATTTTTTTGGTTTAGTTTTTGTAACAAAAATAAGATTTATAAAATATTAAAAAAAAATCAACGGAACTAAAATTGAAAACAAAATTATTATATAAAAGAAAAAAATAAATTAAGTTTAAAATTAACATATAAATGAAATTTTTTTTTTTATTTTTATTGTTTATTTATAAAAAAAAACATGATAAGATATTACAACAGGAAATTATATATAAAAAAAAATTATATATGATAAAATTTAAAAAATAAGTGGTTTCCTCTTTTATATTTATGTAAACAAATTTATATAAAATTTGCAGTTGTAAATAATTTGCCATCCCTGGTTGGAGTGGTTGTAGATGTTACATCTATTTAGAAAGCAGCAGTTATAAAAAAGTGTGTCCTATACCAAAAGTATTCGCATAATACATTTTTATTGTATATTTTTATCTTTTATATGCTTAGAAAATATAAAATTTCTTGACATTTCAACGTTTCTGTGACTTAATTTGCCTGCTGAAGCACCACAGTGTGACCACCTTGTACCGATTATCATCGCAATTGAATTTTGGTCCATACGAGTCGAATCAAATTAGTTGCAATGTGCGATGATAATGGCCACAACCAAAAATAAATTGTGCAATATTTTCGCGAATTTGCCAATATACGAGGACTTTGCAAAGTATTAGGCAGTTTTAAGAGCCTTTTGGTATATCCTTGAGCTCCCTCGAGGGCTCGGTTTTTATTTCCTTAATCATGATAAAACGCCATCCTTTCAGGAGTCTCTTCAATCTTGGCAACAGGTGGCCATATTTGATGAATGTGGCAAGTCATTTAACAGTTTCTGAGCAACGCTCATATGCCGTATGAAAAAAATTGCGTGGCATGAGCCAATCGATATGCCGACTTTCTCAGCAACTTCTCAAATAGTTATTCGCGTATTTTCTATTACAATTTCCTGCACTTTCTCAACATTTTTATCGATCGATGAAGTGCTGGAGCCTCCAGGCCGCGCGTCGTTATTTACATCTTCTCAGCCTGCTTTGAACAGCTGGTATCACTTGAAACCATTTCTCTAACCCAGAGTGCAATCATCGTGTGGCACTGTTAATATTTCAACTACTTTTGAGCACTTAAATCCATTTTTACAAAAAATTTCATGCAATTTGATTCAGATCTATTCTTTTTTTTTTAACACTTTTAAGTTTTATGCCTCTCACAAACCAACTGAACCCAGAACTTTTAAAATTAAACATATGTTTTGCAACAGACCTCGTACATATAGCAGAATATATATCATCTCAATTTGTGCTATTTACGCTGACAGCGGGATCTGGGCTTTAAGAGAATCCATCGATATTATGGCATTATTGAACTTTTTTCTATTATTTATCAAACCTTGGATTTTGTTTCAACAAAGAGATGCTGTAATTATTGTATAATTCGCTACCCACTCAACTCTACATTAATAAACATTATTTCCTTTGACTCTCCTTAATGAATTGAACACTTTAAATTGAAATTTGGCAGCAATTTAATTTATTAGAAAATAAATTTTTGCAAAAACTTTAAGCAGACAAAATCTAACGATGTCCGTTACAAGATCCGCTGCAAAAATATGACAAAGAAGAAAATATATAATAAATGAAATTCAAATATAAAACCCATTTACTTTATCCTGAAATTTATAACACCAACCGCGATCGTTGTAATCGTTACATTTATTAGGCTGTGCGGCAATTATCATAAAATTTTATTTATATTTTTCAATTTTTTATTACAGCACCGCTTTTATTTAGCACTCATATTTTGTAAAACATTCACAATACCACAACTTGGCCCAAGTGGACAAATCTATATATGTCTCGCTTTGTTGTTGTTGTTGTTGTTATTGTTTTCTTTTCGCATTTGCTGTTGATCTTTTGCTCAAGTTCAGTTTTTCACCCATAATGATGATATTTATTGTCTGAAAAGTTAAATAAATAAAGAATATATTCTTTTTACACCACAATTTATATATTATTTTAAAGTGATAATAAGATGGGAGAACAGTCCAGAGCTGGTGCGCAGTTGTTGGTTTGCCTGTGTTTTGGTGTGTGCGTGTAGTTGGCATTTCAGTCTTTTTCTTTTCATGTTTTTCTGATTCCAGCCAATAACAAATATTTATTGTTAATATCGTAAATATGGTACAAAAAAGAAATGATTGTAACCTCAATTTGTTTATATTTTGTTATAAATTTTAATATTAAGAATGTCTGCTAAAGAAACTAAAAGCCGGTAAGAGGAATTATGGTTAAAGCAGCAGTTACAAAAAGGTAAAAAATGGTATGGAATTAATTTCTTTCGCACAAAAAACGGCAAAAGATTTGCTTAGATAGAGTTTGTTACTTGGGAAAAAATACACTGACTGCACATGAACACTGATGAGGGGCATGTTTAACGGCTTCTAAAAAGACTGATGTCCTGGGCTGGCTGTCTGTGCCGTATAGATTTTGACATATTAACAATTCGGTTTTGTAAGATTTTGCCAGTTCAGCTGATTGTAAGAAACAATTTACAAGAAACAATTTGCATCACAAAATTGTATCGCTGAAAAATGATCAATTCAGGGGATTGTAAGATTCTTGTGTCACACTAATGGCTAGACATTGCCAGAAGATTTCTCTGACAATGTCATCAGTGATAGAGGCATTGATTGAAACACATCTCCCAGTAAGAAATGAAGCTTTCAATTATCGGCCAATTACCGGCTATTTAGCGTATTTTTATATTTGTCAGATGACCGACAATTGTATTGCGTTCTAATGAACTGACTATGATTTTTCCGACATCGCTGCAAGACAAAATTTGGCTGTACACACACAGTTGTAAGACATTTTCAGCAATATTGTGCACAGTTTATTATAAGATCTGACATTGGTTTGTCTAAAAAGCCACTTCAACAAGTTTAAAATGTCTAAAACTAACAGCAATTGCAACTTTTGCACCTTAAATATTTCTTTATAAAAACCATTTGCTTCCACTCATAAATATTTCGTTTCATCTCCTTTATTTACGCTTCTCAAAGCCAATCAATTATCTTACACATTAAGTTTAATCATCGGATGAAAACTTATCTGTTGGAGCCCTCCTACAGATCTTTCAAGACAGACAGTAAAAAACCCCCCCATGAAATAACCACTAGTTTAACCAACTGATAATATTCGTACGCCTTAAATGCTTTTACTAACTGCTCTTGATTAGTTCTTGTAGTTATTCTTATTAAAATATCTTTATTGCTGGTGGTTAGTTGTTGTTGTTGTTTAAAGCCTCTCCTTCATTTAACACTCAGTTAACAACAGAATCATCTATAACAAAATACACAACAATACACTTTTCATTTCCCCCTTTCGATCCCTCTCTCACTCTCACACTCTTGCCCTCTCACTGTGGTATTCTTTTTAATTCGTTTAAATAACAGGCATTGATTTCATTTTCTTATAAATATTCTTATATAGACTAGTATAATAACCGACACTAACGACACTAAAGCCTGCATGATAATTTTCCAATTAATCATTTCACTGAATTATAAAATACTTTTCTTAGGCTTTTGTTAAGAAGAACTAGATCCAGAGGAGTGGGGCCAACAAATTCAGTGCGCGTGTGTCTGTGTTTAGGCCGGTGGTATGTAAATGTCGTCGTCACCCAAAATGTTATACAATAGGTGCTGATTGCTTTATATCCAAATGCTGCACCACCATTTTACTAACACTGTCTCGTAACTGTCATGACTAAAGTGTGGTAGTTCTTAAAGGAGACACCAATCCAGATGCTGCTAGTCGGTCATAGTGCCTAGAAAATGTTCCTTACAGTTTCTTTAAAACGATTAAACGAAATTTTTTAGAAAATTTAATTTTTTTTTCTTGGCTTCGAAATGTTTTCATAAAATATTTACCATAAAATTGAGAAGAAAAGTTGTGTTCTCGATAAATTTTCTATAGAAACTGTTAATTATCGATAAATTTTCTGCCAAAAATTTTTATTAGCCACAAATTTTTAACAAAATTATAATAATAATAATAATAAAAATTATTTTTTAATAATTTTTTTTTTTTTTTTTTTTTTGAGAAAAACAACCAGTTATCGATAAATATGTTATAGAAAGTTTTAAATAGCGTTTAATTTGCTAGAGAAAATATTGCAAATTTTCTATCGAAAATTATTGTTTATCGATAAATTTTCTATTATCAAATTCAGTTATCGATCAATTTTGTACAAACAATTTCTGCTAGCGATAAATTTTTGTATAAAAAACCTTTATTATAAATAAATTTTCAACAAAAGAAAGTTTATGATCGATATGTGTGTAAAAGTAACAATTATCGATAAATTTGCTATCGAAAATTTTTTGTTATCGGTAAATTTTCAACTTTCAACCACAAAATTTATAATTATGGATAAATTCTTTTAAAAAAAAAAATCTTTTGTATCGATGAATTTTCTATAAAACAATTTTGTAAGCGATAAATTTTCTAAAAAAAATTAAATTTTATTATTGATCAATTTTATATTAAAATTTTTTGTGGCCGAGGACTTTTTCTAAACAGAAAATCGTTGGCGATAAATTTTGTGCAAAAATTTTGTTATCGATTAGTCCTTAAAGAAATTTTTTTTTATCCTGCAAATTTGTAGAGAATCATGTTTAATCTTTTTGTTTTTCTTATCGATACATTTTCTCCAAGGATCGTCTCTAAAGAAACTTTTATTGTGATTGTCAAATGTTTTCGTTTGCGGTCACTTCATCTTTACAATTTCGACGCCATAACAACATGTTAAGTGCTTTCGCTTCGTTGGTGCCTTCGCATTTGCTTCTATTCGATTTGACACGTTTTTTTTTTGCTTCGCTGCCAATAATAGGATGGGGGGGGGGGGGGGGGGAGGAAATAAAAGTGTTATAAAAAATGTTTGAGACACATTGTTGGCTTAAATATAAACCATTATATTGCATTACTCAGTATTCCCGATTCCATACAAGTCAGTTAAGAGCCTGCCAGCAAAGGAAGGTCTGCCATCAACACCACCACCATAGAGTTGATAAATGATTTCGATTAGTTGGTGCTTGTAATACGACGCCTATAAATGGACTTTGATTGAACGCGCTGGTTTTTATAAAAAGTTACAAAAGATAAAACTACAAAGAATCAACGGAAAACGAACGAACAGATAAAACGACACAGGGTAAGAGCAGACAAAAGAGGAAGAACTGAAACGAGGTTTAGAGTTTCCTGGCATTTGTGGCAAGTGCGTTTCACGAGTACAACAAGCTGCACCCTGTTCTGTCTGCTCAAAGAAAAACTATATATATATATATATATATATATATATATATATATGTAGGCATGAGTATATAAACTAGACTTGTTGTATTGGCTTTGTGCTGTTTAAAAATGCTGTAAGCGATTTGACAAATTGTCTCTAATTGAAAGATTAGCTCGTGGTGTCCGTCTCTGCGTCCGTCTGCCTGCCTGCCTGGCTGTCTGTCCGTGTGCTTGTGTTGTTTTCGTATTCTAAAGCAAAGTTGAATTTCCTGCATTTTTTCCACAATTTTTTCTTTAGCAAATTGTTGCTGTAAATTTCTTATCACTTTGGCTTGATCTCTCTACTCATTCATTTTTTCCTCCTTTTTTTTTGTTTGTTTGTTTGCTTTCTTTCATTCTTTGAAGTCGTGTGAGGTTTTATTAATCAATGTTTTAAATTGTTTCCATAATTTAATTTTTTTTTTCTGCTTCAGCTTCCTCTTCTTCCTCTTCTTCTTGCACTGTCTCTAACACTTTACATTAGCCAAGAAGTTAGAAACTTCTTTTGAAAGTTTTCGTTCTTCTTTTCTCCATTAAGACTGAAAAGAGGCTGTCTTGGAGGAGTTGCTTTGTTTGCAAAGCAGACGTAATTTCGGCTGGAAGAGTCGTACAGAATTTTACGGAAAACCACATCATGTGTGTTGGCAAATGCAGCAGCGAAAAGAAACCAAATAATTGTTTGGACGCTAGAAAAATGGTGTGAAATTGTTGTGGGAAAATCGATGACAGTCTGTGGCAGGAATTGTGCAAAATATGCAAATTAAGGAAACAAGTGTTTGTAAAAACTAAATATTGACTTAATCTTAATGGTTAATGGTTACTGGTAAAATGTTAAGAAATAAAAGAGTAACAAATAGTTATTGAAGAATTTCAAGCTGGAGTGTATTTTATGTGGATGAAGTGCTTCAAAACTGAATTGAGGAAAAGCTTTGACATTTGAAGGCCTGCGCCATAATGTCGCGGATATTTTGAACAATTTGAAAACAATTTAATTCATTTAATCAGGAGATTAATTCCAGCTTTAGATGAGCTGGAAAGAAGAAAGTTGTCTGCCTATTAGTAGTTTTGAAGTTCAAAACACTGGCGAGCATTCGTCCTTGATATTGTGGGGCAATCAATAATCTCAGTCAATAGATTGTTGATGTTTTCCGTATTCCTTATGCAGGCACTCTTCTTTCTGGTTAATCAAGGGGAAGAGGTTAACCAGTAGCAGCAGCAATCAAAATTCTAGGAAGTTTTTGGTAGGACTTCAGTTGTTTAGCTTCTTCTGAAACCTCCCAGAACAGAGATTTTGAAGAAAGGGGTAAGAAAATGCATTCAACATGTACCGCGATGCCTTAAACGGGGGCCAAGATGCCCCAGGACTCCTAAAATTTGTACATAAACATCTCCTCAAAAAGCAGGTTTTTTGTTTTAACATATTCCCTACTGAGGCCGTATACAAAAGGGAAGGGACTGCTCGTTTAAAGCGGCAACCAAAATTCTAGGAACTTTCTGTTTAACGTCGGTTCTTTAGGTTTTTCTGAAATCTCCAAGTACAGAAATTTTCAAGGAACGGATAAGAAAATGCCACGAAAATACACCAGGCTGCCTTAAACGTTGATCAAGACGGCCCTGGTCTACTTAAATTGCAATCAGCGTGCCCGTAAATACCAGCACCTGTCCAGGAGAGGAGATTGCCTCTTCGTTTGTTACTTTAGGATCTTTAAGCAACGCGGAGGAACAACCAGAATGCTTTAAGCGGGCAGCTACATGCATGGGACTAGTGTAAATGGGGACCAGCATGCATGATCCAGCATGTCCTGAACGAGTTATCCTGGTTCTTATTGTTTTTCTGCCTGTATTTTAAACATGAGTAAATCTTGATGGTGCATGATCTTATTTGCGGGAATCCAAATGCTGCCGCGATTTTCTTTTAGCGCCAATCAACATTTTACGAAGTTCCTGTAGGACTTTAATCATCCTGGTTGTTTCGAAAACTCGAAAATTTTGACAAAACAGGGAATAAATGCAGTCTAGGGATGCCTTCAACGGTGATTAGGTTGCAGGCCCATGTCCTGTACAATAAGTCCTGGTGCTGGTGATGTGTTTGAGAAGCATGTCCTTGTTCTGGCTGTGATTTAAAACTGAAATCGCAAGAAGTGGTTTTGGCAAATCGAATGATGTTGCAAGTGTGGTGCTCGGCCCGGTTTTTTGGGGATTCAAATGATCCCCATTTAGTATTGTTTTGCAATATTTAGACTTCTGTTTTCCGCAGGAAACTGGATAGTGGCGAATCATTGTACAAAGGTCCTTTGAAATCTTGGCCTGCTTAAACCATCGTGGCTGGCCAGGGCGTTTCCAGCACAAGATATTGTGGTGAGACGTTTTGCCAGTTCATGCAATTCAGCAATTGTGTCGCCATCAGATGAGGCCGCCATAACTGTCCGGCTGATGTAAAATAGTTTCGCAATCCGAGCATTTTAAAGTCAGGTGCTTTCAGTTAAAAGAAACTATAAACACAAAAATCCTTTGAGATTACAGGCGTGTAAATGTTATTTAAGTGTGTTGTGTGCCACCAAAGTAAGAACCCCGAATGGTTATCGGCGACTTTAAGTTTTGACACCACAAATACAAAACAGTCTTGTTCAACACATTTGCGCCCTGGTCCGGCTGAATTTATTTTCCTTTTTTGTATCTCTTACTTCGTTTTTTTCAAGCTGCTGTTGTTATTTTATAGCCTTCAATATTTAACTTCTCTATTTTCCAGGCGGCCACAATCATACGGCGACAAACGAAACACCGCCACAGCAAAAAAAAAAAAAACAAAAACACCAAAAAAAAAAAAAAAATTCACGCATTTTATTAAAACTACCAAAAAAGGACAACGAACTACAACACGGTTGCACAAAACTTTTTCTTGCGAAAGAAAACAACAAAAACAAAAACAAAAAGAACAAAGACAGGGGTTTGTTAAATGCTGTTTATGGTGCTCAGCACAACAACATTGATGTATGTAAGTGTTGAGGCAGGTTGGGCCGCCGGTGCCACATATAAAACGGAAAATAATGAGAAGGAAAAAAATGCACGCGTATGACTTGAGCCACAGAGAAAAATAAGTGTTAATTAGTGTTGTGCCATGTTCATAAAAGCACTTTTGCACTTATAACCACACACGCACACACACACACACACACATATACACGTGCGTGCGAAACACATGCGTGTGTGTGGGTGTGTGTGTGTAAAGTTTTCGTGTAGGAAATTTTGTGTAGCGTACATTTTGGCCATAAGCCAGCTGGTAGTTTTACACGAAAGTGTTGCTGCACTTGCGTCGCTAAATTTTGCCTTTTTTCCAGCAATTTGGCGCTTAAGCCAGAAACTTGATGGAAGTTGCGATTTTTTTTCCCCTTTGATTTTATATTTAATTTAAAGCAAAAGTTCAAAGTTGAGCTTCATTGTTTACTTGAGTGATAATGAATTTGTTTAATTTTAAGTAAATTGTTAAACTGGTTGTTGGTTTTTATTTTTTTTTTTTTTTTGTTTTGGTTGTTTTGTTAAACATTTAATTATGAGTCGATATTTTCTGTCAAAGTCCCCGGAGGTTGGCGTTTAAATGTTGTGCCTCAACAAAATGCATCATAAAATAATAATCAATCATTTAATTTGTTGTTTTCTTTTTGCACTGTTTAATAAAACTGCTGTTGAATTGTTCAACAACTTTTGTTATGAACTGCTATAAAAACAACTCAAATCAAATTAAGGAGTAAACGAACACAACGTTTATTATGTTTTACCGCCGTAATGGAATTATTTGAAAAATTTTCTATAAAAAAATTTCATATACAATAAATTTTTAACAAATTTGTACATAAAACGTTTTAATAAGGGCAAATTTTCTATGGAAAATTTTTCATAACGGCAAACGGTGAGAAAAAAATCTTTTATAAGAAAATTTGGCCCAGGAAATATTTAATAGCAAGACATTTTCTATACCAAAATATTAAAAACGTACATTTTTTATATGGGAAATACTTAATAAAGGCAAATTTTTCATAAGAATAATTTTAAAAACGACAGATTTTGTTTTGCTGGCAAAACAAAATTTCTCTAACAAATTTTTAATAACGATAAGTTTTGAATAGAAAATGTGTAATAACGGGAAATTTTCTGTAAATAATTATTAATAACGAAAAATTCTCCCAATTAGAAAATTTTCTATAGAAAATTTATAATAACGACAAATAATTGTTATTTATGAAAATTCTCTCAAATAAAAAGTTTCTTATAGAAAATTTCTAATAACGGCAAATTTTCTGTAAATAATTATTAATAACGGAAAATTCTCTTATATAAAAAGTTTTCTATAGAAAATTTGTAATAACAGCAAATTTTCTGTAAATAATTATTAATAACGGAAAATTCTCTTATATAAAATGTTTTCTATAGAAATTTGTAAAAATGACAAATAATTATTATTAAGGAAAATTCTCTCAATTTGAAAGTTTTCTATAGAAATTTGTAAAAAGGACAAATAATTATTATTAATGAAAATTCTCTCAATTTGAAAGTTTTCTATAGAAATTTGTAAAAACGACAAATAATTGTTATTTATGAAAATTTTCTGTAAATAATTATCAACAACAACAAAATTTCTCCAAAAATTTTTTTAATAATCATTATTTTCTAAGAGAATACTTTAAATAGCAGAAAATTTTCTACAGAAAATTCGTTATAATGAAAAATTTTCTGTGAATAACATAAAAATAACGATATATTTGATTTATTTCAAAATAAATTTATGAACATTTTATATAATAATGACACTAATGATGCTATAGAAAGCTTTTAATAACGCCAAATTTTCTATACAGAAATTTTTAAGAACTGCATATTTTTTGCAAAAAAAAATTTAATAACGACCAATTTTCTAATAGAAAATTTTCAACAACGAAAAATTTTTGAAAACGAAAACTTTTCTATGGAAAATTCTTAACAGACATACAATTCCTACAAAAAAAAAACTTAATAACGACAAATTGTCAACCGAGATTTCTAATAACGGCGAACTTTTTAATAGAAATTATTCAACAACGACAAATTTGCTTCAAAAGAATTTTGAACAATAAAACAGCAGGAATTTTGAACAACGACAAAAATTTCTAGAGAAATCCTTCAATAACGGTAAATTTTCTACAAAAAGTGTTTTAATAACGACATTATCTAGAACGGCCAATTTTCCATACGGAAATATTAATAACGACAGATTTTCTATAAAGAAAATTTTTTATAGTGACATATTTTTTTTTTCGAAATTTCTAATAACAACGAATTTTCTGTATGAAATTTCCAAACATGACAAATTTGCGTTAGAAAATTGTTAACAACGGCAAAGTTTCTATAGAAATTTTTTCATTGGAGATAAAAGTTCTGCCCAAAATCTTTTAATAACGATAAAAAAATTTTTTTTTTTAGAAATTTTTAAGAACGATGAAATTTTACAACAAAGAAAAATTTGCTGCAGAAGCAAATTGAACAACGACAAATTTTTAAAAGAAATTTCTAATAACGACGAACTTTCTTACCCAGATTGTGTAATAACAAATAATTTTCGGTAAGAATTTTTTATTATAAGATTTTTATTATCAGGACTAGTTTTTTTGGGCAAATTATTGAATAACGAGCAAATAATTTTTCTATAGAAATCTTTTAACAGAAAATTTGCTTTGGCAAACTCTTAATAACGGTAAATTTTTTTGTGTTTGCGCAAGTTGCTGGTCTTAATTTGACTTGTAAGTTTTTCTTTTGAAATTAATATTCCGGGTCTTCCACAAATTCATATTCATGTCAACTGATTTTCTTTAATAAGCATTTTTGCAATTTGCCTGGTCAGAAGACAACAATAATTTACAAAACTTTTTCATTATCATCACGTTATTGGTTGCATATTTTTAATTACTTAAGTAAATGCGCCGTATTTTAAACTATTTTATAGTTGTTTAAGGTTAAAGTTTTGCCTATTGAGCACTAAACCAGACACATTTAACTCTCCCACAGCATCGTCTCGGGATAAATGTTCTTCTAATTAACCTGGTTGTTGCCTGGTTCGAAGATGTTGCCGGCGTCTGTTGTTGTTGTCCCGCACCAAAGTGGTGAAAAGCTTAAAAGTTAAACGAAAAACACTAAAATCGTAATAAACGGCGTTAAGACAAACAAAAATTCTGGAAAAGCCGCCAAAGAATTTAATTTACCATAAATCAGCAGCCTCCTTTTTATGCCATCAAAGATGAGCTCTTTCGCTATTTTCTTTCTTTCTTTCGGTTTTATTTTTCTTCCTTTTTTTTAATTGTTGTTCGCAATAGAAAATATTTTATACTGAATAGTATTAAGCAACTTGGCTTGAAAACAACCAAAATATGTATGTGCAAACAAATGCAATATGTCAAATTTCGAAGAAATTACAATTTTATTGTCTTATTTCTCATAACGAAAACCGCTGATATTCTATTGACGGGCATAATTTATCGCTATTGAAGATTTCAATTGAAAATTTGTCCTTATCAAAAATTGTTCACAGAAAGTCTGCAGAACATTTATAAATATTGAAAATTTTCTGAATATGTTTAATGACGTCTTAAAACTTTTTTATACAAAATTTCGTTGATGGTACAATTTTTGAGTAGAATAATTCATGGTATTAAACATTTTCAACAGAAAATCCAACGTTATTAAAAATTGTATGTCTCTGTTAAAACGAGTTTATAGAAAATTTGTTGATTTTTGAATGGAAAACGTATTGATGTTAAAAATTTTACATAGAAAACACTTTTAATAGAAAATTTATTGAAAATTATATGTAAAAAATGTATCGTTATTAAAATATTTTTATAAAATATTTTTCTTCGCTTAAACTTTTTTATAGAAAATTTATAGAATTTTTAGTAGAAAAATTATTCATTTCCATAGAAACTTTCTCATCATTAAAAATTTTACAATAGAAAATCCAACGTTATTAAAAATTTTCTGCAGAAAATTTGTCGTTGTTAACAAATTTTTTTAAAATACTTTTCGCTAATAAAAATTTTTTACAAAAAATATTTTGTTAATTAATTTTCACATAAATTTTTCGACTGACAATTTATGGTTATGAAATATATTCCATAAGTAATTATTTCTTATTATGAATTTTCTATGAAAATATAAAATTTTCTACAGAAACTTTATCTTTATTAACAATTTCCGTTTTGTATAAAAAAAATTTATCGTTATTAAACATTTTCCCTACAGAACATGTTGTTGTTAAAAATTGTCTATGGAAAATTGATTTTCTATACAAAATTTATTGTTATTAACAATTTTCTGGAGGAAATTTATTCTCATACAAAAATTTCCTATCGAAAATATATCGTTACTAATAATTTTTTGTAAAAAATTTATAAACGATTTTCTACAGAATATTTATCGTTATTAAAAATTGTCTATAGAAAATTTATAGTTGTTAAACATATTTTTTGTTTTGTTATTTTATTGTTATTAAAAACTCTCTATGCAAAAATTTATCATTATTCACGATTTTCTATAGAAACAGTTTCATGAATAAAATTATATATACAAAATTCATCGTTATATAAATAAATATAAATATTATTTACAAAGTATATCATTTTAAGCCATTTTTTGTTTATCGTTATTAAACATTTTCTACAAAAAATGTGTCGTTATTAAAAATTTTCTATGCGAAATTTATCATTATTAACAGTTTTCTATAGAGAGAACATCGATAGAAAATTTATCTTTATTAACGATTTTCTATAAAAAAAATTTTCCTTTATTAAACATTTTCTGTAGAAAATTTTCTGTTATTTGCAGTTTCCTATAATAAATTTGTTGTTACTAACAATTTTTTTCGCCAAATTTATTGAATCGTTATGAAAATGTATTGATGATTTTAAGTTCCCACAGAAAACGTTCTTAATGGAAATAAATTTAAATTTTAAGTAGGAATTTTAGGATTAATGGATTTGTTTATTTATTTATATATCTGTTTGTTTACATATTTATTCATTCATGTATTTATTTATAAATTTATTTATTTATATGTTGATTTATTTATTTTTTACTTATTTTTTATTTATTTATTTATATATTTTTTTATAAGTTTATTTATTTTTTCATTCATTTATTTATTTATTTACTTATTTATTTATTTATTTATTTATTTATTCATTTATTTATTTATACATTTATTTATATTTTGATGTTTTATTTATTAATTTTTTTACTTTTAATTTATTAACTTATTTGTTGCTTTATTGATTTTTTTTTGTTTGTTTATTTATTTATTTATATAATATTTTATTTATTTATTTATTTAGTTTCTATTTGTTAACTTATTTGTTGGTTTATTCTTTAACTTCTTCGTTTGAATATTTATTTATTTATATATTTCTTTTATTTAGTTATTTGTGTATTTATTTTCAATATATTTATTTAGAAAGAAGAAAGAAAAAAGGAAATTTATATCTTTATTTACAAATTTCTTGGTTTATAAATTTTTTTATTTATATATTAATTTATTTATTGATTTATTTAGTTTCTATTTATTAATTGTTTGCTGGTTTCTTCAGTAATTTGTTTCTTTACTTATTTATTTATTTATATATTTTTTAATTTATTTTTTTTTCTGGTCATCTTATAGCAACAGTTAGTTCGTGTTTTCTGCTCGTGCTTTTTTTTAGATTTTCTAGAAAAATTATAATTTTTTTTTTTTTTTTTTTTTGTTTCCTGTCTCTGTGGCCTTTGGACAACTCTAATATTCTATAAATTTAAAAACCGCAAGCTATTTTGATATCCAATTTTCTTAATACAATTTTTTTGGTTTTTTTTTTTTTTGTCTACAAATTCTTCGCTGACCAGCCCAAAAACAAAAAAGATGCGCAAACACACACGATATGGCAAAAATGATTTGCTGAATTTGACCAAACATTTGTGCAAAAATGAAAAATAGCCAAAGACAACAACTGCAACAGCAGAAGAATAAGGAAAAAATCCACGAAAAAACCAAAAGCAAAAAAAAAAAGATCAATCGATCGATCACATCTCACACACATACAGCGTATCAGCCGAAATAGCCAAACAGACTTAAGAACCACCACAATAAATAAAATGAAATGAAATAAAGAAGTGTATAAGAGGAAGAGTATTGGAAAATTTTTAGGAGAAGAACAATAAAAAATAAAAGGCCCAAGCAAGGCTAGAAAAATGCTTGACTACTTGTGGCTCTGTGTGGTTCCCAAGGCAGGCACTGGACATGCGGCATGAGCCGGCAAGAGTGAGTGTTGTTGGGTATGAGAACATACAAGAACATACGAGTACATTATGGATTGGAAACGTCGTGTGGAGGTCACGTGTGGTGTGGTGACCTCCATGACCATATTTTGCATCAGTTCAGTTGGTTGTCCCATCATCAATGTATGTACGTACGTCTGTCTGTAGATGATTGTGGTAAGTTTGAAGCACTCTTCTTCTTGTTGTTGGATTGCCAACATTTCTTTAGAATGTGATGTTGAGATTAAAAAATTTTGTGCAAGAAAAAAGACACCAAAACGAAACGAAATGTTTTCTTTACAACAACAACAAGAAATTAAAATAAAACATAACCATCTTAAGCGACAGGTGAATCGTTTTGTATGATCAGCTAAATTTTCTGTTTTATGTTGTTTAACTAACGCTTCTAACGCATGTCTTTTTTCTTCTTCTTATTTGGCTTTTTTCTTCTTCCTATAAACATTGTGTTGGGATTCTAAGAAGATCGATCGTTTGCTGCATGATTGCGAAAAGTTATTCAGAATTTTTTCTTCTTAGTTTATAATTCGCTTTTGGGAAACGTCTATATGATTATTGATCATATGTGGGTATTTATTATTTTTTGTTTTATTTTTGTGAGGCTGTTTAGCAGGTATGTCTAAAATACCAACATTTGCATTGATGACCGTTTAGATAATCTGGTTTGAAAACTGTTGTTGTGTGCTTTTCTTTTCATTTTTTTTTTTGCTGTGATTTAGCCAATTTTGTTTGGCGCGGACAGACTGCACCTTTGGGAGGTTTTGATGATTAAATGCAAAGAAGAAATAAAAATCTTATGACACACATACACACACACACACACACACAAGCAAATGCTGCTGCTTAAGCTGAGAAAAAAAACTGTGTGCAATAATTTGATTAATGTGACAAAACAAAAGACTTAAACAGCAAACATTGTTGCCAGCTGAAGAGCGTCTATTGCAGCTAAGCAAAACAAAAGACTTAAGTAACAAACTTATTTTATTGATATTAATTTAACAAATTCTATTATTATTTTTCCTATTGTTGCATATTTTGCTACAGCTTTAGAAAAGCCCCTTGACCTGCTACAATGCTAATGATGCAGTTGATAATTCATATAAATTAAATGCAACGAGGGCAGTGCCAAAATTAACTACATTTCATATTGTTTGGAACATTTTTATTCCCAGCAAGTTGCTCCAACGGAAGTTTCTTTCAAAACTGCCGGCATTGTAAGATTTTCTTTTTGAATTCAATTTATTTATTTATATTTTTTTTTTTCAAGATTTATGATTGCAAGTGTTTGTCCGTGTGATATTAGAGTTTGACAGTTGCTAAGAAAAAAGTTGTTGAACAATTTCAAACACGTGTTTTATGGCCAGTATTTTTTCTATACAAAAGTAAAAAAAAAACACAAAAACAAAAATTAATTGAATTTAGTTTTTGTGTATTCGCCATCTTCCAATAAAATATCAAATAAGATTTATGGCATAATTATTGGTAATTAAAGATAAAAACAAATTGATAACGCTGAACAATGAGGACACCTGAAGACGATCTGTCTGTACAGAATAAAACACAATCACGGTTGTTTCATTAAAAACTAAACAATATTTAGAAATTAGATTTAGTTGGGAAAAAAATCACCATAAAAAATATGTTAAAAAAATGTATACCTCAGAAATGTTTAGTTTTAAAGGGGGGTTTTCAATTGGGGTGGTTAGATGTTTTGATTATTCACCTACTGATGCCAAAACTCCAGCACGAATTACAGGATGGAGCAGCACTTCCAAAGGAGAAAATGTTATCAACAAAATTAGTGTTCGTTGGGACAAACTGTGCCCCGGTTGAGTTCTTTTTAAGACACACGCAGTGCACCTTCACAATCGAATGTCTTCGGGAACCAAAAACTCAACACTCGTACATTAAAGCAGCACTAGATCGCTGAAGAACAAGAAGAACACCGCCGTCTATGAAAGTGTACAGCAGAAGCTCAGGCAATCAAACTCTTCGCCGTATACAAAAACGCACGCCACACAATCCCAATATGTAATCGATTTGTTTTGGGTGAACTTTAAAAATAAGGATATGGACAGCAGGATGTTGCGGACAACGCGATGCACATTCCCCATCAACAATTTGACGTTAACGTTATCTCTGTAAGAAGCAACGTGCTTTGGCCACTATGATCGTGTAATTGGATGCTGCTAGAAGTTTTACTCAAGTTCAAAGTCTATTGCAATAATTCAAAATCGATCGCTGCCGGTAAAGCGGATGTAATAGAGGCCATGGCCCAAATTCAACCGGATCTGCTGTGAAAACTGCACCACTCGCAGCCGCACTCCTATAAGAAGCCTCGGCGAACATTTGATCGGCGTTACATGTCACACAGAAAGATTATTTTATTTCTATGATATCAACCTCTAAACGCTGTTACTGAAAGATCCTCTATCATGAAAGGAAACGAATTTTGTCAAAATTTAACTTGAAGTTTTTAGGGGTTTCATTTAAATTCTAGTAAAATTAATTTTCGCAGGCAGCTGAAATAACAAATTACTGACTTGAAGCCATTTATAAGACATATTCGAGGTAGAAAAGCCACGTTATCAATAATTTAACAAACGAAAGTTGCTAAAAAAAAAATTGCTGCATCAACTGTCATTCGAAATGCTGAAGAACGTTGCATTTTAATATCGAGTGAAAGGCGATTATTATTGTAATTTGAGCTAAAAAATTTTAAATATTCTTATGAGTTTTTTTTTACGTATTTTTAGTGAAATTCTCATATTGTTTTTTATAACAATTCGATTTACAATCTTTCCAATTGAGAACAACAATTATTTAAAACCAAAAAGTTGCCAATTTAAATATGTTTTAAAAGAGTTAATTGAACACTTTGTATTTATAAAGTCATAAAAAAAATAATATAGAAATTTTTAAATAAAATAAAATAAAAAATAAAATAAATATTCTCATGAGAGTTTTTATATATTTTTACAGAATTTTTATATACATTTAGTATATTGAAAACTTAGAAACACAAATTCAAATACATTTTAAAAAAAACAAATGTTTGAAATTTAAACTAAAATTAGGGACTGTCCCACGAGCTACAACAATAACGTTTGCCACAGCAACTGCTTTATAGACTATTTATAAACTTTCTTTTGTCAACTTCACTTATGGATGGCGACAAGGATTTCTTATATGAATTAAGTTGTTAGATAAATATGTTTTTTTTATCAGTTTTCTGTTGTTCAAAATGTTGGCGAAAGTTAATGTTCGCCTTTGGGGGCAGGTCCTTAAATCTATGCCAACAGAAAACCGAACAGAACACAACAAAAAACACAAATATTTTGATTTCTTTTATATCAATTCAATCAATTTATTAGCAATAAAATTCAATGCAAAAGTTAAAATAATTTAATTTTTCTGTTTTCGTTAATTTTTTGCTCAAAACTTTCAACTGATTCGCAGCGATGCCCGAACAAATGTAGCAGCGATTGTTGCATGTTGTCAGCTCTTTTATTTTGCTTTATTTATTTTACTTAATATGAAATCCTTTTGATAGCATGAAAACATATTTTAACATGTTTGCATTTTGCTAGCAACAATTATATCATATGTTGGCAACAAATCATGTCTGCAACACGGGACAGTGTTTTAGTTTTGAAAATGCCACAGAAACACACAAACACAACAGCAAAACATTCATACTTAAGAAGAAGCCTTAACAAACTAAATTATAACAGAACAACATGCAACACTTGGCTGTACATAAAATAGTAGCCAACGAACTGCACAAGACAAAGTTGCATGCAACATTAAGTTGTTAAACTGCAAGACACCAGGCAACACAAAGACGTACAGAGCAAAAATGATGACATGAAAATCAGGTGTTATTAAAAAGACAACATAAATATCATAAATAAAGAAAAAAGAAGCCGAAGAAACAGACAACCAACAAGGACTCCGCGCAGCCGCGCACAAAAATAAACACCAAAAACAGGTGGCGAAAAAACTCAAAATGGTAACAAAAACGTGGTTAAAACATCATCAGCCAAAATGAATAACACTTTTGATTTAAAACGTTTCTATTTGCTGACGACATCCTACACAACCAGTGAATTTCTTTTCGTTAAAATTCACACACATTTTTATTTATTTCGGTAGTTTTTTTTAATATTTTTAAATAATAAACACCTTAAGATATGAGTTCATAAGCCCAAAAATATCTTTCTGATTGAGCAGAAAAAACTTGCCCAGTTTAAGCGCGTTCTAAAGACACCAGAATTTCTAAAAAAAAAAAACAAAAATAAAAACAAAAACCAGCCGCAGCTGCTTTATTTTCTTTCAAATTTCTCAAATTATCATATTTAATTAATGCAAAACGTTAATCATTTTTGTTAACAAAAAAAAAAAAAGATTTTTTTAACACAGCAACTAATAAAAACTAATCCAATTTGATTGTCAAAGTTCGGCTGAAGAAAAATATTTCATAAACTGAACTTGTTCCACAGGCGTAGACAATGTTGGTGTGATGACTTCCTCAGCTTCAAGAAGAAGAAGAAGAAGAAGCATAAACGTATTAACAAATATTTAAATTGAAATTCAATTTATGAAAACCAAACTGATCGTTTTCTACAGCATAATTTTTAAAATAAAAACCAAAAAAAAAGAAAATTCTTTTGCTGGACAAATATTTATTTAGTAACAAGAGTTTGCTAAACAAAACAATCGATAACAGTAAGAAAAACTTATCGATAGCAAATATTTTCTACAGAAAATAATTCAATATTCGAGAAAAAAACATATTTTCTACCGAAAATTATTCGATTTTCTTTAATCAAAATGTTCTATAGAAAATTGATCACCAGCAAAATTTGTTGCAAGAAAATTTATCGATAACTATAATTTCTAGCGAAAATTTATAGATTACCAAAAAAATCCTTTAAAGAATATTTATCTATAAAAAACTTTTTTACCAAAATCAAATTTTTTTGTGCCATAGTACAGAATCTCATGCAACTTTTCGTTGGAAATTTTTTGAGAAAAAATTTTTCAAAGAAAAATCTATCACTGAGAAAAAGTTTTCATTAGAAAAAAATTATATCCGTAATCAAAAGTTTTGTTTAAAACTTATAAAAATATTAAAAAAAAATCTTGCTAATACAGTTTTTCTACAGAAATATCAAACACAAAAATTTTCTGTAAAAAACATACATCGATAACAAAACTTTTCTTTAGAAAATTTATCGATAACAACTGCTTTTATAGAAAATGTAGGGGTAATAAACATTTTCTATACGAAATTTTTTTTATAAAATTTACCGATAACAACATATACTAATTTTTTTTAAGTTATCGATAACAATATACAATAATTTTTTTATAAAATTTATCGAAAACAATACTTTTCAATCGAATAATTTTTTGAATCAAAATTTATTATTAAAAAAATTTTTTATAAAAATTTAATCGATAGCAAAATTTTTTTTTAGAAAATTTATCGATAACAAAAGTTTTTCATAAAAAGTTCAACTGTAATAAAACTTTTATAAGGAAACGTATTCACTAACAACATCTTTTTGCCGAATTAATTAATAAACAGCATAGAATATTTATCGATAGCAAAAATTTTATATAGAGAATATATCGTTAACACAGATTGCTGTAGAGCTGTTGAACACACTGAAATTTCTCAATTCAAATAATTCTGTAGAAAATTATTAAGATAGACAAAAAGAATTTTTTCTAGAAAATCTATCGATACTAAAAATAGAAAAATATAGCGATAACAAATATATTTTTTATCTAAAATCCATTAACATCAAATATATCGATAGCAAAAATTTTTGAAACAAAATTTACCGATAATGAAACTTAACGATAAAACAAAATTTTAATATCGATAACAAGTATTTTCGATAGAAAATTTATAAATAACAGACACTTCCCATAATAAAGTTTAACCGATAACAAAAGTTAATTTATAAATTTTTGAATAAAAATTAGTCGATAACGAAAATTGTCTGTAAACAATTTGTCCATTAAAACAGTTTTATAAGTATAATATTTTTCGATAACAGTGATTTGCTATAGAAAATCGGCAGGCAACAATAGTTTTTCATGTCAAATCAATTGATAGCGATAATTTTCCAGAAAAAAATTTATTGATAGAAAATTTACCGATAGTAGTTTTTTTTTTAACAATTGATAACAAAAATTTCGCATGGAAAATATATCGATAACAAGAATTTTATATAGAAGATTTGCTTGACTTTATCATATTTTCTGTAGTAGGAAATCTGTAGATGACAAAAAATTTTCTATAGAAAAATTATGTATAACACAGACTTAACAAAATTGCCTATTGTAGCGCATGGGGTTCCAAAAGCCATATAAAAATTAAATAATCAAATTATATTCAACTTGTTAAAAGCATTATTATTCGAAAGATTTATGGGATCAAGCAATTTGGAAATCATAAAAACAAACACATTAAAACGCAATTCTGAATTTGTTTTAAATGCGAAATGAATTCACATGCACAGCAAAATCAAACTGCTGCCGCTTCTTCTGTGTCGTTTCCAAAAAAGGAATTCTAAACAAAATTAAATGAATTCAAATTTAAGCAAAACGATGCACACACAGAAAAATAAAATAATTAAAAATACAGAAATCTTCAATACAAGCTCGAAGCATAATAATAATTTTTCGTTAAATAACAAAATCTTAAATATGTACAATATGTTGTATGTATGTGTGTATGCAGGTAAAATAAACCAAAAATTGGGAATTTAATTATTTAAATGTTTCATTGAATGTGTGTGTGATCGATCCAAACTGTGCATGGCTGAGCTGCGAACATCGTCTGTCTTAAATTATGCACCGATTTAATTTCGCGTCTCTTTGAAGGAAAAATCAATTTAGCGTAGAAGAGCACCTGCTGTTTTTTTTTTTTTTTTTTTTTTATAGAAATTTATCATTTCTAATTAAAATGCAGACAATTTAAAAATTGGCATATTTATGTCAGTTGGATAATTAAACCGGACCAAGAAGGTCAAATAAAACACACAATAGTTTACACATTAAAATGAAGCCATAAATAAGCGAAAACTTACTAAGATATTATTTAAATAATTAATGATTCCGTTATATACATATTTTTATTGTTATTATTTTTTTGATTTTAAATAAATTAAATTATATACAATATATTAAAATTAAACTCATTAAAAATTCTTGCTTGTTACTGGCACCTCACAGTTTTAGGGTTTTAAAATAAATATTTAATAAAATTTTTTTTAACTACTTTTACAGTTTTTATATTTCGATAAGAAATCTTCACTATTTTTCATAAAACAAAATTTTATATTATAAATTTTACTCCATTTTCATTATATTCGATTTTATTTAATTTAATTTAATTTAATTTTCTACTGGATTTTCTATCGTTGGTACCACTTTTCAAACTTGGGCGCCATATGAATTCTATTGTTGGTGAGAAACCTGCCATCTGGCAACTTTAAGTGCTGCGCAGCGCATCAATTCACCCTGTTATTGTTATTGTTGTGCTCATCATTAAAAACACACAATCTATAATTTTGCACTGATAACTTTTCAATTAATTTAAAATATTTTATATGATTTTTGTTAAATTCTGCAGCCATTTTGATATAAACTAAAGGTTTTGATCTTGACTAAAAAGTGTTTCCCCCCAAAAAACAGTATTCAAAACACTTGGAAGCACACAAGCCAGCGATGCCAGACAATGAAAAAATTATTTGTAATGTTGAAGATTTCAGATTTTCAGAAAACAAATTATAAAGATGTCTTTTTATTTGTTTTGTAGCTGCCAGAAAAAAAGCGAGTGACTAAATCGACAAAATTTAAAAATCCATATTTCTTGGGGGACATTCACACCAGGCAATTTATTCAGCTCAGCTGATTAACTACTAGGCAGCGGGTTGAGGGGACCATAAGATGAGTACAGACTTGCTTGTACTTTCAATGCGTTCCACTTTCTTATTCGTAATCGGCAAAAAAAACCTGGCCGTGTGTAAATGTTTGTATACGATACCAGCAATAAGAATTGCTCAGTGTGAACCACTAAACGATTTCAAAATACACGTTTCGGTATCTTTCTTATCAATAAGAATTGAACAGTGTAAATTGTGAATTATTAAAAATAAAAGTTTCGATTATAACTTTGTGGATTGTTTTTGCAGCATCACAGTTGTTTTTTTTTCTGTTGTAGACTTCCCAGGCAACAGCTTGGCTCCACATTGTAAAATCACACAAATAAATCACACTGTTACGCTTTGCTGCCCATTTACTTACTTCTGGATGCGCCCAGCAATCATCCTTATTTTTTTATTTCCACCTTTAAAAATGTTCCACACAAAAATTTACTTAAGTTGTAGTTTATAAGAACCGATTAGGGGAATCCCTAAAATCAAACATGTATATGTCGTTGTGTTGTGTACAATGCGTTTTTTTCTCAAATCGATAAAAAATTTACGTGATCCGACTATAAATATCAAAAATTGAAGCAGTTGAAGAGTTTCGCGACTATAAAATTTTAATTTTTATTAAGTTTTTTCTCTCTCCTGAAAAGTTACTAAAGCGTTACTCAGGACCATTCCATATTAAGGTATCGATATATAGTAGTTATAAAAATGTTTCTGTATTTTCCAATCTAAAATGTACTCTTAGGTTGTTGTTGTTAAGAGAAAAACACCAATTTTGGAAATTACAACTTCTTGTGAATTAGAAGCAACTGACAAAATAATTTGTATTATGAATGGCAACTTTTGTCAGTTGCCAAGAAGTTATCGAATATCGTATTGTGACACATTAGCAGCCAAAAATAATGTCACCAATAACATTTTTTCTGTGAAAAGAAAATAAAAATTGAAATGCATTTCATCAGTTGAATAATTTTATAATTTTTTGAGGACGTAAAAGAAAATACTATATAAAACCCAGCATCAATTAGAAAGCAGTTAAGAGGCAGCTCTAAACTTGCCTGCATTAGAGTGTCAAATTGCTGGCCGATTATTATTTTTACTATTTCCAAATCTGAAAGTAATAAATTATTAATTTGTTGTGTTTAAAAGTAAATTACTGATTTTTTAACTACCACCAGATTTGCCTTAGAAACTTACACGGCAACCAAAAATTCCCGGTTGCCAGAATTGCTTAAAAAAAGCAACTGAGGCTGCCAGTTGCTGGCAGTAATAACTTTTTGGCAACTGGGAACGCCTCTGAAGTTCGGTTGCCATCGCTAATCGAGCCCTAAATAACAACAATTATTTATCATTTTTATAATATTTAAATACTCATTTAAAGACTGGAGCACTAGATCTTTTTCCCAAACCGGGCATGATATAAAATTTAAGCCAGTGATGGAAAACTCAGTTCTGCTATATATTAAATTACCCGCCAATTCTGAAAATTATATTATTGTACGATTCTAGTGATTTGATTAAAATGAAATATGCCCTGAAACACTTATTTTCTTTAAACAAAAATAAAAAACCTGACTTTAATGTTTTTGCACCTTTTTATTTATACAAATTTTTACATATCCTTAATATCTTCCATATTTGTCTTTCCCTAAACTGTTGCTGTTACTGCCCATATTATTGTTACTCAGCATTGAAGTCGATAGGCCATTAGAATTAGTGAAATTGCTGGAGGTATTCGTAAAGCTGTTTGCAGCACTACTGTAGCAGGGATTTTCATTTAAAACCGAACTAGATTGGGCAACGGTATAGACTTCATAGTCGATTATGGTGAAATTATAGTCGCCAAACAGGATTTCATTAGAGGCATTCGTGCCATCATACGAATGGGGTAAATTTGAATAGGAATCCATATTGGTGTTGCAGTTATTCGCTATTAGCAAATCAGCACCAGCCCCAAAAATGGGACCACAACTAAAATTGCAAGCAGACACTCGATTAAATAGTCCTTAAATTGCCGCAAAAAAAAATTAAAAACAAAAACTTACTCGGGATGGTAACAGATGGCATAAGGTTTTTTAACAATATCAAATTTTAACGGCGACTCAGCTGCGCCGGCATTAAGGGCAAACAGAAAAGCCCTTTCCGACTGAATGTAAACAACTTTACGCGAAGTTTTCGCCCAGGCCACGTCAGTAAAGCCGCCACTTATTTCACCGTGAGTGCCCTACATAGAAAAAAAGAAAAAATAAGGATTGTGAAAAGTGGTTTTCTATTGGCAACAAATATGTATGTATGTGTGTACCAAACATATAACAAAACAAGGTGCTATGCCATCGCAGTATCGATGAAAGGCTGTGGAGGCAAAACCGTGAGTAGAAGCTCGATACAATAAACGCCAAGACTGTTTGGCGCAGCCATACCTTGAGCAAAAAAAAAAAAAAAAAAGAAGGAAAACTCAGTTTGTTAACAACGTATTGCCTAAATAATTCTTACCAATTATTTAAAACGCTTTGCAAGTGCAACTTTTCGTTTCGCAGTATCTGCGAACCAGGAAACATATTAACGGTTAGCCGGGGTTGCAATCTTTTATCGCTCTCATTCTTGGCACTGAAGCTGCCACCGGCGCCCATACCCAACATATTACTGCCAATGCCATTACCACCGACTCCAATCATGGCGGCGCCGGTATGAAGGCCCGCTTTATTATTTGAATTTTGTAAAGCTGCATAACGGTAACGCTCTAAGGAAAGTTCCATTGGCACGGCCCCAGTCGGTTCGACTTCCTCAGCAAACACCTGACTATCGATGAGTAGCAGACGCACGTGGCACATCACACCCTGCAGTTGTTGGCAAACGCGGGCGCGTTCCTCTTCGCTCCAATGAGCCGTGGGCTGGGTAACGCCAGCATGGTTTTTCGCCCAGGCTAAAACGCAACGCCACACATCTTCTTCCTCCAGACAAAACTTGAAGCAACAGAAATTTTAATTGTAACTCGTATACAAATGTATGTATTTATGTATTTATGTACATGATGCAAACTTACATAGTCCGATGATATCAACTTGATTAAGGCTTCCTTTTTCAAGTTCAAAAAAGCATTCGTTTTGACGCACTCATTGGCGTTCTCGCCCACATAGATTATGCAGCGCTCCATAAATGAGGCGGCGCATTTGGCACCTTGAAATTTTCGGAAAAAATCTCATTAAACCATAAAGAAGAATTTATGTATGTATGTGTGTATGTATGTATGTATATTGTTCAATATAGTGTCGGAAAAAGATATGTATGTACCTATTTATTATTACATATCGTGGGCTAAAATGCAAAACTACCAAACCAATTACATATCATGCAATTTGCTCTAATAGTTTTGTATTTTGATGTATAAAAAATCGTGTTCATGCTTTTTGTTAATTGCGGTGTTTTGCATTTCAGCCAACTATAAGTACTTCAATAAGTATCGTAGAGAATGGACGCGGCAACGAAGTTCATGTGCCCCAGGTGGTATTTGAAAGTTGTCTCTGTAAATAGACGTACGTGACATATGGCTGGATTTAAGAAGTGCACCGCTAAACATTAAGGTTATGGCCGACAAATCAGTTGCACAGTGCGTGTGATATGCAAAACACTGGACGGAAAAACAGCAACAGCACGGCTGCTCACACTTAAGGAATAATTATGAAGACGCGAGAGTCAGTGTTCAATCCAGAGCTGATTTACAACTAACCCTTGAAATATATTGTATGATTAGAGTTTTATCTCCCCCTGGGGACAGGTTAAGCGTTGACTACTTATACACAGTCAGGGCACTCTGTTTTTCGGTGTATAGGGGGGAATGGGTTTCCTCTCTTGGGGAAAAGTATAAAACACATAGATTATATAGCCCGAGTTCTTTAGCAAAGGGCTTTATGATTTGTGTCGTGCAGCATATTATGAGTAATTTGCTACCTGTGTGAGGCTTGCCAGCCACATGGGAGCGCTAGTGAACCGTGGAGTTGGTCTAGATAAGGTCGTCATGACAGGTGCTGGCATAAAATCAATTACAAATCTGTGGAGTTTTATCACAATAGCTTAAGTCAAGGCAAGAAGAAAATAAATTTTTGGCATATATTTCCATGAAAAACTGCATTTAATAATAAATGTTGTTAAATCGAAATTACAACAAACATTCATTAATAATACGAAAAAGAATTTTGCCAAATAGAACATGTAATATTTCCTCAATTTAAAAATAAATTAGATTCACTTTTTTCTATTTTAAAATTCGACTTAACACGTTGTGATAAAATGCCACAGATATTTTGGAGTCTTTTTAGATTTTCAGTTTCAAATATTTAATAAATTATTTACATGTACGTCTATATAATGGGGCATAATAAGTGGGGAACAGTGTTGCCGCTGTAGTACAACGTAACAATGAGCGCTGCAAGCTGTCAAAAGTTAAAAACGGCTGTTTTAAAGGCAAATGCACAGAATGAGTAGTTGGAATAGTCGCTGTAGTAGAAGCTGAAGCCCTATATTTTAAATATTGAACTTTATCGCTCGACCATATACTGCTGGCTGATTGTCAAAATAAATTTTTTTTCCATTAATAATTGAAAACGAACAACTAGAGTCACCCTGTTTTTGTATAAAGTATTACATCAAATATGTAAAAAACTAGTTTAATATATCTGAAGAGATGGAAATATGTTTTGTTTAATTATTTAATACATATTATGTTAAATAAAAATAGTTTTTAAAGAGATTATATGGCAGCCACTGCAATATTTTGTTCGCATTTTTTCCGGCAGCGCTTTATTCTGTTCAGCTTTTATTATCAATTTATAAAGGAAATTTTCAATTTTTAAAGTTAATTTTCTGTGCTTTTTATAAATTTTACTTTTCCAAGATATTTACAACGAACAAAACCTTTCCATCGCTGTTATAAAAGGTGTTTGTCTTTGCTATGGCATCACTTTACTGTACGAGAATATGGCATCTCAACGGCAGTTGCTTTAAGAAGCGTCAGCCAAATGCTAGTTTTTTATGGAAATATTAATTAAATATATATAGAATAAAGTTTTATGTGATTAAAATATAAAATTGGGTGATTAATAGACGGAGCAGATATTGTGAAAAGAGTATCGGCTGTGAGGCGTTTAATCAGTTGCAAATTATGAAAAAAGTTGTGGTGGTGCAAAGCGGCAAAAGCCTCAGTCACAGGCGTTAATTTTTTTATTAGTTTGGTAAATTTAAGGTGGAAACGTAAAAGTTATAAATAAAAAGAGTTACAAATATAAAAGTAAAATATAAAGAAATATACAAAGTGTGTGATAGAAATCAGTTTTAAAAACGATTCGTTTTTACAAAAAAAAAAAAAAAAAAAAATAAAGAAATGTGCAATCAACAACTTTTAATCCAAAATTCATAAAAAAATATAAATCTTCCGTTCAATTCTGATTGTATTTTATAGAATAGTTGGGTTTTCAAAAGACAGTCATCAAATATTTTATCTACAAATTTGTTTTGAAATCGATACTTGCCCATCACATCTTTTGAAAACGACCTGTTTTTAACAAACTGCAGTTTCCATCACGTTACCTGATATTTTTTTAAATAATGAAAACAAAATATATGAAATAAAATAAAGAAACGTTGTTTATGAAGGTGTGATGATTGAAAAACGTTCGATTTTAAAAACATTTTGTGGACAAGTTTTTGATAATTCCCTTCTAAATACCCAAACCGTTACATAAATTGCAAACAAAATGGAATTAATAATCGTGAATGGAAAATCTGTAAAGAATTCCATATGTACAAGGTAAGTACATACTACAAGTTCTTAAAAATTTTAAAAGCATTTTTCTAATAATTATAATGTACATACATATACATATGTTGCAGCTGATGTATAATTTTTCATTAAAGTATTTACGCAAAAGATAGAAAACTGTTCTAGAAAAGTAAATAGAAAATAATATTGACATGATATTAACTTGAGTTAAATAGTTCAGGAGTACGTATCAAGATTAACTCCTATTCGGCCATGTCACAGAACAATATTTTGGTTGTTCTGAAAAGGAAAACATTTTTCGGAATGAAAACATGTTTAACAAATAAAATTAATCCCATTCAAGTTATTAAAACTGATTTTTATTCCGATAAGTATTTGCCATTTTCGTTTTCTGAGAAACTAAAATCCTCATTGAGTTCCATTCTCGAAAGTCAGAAACCGTGTCACAGGATGTTCTGTATGTATGTATGTATTTTGTTTGAGTTAAGTCCCAAATTATAAAATTTCACTTCTGAACTACTTATGTACATCCTAAGGGGGGCTAAAACATTAAAAATGCAGACAGCTGCTCTCTCAGTTTTGATTGAAAAACTTTTCTTTTAATGCTTTTGCGACCCTGCATAATTATTGAGAAAAATTACAAGATATTTGACAAATATGCGTGTTGAAATATTTCTTATATTTAACTTCCAATTAAGAGCAATGTTTCTTGACATGCGTTTCTTCCCACCAGGTTCCTGAGATTTACAATTTTTCTCTTAAATAAATTATGAAACGTGCATCTTTATTTCATAATTAAGAATAACTTATAATATTTATTTGGACACGATGAAGGAAATAGTTTTTCTGTTCTGCTTTTGCTAGAATCAAATTTGTCCAGCCTATTATTCAAACAACTTATACAAAGATTAATATCGTTCCTATTGTTGCAACTTCCAAATTTGTTCTATACAAACTGATTACAATGAATTCACAAATTTAACTTCTATAATTCCTTATTGTTACTGTATTTAAAAAAAAAACTTTGCTCTTGACTTATTTTATATTTCAACTCAAAAAGCAAATATTGGGGAATTCATAAATACCATTGGGTAGCGTTTTTATTTTTGTCATCAATCCGTATAGATATAAAACATAAAATTTATACAAAAATTTCTTAGCAACCTGAGGTTTTTAGGGATATTTTTGCAGTATGATGTGAAAACAAAACTCTAGTTATTTGTTAAATTTATAAATTATACTTAAACTTAAGGTAGGCAGTATTTACTACTTAATAGCTCCCAAACGCCGAACCGCCACAGTTAATGGAACATTTTTTGGGCCTCTAACACCTAACCTCAATCTTTCGAGGGGCTAACATTTTGTATAAGAGTAATATTATCGCCTTTTAGCATAATGCGGCCCAGATTTTTACGCGTTCTTGTCTTCACCCAGACCTCTTCGGCGTCGTCCAATACCAGATTCATGTATTCATCGAAACCCACAATGTGCCCCTCTAAGCGCAAATTGACATTCTCAAACAGCCACACTTGTACGCGGGAACGATTTTGTAAATAACGAAAAATCAGGTTAATGGGTTGAACCATCACCTTCTGAACCTTAGTGTTGCCTTTAAAGGACATTTTGCGGCAGCTGTTGTTGCGGAATTCTCAATTGTTCTATAAAATATTTTAATATTTCTACTAAATCGAAACGTTTGTAAACCGGCGTCTGTTTTCTTAACACCACCAAAAAATTATGGCTGTCAAGCAACATGTCAAACAGAGACGTCATTCGCTGGCGAAGCGTGTTTAGTACTAAAGAGATGTGTTTAGTGAGTATAACGTGTTTAACGGTTGATGTCTATGCTAATAAAACCTTTAGTATTTAATTTAAATCTATCTGCCCTAAAATATGGAGCAGTTCAATAAAATGTACAAAAATTGCTTCAAAGCATGACTTGATTATATGGAAAATCCTTCTTAAAACTATTCAAATTAGCAGAAAATAGTGCTGACCTCAATTTTTGAAAAATGCACATTGAACTTACTCGCTTTTTCATGTATTTCCATGACCGCTGTTAGAAACGTACAAGCATTATCCACTGACAAGGTGGCAATGACATGATCCTCACAGGCTGATCTAAGTTCACAGCAACCCATGTCCTGGGCCAAAGTCATCATTTCGAAAACTCGTGAATCCTGTAGTAAAATCTAAGAAACAACGATTCATCAGTTTTCAAACAGTATCGACACCACGAAAAAAAACAAAAACTACCTTCGCTGTGTAGACGTAAAGCACAAACTGACGTAAGACTTCAGGGTGAACATGGGGTAGGCGGACTGGTGTTGGTGTGCCAGGAGCTGCTGGTGATACCGAACATCCAGGTATACGACACAGCTCGCCACGTTTGTTGGTCTTAAAACTCTTACAGCTGTTGAATAACATATTATTGTTAATAATTGTTTAATTACAAAGAATTTGTTGATCTTTTAAATATCTGGCAATTAATTGTTAAGTGTTTGTATGGGAGTGTATATCTATATGTATAAAATAGTAATAGGTACTAGCAAGGGAGGGGAGGGTGTCACAAATTGGCCGCCCCAATAATGGCTTAACAAATAACTGCGTCAATTGTAAAGCAATTTTAAAAAATCTTTCTGTATATGGATGAGTTACATTTTTTTTTTGAGCGGGGAGGGATGGTGTAACAAAACACACCGGGTTAATCTAGTTTACTTATAACTTGCATTTTTAGGTTGAACTCTAATTGGCAAAATTATACTTAACAAAAATTTTAATTAATGCATGAAACTGAATAAAAACAAACAACAATATTGCAGATAAATAAATAAAAAAAAATTGAAAAAAAATATTTCTAAAAAATCTTAAAGTATAGAAACAGAATAAAAAAATAAAAGCAAATAAAATAGAATAGAAAATACTAAAAAAATAAAATAATAATATAACTATAAAAACAATTAAATAGAATAAAGTAAAATAAAATATAAAACAATATCAATTAAAATAAAGTGAAACAAAATAAAACTTAAATCAAACAAAGTAAAATAAAATAAAACAAATTAAAATAGTGTAAAATTAAGTAAAAATAAGCAAAATTTAATTTAATAAAATCAAATAAATTTTAAAAAAGTGTAAGAGAGTGAAATAGACCATAAAAAAATAAAAATAAAAACAGAAACTAAAAAAAATATAACACAACTTAAAATAAAATGATACTTATATTATTAAATGAAATAAAATACATAAAATAAAACGCTATAAGGTAAAATAAAAAATTAAATAAAACAAAATGAAATAAAATAAAGTAAAGTATAATAAACGAAAATAAAACAGCAGCAAATTATATAACACAGAATCTACCAAAATAGAACATAACAGAAGAAAATCAAAAATAACACCAAATAAAGTAAAGAAAACCCAAATAAATTTAATGAAATAAAATAAAAGAAAATCAAATAAAATATAAAAAGGAAATAAAATATAAAAATAACATAAAATATAAAACAATAATAAACAAACAAATGAAATATAAAAATAAAACTAAATAGAAATATAAAATAAAATATAAAAAGAAACTAAAATATTTTTTTTTTTTTTTTTTTTTTAATATTGTTTTATTTACGATCTATTTTACAATTAAAATAATAAGCAAATTTCATGACTCTTAAATAACAACATAAAAATAAAAATAAAATAATATATAAAAATAACATTAAATATAAAACAATAATAAAAAACAAATAAAACATAAAAATATAACAAAATATAAAAATGAAGTAAAACATAAAAATAAAATTAAATATAAAAATATAATTAAATATAAAAATAACATAAAATATAAAACAATAATAAAAAATAAATAAAACATAAAAATAAAACAAAATATAAAAATGAAGTAAAATATAAAAATAAAATAAAGTGAAATACAATATAAAAATAAAGTAAAATATAAAAATGAAATAAAATATAAAAGTAACATAAAATATAAGACAATAATAAAAAAAACAAATGAAATATAAAAATAAAACAAAATAGAAATATAAAATAAAATATAAAAATAAACTAAAATATAAAAATAAAATAATATATAAAAATAACATTAAATATAAAACAACAATAAAAAACAAATAAAACATAAAAATATAACAAAATATAAAAATGAAGTAAAACATAAAAATAAAATTAAATATAAAAATATAATTAAATATAAAAATAACATAAAATATAAAACAATAATAAAAAATAAATAAAACATAAAAATAAAACAAAATATAAAAATGAAGTAAAATATAAAAATAAAATAAAGTAAAATACAATATAAAAATAAAGTAAAATATAAAAATAAAACAAAAAATATAAAAATAACATTAAATATAAAACAATAATGAAAAACAAATTAAACATAAAACAAAAAACAAAATATAAAAATGAAGTAAAACATAAAAATAAAATTAAATATAAAAATAAAGTAATATATAAAAAAAACATTAAATATAAAACAATAATAAAAAAACAAATAAAACATAAAAATATAACAAAATATAAAAATGAAGTAAAACATAAAAATAGAATTAAATATAAAAATAACATAAAATGTAAAACAATAATAAAATATAAATAAAACATAAAAATAAAACAAAATATAAAAATGAAGTAAAATATAAAAATGAAGTAAAATATAAAAATGAAGTAAAATATAAAAATAAAGTAAAATATAAAAATAAAATAAAATATAAAAATAAAAATACATAAAATTAAAATATTAAATAAATGAAACAAAATATAACGAAAAAAAATTAAATAAAATGAAATAAGAGACATTAAATAGTAATTAACATAAAAAGTAATTAAAACTCAGAAAGTAAACAAAACAAAGTTCAATTTAATAAGAAATAGATAAAAATATTAAAATGAAAATAAAGTGTTTAAACAATTCAAATTTTCTTGCTGTTTTTCAACTGGTGAATAGTTATAATAAAATTAATTAATCTTGTTGCCGTTCAAAAAGCACACAAAACACATACATGACAATGTTGCCAACAAAATACCACAAAGATTGCTACCACGGTCACTCATCATTCCAGTCATTGTTGCAACATTTAATGAATCATTAATTTTCTTAACACTTTGCAGGCCTGAGTTTCAAAGAACTTCCTAACAACGTTCGCGGCTCCAATATTCTTTTTAAACGCTTTAATATGGTCTCAAATTTACACTTGATTATTGAGTAGACAACAGCTACGGAAACATCGTTATGAAGGCAGTTCTTTTTCTTTTCTTTCCGTCCTCTTGTGTTTGCAACTGCCCCATTAAATATTGTGGCTTTTTAATAAATTAAATTGCAACACGCATTTGTACTAAGTTCTTGTCTCTCATAACAATTAATACATGCCGCTGTAAATGAAAACTCCTATTTGTAATAGAAGTATGAACAAATTTATGCTCATGTTGTTTGGCAAAAATAAAAACAAAACCCAACTTGCCGCAAAACATGCAAACTGATTTAATTGTAAAAACTCTGGGCCGATAAACAACAAGCAACTACTGGGTGAACATGCACAACAAAACTCTTCTTGACTGGCGTTGAGCAACAGCTCATTGTCAGTTATGCAACCGCAAATGCAAAAACACTCTTAATATAAAAATAAAAAAAGTTTTTGCTCTTTAATGACTGAGGAATGTTGGCCGAAACACAAAAAAAATTATAATAAAACTCACCGGGCCATCATTATGATGCGATGGGCATAAATACGTTCCTCCTCACGACCACATATGAACACCACATCGGCGCTGTCCTGATCTTCGGAGAGTCTTTGCAAATCATCAATGAGTTGTGGCAGGCCGGCTACAGATTGGCCGTCGCATATTAAAGAGGTGGGACAGGGGGGCGGTACACGTGTTCCCATTGTTGTTTCAAGCTATTTTTCCTTTTTTTTTTACTTTTTAAAAGCAAAACCAACGTTTTTAATTTCCCTCTTTATGTTTTAAAATGCAATTTTCTTTTCTTAAGTTCCTGTCTTAAGTCTTTTGTTTTATATCTTCAACAAACTCAAGTCTGTTGCTCAAGTCTTTGCCGAATTCACACGTGTTTTGTTTTTCCTTTTAATTACAAACAAAAACTGAACTGTTTAAGCCCCAACAACCACAAACCACAATCATGACCACAAAATCAGCCTAAACTTAAAATAAAAAACAAAAACAATTTATGTACAATATGTTTACAAACAATTTAAAACAAAAAAACACATTTTTCCCCCAAAACATCTGTTGAATGTTTTTTTGTTTTGTTTATTTGTTTTGGAGTAGCCTCTCTTCTCAACAATTCCGTTGCAAGTTCGCTCTCTCCGCTTGTTAACACTCTCTTAACGAAAACACTTCTGGTAAACAAAACATGAAAAAATACAACCGAAAATATTTCACGTCAACAGTACGCCGGAAAAGTCTTCAAACAAACCAAATATTAGTAAATGCTCAGGTTTTTCTGAATGTTAAACTAGTATTTTTTTCAGCTATTTGCTGAAAACTTTCATTACCTATAACTTTTTTACCAAATTTATTTTGTTATCGCTAATTTTTTTTATCGCAAATATTTGCCAGCAATAAATTGTCTATGCAAAATATTTTTGTTAACCATGAAGTTTCGATACACAATTCCAGAAAAATTTTCTATACAAGAGTTTTATTATTGATTGAATTTTACTGAAAGTGTTAGTAGTCGATAAACTTTCTATAGAACATTTTTGTTGCTGTTGAATTTTCCTTAGAAAGTTGTTGTTGCCTATAAATTTTCTATGTAAAAAAAGTTTTCTGTCAACATTTTTTAAGAACAAATTTTTTAGAAAACTATTTTGGTCCACGATACATTTCCTGCGGAAAATGTTTATTAATGCTAAATTTACTGTTTGTTATTCTTAAATTTTGAATAGAAAATTTTTGTTATCGATAAAATTTTCGTTATATATTTATATTAATTGCAGAAAATTTATCTAAGTCAAGTTTTTCTTATTGAACAATTTTTGATTGATTAATATTTTTTTTTCTATGAAGAATTTTGTTAACCGATGAAAATTGTTTTGCAAAGTTTTTGGTTATGACACATTTTTCGTAAAAAATATTTTTTCCTGACGATAAACATTTGGTAGAAAGGGTTTCTGGTCGATAAATTATTTCCCATCGATAAGTTTTGTATGGAAAATTTTTCTTTTCTGTATTCCCATAAAAGAAATTTTTTTATCTATAACATTTTTATGAAAAATATCATCGACAAAATTTCTATAAAAACAGAACATTTTTTTTACTGATAAGTTGACAAATTTTTATTATCGATAAATATGCCATAAAAAACTTTTTCGCGCTGATGAATTGTTGTCGATAAATTGTGTATAGAAAACTCTTGTTATCCATAAGTTTTCCATCAAAAGTTTTTGGTGTCGATAAGTTTTGTACAGGAAGTGACTGTTATCGATAAATTCGTTTAAGAAAATTTTTTGTTATTGACAAATATTTATAACAAATGCTTTTTTATCGATAACGTTTCTGTGCAATATTTTTTGTTATTGATAAATATTCTAATACAAAAATTTTATTATCGATAAATTTTCATTAAACAATTTTTATTATCGATAAATTTTCTTTATAATGCTTTTGTTGATTAATTTTCTACAGAAAATTTTTCCTTATTGACAAATTTTCGACCAGAGCTTTTGGCCATCGAAAAATGTGCTATAAAAATATTTTTTTTATCGATAAATTTCTCATTAAAAGTTTAACGATAGAAGTATCGACAAACTTTTTATTGAATATATTTCTTATTGATGTACTTTTTACTGAAAATATTTTTCATCAAAAAACTTTCTATACAAATTTTCTTTTGTTGATAATTTTTTTGGGGAAATTCACATTTTTCTCATTAAAAGTTTTTGCTATCGATAAACTTTTTATTGAATATATTTGTTATTGATGTACTTTTTTTGAAACTATTTGTCATCAATAAATTTTCTGCAGAAAATTTCTTTTGTTGATAATTTTTTTTTAGGAAGTTCATATTTTTCTCACTTAAAGTTTTTGCTATCCATAAACTTTCCATTGTTATATATGTATTTGTTATCGATCTTTTGTTGATAATGTTTTTTTTTAGGAAATTCATGTTTTTAAAAAATCTTCCTTTTCTTTGACAAATAAATAAATATCTTCTGATAAAATGTTGGTTTCGAATAAATTTCTCTGTTACAGTTTGCTAAATTCTTAAATACTGAACTTTTCTGTCTGAAAACTTTTCTTTGACACTGTATAGCACGCGCTTTTTTTCATACAAACTGGTTTTGTGTTACAAAAAAAAAAAAAAACAAAATGAATTAAACAAAATTCATTTGGACACCACGAAAATTTCTATACACCATTAACTCGTCATTCAGTAAACTTTCTGAACTTTACTTTGTTCCAGAGACTTTTAATTCAGCTTTTTAGTTTATTTAACAATAAATTAAACATAAATTTTTAATTGGCAGTTGATGGTTTGCTTTGCCTGATTTATTTATGTGTTTTATTTGAATTTGTTTTACAAAAAAAAAAATTTCTTGCCACTTTTAGGCAGCGGAATGGTAAATTTTTTTGAACTTGTTTTAGCTCTCGCGTTTTTTATCAGACTGATGGTGGCTGTTGGCTGCTGCCTGTTGTTGAACTATTCAGCTTCGCGCTTCATTCGCAGCTTAAGGCAGGAAAGGAATTTGAGTTTGTTTTTTTTCCTTTTGGGTTTTGTTTCTTCTTTCTTATTTTGAATGTCTTTGGCAACTATAAATGTTTTAATAGGTATTTATGTAACTTATAGAAAGACTTTGTGGCAGAAAAGAATTTTCGGCTCACGTTTACAGCCTATTTTAAGGCTTTAAAGGAAACTCCATTTCATGTTGCCAAGAATGTTAAGCTGCAGAATAAAAAGACAAACTTGCAACCCAGTGTGTAAGTTCATTGTTAATGGCATCCTCTCACTGGGAAGTCCAAGCAATACAACTGTGCAAACTGCAGAAATGCAAATTCAATGGTCCTCGCCCGCCTGTGTGGGTGTGTGTGTGTGTGAGTGTTTTATTAACAATTGTTATCAGTCATTATGACACCAGCTTTTCCACTTGCTTTCAACAAATTTGCTGTTTTTTTTTTTGCAAAATATTATTTTTCTTTGATTTTGTATTACAATTGTTGACTGCAAATGAAATTCGATTTTTTTCTGGTAAAAATAACGATAAAACTTAATTACTTTTTCATCACTTGACAATTTTTATGTTGTATGTTTTTTTTTTTTGTTATGGGAGGCAGCTTAAAAGCAGACGAGAGAAACTGTTAACAGATGATAAAAGTGACAACAAAAATGAAAATTATTTCATTTGATTGTGTGAAACGTAAATGAGATGATAAAGGAAGTTTTGACTTTGTTCGCGCTTGGTAACAACTTTAGTGACGCGTGCATAAAGGATGGAAATATGGAAACCAATATGTGTCTCTCTGTACATATAGATTAAGCAAGGAAAGCACAGTGATCAACAACAGCGAAATAGCTAAGCAACAAAAGCAATTTCAAGAACTCACAGCGGAATTCAATATACAGAAAGTTTCTCAGTAAAATTAACATTTAAAAAAATAATATTACAAAATAAAAACACAAATTTAGCTCATGACAGTGGCGTGAAAGTGGGTGGCAAAATAACGTATACAAAATTTGTGTTCACAGTAAAAACTTAAATCTTATGCAGAAGTATTTAAAGAGTTTTTGAATAAACATTAAATCGCAAAATTTCTTAATGGAAAATTTGTTTAGGATATTTTTATATTAAATTTTTTAACTTCGCAGGACTTTGCAAACATTTTTGTGGAAAAGTTAAAGCCGTTAGTGGTCGCTGAAGGATATATTTGAATAATTGGCCAATGTTTGCAGTGGCAGGTTTTTACAACAGGAAATTCAATAAACTAAATATCTCTAAAACCAATTAACGTGAATCTTTAACACATTAATTTTTCTGCAACTATAATTTTGCAAATAATGTTATTTTTCTTCATTTATAGATAAAAATACTTAAATTCTTTCAACTAATAAGAAAATTAATACATATGTACTATATTTTTATCATCACTTCTTCTTTAGTTAGTTTATTCCACTGTGCCTAACCATTGACTTGATAATGGATTCTTGTTACTGTTTTTTTATTTGATTTTTACTTAAAAAAAAAATTTGAATTTTTTTTAGCTCCACTGTGCTTACACAAAATTAATTTAATGAAAAGCAAAAAGTAAATGATTGAATTTAATTTTACTCATCATTTTTTGTCTGTATGCAGGTATGCATGCGTTTTATGTAGTTTTTGCTCCACTGTGTTTATAAAAATTTAATTTTTACGATTCTGATATTTTTTATTTTAAATGACAATATACATAAGTCTATAAAATATAATTTTCTTATGATTTGTCCCACTGTACTTTTATGCATAAGCAAAGTTTAAAATAAAAACAGAAAATATTTAACAATTGTGTTAAGTAAAATTAAAACCAAAATGTTTTGGCAAAATAAAAATAACATTTTATATGAGGCGTGCCACTGTGCAACACCCACTGTGCTTTTCTTTAAATAACAAAATTTATATATTGTGCGTAAGCATTTTAACAATTTTGTGTATTATGCTAATTAATATGTGCAACATTTTAGTGGTTTTGCTCCACCGTGAGTTGTTGATCAAAATACAATCAAAAGACTCAACAAACAGAAAGTGCAGAAAGAGTAAATTTTTTTTGCAATATTTTTTTTTTTTTATTGTATAATTTTGTGTTCACAAAATTCGTTTAAATTTACATTTGCCACCCACCAACATACACAATTTCCCGCCTGCACATACACACATACATTCACACAAACACGCATTGGAACTTATAGTGGCCACCACTCAGACCCACAGTTCCAAATACAAGTTCGTTGTTTGTTAAATGCAAGAGAATGTTGATTTCCAACACTTCTTTTGTCTTGTATGTTGACGATGCGATATCAATTGCCTGGCACAGTGGTGACGGCAACATGTTAAGATTTTTCTTGCCTACACAGTGAGTGTTTTTTCTTGATAAAATTAATCTATAATGTGCACAGGGACTTAATAAAAATTATCTAAAACATCGTGAACGATAAAAAAAAGGCAAAAGCGGGAAGCAGCAGAAATACTGTTCGAACAGGGAATAGAAATTCCCCCACAGGAATATGCGCTTCAGCCCAGTAGTTCGTTCCAGCTACACTTGCAGTAGATTTGAGATCTTGTTGTATTATTCGATGAAATATTATGAAAATGATGGGAAAAAATGGAAAAAATATTGTATTCAAAAAAAAAAACGGGACATTATTAATTCACAACTGCTGGGCAGTACTTGTTGGGTCTGTCATCTGTATGAAAATCAACACTGTTGCAGCAGTGCATGCACGTTCATGGTATTTGTGTTAAAGAAGCAACCAACAAAATATAAAAGAAATTGAAAACAAACTTCTTTGTCCGTTACAATTCAGAGACACAATTAAATCTGAGAAGATTTACAAACAACTTCGCCCCAACAGCAGCAATAACATTAACAAATAACGACTTTTATATGAATAACACTCTCGTACAACGGCAGCAAAACACACATGCCTCAAAACCGGGCTCAGCTGCAGTCACTTCCTCCCAAACCCCACCCCTACACACACATACACACACGTCACCACATTGAGCGAAGTAACAGGAATGTGATAAAATTTGATTGTCATGTGTTACAATAAGATTTAATATTTCATCAATTATCTGTGGGTTTTGTGATATGAGAAGGATTTATGTAAATAACGAACAAAATATAACGACAAATAAATGAAATTTACAAAAACTATAGCCGCACACGATGGTACAGTGGTTAACAAAAAGTTAAGTAAATAAGTAATTAAACATAAATTTCGGGAAATATTTAACACAAAGTTTGTTCTATGGCTTCGTCATAAGACTGTTTCAGTCTGGGATACTCAATTGCCGCATAAAATAATTTACGTACAACAGATCCGTCTTAACACTATTTCAAGCCTGGCATCTCTACATGCATTCATGCTGCTGGTGTTGATTGTTCGTTTTTGAGCGTAAACAATTTTCCCTTCCGGCTTCATTGTGACCATATTTAAACTCTTAAATCTAATAGCATTGCCTGAACATGTATTATTGCGTAAAGCTGAACCTGAAATCAGTGATTTTAAGGAACGAGTTTCATAGGCACACTGTGACCTAGTTTTGCTACTAAATTACATTGATTTTACATTCCAGATTTCGAAAGTTTTATATGGTCACACAGGTCGTCTAGAGCTCTTAAAGCTTTGGGAACACTTGCCAGCTTTCTGTGTTTTGAAGATCGCTGTTATAAACCAAAAAAGTGGTTTCAAAAATTTTAAAAATTTCCCATATTTAACTAGAATTTGGAAAGGCTAAAAATTTACTCAACTCTTTCTTTATATTTCACAAAAATCTCTAACGTGTTCTTAAATGTTTTTTCATAAAATTAATGCTAGAAATTGTTTGTCATATAAATTATGTACATTCCTATTTTCATCCGACAAATAATGTCTGCATATATTAAGTGTTTTTTATTTCATATTTATTTTTTTGTTTAAAAAGAAAAACAAAACACATCAAAATTTATATTCTATATTTTAATATAAAATAGCAAGTAAAAGTTTTGTCGCCCGACAAAATGTTCATCCAATAATTATATTTAAATTTTGCACACGAAATTTATATATAAATATATAAAATGCTGTAGAAAGAATTTAAGATAAAAAAAACTTGAGGAATTTCGGTTTTTTTTAAACTTTATTTAGTTTTAGCTAAAAAAATGTTTACAAAATTCTATCAGATTTTGCTGGAAATGTATATTTTTTAAATATTATTGCAGGGCAAATTTTAATTTTTAAAATTTATGGTCGCACAATATATATTGTAAATATATATATATAATTCATAATTAATTAATTTAATTATATTATAATTAATTAAAGCCTAATTTGGCTCTAAAGCCAAATCAATTTTAATTTTGTTTGAACAATTCACAGAATTGCGGGATAAAAATTATATTTTATTTTTTTTCTGTTCAATATTAAGAAAACAAAGAAAATTATAAATATAATAAAAATTATAAATATAATAAAAATGATAAATATAATAAAAATTATATTTCTAAAAAAAAAAAAAAAACAATCATCCGACAAATTTTGGCCAAAAAATATTTTCCTCTCTTTTCAAGATGCATTCATTCTTCAAGTCATTCTATTTTCTACTTTTCTTGGCTTAAATAATTTTGCTAATTTTATAAGAAAATTTCTACAAAACATTGACCAACCGACCACATCTCTCTCATCCAAAGTGCCTCAAGTTTGCCATAAAAACAAAAATTAAATCTTAAAGAGTTATTGAAACGATTAAGAGTTTTCTTGCTGCTAAAATATTTCTTGCATAAATTTCGTAATCAAAGAACAGCTTTTCCTCAACTGGTAAATCAAAGTTTATGCGTAAATTATTTGCACAAAAAAAAAAAACAACAAAAACAAAAAAATTTACATTTCTTTTATAGTTTGTTTTTCTCAGTTTAAAGTTGCTGGCTGCCATAATGTCAATAATATTCCAGCATTATGACAATGAAAAGAAAGTATGCAAATATTGAGGGAACAAAAAGCGAAATACTGACAAAAGCGAAATATTGATAAAAAAAAAAAAAACTATAACCCATCTGTCTCCTGCATACAAAACACAAATGCGTTAATAATGACTTTTTCATTACGATGGTGGGGAAGGGGGTTTTGTTTTTTTGTGGGAAACATTTTTCTTTTTGTATTTTTGTCAACAGACTGGTCAAAACAAATAACAAATGAAAATGTGAAAATGATAACGCTTATTAAGTAGGGAGGGTGTAAACTGAGGCTGATGCTGCTGCTGGCGCTGGCGCTGGTTTGGGGGGTGATAATGCCGGCAATTCACAGCCACTCAGCATGAGACTGCCAACAACAACAATTCGCCAGCAAGCAACAGTGCAAGACACAAGCCACTGCAAGTAACACACACACACATACATACATACGTGATTAATAATATTGCTGCTTAATAACCCAACAAACACTTGAGCCAACTACATGTGCAACTCAACGCACCCAACTATGGCCGGCCTGGCATATTAATCTCTATGTGTCAGACATTCTTTATTTCTCTTCATTCGCCGGCCATAAGTCTTTTCAACAAATTTTATTATTCAATTTTTAATTAACCCACCAGTCTTTTAATAATTCCATTTTTTTTTTTTGCCTGCAACTTGACAAATGAGTTCGTTTCGTTGGCGTAATGAATTGACAAAAACTTGTAAAACAAAATATTACCTTTCAAAGCAGGGGCTATACAAACGGCTTAAACACGATTTCACGCCAATGATTTATTCACTATTTGATGTGTTAAATGTGGCACTTAATGTTGGATGAATTACATGTACCAGAAGGCGCAAGTGGTGTAAATGTAAAGCTGAAGATGAGTGGCATATGGCCACATACATACGTGAATGGAAATTTTTTCAAATGTGTGCACGAATGTATTCATATGTATGAATGTATGTGTGTTTGTGTATATTTTCAAGTCTTTTCAATTATGTATGTAAATTCAGTTGTAACGGAAAAATAATGAGACTTTGGACAAGTCTGGCTGAGCAGTGACACTTCCACTTCCACTTGGCACTTGATTTCTTTTTTTAAAATTAATTTTGTTAAGTTTGTTAAAGAAATTTAAGATTTAGAAATTTATTAATAAAATGAACATACAAATTTTAAAAGTCTTTGGCAAAACTCATGGGGTGGGGAAAAAATACTTTTATAAAAGGGCAATTTTTTGCAAAAGTACTCATATCTCCGTCGTGCAACATATTTTTCTTAACACGACATAACACTTAATACAACAATGTAAAGTCAGTTTAATGCAATCCATATAACACCGCTTTAATAGAGTTGACAACACTGTTATAACCTATTTTCCTTTATTTTTAATCCACCACCTGTAAGACATTCACACTTCATGTTTATTTATTTATTTTTTTGGTATTTGTATGCAACAAAACTTCGAGTCTTCGAATTATAGAATAGGCTGATCAGTTCGTAACAATTTTATATAGACGTCATACAAGAAAATGATAACATTTAACCTAAAATATAATAAAAGAATTAAGCAAAACAATTTTAAATAATATGAAAAATAGGACTGTTAAAACATTTAAATAGAACAGAACATATTTTTTTATATTAAAACCATAAAACTTGAAAATATCTCGCCTAAACTGCGTTGTATTAGCAAAGACTTGTACAGATGATGGCGTTAAGTGGCATAGACGAATAGCGTGGACGAAAAACTGCCCTTCAGATATCGGTTTGCTAAATCTAATCTGGAGCAGGTTTTTAAATATTTGTTCCTGTTATTCACGGTTCAACTGTTGGTTTGAGTTTAACTAAAGGGTGTTTTTTATAGAGTGAAATATATTCTTAATATCAATGAAACGGGCTTTATTGGAAACAACATTTTATGAAATTAATGTTTAAATATGATTTCTGGCATGTGGACGCCACGGCTGGCGCGTATAAGGCGCAATCTGGAACACCAAACCTTTCAAAAGTAGTTTTATAAAAAACAAACTCCATTTGATTAACTTTTAAAAAGGCACTTTTTAGTAAAAATTTGGCAAAAAAGTCTTTTTTAAAATTATGCTTTAAAACATCATTTTCGAAAATAATCCTTATTTCAAAAAGTATCTGGTAAAACTTATTTTGCAAAAGTATCTTTCAATCAAAAAGCGTCTTAAAAGAATTATTTTTTAATGGGTATTTTTTAAGTAAAAGAATTTCCCAGCAATGCTGTTTACAAAAACCCCTTTCCCCTTTAAATCAGTCCTTAAAAAAATTTTAAAAACTATAAAACTTTCGTAGAGAATATTACTTTTAAAAAATATATGTTAAAGATGAGTATCTTTAAAAAAGTTCTTAAAAAAGTATCGTTTGCGCGGTTTTCAACATACAACAATATCGTACAATATCTTTTAGAAAGAGATCGTTAAAAAATAAATATTTTTTAAAAAACTATGTTACACCAAAAGTACTTTTTAGAAACCCGCCTTTAAAAAAAGATCCTTTGAAAAAATACTAAAATGTCCTTTTTGAAAAATTGCCTCATAAAACAGTACTTTTTAAGAAAAGCGATTTAATGTAAATATTTACTCATTTAAAAAACTTGTTATAATTAAAATTGTAACCAACCATAGAATAAAAGCACCAGCAACATGGGCTAACGGCTTTGGGAAAGCGAATTATAAAGTGAACTTCTATAAAAAAGGTATCTGCAAATTTCAAAAATTTCTTTTCTAAAACAGTCTTTTTTTTTAATTTCAAATAAATTAAATAGAATCAGTTTAAAAAGACACCTTTCAAAGGAAAGAAGAAAAGATCCTTTGCAGAAAGTATCTTTTATAAAAGTACCTTTTAAAAAAGCCTTTTTAAAACACTATCTTTTTGAATAGAAACCAGCTGAAAAAAGTCTCTTTATTTATTTATTTTATTTTTAAAAAAGTACCGTTGAAATAAACTACCTTCTGGAAAAAGCACCTTTTAAAAAATTAAGTATGTTTTAAGATAAATAAACATTTGGAAAAATTAACCCTTCAAAACAATCACTTTCGAAAAAGTCCCTTTGAAAAACATGCTTTACAAAAAGTAATTTTGAAAAAAGTTTGTTGAGAAAAGCACCTCTGAGAAAGTACATTCAAAAAGCTTAGTTTAGAAAAAGTACCTCTTACAAAGTACTTTTTGCAAAGTGCCTTTTAAAAAATACCTTTTTCTTTTACCAACTGTTTTGTGCAAAGTGTCCTTTACCAAGTGCCTTTTATAAAGTATTTTCCACAAAGTACCTTTTATTTTTAAAGTACCTTTAACAAAGTTTGTTTTTACAAATTACCTTTTTTCAAGTATCTCCTTGAAAGAACCTTTTACGCAGTAGGTTTTATAAAGTGTATTTTACAAAAGTATGTTTCACAAAGTAACTTTCACAAAGTACCCTTTTCCAAGGTACCTTTAGCAAGCAGAATACATTTTACAAAGTACCTTTTTCAAAGTTGCTTTTACAAAGTATTTTTTTCAGAAAGGACATTTTACAAAGCAAAGTTTAACAAATAATGTTTTAAAAAGTACCTTTTACAAAGTATTTTTTACAGAGTGTAATTTACAAATTAGTTTTTACAAAGTATCATTCACAAAGTAACTTTTACATAGTACATTAAAAAAAGTACCTTTTTCCAAAGTACCTTGTGCAAAGTACCTTTTTCCAAAGTATCTTTTGCAAAGTTTCTTTTACAAAGTGCCTTTTACCAAGTATTTTTCAGAAAGGATCTTTTACAAAGTACCTTTTACAAAGTGCCTTTTACAAAGTACCTTTTGCAAAGTGCCATTTAAAAAATAAATTATTGAAAGTACTTTTTTTAAAAATAAGCTTTTACAAAGTATCTTGCCTTTTACAAATTAGTTTTTACAAAATACCTTTCCCAAAGTACTTTTTACAAAGTACCTACTAAAAAGCACCTTTTGCAAAGTAACCTTTAACAAATTAACTTTTACAAAGTATCTTTAATAATGTCGTTTTTAAAATAGTGATTTTTTGGGAAAAAGTAAATTCCTTTTCGAAATAAGTTTTTCGTTTTAAAAAAAGTATCGTGTTAAGAAAATTGTTTTTTTTTTTTTGAAGAAAGAATCTATTAAAAATATTACTTGTATAGAAAAATCATTCCTAAAACGAGTGCCTTTTAGGAGTAAAACAAGTGCCTTACAAATGTAATTTAATAGAATTCCGTGTGGACACCTTTTTTATGTACCTGCTGGCTTAAAATAATGCCCATTTGTACATAAGAATTCAATAAAAATTCTACCAAAATCACATTTTGATTGCAGTTTTTTTGGTTTTTGGTAAAAAGGAACGAGGCAAACACAAATGTATTTCATATCAAGCCTGCAACACCATTAATTTTTAATGCAAATACAAATACCCAAATAATTGTCTGGCCTTGCAATTTCGCGACGAAGTACGCAAAGGACAATAGCACACGCCATAAACGTACTCGTTTACACACACACACACACACACACACCACCACCAAACGCCATGAAGTGTAGTTGCATCAAGCACAACAATAGCGATTCATCAAGCATTTGAGTTATACAAACATAAATGCGAAATAAAAAGTAGGAATAATAATGTATAAAGAGGGAGAAAAATTCTACAATTTCCAATTTATTTTTATTTACATAAATTTACCAATTGCAAAGAATGCGGCGCTGTAAGTCTGCGTTTCTTTCTGGTTTTTTTTCTGTGTTGTGTTTGTTAAGAACAAACTCTTAACACTTTAACAAAAAACCCCCCGCCACCAGCGCAAGACAAAAACCAGTCAACGGTAGTAGTAAGTGGCAGATAGTGGGTGAGCGACAAAGTGCGTGTGTTGCATAAACACATTCAGCTCTCGTACAAGGCGGGGTGAGGAGGAGGGTGTGTAATCACTACCAACAATATTTGATTATAATATCAGGGATAGATTTTCAATATCAGGCAGCAGTTGGGGAATGGATGACTGAAGGCATGAAAGGTATGGCAGGAACGTGTTAAGTTTTTAATTTAGACGATTTTTGCTTCTGCTGCTGCTGCTGTTGCTGCTATTCAACATATTTTGGCATCATCTGGTAGTTTTGCGGCCGACAGTTATCAAAGTGACAGCCGGAAATTGATGTTGCTTGCAAAATGAAGCAAAACTTTGCAATACGAGGGTAGTACTTATGGCCTTGTCTTTTGTATATATTTCTTTATAGCATTTATATATTTCTTTTTATTACTAAATCGTTATTATTTTTTACTTTCATTCCGAGTATTTTTTTACGCCGGTGTTTAATTATATGATAAAATTTTTGTGTGTTCATTTCACCACAAAAAAAAACTTCTATAAAAATGTATTAAATAAATTTATGCATAAAATTCCAATGATTAATCTGAGTGGAAAATATAAATACCCATTTTCTAAATACATAAATTTCAATAGCAATAAGGGATGATTTATTGCCGGCTTGTAATGTCTGAATACATTTCAAAAGTATTAAAATAAAATGCACTTAGAGAAATGTGCAGCGCCAGCATAAAATGTTACACTAAACAAGAGCGTAAAAGACGTATTTTTTAACTTGAAAACTTATTACGGTATAGAAATTTTAGCTTTGTAGTTGCTGCAGGCCTCTAGTAAATGGCGTTAGTCTCGGTTTACACCGCCTTGACAATTTTCTTATGATGAAGAATAGTTTAGCGGCTGCCTCAAAAAATATTTAGTAATATAAAAAATTAAAGTAAAAGAATTAAGCGGGAACTCAAAGATGACTTCCATGTAATAAACGTTTTTTCTTGTATGGTGGGAACCCTTTTCTTTGCATATATAGTTGATGTGTTCATAAATTTGCAAAAAAAAAAGGTGCTATAAACAAGCTAAATTGAAAGAATTAAGTACGAAATTAAAGAGTGCTTCCATGCAATAAACGTCTTTGCTTTTATAAAGGAAACCTTTAAATAAAAGTCTGCCAAACCTTTTCCTGGCATATGTATTTACTGTGGTGCCAGTAAAACTGCACACTCTGAAAGAGTGAACAGAAAAAAAAATTGTTGTAAATAAGCGAAATCAAAAGAATTAAGAACAAAACAAAAGGGTGCTTCTTTTCGTGTATGGTGAGGCTCTTTAATTTTTGTCCTAACGATGCTTGGCATATGTGGCTATAATGAAATGTAGTTTGTAATGCAGAATGTTATTATCGATCTAAATTAAAAGACTTAAAGCCAAAATCAAAGGGTGCTGCCATATAACAAACATGATTTCTTGTAGAGAGGAAACTATTGGGTTGTGGTTTCTTTTCACCGGTAGCCAGGGTTACCGAAACATAGTGCCGCCTAAATAGAGATCAATTTAGTTTAAAATAATATAAATAATTTAAATTTTTTTTTAAATTTTCAATAATACTTTCATTGTCTATATTTTGTTTTTCGCCCAACATATCAAAACTATTTTTTTTTATCAGTGTTATTAAATTCTTTGTTTTCATTTGCTTTGCAGAGTTCTTTTCATTTTTCCCATTTTCTTTGCCCATCTAGATTTTTCACACCCCATCCATCAACATGTCAAACTTTCTTGACATATCAAACTTAAACAATCTATGACCATGATGCTGATGATATTCTACCATGACTGTAACTCTGACGGCAACAATGATGATGGTGATGATGATTTTTACATGCCCATCAGTAACGTTTCATTAACCCTGCTTGCAAAACAACAACAGTTTGTTGTTAACTCCCTCCCTCTCAGCCACTTATAGACTGAATAATGTTCTTTTTTTCTGTGCATCCATCTTTTCAACAAAATATTTTTACATTTCCGCTTAAATTGGTCAGCCGAAAAGTGTTATTTTGAATTTGTTTTGATATGCAAAGTGTTGGTTTTGTTTTCCTGGTTAAAGTTATTTGATTGGATGATGTCTGTGGCAAGTTGGTGGCAGTTATTGGAAATTTGCTATTGAGAAAGTGGGCAAAATATACCTCAAGGGTAGTTTTATGAAGGCATTAAAACTAAGTGCTGGATATATGCCAGGCTTGACTTTTAAGTGATAAGTAACTATATCAGCCTCAAGGTGTCTACAAATAACAGTGAATCGGAAATGTGGTGGAGAAGAGCGGCCATGAAACTGCCAGCTGTCCCCTCCAGCTTGCTAAGTTAAATAAGTCACTTTTTTCCTGTCTTTTAAGCCACTACTCACAGCAATTAGTTTTGTTTGCAATTCAAAATTTAATTTAAAAAATTTTATAAATTTAAAAATAGAAACAATTAATTTTAGTTGAAATAGTGAAGCGCTGCGCTTTCAGAAATAACACTAGAAAGCCGTAAATTGTTTAGAAGTTTTCGCTCCCCCCAAAAGTCAGGGTATTCCCAGCAACCCCATCCTCAAAAAATGTATCTATTTTCAAATTGGTTTTCTGTAATCAAATGCTGAACGGGGCTCCTTTCCTTCCCTAAGAACAAATTAACCCCAATTTAAATTTGTAACCCTAATTATTAAATTGTAAACCCTAATTATTAAATTGTGTAAGAAATTTGTTGCGGAATTTGTTAAAAAGCACATTCACTTGTGTGTCCTGAAAATTTAGTTGCTTGAAATCATGTGATTTCACAAAACAAACTTTATGAAAATGCTGATTTTATGCTGAAATTTTGTAATTTTGTAGGATTTGGACGTTCAAAAAGTGTTTCGGCACTGAAACTATAATATTAAACTTAATCGGGACGAAGTAGTACTATTTTTGATTTTAGAAATTTCGTGATTTAAAAACACGTGATTTTTTTTTCTTTTTTTGTTCTGCGAGAAGACACAAAACAAAATGCGGTGTCTTTAAGCAGCAAAATTTTTTAAGGATACATTTTTCATAATTTTTAAAATCTAAATCTAAAACCAACTCAAAATCCACAGCAAACAGTGACTTAAACGCTCCTTATATCTCAGAGCCAGGCTGTGGTTGGTACAGTTTTGTTTGTGAATGCTGTCATTCGTCCAGAAATGGCTGTGAAGATGTTTTTTTTTTTTTTTTTGTAGAAAATTAGATTCAGTTTTTACTTGCTGCCCTCCCCACTCCAAATCATGAGGCAAAATTCGCCCCGTTGTGATCTATGAAAAGACGGGTAATTGTAAGCCATGCCAAATTGGCTGCTCAGCATTATTCCGGACAATCTCATGGTCTGCAGTGTTTTTTTTGCGATAGTTAAATATTATGATTTATTGCCAAACGGTTGTGGAAGTATAAATTTGTTATCCACTAAACTCGAATAATCCTCTCGGTAGGATCATAAAGGCAATAGCAAAATCATCGAATTCCGTCAAGTATTCATTTTAAGAAAACAATTTTGATTATAACATAAATGACAGCCATTTGCTGTGGCTTGAATAATGTGGCAGCTTGAAACTGTAATTGTTGGATTGACTGTGGGAAATTCCCACGACCAAACAGATTTCCAGCACAAGAATTTGCCTTTTTTAATATTTTTTAATATACAAATTATTTGACGTCAAACAAAGCTTTTTCGTTTATAAAACAGACCCTTATTTGCGAAATTTTATATACCGGTTTGGTGGTCCTACGAAGAATGGACAAATGCAACTTTTTTTTCCAAAAATTTACTTCTGTATTTTAGGAAATTTCAATAGACCAACTTATTTTAAAATTACTTTTTGTTCCTGTGTTCTTACAAAGTTCAATTTAATGACTAGTCCTTGTTTTTGTTCTTGTTAATCAACAGCTGTAAAGTTCTTATAAAGTTCAATTTAATGACAAGTCCTTAATTTTGCACAAATGCTTTTTGTGCTTAAGAACTTCATTTAATGGAACAATATCCTAAAAAGCTGCCTTTTAAACATTTGAATTTGCTAGAAGTCCTGTCATATCCTTAAGGTACAGACAACTGTTCGTTGTGGCGAAAACATTAACGTTACTTATTGTTTTGCCGGATGGGAAGGGGTGAAAAAAAAACTTTCCAATGCACTTTTATAATTTCTTCTATATTGTGTTGTTTTTTGTTTTCGCTTTTCACTTTTTTTTTAGCATTTTTCTATGGCAAACTAAAGTTTTCCAATCTGTAGTTGTGTTTTGTGATTCTTTACTTTCAATTGAGAAATCATATTTGTGTTATACGAGTATTTACCAACATTTTCGCTTCCGAAGCGCAGCACAACTGCAGGCCTATGGTGACGGTGATGGTGAATAGTAGTAACCCAGTTTTGAAATTACAGTCGCCATATATTTTCCTTTTTCTTTTTACATAAATGTTTAGAGGCAGCCGGCTGCCTCGCCACTTCATAATCTTACATATTCAACAGCAAGCAGCATTATGTTGCAACTAAACTCTAACTTGTCAACTTTTATTAAATACTAAACTAGTAAAATGTTAACGAAAGAAAATATTTCAAATTATTTTCCTTTTTTTTCTGCTTTTTGTTTTTCCTTTTCTTTTTTTTTTTTTTTTTTTTTTTTGCACGAAGTTCCCAATGAAAGAATTTCTTTATCAGCAGATGTAAGAAACTGTAATATTTATTTAAGCCAAACAACGATTTGTTTGAAAGTACAAGTGTGTAAGAGTATTTGCATATATATTTATGACTTTAAAGCTGAATAAAATACTGATAGAATGGGGGAAAAAATCTAGAAAAATTTATAAGGATGAAATGCAAATAATGGCAAAGGACATACAGATAAATGGAGATGGAAACTATTATGGCAAATTGCATAAGGAATTTCAGCACATACGAGTACAACGTGTGTACAGTTCGTTTAGAGGCGGAGTGGAAGTCTAAGTATTTGTTAAGTGTTTTTATTTAAAGGTATTTAAGGCAACACAAATTTGTGTCATTTCAAATTAAAAAAAAAACAAAAAGAAAACAAACGCCACCTTCTTTCTTTATGCAGTGGCAAACGTATAAACGTAAGTCACTTTATGTGACACGCAGACAAAAAGTAATTTTTATTGCTGAAAATCACGTGGTTTTAAAGCACGAAAATTTCTGAAATCAAAAATAGTGGCGTTTTAACCAAATAAAATTGTGTATTATAAATTAACTGCTAAACGGTATTTTTAATATTTTTATCTTAATCCTTTTAATGCAATTCGTTTTTTAAATCGCATGCTTTCCAGTAACATGAATTTCAGAACAGATCTGTACGATTGGTAGTTGCAAACGAAATTGAAGTTTTGCTTATGCAGCCACGGGAGCAATAACATTTTACTTTCTGGAAATCACGTGGTTTCAAATCGCAAATGTTTCTGAAGGCCTGTTGTAAAAGAAACGGTAGCTTCGCCCAAACAGCCACAGGAGCAATAAAATTTAAATTTCTGGAAATCAAGTGGTTTCAAATCGCAAAAGTTTCTGAAGATCTGTATGATTGGTAGTCGCCAAAAAAGTAAAAGTTTTGCTTATGCAGCCACAGGAGCAATAAAATTTTGCTTTCTGGAAATCACGTGGTTTCAAATCACAAAAACTACTGAAATTAAATATAAAAATTACTTTAAATAAATAAAATTGCGTATTAAAAATTAAGTGCTAAACAAATGTCTTTACCTGCGGACAATAACAAACAAAATAAAACAGCATAAAGTCAGATTTTAGATAAAATTTGCTTTTAGAAATCACATGATTTCAAGCCACCCGATTTCCCGAATAGATCTGCATGACTGCTACAAGAAAAAGTTTTGCTAGGAATTTCTTTGCTATTTTAATCTGCCTCTGAAACTCCAAACTTGCGTGTCATTGTAAGATATTACAGAAAACTTCAGCAAAGCCGCTATTAAAATGTCACTTTAATTTCCAAAAATTTAATTTAACTTTAAATTGCCATGAAGCTGGGTCTCGCGAAAGGCTTGTTGAGGGCTCTGGCTGTCATTGTGTTGTAAAATATACGTGAATTTGAAAATGATTGAAGTATCACAAAAAAGCGACGAATCTGCTGGCTTTCAAATCGCTTTCATGGAAAGTCCATAAGGGGCATAAACTGCGTGACGTGAAATTGCCTGACGTTGGTTAACAAATTCAGCTCCCACAAAGTTGATAATATAGCACTCGCTAATGACGTTGGGGAATGGGCCAATGTCACTCTCAAAGTAATACGAATCGCCAACAAAAGATCTATTGGACACTGTTGGCTCTCATGAGGCTTGGTAACGTGCTAAATTCGACAATTTCATTAAATGACTCGCATCTCATTAGTGAAGAAGATTTTTAAATGCAAATTTAAAGCCAGTTTGCAATTGTGTCATATTGCGTTAACACGTTCATTTTCAGCTACCAGATCAGCTGCATTGTCAAAGGTTTCAAGTCCAAATCATGACACAAAAGTTGTAGTCTAGAAGGCATCGAGTTCTTGCCAGTGACTGTCACGGATTCTAGATTTTACATTTTATAATCGTAAAGATCACACACACATTCAGTGCTTACTTTAGTAAGACATTCAAATTTATTTACACACATTGTGGATATTGCTATCGAGAGGACGATTACATATGAACTTACAACTGATATTGAGGACAATATCCTTTCGTTGCGATGCTGTGACAAAGAGTGAATACCTACATATGTATGTATATGATGGCCAATTTGAAAGCTAAAGCTTTGCCAGTCTGTCACACTCGAGGCTCACTCTTTACTTTAATCTCCAGCATATGCTGACATCATTTTAATTCCACAATATCATTCGTTACTTGGAATTACAGACAGCGTCACATTTCTTTAATTTGCTGCACACGCTCTTTTCTTTTCTGCCACATAATCACATTTTGTACTAAAATTATTTGTCAGCCAACATCGTTTTAATATTAAATCAAGTGTTGGAAAATTAAGAGAAAAAAGATGTTAAATCTAGAATAATTTGTGTAAACACTAAAAACATTTACACATGTGAGCACACACATATTTATTTGACATTATCACTTACACACACACACACACACACACCCATCATCTTAAACTAAATTGAACATGACTAAGCATGCTGCTGCTGTTGACAGCATCTTCATCATGAGACTCATTAAGCCCGCAAATGCAATCTTTTATGAAAATTGAACACAAACTCAATCATAATAATTTAGTTAAGCAAACACTCAAAAAGTTAAATATCGCAAGTATATTTTGCCGTGAATACTTCAATGAATATAATAAGTACATATAAGTATATGTACAAGGTGGCGCAAAATAATCCTCCTATCAGAAACTGCTACAAATTTTGCGATTGGCCCCTAATGTCAGTTCTGTTTTGACATTTGTGTGGTAAACACATGCGAAATACACGTTAATAAACAATGTTACGCTACACTGATGCAGAACGCGGAATATTGGTGACTATTTATTTGACCAATAATCGTCGGTGACTTTGGCACAACGTGAATTTCGTCGCAGATTTCCTAGCCGTCCAACGCCTACTGGTGAAACACTGCGACGTTTAGCCGCTCGCCTCGAAGAGACTGGCACAACACGAGATGCTGCCAGGCGTGGCAGACCCCGGAGTAGCCGTTCTGCAGAGAATATTGCTGCTGTAGCTGAGGATGTCATGGAAGCGCCGTCGACATCGACCAGACGACGTGCCACGCAAATGGGTGTCTGTCGACGGTCTTTACAGCGAATTTTGGTACAAGATTTGAAGATGCTTCCGTACAAAGTCCAGACGGTGCATCAGCTGTTAGCTGCTGACCGCCAATTGCATCTAACATACGCTCAAGCCATCCTTAATCACCACCAAGAGGAAGATGATTTTTCATCAAAAATAATCATGAGTGATGAGGCCCATTTCCATCTTAGCGGGTACGTAAAAAAGCAAAATTTACGCTTTTGGGGCACTGAAAATCCGCGTAGATCCACGAATCCACGAAGAGCCATTACATCTGCTCAAAGTCACTGTATGGTGTGCTGTTTTCGCTGGAGGAGTCATCGGACCTTTTTTCTTCAAAGACGTCGCGGGCCAAACGGTTACTGTGAATGGTGAGCGCTACAGAGCAATGATCAACGAGTTCTTTTTGCCGCAACTTGATGAATTGGGATTGGAAAACATGTGGTTCCAACAGGACGGTGCAACGGCACACACTGCACGTGCTACAACCGATATGCTGAAGGATGCATTTCCCGGGCGCCTAATCTCCCGTTTTGGCGATTTGCACTGGCCAGCAGGATCGCCTGATTTGACCGCTCCAGACTTCTTTTTGTGGGGCTTTTTTAAGTCGCGGGTTTATGTCAACAAGCCTCAGCCTCTTGCAGCTCTTAATGACAATATCCGTCAAGAATGTGAGGACCTATCGCCGGAAGTTTTGGACAAAGTGATGGAAAATGCCATAAAAAGGGCTCAAATGACAATCAACTGTGGCGGCGGCCATTTACATGACATCATATTCTCGACTTGATGTAAAAAAAATTAAAAGACCAAATAAAAATAATCCACAAGAAGAATCAAAGTTTTTCATTTTTTTTTAAATTACAGCCAAAAAACATCGGAGAGTTATTTTTGCGCCACCACATACATATACACAATATATGTATATATGTACATACAGTGAACCAATTAAGTTTAGGTACACCTTGTTGTCACTCAAAAATACTTACAATCACTATATTGATCTTAATAAAATCGACTCTGTGCTGTCTTAAAGAAATTTGTCATATGTATTCCCGTTACTGTTCCAAAACTTAGTCGAAGTTTTCAAGAAGTGCTAAAAATTACATCAAAAAAAGTTTAAGTACATCAATAAATCATAGACTGTAGAATTGTTGGTTTTGTAAAAACAATGGTTTTTAATTTGTTTTATTTTTTTAATTAAGAATTAAGAATGTAGCAGTACACTTTACCACTTTATTGGTCGTAATGTTAGTAGATGTTAATCCTAAGCTGACAAAATGGCTAAAGGTAAAGAAATATCAACGGAAGTCCGGTTTTTGGAAAATAAATCTTTGCATGAAGTTAAAAAAACTATTAAGAAACCTCATTCTAGAGTACAGAATATAATTAATTTGTATAGAAAAAAATGGGAGCTTGCACAAAAGACACCGATGTGGTGGCCCAAAAAAAACGGTCAAAGCGAAAAGAGAGGAATATTGTAAGTGCAATTCTGCTCCGAAAATACGAGATGAATTGTAGGAAAGACCTTAAAAACGTACTCCACAGATCTGGTTACAATGCGCGAATAACGAATAGCTGTAGTGCGATTCTCTATCGTTATTTAACAATAGTTGTTATTGTTAAAAAAAATTAAACACGCGATTTAGCGATTTTGCTATTCTGTATTGCTTTTAACAAATACTTGTTATTGTTTGAGTCAGCTGTTGTTGTTAAATAAACAACAGTTGTCTTTAAGTTGTTTAAGTTTGCCTAAAAAAAAACTTTTAAAAAGTAAAATTTAGAATGGCATTTGAATATTTGGGAAACAGATTATCAACACAAGAGCCGCTAAGCAATCAAAGGGCAAGTCACCGTTTACTGCGAGACATAGATAATCCCTTTGATTTACCACAAAAAGAGTTCCGGAAACTGTATCGGTTAACTCCGGAGTTAACAGACGATATAGACAGGATATAGTTTCCGAACTAGACGATAGATTAAGAGGCTCAAGGGTAACAGCACTACCCACGGAAAAACAGCTAAGATTGCAATATATTAACCGCAGTCTAGATGGTATCACAGACTGCTCTTATTTTATTTAGGGTCAATCAACTTGTAGATTTTATGCCACTGACTTCACCGCATCTCCAAGGCTGTTCAACGTTGCCAACTCTGCCCATCTCTTTTGCGTCTCCAGTTTGCCGTGCATCTTTTGAAACTTACCTCCGGCTAGACCCTTATTTTCTAGCATGAAATCGGCCATGAAATTCAATTGTTCGGCGGATGCACGGCATCTTTTCGGATCAGAATGAGAATCCATTCTATAAAAAAACACATTGTATAAATTATTCAAATATGTTCAGTATTTATATTTTCTAATTACCTTACAAAAACCACCGCTTTTTTTTTTAAAAAAAGGTCAATTTATACTTTGGCGGCAATGTTTTTGTTTTATTTTTTTTTGTGGTTTTCGCTATTTTCACATATTTGTTCACAGCGATGCCACTTGACTTAAATTTATGTCAATGTTGTTATTTGTTAGTTACAGAATAGCAAAATCGTTACTGCAAACAACATTATAAGTTGTTGTTATAACAATAACAATTATTGTTAAAAGTTACAGAATCGCACTACTGGTCTACAATTGCAACCCCCAGCAATCTCCGGACCTGAATCCGATTGACCATATCTGGGATTTGCTAGAGAAAAGGATTAGAAAACATAGCCCTTACCTCGAAGAAATCCCTTAATAATTAGTTGTCGACTGAATGGGCTCAATTAACACAAAGCGATACTAAAAGATTAGTGATAAGGATCGGTCGACGTGACACAAGCCGTTATTGATGCAGGTGGAGCCCCACCAACAAAATATTAATTGACACTCAAATTCTTTTTTTTATACTGTTTTGACTATTGGTTAGTTGATGTACTTAAACTTTTTTGGCGTGAATTAACGATTTGTTTGATGTGTTTTTATGTTGTTTTTATATAGTTCTTAATATATATTTCAATGAAAAGCCTGAAAGGAACATAAAACCTTTTTAAATGTACTACGAATATATATTCACAAAAATATATGTATATATTTTTTTCAAAAATAATTATATTTACGTGTTTATATTTCCGGTTGTACTTAAACTTAATTGGTTCACTGTATATATATAACTTTTAGACGTTTAAGTGTAATAGAAATCAGAAGAAGAAGAAAACATTAAGGATGAGCATCAATTAAGAATTAGGTTCTGTTTAAAAATACCGCATCCAAACGTTCATATATCTATTAAATCTGGTCCGTTTGGCTAGAATTTTACTTTCGTTACTCATTAAAGATGTGCCGAATGTCATTTAAGTTTCACTTAAGAGTTTTTTTAATAACGACGATACATGGCAACAATCGCTACTTCCATCTGATATAAGCAGCTCTTTTTTTTTACAGTTTTCAGGATCTTATTTATGAGATATTGCAGCGCATTTAATATGTATTAGACTACAAGTGCTAATATTTTTAATATATTCGTTTAAAAATATATATGTAAGAAAATTGGAAAAAGCCTTTACGTCATTAAGTAGAGGATATATAAATTTATACATTAATATTATTTGGAAATAATAGGTTATATACAATTAATTTACAATTTGGTGATTTTGGCCTTTGCGCCAATTCTCTGCATTCATTCATTTCTCATTTGATTTCTATATTATCTTTATATTTATTGTTGAAGCTTTTTTTTATGCAGCCGCCCATACGAATTCATATCCTGTTTCCATATATATGAAGAAACAGAATAGCATTTTTCGAGCGCTTATTGTTAGTGATGTTCTGCTTCCAAAAATAATGGCATACAAATTTAATGGTTCTTAACTTAATGTAATGAAAATGTATGTATGTGAATCTGGCGGAAAAGTCTGTTTAGGGTTCAATAATTTGTTTTTTTTGGGGAAGCCAAGAAAGCTTTTTATTGCATTTGGAAGACTAAGGCAACTTTTAGTTCCCATATCCATATGGCAACTAGACTAGAGGTTTGCTTGTCTTCATAAAAATATGTTTTAAAAGAAAGTTTATTGATTCATACACAACAAAGGATCTAGATCTACACATCTCTGTTAGTAAAACCGGTACATAATGAATGTGGATCAGTAATATGGCATCATATTGAATTTGTTTAGAAGCAATTTCTAATATTTTAATTATCTAGAACTCTTTGCCATGGAGTTCCAGCGTCTCTCTGTAGATTAAACGACCGTTCCTGGAAAGCCATCGAAAAATTCTGATGAACATAATTCGTGCAAATATCCGCCCTGGATTCTGCACTAATAACAACTATTTCAATGTAAGACACCAGCATCGAATTCTGTTCTTAACGGGTTTTTTTCCAAAATAACTATTTAAGTGTCAACCCCATAAGAAGAATAAATATGAATATCAGTGATTTGTACCAATTTGTCTTTAAATACTATCCAAAGAAACGGATTTCTATTATATATATTATTTGTAGATATTATAATATATTTTAAACCATTTTATAGTCGAGAAAGTATTAAATATATACGACCACATTTAGAAAAAAAAGCCTTATAAACGTTTTATTAAGCTTCCATAAATTTTTTAATTTTATTGTTGTTTAAACCAACAATAAAGTCATACTTTTAAATTTATTTTGTATATATACAAATAAATTTTGGCAAAATTGTAAAACCAAACTGTTTTAATTCATAATCATGGACTCAATAAATAGAAGGAAAAAAATAACATATATTATTTTTATTATATTCGTCTGCTCTCAAATATTTGGCCACCTAAATTATACAAGGAAAACGAGCTAATCCTTTTTCAATTCCACATGACCAGTGCAAAAACATCAAATATCGATTTAAAATCTCCACAGTAGGCAAAATTGTGGATTAAACTAAAGAAAGTATCAGTTGGGATAATAGATATTTTGTCAGCAACCAGACGATGCGGCCGATCTTCATGATGTAACACAAACCAAACTATGGATTCATCCATTTTAGTTTTTTTTTTTTTTTTTTTTTTTTTTTTAACATAGAAAACACTTTTCATAAATAAATTAAAACTAACAAAATATATTAGTGATGTAAATAAATCAAATGTACAGAAAGACAGTATTAGAACGTGTTATTTTCATACTATTTGACTCAAAATAGATACAGTGGAAATATTTTGTGAAATATTTATTGCCAAAAACTATTTATAAAGAAATTTAATGTGAACTTTAGTTCTTTCAATATGTCTGATCATTTAAATGTATTTAAAAATATATATTTTGCTTGATTACCGGGTTAATGGAACAGTTAGATCAGAGCATCACTGGCAGCGTTGGCAACTCGGTGCGTTTTGCAAATTCTTGTTGCGAAAAATTTCTTAGTTGGGGCGAAAATTTCTTTAATAAACCTAAAAAATTCTAAATTTGATGGGTTTTTTTTTTTCCTCCATTTTGGTGCGTTTTGAAATTTCAAAGCTGACAACGCCGATCCACTAGCAATAAAATGAGAACCAGAGTTACTGTATTGTCGCATTAACATCTATGGTGCCGTAGTTAGCTTTAATACCACACAAATAAGCCGTGGCCGTGGCAGCTAAATCGGCCACTATCTTGTCCACGCAATAAGTTTTTGATAAGCCAATTAGTGGAAACTCTTCGAAAGAAAATTTGGTGTATTCTGCTTCTATATAGCTGCGAGTCGCTACCAGTGTTGTCAAGCTCATGCCATCATCCAAAAATATTATTGTATTTTTCGCCACATTCTAAATTTGGTGCATTTAAGGGGGTTATAAACAATAGAACTCTTTAAGCACAGAATTAGAATTTATTTTAAATTTGGCTAATAAACTTTTGAATAAATCGTTTAAAACTGTACGAGACATAAGAAACTTGAAGTGGTTAGTTGTAGTTTGTGGACAACGTGCACGCTGACCCTTGTAAAGCTCAGAAGGTGAATATACAAAACTTAAGCTTGACCATACAGCTGCTATGGCTGTGTCTTTAATCAACTCATTCGTTTAGAAATCACTGATTTATTTCCAAATTCGGCCAGTGTGCAGCGTAGCACCAGCCATCAACAGGCCTTCTGCAGTATGAATGCCTTTATTTTACCATCAGCATCAACAAATGAATGTAGTAGTTGCAGGCATATTGACACTAAAACTCTGCTTCATCTTTCAATATCTTCCAGTTTAGTTGAGAAGTTATGAAACAAAACGTACTTTTCTTAATTTTTCTACAAAATAACTTTTTATTACTTTGTACTAAGAAAAGTTTTCGTTATCAAAAACGAAATTTAAAATAATTTCCTACAACTTAAATAAAGTCAAATATATTTTCAACAGCATGAAATTGATGTGGTAATATAGTACACTTTGTTCTTTAACTGCTAAATAGAAATTCGTAAATGTTGCAAAAAAAAAAAAAAAAAACCAGCTTAAATTTTTTTTAAAAACTGAAAACTTTTCAGCCGTAAATAAAATTTGCTTTACAACCACTTGAACTTGTCAGACGAAATTACTTAATCAACAACTTAATCGTACATTAAGTCTATCAAAGACTTCTGATAAGATTTTTCCAACTTACTTATCAGTCATTATTGTTGTCACTTCTACAGCACGTTTTTATTTATTTTATTTTTATTATTTTGTTTTTGATGTCAAGTTTTTCTGCACGTGTACCAGACTTCCGAAAAGTCTGTTCTGAATGCTGATATAATTTTAAAGTATTTGTTTAACACTAGTTGTCAGCTCTTTATTTAAGTTTATGTTGTTTGCAGAAAAACACACACATGCACACAAAATGTTTAGTCTTAAGAGTTATAGTGTAGAAGCCTGATTTCGTTTGCAATCGTCTTATTGGGTGTCGCAGGCCTTGAGACCTGCGCCCACACAAGCAGCATAGGCCATCATATGTGGTATGTCATGTTGCTCGTAAACGCCATTAAACAAATGGGCCCAGGGACCGACAGCAAACACTGCCACATCTTCGCCACTGTGTGTTTCCGAATCCAAAGGTACCGTAGCGGGAAACACATCATTTGCCTCACCTGATAAAGCTAACTGCGGAGATATTCGCTTGCCATCCTGAACATTGTAGTGCTGGCTGTAGCCCGGCCCGTTGGCATAACTTAACGGGCTATACGATATGTGATCATTGGCTGTTTGCATCAAACTGAAAATGTTGGAACCTCGTTCCTGATAACCGGCCACACTAAAAGCATGCGAGTGATCGGAAGTGACAACAATGAGTGTATCCTCTTCGCTGGTCATTTGGCGCGCCATCCTAATGGCCTCTGAGAATTGTTTTGTTTCCTCTAAGGCCAAACGCGCTTTGTTGTCGTGATGAGCCATATCAATTCTGGCACCTTCTACAAATAAGAAATAACCCTCTTCGCTGCCTTGTTGTTGCAGAAATTCAATGGCTGCTTTAGTCATGTCTTCTAAAGTGGGTTGTGTGTTATCTGGCTTATCTAAAGTGTCCAGATAATAGTCCATGTGATCGTCATTAAACAGACCCAGCAAGCGCTCTGTTTGTGAGAAATTCAGGCTTTCCAATTGTTCTTTCGTTTCGACAAATCTGTTTTCAGGCGACTGCTTTTGGTATTCCTCAATTAAATTACGACCGTCTGTGCGCCAGCCCTGGCTATACAGAGACTTGTCTATGAAAACGCCTTTGCCGCCACCCATCATAACTTTGAGCCTAGAGCCCACTTCACCGTGTATCAGCTGCTTGGCAGTATCATCCAAACCATGATCTTTGCCGCATACCTCTTCTATATCAGCATTACTTTCCCAATCACGATCGGCGGTGTGAGCATAAACACCAGACGGTGAGGCGTGAGAGACACGAGCAGTAGTAACAAAACCAGCTGATTTACCCGCATCCATGGCCCATTTGGCCAAAGACTCAACATGATTGCTGGCGTTCTTCATGCCCTCACAATCGCCACGTTGTATTGCCGCATTAACACCTATGGTGCCGTAGTTAGCTTTAATACCACACAAATAAGCCGTGGCCGTGGCAGCTGAATCGGCCACTATCTTGTCCACGCAATAAGTTTTTGATAAGCCAATTACTGGAAACTCTTCGAACGAAAGTTTGGTGTATTCTGCTTCTATATAGCTGCGGGTCGCTACCAGTGTTGTCAAGCTCATGCCATCACCCAAAAATATTATTGTATTTTTCGCCACATTGGTATTTAGTTTCTGTTGTTTTTGTTGTTTAACGAATTCCTTGCCCAAGTTCAACCAAAACTCCGTAGTATCTTCACCCTCACGTAACACCGGCCATTGTGTTCTTAATAAGTTTTTGGTCCTAAAACTGGGATGCATGCGCTCTTCCTCGTCTTCTTCTACTAAGGCATCATCCAGCAGCTGGGCCAGCGTTGTTGACGGAAGGACTACAGCCAGCACCAGTGTTAGAAATAGGAAGATTTTAAAGTTAGCCATGATTTCGTTAGCCAGTTAGTTAGTATTTCGTGCACCAACTACTTAAGACTGATATATTTTGGCCAAATGCGAGTGGCTTTAAATAAATAAAAAAACTCGTTAAGGGTTATCGTTGAAAAACTGATAAAGAAAATACGTAAAACTTTCACAGCCATTGACAGAGACACAGACGTGGTCGGAAAAGGGTGCAGTTTTTAGAACGTAAATTTTTGGCGACTCCTCAGACAAAGAACTGCTAGAACAAAATGTTAGTTTATTCGAAGGATGATAAACATAATAATTAAGAAGTTTCTTAACGAAAGTGTTCAAATACCGGTCATATTCTATTGTAGAAAAGGGGTATCTTATGGCTCGAAGGACCATTACAAAATCTGCACAGCATTGTTTTTTAAATGTTTCAATTAGTGAAACTGCAGCTAAGATGAGGCAGGCCTAAAACACCCAAGCTCCTTAAACTACCCTTCCGCAAGGTTTCACTGCGCACGTTTCTCTGTCTTTTAAGAGTGCAGCATTTCGGTTCCTGGAGCCATTAACTGAGCATTTTTACAGTCCCTAAACTTAAATTTTGTTTGTTTCATTTGATGTTGGCAACACGTTGGCGCTCATGCTTTCACTCGCCTTTAATAAATATTTCAAAGACTTCAGCAAATTTTGATATCAATAGAACTGTTTATCCGACTGATAAGAACATAATTTTGACTTTGTCTTGATAAGGTCTTGATTAAAAGGTATAAATGAAGGGAATGAAGTGCTCTGCCGCCAGTACTGCTTCAACAACGCTTCAGTACAAAACGCTTCCACCAAGAAACATGAGATTTTTTGTTATATTGGAACTGATTCTAGTCTCGACTCTTGCCGTGGCCCTTAAGGATCGTCAACATCCACATTTTCCGTCCAGGTTGTTTCGTGCATCTGTAAGCAGTTCCCAGCCCTTAAACCCCGAACTAACCACGGAGTTTTGGATAAGAAAGGCTCAAAAGGTTTTGGCTCACAAGCTGCAGAAAGTGAATACTCTTAATACGAATAAAGCCAAAAATGTGATATTATTTTTGGGCGACGGCATGTCCGTGCACACCATAACAGCCACCAGAAATTTTATGGGCGACAGTAATAAGCAGGTTTCATTTGAAAAGTTTCCCTATGCGGGCTTGTCGCGCACATACTCCGTGGATAGACGTGTGCCGGATTCGGCTAGCGCAGCTACGGCGTGTTTGAGTGGTGTCAAAGGAAATTATGGCACCGTCGGTGTCAATGCTCAAGTAAAACAGTACGATTGTGTCAAAGGCAATGATTCTAGAACTCACGCGGACAGTCTGGCCAAGTGGGCTCAAGATGCCGGCAAATGGGCTGGTTTAGTAACCACAGCAAGTGTTACGCATGCAACGCCTGCTGGCGTTTATGCTCATTTGGCCAATCGCCAGTGGGAAAACAATCAAAAGATTCTGAAAAACCGTTGCAGCACTGAAATTAATGTAGATGCGGCCCGTCAACTGGTCGAAGGGCCAGTAGGCAAGGAGCTGCATGTTGTCATGGGCGGTGGTCGCCAAAATTTCCGTGATCGGACTGTAAACGACGAAGAAGGCTCAGCTGGCGCTAGAAGCGATAAAAGGAACCTGGTAGAGGAGTGGTTATGGGCAAAGAAGCATGAAAATAAATCTGCCGAATATGTTTGGTCCAAAAAGTCTTTAGAACAAGTGGATTTTAATAAAACGGACTATATAATGGGCTTATTTTCTGCTTCCCACTGCCCCTATCATGGCGACTTAAAGAGAATGAATTTGGAAAACGCCGTTCCTTCCTTAACGGCAATGACTGAGGCAGCCATCAAAGTTTTGCGGAAAAATTCTCAAGGCTATTTCTTATTAGTTGAAGGTGGTAAAATCGATATGGCTCATCACCAAACGAAAGCCCACTTGGCTCTGGAAGACACATTGGAGTTTTCGAATGCCATTGAACTGGCCCGTCAAGTGACCAGCGAAGAGGACACTTTAATATTGGTCACGGCAGATCATTCACACACCATGACCATCAACGGTTATCCGGTAAGTTTGTGCAACCAGTGCTGGAGCTCAGCACACCGTAGTGACACAGATTTTCTTTGCAGGATCGTAAACAAAACATTTTTGGTGTGGCGCCCGAACTGGCAGAAGATGGTCTACCCTACAGCATACTGTCCTATGCCAATGGCATGGGCTATTACAATACATATTCAAAGGGGGGTCGCGTCGACTTATCGCAAGCTGATTTGAAAAATCCTGAATACCTTTTCATGGCCACTGTACCTCTTAGATCCGAGACTCATGGTGCTGAGGATGTGGCTGTATTTGCTTCCGGTCCTGGTGAACATTATTTTAGCGGCAACTACGAACAGAGCAGCATACCCGCTTTAATAGCAAATATTGCCAATATTGGACCCTTTGCCGATGACAAATTATAATTTGGTTTCAATTCATTTAAAGAGCCTGGAACTCCTAAGCAAATATTCATATAAAATATATAAAGAAGTAGGAAATTGTTCCAGCTTACAGAGTCTTATTGTTAATAAAAACTATACAAGTATTTGGCCACAAAAAACAACCACATGAAATTTATTTGATTTTTATCTGTGGTTATTTGCTAACACAATTGTTGTTGGCTGGTTGTTGTAAAGCCAAGGATATCTACTTCTTGCCAATCAAGTTTGTTAGTTAAACTAGAAAATATGCTGCTCTTGTGCACTGTTTGCGTAAGATCTTCTCTGGTCAAATGTCAATAGTGTCAAGTATTTTGCATTTATTTTGCTTTATTCTTTTGAAGTGTCAGCATAAACGAAACAAACGAAAATTTTAAACTAATATTGATTTGAGTTCGTTAGCAATAGGACGGACGGTATCTGCTCTGGTAAAATTAATTTTTATACATATTTTATTTATTGCCACTTGAAAATAAATCCGGCACGTTTTCAGTGTCACAGTCGCTCTGTGTGCGCAATCAATTACGCGTTATAGTCAAATATTTTTTAATCAAGTCAAGTGGTTGTTTTGATTTTAATTTTAATTTTGCACAGATGTTAAAGAAATCAGTAATTAAATGGCGTATACAGCCAAAAAAAAGGGTGTTGTGTGGGGGGGGAGAGTAATATGGATATATCAAAATCCGGAGAGTGGATTTCGGCATCTGTGTGGCTGCTCCGGCAATACAGAAATCCTTAATTTAACTTAATAAAACAATAAGTCTGTTCGTCTTTAGTAGCACGAAATCTGCTGTTGCTAAGTCCGACAAATACCGGTGTTAGGAAGTCAGCAAAAAAACCAAAAATAATTTAACCAATTCCCGCTGTTGGTTCGAAGGACCATTCATAAAAAAACACTTATAACCAGTTCGAGATGTAAAATTTGTAAAGTCGTTGAGGCCCCTGCACACTTACGCCGCTCTCAACAACTGCCCAGCCAAGTCACATTCCAAGTACATACCAGTACAAAAACACAACTCTGTATGTATTTACGCTTCTTGCAATTTTTGCAATTTTAATGATCAATCGTGACTAGAACATAAAAAGTCATTGGCTGCACAGTCGATTTGCTTCGACTAGGATTATAATTTGCAAGCGCTAAAGCCTGGGATGCTGGCTGAGGCGCACCACAAAATGCAAATTACCGCAATAAATTTTTAAACAATAATGAATGATAGCGTATCATATCGACCGGCTATAACTGATATGTAGGAAAAGAAGTAAAAGAAAAAAACAACATCTAAACTATAATCAAAACACTAATTAGTCTGGGGGTAATTGTCGCGACAATAAGTTTTATAAGGCCAACATACTTTTATCTTTATTTTACGGAAAATATTATCATCTAATATTTGATCATAATAATAACATCTAACAAAAATCTTGAAAATAATAGTTGTTGAGTTCTAAACTATAATCAAAACTCTAATTAGTCTGGGGGTAATTGTCGCGACAATAATTTTTATAACAATAATTTTTATAACAATAATTTTTATAAGGCCAACATACTTTTATCTTTATTTTACGGAAAATATTATCATCTAATATTTGATCATAATAATAATATCTAACAAAAATCTTGAAAATAATAAATAGTTGTTGAGTTCTAAACTATAATCAAAACTCTAATTAGTCTGGGGGTAATTGTCGCGACAATAATTTTTATAACAATAATTTTTATAACAATAATTTTTATAAGGCCAACATACTTTTATCTTTATTTTACGGAAAATATTATCATCTAATATTTGATCATAATAATAATATCTAACAAAAATCTTGAAAATAATAAATAGTTGTTGAGTTCTAAACTATAATCAAAACTCTAATTAGTCTGGGGGTAATTGTCGCGACAATAATTTTTATAACAATAATTTTTATAACAATAATTTTTATAAGGCCAACATACTTTTATCTTTATTTTACGGAAAATATTATCATCTAATATTTGATCATAATAATAATATCTAACAAAAATCTTGAAAATAATAGTTGTTGAGTTCTAAACTATAATCAAAACTCTAATTAGTCTGGGGGTAATTGTCGCGACAATAATTTTTATAACAATAATTTTTATAAGGCCAACATACTTTTATCTTTATTTTACGGAAAATATTATCATCTAATATTTGATCATAATAATAATATCTAACAAAAATCTTGAAAATAATAGTTGTTGAGTTCTAAACTATAATCAAAACTCTAATTAGTCTGGGGGTAATTGTCGCGACAATAATTTTTATAACAATAATTTTTATAAGGCCAACATACTTTTATCTTTATTTTACGGAAAATATTATCATCTAATATTTGATCATAATAATAATATCTAACAAAAATCTTGAAAATAATAAATAGTTGTTGAGTTCTAAACTATAATCAAAACTCTAATTAGTCTGGGGGTAATTGTCGCGACAATAATTTTTATAACAATAATTTTTATAACAATAATTTTTATAAGGCCAACATACTTTTATCTTTATTTTACGGAAAATATTATCATCTAATATTTGATCATAATAATAATATCTAACAAAAATCTTGAAAATAATAAATAGTTGTTGAGTTCTAAACTATAATCAAAACTCTAATTAGTCTGGGGGTAATTGTCGCGACAATAATTTTTATAACAATAATTTTTATAACAATAATTTTTATAAGGCCAACATACTTTTATCTTTATTTTACGGAAAATATTATCATCTAATATTTGATCATAATAATAATATCTAACAAAAATCTTGAAAATAATAAATAGTTGTTGAGTTCTAAACTATAATCAAAACTCTAATTAGTCTGGGGGTAATTGTCGCGACAATAATTTTTATAACAATAATTTTTATAACAATAATTTTTATAAGGCCAACATACTTTTATCTTTATTTTACGGAAAATATTATCATCTAATATTTGATCATAATAATAATATCTAACAAAAATCTTGAAAATAATAAATAGTTGTTGAGTTCTAAACTATAATCAAAACTCTAATTAGTCTGGGGGTAATTGTCGCGACAATAATTTTTATAACAATAATTTTTATAACAATAATTTTTATAAGGCCAACATACTTTTATCTTTATTTTACGGAAAATATTATCATCTAATATTTGATCATAATAATAACATCTAACAAACATCTTGAAAATAATAGTTGTTGAGTTCTAAACTATAATCAAAACTCTAATTAGTCTGGGGGTAATTGTCGCGACAATAATTTTTATAACAATAATTTTTATAACAATAATTTTTATAAGGCCAACATACTTTTATCTTTATTTTACGGAAAATATTATCATCTAATATTTGATCATAATAATAATATCTAACAAAAATCTTGAAAATAATAGTTGTTGAGTTCTAAACTATAATCAAAACTCTAATTAGTCTGGGGGTAATTGTCGCGACAATAATTTTTATAACAATAATATTTATAAGGCCAACATACTTTTATCTTTATTTTACGGAAAATATTATCATCTAATATTTGATCATAATAATAACATCTAACAAAAATCTTGAAAATAATAAATAGTTGTTGAGTTCTAAACTATAATCAAAACTCTAATTAGTCTGGGGGTAATTGTCGCGACAATAATTTTTATAACAATAATTTTTATAAGGCCAACATACTTTTATCTTTATTTTACGGAAAATATTATCATCTAATATTTGATCATAATAATAATATCTAACAAAAATCTTGAAAATAATAAATAGTTGTTGAGTTCTAAACTATAATCAAAACTCTAATTAGTCTGGGGGTAATTGTCGCGACAATAATTTTTATAACAATAATTTTTATAACAATAATTTTTATAAGGCCAACATACTTTTATCTTTATTTTACGGAAAATATTATCATCTAATATTTGATCATAATAATAATATCTAACAAAAATCTTGAAAATAATAAATAGTTGTTGAGTTCTAAACTATAATCAAAACTCTAATTAGTCTGGGGGTAATTGTCGCGACAATAATTTTTATAACAATAATTTTTATAACAATAATTTTTATAAGGCCAACATACTTTTATCTTTATTTTACGGAAAATATTATCATCTAATATTTGATCATAATAATAACATCTAACAAAAATCTTGAAAATAATAAATAGTTGTTGAGTTCTAAACTATAATCAAAACTCTAATTAGTCTGGGGGTAATTGTCGCGACAATAATTTTTATAACAATAATTTTTATAAGGCCAACATACTTTTATCTTTATTTTACGGAAAATATTATCATCTAATATTTGATCATAATAATAATATCTAACAAAAATCTTGAAAATAATAAATAGTTGTTGAGTTCTAAACTATAATCAAAACTCTAATTAGTCTGGGGGTAATTGTCGCGACAATAATTTTTATAACAATAATTTTTATAACAATAATTTTTATAAGGCCAACATACTTTTATCTTTATTTTACGGAAAATATTATCATCTAATATTTGATCATAATAATAACATCTAACAAACATCTTGAAAATAATAGTTGTTGAGTTCTAAACTATAATCAAAACTCTAATTAGTCTGGGGGTAATTGTCGCGACAATAATTTTTATAACAATAATTTTTATAACAATAATTTTTATAAGGCCAACATACTTTTATCTTTATTTTACGGAAAATATTATCATCTAATATTTGATCATAATAATAATATCTAACAAAAATCTTGAAAATAATAGTTGTTGAGTTCTAAACTATAATCAAAACTCTAATTAGTCTGGGGGTAATTGTCGCGACAATAATTTTTATAACAATAATTTTTATAAGGCCAACATACTTTTATCTTTATTTTACGGAAAATATTATCATCTAATATTTGATCATAATAATAACATCTAACAAAAATCTTGAAAATAATAAATAGTTGTTGAGTTCTAAACTATAATCAAAACTCTAATTAGTCTGGGGGTAATTGTCGCGACAATAATTTTTATAACAATAATTTTTATAAGGCCAACATACTTTTATCTTTATTTTACGGAAAATATTATCATCTAATATTTGATCATAATAATAATATCTAACAAAAATCTTGAAAATAATAAATAGTTGTTGAGTTCTAAACTATAATCAAAACTCTAATTAGTCTGGGGGTAATTGTCGCGACAATAATTTTTATAACAATAATTTTTATAACAATAATTTTTATAAGGCCAACATACTTTTATCTTTATTTTACGGAAAATATTATCATCTAATATTTGATCATAATAATAATATCTAACAAAAATCTTGAAAATAATAGTTGTTGAGTTCTAAACTATAATCAAAACTCTAATTAGTCTGGGGGTAATTGTCGCGACAATAATTTTTATAACAATAATTTTTATAAGGCCAACATACTTTTATCTTTATTTTACGGAAAATATTATCATCTAATATTTGATCATAATAATAATATCTAACAAAAATCTTGAAAATAATAGTTGTTGAGTTCTAAACTATAATCAAAACTCTAATTAGTCTGGGGGTAATTGTCGCGACAATAATTTTTATAACAATAATTTTTATAAGGCCAACATACTTTTATCTTTATTTTACGGAAAATATTATCATCTAATATTTGATCATAATAATAACATCTAACAAAAATCTTGAAAATAATAGTTGTTGAGTTCTAAACTATAATCAAAACTCTAATTAGTCTGGGGGTAATTGTCGCGACAATAATTTTTATAACAATAATTTTTCTAAAGCCAACATACTTTTATCTTTATTTTACGGAAAATATTATCATCTTATATTTGATCATAATAATAATATCTAACAAAAATCTTGAAAATAATAGTTGTTGAGTTCTAAACTATAATCAAAACTCTAATTAGTCTGGGGGTAATTGTCGCGACAATAATTTTTATAACAATAATTTTTCTAAGGCCAACATACTTTTATCTTTATTTTACGGAAAATATTATCATCTAATATTTGATCATAATAATAACATCTAACAAAAATCTTGAAAATAATAGTTGTTGAGTTCTAAACTATAATCAAAACACTAATTAGTCTGGGGGTAATTGTCGCGACAATAAGTTTTATAAGGCCAACATACTTTTATCTTTATTTTACGGAAAATATTATCATCTAATATTTGATCATAATAATAATATCTAACAAAAATCTTGAAAATAATAGTTGTTGAGTTCTAAACTGTAATCAAAACTCTAATTAGTCTGGGGGTAATTGTCGCGACAATAATTTTTATAACAATAATTTTTATAAGGCCAACATACTTTTATCTTTATTTTACGGAAAATATTATCATCTAATATTTGATCATAATAATAATATCTAACAAAAATCTTGAAAATAATAGTTGTTGAGTTCTAAACTATAATCAAAACTCTAATTAGTCTGGGGGTAATTGTCGCGACAATAATTTTTATAACAATAATTTTTATAAGGCCAACATACTTTTATCTTTATTTTACGGAAAATATTATCATCTAATATTTGATCATAATAATAACATCTAACAAAAATCTTGAAAATAATAGTTGTTGAGTTCTAAACTATAATCAAAACACTAATTAGTCTGGGGGTAATTGTCGCGACAATAAGTTTTATAAGGCCAACATACTTTTATCTTTATTTTACGGAAAATATTATCACCTAATATTTGATCATAATAATAATATCTAACAAAAATCTTGAAAATAATAGTTGTTGAGTTCTAAATTATAATCAAAACTCTAATTAGTCTGGGGGTAATTGTCGCGACAATAATTTTTATAACAATAATTTTTATAAGGCCAACATACTTTTATCTTTATTTTACGGAAAATATTATCATCTAATATTTGATCATAATAATAACATCTAACAAAAATCTTGAAAATAAGAGTTGTTGAGTTCTAAACTATAATCAAAACTCTAATTAGTCTGCTAAAAAGAGGGGTCATTGTGCGCGACAATATTTTTTCTAACAACGTTATATTTTCAGCTTTATTTTACTGATAACATTATGAGAACTGACGCAACTCTGTACAGGGCATGATAATAATAAATTTAAATGAAAATTTTGTTTCCCCCCCCCCCCTCACCGTCCCTTCACTCCTTTTCAAGAGCTGTTGACTTAACAAAACTATAATCAAAACTGATTTTAGAAGCAACAAAATTTATAACATTTTATATTAGAAAACATTTGCTAGAATACGAGTATTTCTGATGAACTTTTCGTTCGAACAGGAAACTAAATAAAATTTAACGAATCTGCCACCAGACGAACACAAGCCACACAACAATAGTTAGTTTTAACACCGCCGGGCCGTAAGCAGGGGGGGCGCACAGAAAAAAAGTAAAACTGATTTCCTTGATATCATTAGGGTGTCTCTTACGGTATAAATGAGTATTAGAGGGTGTATGTGCGCCTGTGTGTTGATCTACATACACATACATATATGTATATATATAGAGGAAATAAAATGAAATGAATGAATGAATCAAACCATTGATTGCCCATTTACCGAACAGAATCAAACCACAAAATTTAATTTATCTTCCATCACAAAATTGTCCGTATAAAACAGTTCATTCATATACAATTGCGTCTACTCACTCAGCCATTTATATGAGTGTATTGCGAGTAAATATGTACATATAAATGTGTGTGTGTAAGGACATGTGTAGTACATTTACATACATATATACTCGTATGTTTAAGTATGTGTGTGTATGTGTGTGTGTGTGCGTGTTTGTGTTAACGGCTGCAGTTTTGTATATAAAAATATTAAAACTATAGCAAATTGTACACGATATTGTAACTACCCTTTCGAGCTCTTAAGGCAACGAATTCCAAAGGATTGCCAGTTCTTTATTTTCATCCATTTCAAATCGTTTGTTTTCTCAGGTTTTCTTTTTCTTTTTTTTTTTTTTTGCCTTTGGTCTGCTGTTTACTAGAGAAAACCCTTGTCAAAAATTTTACACGTAACAGTGATAAAAAAAACCAGTTTATCTCATTTTCAGAATGTAAAAGGATGAAGGACAATTTTGATTTAAGACAACCAACCGTTCAATGAGTGGTACGATTGTTGCCAGGTCTACTTTAAACACCAGTTGGTGCTATTTGGTTGGTATGTCAAATAAAACTTATGCGTTTCAATACATTTATAATGAAATGTGTGCTTGAGCAAATATATACGAGTATTATATATAGCAGTCATATATGTCAGTACATGTGACTGTTGGTTTTATGTGTAAAGATATCATCTGTAAGTGACACTTATATCCCCATCTTGAATGATTTTAAATAAAATATTTTACCACTACGAAATTTGAACAACTTGTTTGCTTACGCACCCCAGCTCACCCGTTCATACCCATATCCTTTGCTCCGGGCTATATTAACCTTTTTTACAACCCAACAACCCAACCAACCAAATAACCAGTCAGCCAACCCACCAGCCAACAAATGTTCAACATTGTCACTTTGGCTATACATATATCCGCTTATAGCCCCAAACAGACAGAACAAAAAAAAAATAAATAAATAAAAAAAGCAAAAAAAAAAGCCCTTTCCGAGCGTACGTACACGCTTCGCTTTCACTAAATTGTGTAGTGTTTTCTTTATTTTGTGTGTTTGTTGTTTTTGTTATCTATTCACTTAATATTTGCACTTGATTCTCTTCTATTTCGAAATTTCATTTATTGTTTGTTTGGATTAACACCCAACATTTTGGTGAAACCGAACACGTGAAAGTACTTGTACACAAGTAACACAGCCAACAACAACTACAACAACAACAACAACAACAGCAAACAGTGGTTGAGTTCACAGTCATATTTGTTGGCATCAGGATTTTCCAACTGAATTAAATTTTTTTTTTTTTGCTTTCTCTTGTGTTCTTATTGTTGTTGTTGTTGGGTTTACCTTATTCCAACAACAAGTACAGAGAATACGCTGATAAGCTGTATCACTAGTGATTGTATTTTTGGAATTTGTTAAGCAGAGAGTATTATTAAATATATGGTATAAAGATGCTGGCGTTTACACATGTGGGAAATTTTATATTTCGCAAATACTCGCGATTAAGTTAAGAAAATCTCAAAAATCAAGGCAGCGCCATCTAGTGGCAAGTCATTTACTACTTATACTAGTGCCCGTTTAATAAAAAAAAAATCTCTCTCCGCCCGCCAGAAAGAATTATTGGAAAATTTCCTAAAATTTTTCTCTTAACAAAACTTTTTATAGAAATTTTTATTTTTTTTTCAAGCGCAAAAACATTAACTTTAATATTTTTAAATGTTTTCAAAATGCTTGTTATCTTCTATATATTATATGGAATTAAAATAAATTGTTTTCCATAGACTGTAGCTTTTTCAGTTTCAATAGAGAAACCCTCAATTTTTTAATTCGCATAATGCATTTTTCGATCAGCAAGTGACAAACGTAATGCAGATATTGTTAATTGGAAGATTCAGAAAAACTAGAAAAGAAATTTTGTTTATAACAAAAAAAAAATATATATATATATAATAAATAAATCATCATAAATAAATCATCGACCGACTGCCATTGATTTGCCTTATGACGCACGTTCTATAATGTCCTGCATGTATTCGCAGATCAGCCCACTCCGTCCGCTATACCAAATTAATGCAACGCGAATGTTGCTTTCGCCAAGGCCTTTTACTTTGGACTGAATAATGTCGATTCAATAATAATTAGCCTTAGAGAATAGGGCTTTAACCACAAAAGCGAAGCTGGCATAACATTGACAACTCTTTCCAGATTTAGGCGACCAGGCGAGTTGTCTGAATTATAATTCATGCATTCTTCGATACAACTGGAGAAGGCATGAGTTGCTAAAAGTTGTAAATTATCCATTTACATCTCAAGTGAGAAGACACGTGTAAGTAAAAGTTTCAGTCTAGGCTAAAAAAAAACAGCTCTCGCATTATCGTAACTATTTCAAGCGTCATGTAGTGCCCAAAGTACTCGAAGGTGATGGATTCGTCAGAGGAATCCAGTGGCAAGAGGGCTTCTATAAAACATGTGTTAAGAGCTGAAAATCATAAACGGATGAGGCAACTAAGAAATTGCTCGCTATTTATTTTTGCCTGTCCTGTAAACATGAAGCTGCGCTCACATCAACTTAATGAGTTTAATGTACCAGAACAAATAATAAACATATTTTAAAGTGTATAAGAGATTTTGGGAATGTAAGACGAACACAATAAGAAAATAATATAAAATATAAAAGTTTCGGACGTATAAGACTATTAAAGCAAAAGCTTTAAAATGTGAGTATAAGACTTATAAAATGTACAAGTATAAAAATATAAGAGTTTTTATAAAATGTTTTCGAACTACAGAACTCCCCTTCAACGTACAATTTATATATATTTCTATGATGTGGGCATTAATATAGAAAAGTTCAAAGTGTATAAGAGATGTTGGGCATATAATACAATACAAACAATAGGATAATAATATAGTGTAAAAATTTAACGTATTACAAGACGGTTAGAGCCAAAAGTACTAAAATATGAGTATAAAACATCTGAAATGTATTCTGAAATAGTATAAAAATATAATGCAAAATGTATTCTACTATTTGTATATGTATTTCTTTGATGTGAGCATTAAAATAGAAAAGTTAAATGTGTATAAGAGATTTTAGCAAAAGAAGAAAATAATAGCAAAATAATATAAAATAGTGTAAAAATGATCGCGGAAATATTAGACTCTTAGAGCCACAACTTCTAAAATATGGGTATAAGTATAAAAATATAAGACTTTTTATTAACTGCAAAATGTTCTCCAACTACAGAACACCCCTTAAACTTACAGTTTGTATAGGTTTCTACATCTGTTAACATATAATATCTAAATGGTGTTTCTTTTGTTGTCAGGAGTGCAAGAGGTTTTGTATGACCTCGTATAGAAAGGAGTTTTGATTGCATTCATGTGTGTAGGTACGTCATATTCGTTATAGAGTCTTGAACAAATAAAGTTTTGCAATTGTTTTGGTGGGTTTATAATCAACTTGGTGTGTCTGAGTGGTTTTATGGCACAATATCATCAAATATCTTTACACACCTTTATTCCAATGCCAACAATAACAGCAAAACCAAATAAGTTGACCATTTTCATTGATGAACCCGGTGTAGAGCGACGTGGAAAGTATCTTGTAGTTGTTGTCCGGTGAGTAGTCAATTATTACATACAAATTGTACGAACAAGTGTTTAACAAATTCACCAGCAACCATTGAAATTCGATTTGTTTGAATAATAGACAATAAACAGCAAATCAACGAAAGCCAGGAAATTACAGATATAAAATGTTGTACAATCTTTGGAGTTTTGGTTAAAATTGGTTTTGGTTAAAATGAATGCTTAAGACATATTTAATGTGCTGCTTCTGTTGAATTGGCAATACTGCTTTATGTGACAATTCATTGAACAGCTGATAGTTGGTTTTGGTTTAGTTTGCTTTAACATTTCATTCTGAAACACAAATTAATATTGAATTTCCATTCAAAATTTTATTCGCCAATCCAATTTTTGGTGGAATGTGACTTTAGCTACAGCCGAATTGTGGCATTTGGAGTGAGAATAATCCATAAGATGCTGTCGCAAGGGCCCTGCATCCACAGAAAATCACTGTTTGGAGCGCTTTATCCGCTGATGCAGTCATTCGACCATTTTGTCTTCCAAAACGATGATGGTCTGAATGTTAGTTTTGTGTCAACGGTACAGGAACATGATTAGACATGTTTTCGCATCTCTTTAATCTGGCAATTGATTTGCTCAAAGAAAATTTTGATGAGAGAAGTTATTATTATTGCATTATACATTCACGCCGTCTGCGCCGATAAACCAGAAATAATTTGAACATCAATATTCGAAGAATGGGCGAAAAGTTTTTAGACATTCATGTTCTAAATTGCCACCTGTGGCGGCGGCCTCATGGCCGAAATCACATTTAAATCTTAGTGTCATTTCATTAATATTAAAAATAATATTTATTTATTTTAAACTTAATTACAACATATAATTATTTTAACTAAAAAATCAAAAAGCAAGCAGAAATAGCTGCCAGGCTTTTCATTTACGATTTTTAGTTATATTCGATTTTTTAAATTATTTGCAATAAAAAAATGACAAAATTAGTTTAATATTATTCTTTCAACGATTCCGCAACAATATTTGATCCGAAGATGTTGTTGCCGGAATGATAACAAGTGGAGCATTCGCTTACGAGTTGTGTAATTTATATGTTTTATTAGTTTTAAAACTTCTGTGGGTCCCAAAAAAAAAAAAAAAAAACACCCTCTATTAAACAAACGAAAACTTTAAATATACTTTTGGCAATTTCTTAACTTGTCTCTTTTTGCTGCTGCGCTTATTTTTGCGCGTTTTTTTTTTATATAAAATCCTTGAAATCTTTTTGTGATTAAATAATACAACTGACTTTGTTTTCTTACCGTTAACCCCAAGCACAACGATTCTTAATAACAACAACTGCTACGAGAGCGAAAAATTAACAAAACATCAAAGAAATTTATGCTGCTTTTGTTTTTGTTGCATTTGTGCACGCAACCATTAAAACACCGACTTCAGATAGTCCGTCGTCAGGTTGCTTCTTTGCTTCTAAACAACATTTGATTCGTAACTGTGAAAAGTATTCGTGAGAAAGAAAGTCCTTTAACAGCACAACACAGTTACAATGGATTTGCAACATGTGTGTGTGTGTAGTTGTGAGCCACAAAACAAAGATGTAACAACGGGGGTTGGGGTTGGGGTTGGGGTTGGGGCTGGGGCTGGGGGTTGGAGTACGTTTTTTTTCAGTTTCTTTTGCATGGGAATGTTTGTGAATAAGAAGTGCCTAAAAAAATTTAAGCCTGCATTTTTATGCAGCTGAAAATTCATCCATAATCTCAAGTGTTTATCTGCTGCATAATGCGACATTTGTGTTTTTTGTTGTTGTTGTTGCTGCTGCTACTACTGTTTATTTTTTCATTTTGCTGGCTTGAAAGAGGAAGGCGTATCGTCATCATCATCATCATCATCATCATCAGCGTCAGCGTCTTTACAAGCAAAACGCAAAAAAACACAAACACACACACACACACGAAAACACTTTTAACATCAAAGTAAAAGTGCCGTCAAAAGTTGTCATCTAGTGTGTGCGAATGTGTGTGTGTTGGATGCATGCAACTCAAAAAAGTGAATGTTTAATGAGTATTTACAACTTTCCCCCAAACAAGTTGCAAATAACGGAAAAAAACACAAAAATCTCAGCTAAAAATCGTGCACATTATCCTTCAGCAAAGTGAAAACAAAACAAAAACATACTCACAGTTTGTTGCGTCCTTCTTTATTTTTGTACCGGTTCTCTCCTTCCAATTTTCGTTTAATTTTTTTTGTCGTTTTTGTTTGATGCAACCACTGACAAATTTAGCCTTTGTATTAAAAGCCAATTAAAACGAAAATCCAACCGAAACTCTCCCGTTTATGTTGTTTTTTCTTCCTTTTGGCGCTCTGATTTCTGAAATCCTGAAAGGGAAGTGAAAAAATAATATGCGAAGTCCTGGGACACTTAAAAAACGAATGTAACCAACTTCTTGGCCCAATATTTTTCGCATGTAATTCTTATAAACTTCTATGCCATAGAGAAATTGTTTTATCAAGACATTTGCCATAGACACTTTTTTTTAACGAAATAATTTTATAAAAGAAAATGTTGTTGTCGGTGATTGTTATTGAAAACTTTTCTATAGGAAAAATTTGCCCTCGAATGATTTTGTATAAACAAATTTTGGTATCCATATATTTTCTAGAACGAAACTTTGTTATAAAAAAAATTTTTTATGAAAAAATTTTCAAACAAAAATATTTTTGATATTATTTTTATTGAAAAAATTTTCAAACAAAAATACTTTTTATTTTATTTTCAAAAAACTTTCTGTAAAAAACATTTTTAAACATATTTTCTGTAAAACAAATTGTTTCAAAAAATTTTGTTATCGAAAAACTTTCTATAGAAAAACTTCATTATCCAAAACGTGGCTAAAAAAAACTTCTTTTTTTTGACAAAACTTTAGCTATCGATAAATTTTCTACGAAAAAAGTTTTGTTATGAATAAGTTTTCTGCTGAAAAAATTAAAATGTCCATAAATCTTTCATATATAATTTCTGATATTGATAATTTTTTTCTAAAAAAATTTTGTATATAAAATTTTGTTATCGACAAGTTTTCTTTAGAAAAATCTGTAATAAAAAAAATTTTGTTATTGGTAAATTTTCGATAAAATCAAAAAAAAAAATTATTTTGCCATCGAATAATTTTTTTTCATTTCGTTATCGAAAAATTTTTCTATTGAAATATATCATTTTCTGGAAAAAATTTTATATTTGCCATAAAAAAGTTTCGTTATCAAAAAATTTTCGATAAAATTAAAAATAAGTAATTTTGCCATTGAATAATTTTTTTCTTTAATTTGGTATCGAAAAATTTTTCTGTGAAAATATTTCTTTCTGGAAAAATATTGTTAATAAAATATTTGCTGCAAAAAAAATTTTTTATTTAGCACAAAAAAGTTTTGTTATCGAAAAGTTCTCGATTAAATTTAAAAAAAAAATTATTTTGCTTTCAATTTATTTTTTTTATCGAAACTTTTTTCTGTGCAAATATTTCTTTGTCGAAAAATATTCCTAAAGAAACATTTTGTGCAAAAATGTTTGTATTTTGTATGAAAAAATTTTGCTTTCGAAAATGTTTTTGCAAAATAATTTTTTTTCATACCTAAATTTTCTTTAGAAAAATTTGTCAGGGAAAAATTTCGTTTGAAAATATTTCGTTAACGAAACATTTTCTTTGAAAACTTTTGTTATCGTTAATTTTTTATGATACATTTTCTATAGAAAAATATTTTCACATTTACATACATCCATAAGTAGACATGTAGTTGGTCTTGCTTTCTCGTCTTCTGCCGGCATTTTGTTCTTGTTCTTCTTATTTATTTTTATATCTAAGCATTTATGTATGTCTCTTACTTTGAGTTTGTTGCCTTTCTTAATGCATTTTCATCTATTTGCTTTGCTGCATTTACTTTGTATGCCCTGCATCTTGTGTTTAATTTTTCCTCTTCCTTATTTTTCCTCCGCAAGAATGAAAACACAAAGTTTAAAGGTTTTTTTCCTTTTACTGCCGTATGCCTCCACTAGTTGTATGTTTGCAATTTTGTTTATAATGCAGCGCCATTGTTTGTCTTTACTTTCTAATGTTATTGCAACAGCTTTTTTCAAAGCAAACTGAACTTTATCATTTTGCTGGAAAATGGCTTTTCGTTAGAATTTTCTTAAACAACCCGCACTCAGTCAGTGTTTTTCCATTTCCAGATTTGCAAAGGTGTAAGCGTGTTTGTTGCTACGTTTTTCTCGAGTTGACTTTGAAGTTTTGTGTGCTTAAGCAAATGCTTTCAAGTGCACACTTTTCGTTTGTTTGCTTGTTTCGCTATTATTATTTTTTCCTGATGTATTCTACTTGCAACACAAAATTTCTTTATGTATTTGTCAAGACCGAGGAGAGCCACTTTAAATGCTGGAAAAAGGAAAAATATAAATGTATGAACGATATTTTTTAGGCAATTTTTGTGCGTTTCTTGGCGTTCGATGCTGCCCCCCTTTTGCCGGAAAACACACAATTACCTTTCAATTGGCCCAAGTAAGTTCTTCTTGACAATGGTTTTTTTTTCTGAAATTCTTCTTACTGTCAGCAAAACATCGAATCTCTAATGCTTGTGCTTCAATGTTGAAGAACGCTCAACAACATTTTACTTTCATCTCAAGCATCAGCAACACACACACAGTCATTGTGCTGCGTGTTCCACAACTTTTTTATAGCATGCTAGTTGCTTTTGTCTTACTATCCCTCTCTATTTGCCTTGTTTGTGTATGTTAAGCTGGCTGGTATAAATCTTTGCTTAACCCCTAGTGTATGCTACACATTTTTGCTTTTAAAGCAGCTGCTTATGAACAAATTAAAACAAGTTCATGCATGTCTTTGATTCTTCTTTATGACGTTATTGTTGATTTTTGATGTTGTTGTTGTAACCCTTCTTTTGCATTTAAGTGAATTCACATTCTTTTTCCCTAATTGCAGCTAATTTAGTCCTCTATTATTCTTTGCCATAACAATTAAATCGCATAGAACACGAAGAGATGCTCAAATGGAAAACAACAGTCCTGAAGATTGTTTATTGAAAAGAATATCAAAGGAAGTGTGTGCAATGACTTGCAGAAAATTGGCCAGATCTTTTTTTTTTTTTTGATGATTAAAAGAAATTGAGAGAAGGAACTGCTCGTCACTATAGAATATAATAAATAGAATTAAAAAAAAAAATTAAGAAAATAATTTTCCTGAGAACGTGAGAAAAAAAATTAAATAATTAAGACGCAATAGTGGCAGCCACATATTTGAGTGGGGCTTTAGCATAATTTACGACGATTTTTATCGCATCATATCGGCATAGATTTGATCAAATTGCACAGTTTATGCTTTGGGGGGACCCACCAGGCGACAATATTCCGTTCGGCTCATATCGGCCAAACTTAATTGCGCCAATTACCGCCTTAAATGGGCAAATTAAATCACAAGTTTTTGTTTATTGGCTTGTTGGACCAACAGAGTTGTAATTTCCGCAAGAACTATCGACGCAATAGCAGAAAATTGCCGTAGCCTTCTACATACATATATTTATTTTCGCATCTGTGTTGACAAAATTGTGAAATATTTTATAATTTTAGTTTTGTAAACAGATGTTTTTGCTCCCCAGGGATGGCAAAATCTTTACAACTGCAACATTGTGGTAACAGCGACTTGTTTGCTTTCGCTAATTAAAACCAAGGCATCATCTAATTTTTTACGATATAAGAATATTAGATTTGAAAAGTGTATTTTTGCCACAATTAAGTTTAAAAAACTAAAATTGTAGACGCCAGCTGTTTCAATTTTAAAATTCGTTTTACTATCCCAGGTAATGGTGCCGTTAAAAACGGTTGCCCTTGTTTACCAGCTGCAGCATATTTCGCCTTTTATATCATTATCAAAATCAAGATTCAACTTTTTTTTTTTTGTGCCACAATTTAGAACGAGCGACATGTTTTTTTTTCTTTACGCTAAAAGGACTCTATTTCTCAATTAGCTACAAGTATTTTTTCTTTCTTTCTGTAGTTTATAACTGAGTGCCCATTTTAGCAAAACGCACGCCCAACCCCTCGTCTTGTAATTTTATTACTGCTATTTCTTATTGCCGTCACGAGAAAGTGCTTAAATTGTACAACTTCCTAATTAAATATGAGTGAGAAGACGGTAATTGCACAAACAACGCCAACATCTGTACAAAAATATTCGTGATGTTTTTGGCATGAGTTCGAATGTGTCAGAAAATAGTGCTGAAGAAGTTCTGAAGATGTTAATGATGGTGTTGCTGTGGATGTGACTGTGACTGTGACCGTTTGTTGTTGGAAATCATGTTATTAATTTATTTAGATAAATGAATATTAAGTGCGTTAACAAATGTGAACAAGCGAAATGTCATTCATTAATAAAGTGTTGAATTAAGCATCGTTTTATTTTGTAAATGTCATTATTTGTTTAATGACTTTGACATATTCAAGTGTTAAAATAAATAATAACAACATCATCAATGGCGGACGACAATAGCGGCAAACGGCAAAAATCATCGTTGTCATCGCCATCAAGTGCCGCATCACTTGAAATTATTGTGGCCACCATCGTGATTATGAACAACAGCGCCCGCCGCCACAACCCCTACTTTATAAAGTAATATTTTCTTTTTTTTCCATAATTAAATATGTAGAGATGTACACAAGAATGTGTGCAAACATTTGTGTGTAGTTTGTAAGTGTGTATGACAGCCTCCCCACCATCGCCATCTCCATCGCCATCACCATCACCATTCCCATCACCAACTTATCATCAACACAATTGCTCAACACTTAAGCATTTGTCATATTTATATCAACAACACTTTATTTAGTTGTGATGTGATGTTGCTGTGGATGCTGTTTCAATGTTTATTTGCCAAAAGTTGGCGCCGGTTGGAAATTTTCGTGAAATTGATTTTTAGAGGAGTTGATTTTTCGTTTGGAAAATTTTTCAAAAAACTGATCTTTTGTTTGTTATGGAATGATTCTCCAAAGAAAAATTTCGTCATCGCAAAAATTATGTTATCGATATGCAAAAACTTTCGCTACAGAAAATTTCTGCACAGAAAAATTTTGTTAACTTATAATATTTTTAGCTAAAAAGTTTTTATCGTCAGATTTTCTATTGAAGAATTTTATTATGTTATTAACAAAAATATTGTTGTTGGTAAATTTTTAATACAAAAATTCTATTATTGTAATATTTTGTATGGCAGAATATTGTTATCAATAAATTACCTGCAGAAAATCTTGTTAAGGCAAAATTATCGATAAATTTTCTGCATAAAAAATGTGTTATTGGAAAATACGTATCGGCAATATTCCTACACAAAATAAAAATTGTCATCGATAAATTGCCTGCACAAAAATTTGGTTATTCGAAAATGTTTTAAATATAAATTTGTTATCGATAGATTTTCTAAAGAAAAATTTTGTTAACGAAGTACTTTCTATGATAAAACTTTGTTATCGATAGAAAAACATTGTGATCGCAAAACTATGTACGGAAAACGTTTGTTATCGAAAAACTTTCTATAGAAAAATTATACAAATTTGTCGGAAATTTTCTATAGAAAAATTTTGTTATCGAAAAATTTCTCATACTTTTTTTAAAAGTTTTGTTGCTGATACAGATTCTATAGAAAAATTTTGTTATTAAAAAGTTTTTTATAGTAAAATTTTATTATTAAAATATTTTCTATGGAAAACAAAAATTTTGTTACAACAAAACTTTCCACGAAAAGAAAACTTTTATTATCGAACAATCTTCTATGGAAAAGTATTGTTATGAAAAAGTTTTTTATAATAAAATATTATTGTTAAAAAAATTTCTATGGAAAAGAAAAATTTTGTTCTGGAAATATTGTCTGCTAGAAATTTTCTTATCGAAAAAATGTCAAGCTGCAATAAAAAATTTCTTCTCTGAAAGCTTTTTGAAAAAATTTTTATCATCAATAGATTTTCATTAGAAAAATTCTGTTATGGAAATAAATTCCTAACAAAAATTTTGTTCCAGAAAAAGTTAACAGTTTTTTATAGAAAAATATTTTTGCTGTCGGAAGATTTTGTATCGAAATATTTACCATGAAAAATTTTCCTGTCGAAATCTATAAAAATATTTAGATATATTAGAAAATTTTTTGACATTTTCTATACAAAAAAAAATCCATAGAAAATTTTTCTCATTGAAAAGTTGTGTACATAAAGGATTTGTTATCAGAAAACTTTTCTTATTTGAAAATATTTTATAGAAAATTTTTTTTTTAACATTTTTATAGAAAAGTTTTGTTTCCGATAAATTTTCTACAGACAGATTTTGCTAGCAAAAAATGTTCTAAAGCAAAATGTTGTTATTGATTAATTTTGTATAGAAGAAAGTTGTTATTGAAGTATTTTTTATGGAACATTCTTGTGAGCACAAAAAAAAACGGGGCAAGTTAAAATTAAATAGAGAGATTCTTTAGGAGTATTAACGTTTAAACTGTTCAAATTTCACTGCCTAAAAGTAGTCTATGCAATCAAAGGCAAACGCTGATGTTTGTTTTGCCATTGAAGTTGGGGGCAATTGAAACCATACATTTTTTTTCAATTTAAAAAAAATGTTTTCCAAATCACTGAAACCCTGCAGCCATTAAAATGTTGCGCCGTTGTTATGGTTTAGGATTTAGTTTCTTGAAACTCCTCTCCAGCTGTTGTTACCACCCAGTGTTAGATTGTGATTCATAATTTGGAACTCACATCTTCCAGCTTAAAAAAATATAGATACATACATTTATTACAGACACACTTCGCCCGGCCAGTATTCCTTCGCTGGGCTATAAAATAGCAGGAACTCTGTTCTTTTCAACGATGTTGTTTTAAAAAACAATTTAATTTGTTGCCACAAATATAATTATGAAAAAGCCATCACTTTTCAATGAAATGACTAAATCAACACAATTAAGAAACGGTCAGCGGTCTGTTTATTGAAATAGTTTCCGTTTTTTCTGCTGCGGCACTTGAAGATCGTTTTTTGTGGTGCTTTTTATAAAAAATTTATATCGCGCCTGATTTGAAATGTAAACAAACTAAAATTGTTTTCAGCAATTTATTCATTTCATTGCGTTGTGGTTTTAAGAAAATAATTTTTTTTCGAAAACTTTATGATATCAAAACATTTTCTATAAAAATTTTTATACGGCAAAATATTTCCTACCAAAGTTTTCATGCCAAAATTTTCCACAAAATTTCTATACAAAAACTTTTTATACAAAAGTTTTTATTGGGTATTTTTAAGTCTAATTCCTTTTTTATTAAAAATTTCTTTAAAAATATTCTACTAACGACGTATTTTCTATTCTACGATTTTTTGGACAAATTAGTTTTTTCAGAAAAGGATTTCCCTTAAAAACTTTCGTATCCAGGAAAGATTTTACATAAAATAAATTTTTGTTTTGCAAAAAAAAATCTGTTGGAAATTTTTAGGTAAAATTTTTATTTCAGATTTGTTTTCCATAGGCAAATTTCTGCATAACATTTTTTTCATAACAAAATTTTTTCCAAAAAAAAATTATAGAGAAAAAATTTTTTGTGGAAAAACCAAAATTTGTTGTGCAAGAACCAACATTTTTCATGGAAAATTTTTTAGGTAAGTTTTTCTATTCTAAAATTTTTTTATCTAAAAATATTTAATATGAGAATTTCTATATTAAAAATTTTCTAAGTTTTTTTCTTTTAAAACTAATTATTTTATAGAAAAATTTTAAAACATATAAGAAATTATTTGTAAGAAAATGTTTTCAATGGAAAGCTGTTCACATTAGTCTCTTCAAAGAAACGTTTTCATTTAAATATTTTTGCTGCAGGAATATTTTTGCACAAAGAATTTCTTCTGCAGCAAAATTTTCACTTAAAGATTGTTTTAAAAAAAAATTTTGCACAAAAAATAAGTTGAATGGAAATCTTTTCACATCAACATTTTTCTACAAACATTTTTTTTTTTTAGAAACATTTTTATAGAAAAAATTTTTAATCAAACAATTTCCCTACAAACATGTTTTCTACCTGGAAAACTATTCACATAAACATATTTGCTGTAGAAAAATGCTCATATCCCTTCGGTAGAAAAGTTTCCATATAGAAATTCTGTTTCAAAAAATATTTTACATAAAATTTTTTTTTGTGCAATTTTTTGTGCGAAAAAGTTTTTGAGGGAAAAATTTCTTTCAGTAAAAAAATGTTCGTATCCACTTCTTTATAGAAATTTTTTTCTGTGGAAAAGTTTTCATGTAAATAAATATTTAAATGTTATTGCAAAGAAAATAATTTGTTGCAAATTGTTTTTCCAGAAAAATTTCACGATCATCATTTTGTCTTTAGGAGAATTTTTGCATAAAAAATATCTTATACAGAAACATCTTTTTGTCGCATTCCAACGTGCCTGAAGAAGGATGTTGAGCCAGAAAATCCTGCTTGATTAACTTACAAATGCCTGACAGTCTGCCTGTCTGATTTCAGTTTCTTTAACGCTTTTTTTCTTTTTTTAAAATGTTATTTTCTGTGAGCAACAATATTATCTTGGCAGCTCACATTTTTTTTTATTAAAATAAGGAAAAGGAAGGAAGGAAAGCTGAATGACAGTCAGGCAGGCAGGCAGTTTGTGAATAAAAACAAATTGGACTTATTCTTTAAACAATATATTTTAAAATAATAAAAGAATATACTCGTGCTGGAGCTGGTGCTCCGGCAATGCAACATGTGTTAACAGGGCTTCGTTGTCATCCAAACACTACAGCTGAATGATAATGGTGTTTGCTGTACTCTTGTTGTCTCCTAGTCGTTTAAAGGGAGGAGGGAGCAGGAGCTTTATTTCTATACAGTTCCCTGTTTTTTGCGCTTTATTTTGTCTTGTGTTGTATTTAATTTTGATTTTAATTTGTAGTAAAATATTTACATAATCACTTTATGGCATTATGGTACCTTAAATACACAACATAACACAAGAACACACACACACACACTCACACTCACGCACATACATACATTTCAACTCACCCATCACATTAAGAAATAAAACATAAACTCCAGCCATTAAGGCTTTCATTTGTAATTCATTCATACAAGTTAAGGATGTAGTGGTGTGTGTGTGTGTGTGTGTGTGTGGCTGTGTGTAATCATGTGTGTGTGTATGTGTTCCTGCATGGCACTTCCTTTTAATACTCTCTTGTCTTCTTGCATTGATGGTGTTTTAGAAGTTTGTTGCTCGTTGTTTGTATGTGTTTGTATAATTTTATTTAGTTTTAATGAAAATTTATGAACATTTTAAAAAAAAATTATATATTTTTATTCATCATAATGATTTTAATTCGTCTTTTTACTTGCCGTTCTGTGTGTCTTGTAATGTATGCGCCATATGTTGCTGTCAGTTAGACTGTGTACTTGTCTGCCTCCCATCCGCGCCACTCGCACCCAACATTCACACATGCCATACGGCAAACAGGATTGCAAAATCCAGCATCAACAGATTTTTAGTGCTGCGTTTAATGTTGTCTGTACCAAACAGGCTTCAATCCCCCGCAACCATATCACTGCTATTTTGGCTGCCAACACTGTTGCCCTCCCACATTTGGGATTCATTTGAAAATGTTCAATATTTCTTCTTGTTTATGGAAATTTAAACATATTTTTTTCTTTTTTTTTTAAATCTCCTGCCTAAATGAAATATTAATGAAACACAAGGTGTTCGTTCGGCACTTTTTGAATTTGCACATAAAAACGCAAACATCATGTGCGACTGCATGATGTTGTGGTTTTTGCGGGGTTAATACAATTACGACACAGTATCAACAAGAAATTTGATTTTAATATCCTGATTATAAAGCAGGGAAAAAAATAAAATGAAATTGCTTTTAAATCGGGCACAGTCAGCGAAAATAATTTATTTTACATAAAAAACGATTAAAAAAAATTAATAGGCAACATTTTCCAAAAAAATATTTTTTTTTATAAAAACAATTATATGGCATAAAAAATGTCAATAAGAAACAGTTTTGTATAAAGAATTTTAAATACTGAACAATTTTTTATCGCAAGTTTTCCGTAATAAACACGTTTCTGTATAAAATCTTTTTTAAAGAAAATTCTTGTTTAGGAAATTTTTTAGAAAAACTAATTTTCCACGGAAAATTTTTAAACAACAAATAGTTTTCTATAGAAAATTGTTTATAAAAAAAATATGTTCTCTGCAAATTTAAAAAAAAAGTATTCAAATCTTTAACGTAACATTTCTCTAAACAAATAAAGTGAATTTTCTTAGAAATAATTTTAAATAACAGAAATATTCGTAAAGAAAATTTTAATTAAAAATAGTTTTTTATAAAAAATTTTCCAGAACAAAAAATATTTTTTGCAAAAAATTTTTGTAACAACGAAAAATATTTCTCTAGAAAATTTTAAATAAGGGAAGTTTAATTTACAGATTTTCGATTAGCTAAAATTTTTCCAGAGATTTTTTTTTTTTAATTTTATTAACAAATAATTTTTTATAGATTTTTTTTTCAAATGCCAAAAGTTTTTTTTATAGAATTTTTCGATTATTTTATATCTTCTGTAGATAATATTCTCTCCATCGATAAAAATATATATGAGAAATGATTTCTAACGAACGTTTTCAAAACGAACACTCGTTAGTAAAGAACAAGCGTTTTCTTATAAAATTTTTTTAAAAGCAAACATTTTCCATAGAAAATTAAAAAAAGGCCTCAACTTTTCAACTTTAAATAACAAAATTTTAGGCCTAAAAAATTTTTAGCAACAAAAACATATTAACAAAAAATTTGAATTAATGAATTTTTTTTTTTAATTTTTAAATTGTATTAGAAAGCATTTCTCTGCAAAAATAAATTTTCAAATAAAATTTAAATGAGAAAAATCTATGGAAAATTTCAAATAGCAAAAATAAAAAAAATAACGAAAATTTTTTTAAAGAAAATTTCATATTTATAGAAAATTTTATATAAAAGACTTCTTTTTATAAAATCATTTATATATATGTGTTTTTTTTAAATTTAGTTTTGCAAACGTCTGCTAGAAATATGGATTTTGTTCAGATCACAGACTCAACATTATGGCACTTCAGTTTTTTCTGTTCATTCAGAAGAAAAAAAAATCGTTTCTCTTACTCCTTTTTATTTTTTATCTGAAAAAACTCTTGTCATTTTCCCATAAGGAAATTGTTTATTTAAATTAAAAGAAACCACTTGTGGGGTTTTTTTTTATAATTAATATTTCTCAAAACATCAAAGTCAATGAATTCAAATGTAATAATGAGTTGAGCTGGTAGGATGTTGCAAGAGACTATTATTTTTTAAGTCCTTGCTGAGGGAAAGTAGATAAAGGAGAAATTCCTTTTCTATATAAATAAATGCATCCAAAAGTATTTCACCACAACAACAAGTGCAATTGCAGAACATATTTTGTTGTTGGGTTTAAGTACTTAAAATAGAGTCGACACAACAACAAAGCGAATGAATGAATGTTGGTTGGTTGGTTGGTTAGTTAGAAGTCAAAGTAATTAACAAATCAAAAAGGACTTTTGTTTAAATTGCAAGAAAAAACAGGCCCGGAGATGGCAACCGAGAGATACTCGCACTTGAGAGTAACCTGGATATGCTGGCAAGAGTTACTTTGCAATAGTCAATTGAAACGGAAAATTTATCTCGAAAGTTCAAAACAGCACAAAAGGCAACCAAAAAAAACCCATTTATTAAGCAGCAGCAGCAGCAGCAGCAGCAGCAGCAGCAGCAGCAGCACGTTTTATACTAATCAGTGCGATTTATGAAACACGGGATTAATTATTGTTTTTTAAGCACTTGAGGCATGAATTTGCGTCTTTGTTTTTTCTTTCAATAAAATCAATTTAAGTAAAACTTTTTGTTTTAAAATTGTATAAACTTTTTTTTTCCTCAATGATTTGTGGTTTCGTTTTAAAAAGGCAGGCATGTGCGTGTAAAAACAACAACAACAAACTGACCATTCCCACACAAAAATGATTTGTGGTTGCAAATTTTTACTCTCACATTAATTTTAATTAATTACACCTTTATCATTAACAATTTATAAAAATATTCACAGATTGCTACACGTTTTTATTACATGTTCATTAACAGGCCAACTAAAGTCAGTTACAAAAGCTTTTGTTTTTAGGAGAATTTAATTAAATGAAGAGCGCCTAATGAGCGATTAAAGCCGACTTTAAGGACACTTTAAGTGGGAATCAAATCAGTAGAGGAAAAAGAAAAACATTTACCGTAAAATTTGCCTGCCGACAAGGTTAAGAAACAAATTTCAGTTGTATTGACTTTGACAGAAGCAAACTTTGGCCTTAAAAAGAATAAATGAGAAAAAAATAGGAATATGTATTAAATAATCTTCTGCAGATAAAAGTTAAAACCCTAATTTCTATTGTATAATTTTATATCTAAGGAACTAAAGTCGACTTTAAGCAAACTTTAAGCTTAAACTGAGTCAATAGCAGAAAAAGAAACAAATTTATAGCAAATTTTTATAGCAAAAAAAAAATGTTAAGAAGGCGTTTTTCATTGAACTGAATAACCCTGAATAAACGAGTAAAGTCGACTTTAATCCTAAAACGACTCAATAAAAAAAAAAATAAGAAAATTGCATAACAAGTACAAGTGATTAAAGTCGATTTTAAGCACATTTTAAGCCAGAAATGAATATAGGAAAAAGAAAAACATTTCAGTAATATTTGGCTACCGAAAATGCTAAGACTTAATAAGCAATTAAAGTCGACTTTAAGCGCACTTTAAGTTAAACACCAACCATTAGAAGCAACAGTTATCTGCTGAAACAGTCAAGCAATAATTTTCTATTTGATAACCCTTAATAAGAGATTAAAAGTTACTTTAAGCAAACATTAAGCTTAAAACGAATATATAGAAGAAAAAGAAATAAATTAAGAGCAGAAAATTTTAAGAACATTATTTTCATATTGAAGAAGTCTTAATAAAATAAATTAAATAAGTTTAAAGCGAACCAATAAAAGCAAAACAAACAAATTCAAAGCAAATTCTACTAAAGAAAATGTTAAGAAACAATTTTCTATTGCATTGATTGTTGGAACTCGTCAAATAAATTTAATTCTGTTACGAAAAAAAAAACATTCAGCGTTCTATAAATCCATAATATTATTAATGCTGGACGAAAGAGAGTAGAGGACAGAAGGCAAAACAAAAATAAACAGCCTCCGCACACAATGTTGGTCAATGAATCAATGCTTGAATGAATGAATGAACGATTGAATGGCCATAGGCCGGAAAAAATAACTTTTGTTAATAATAAAATTATAGTTAACATATTGTTTATGGATGCAATTCGAACAATGCAGTCGCAACTGCAATTATTTATAGTTGTGATACACCAACAATATTATAAACAACAAAAACTGTTTTAAAAAGCCAACAAAAATACGAGCAACAAAATGATTTACATTAAACCATGATTTATGGTTTAATTGAGCTACAACAACACACTCACGCATACACTCACGCGCACACACACATCCACACACACTGACACCCACAAACTCTTTAGCTGATTGAAAAACGCAAAACACATGCACGACAACGCACACACAAGCGCACATGCCTCTTCAACCACGTATAAAAATCGAATTTCCTTTATGGAGACTCGCCTGAAAAAGTGGAAACGGAGGTGATAAATTATTATACCATATCAAAGGATTTTAAGGGTATATATATATGATGGAAGATTTTTACAGAAAAACAATAATTTTTTCACACTTCAATGGCTGTAAATGCAAAAAACGAACATCGCAACATCAAAATATTCAATTTCATAAAAAATAAAATAAGGTGGCAACACAATTGCTATGAATAAAGAAAGGCGAAGTTGTTCAAGGAACAGAGAAGAAAATATTTTTGAGACAAGGATACTTTATTTAACTGTTACCGAATTGCTAATGTTAAACGGAAAAAGTCCAAAAATGCAAATTTTCTTAAAAAATAAATAATTTTTCAAAATTATTCCGATTGGAAAAAATTCTTTTAAAACAAAAAAATTGTTTCTTACTGCACAACCTTCTACTGAAAAACTTCTCCACCAAAAAGTTTTCTGTTCAAAAACTTTGTGTAGTATTTTTTGTTGAGTAAAAAGTATTCTATAAAAAATGTCTACAGGAAAATAGTCTTTAAGAACATTTTCTTAACTTTAACTAAATTTCTAATAATCAATGAATTTAAATTTTATCTAAATTTTTAATAATCAATTAATTTATATTTTATCTTAATTTCTTATCATCAATTAATTTAAATTTTATCTATATTTTTAATTATTAATTCATTTTAATTTTATCTAAATTATTAACACAGAATTTTCTAACGGAAGGTTTTCTTTCTATGGAAAACATTTTTTAACCAAAAATTTGTTGTAGCCAAACCTTTTTAACAAACATTTTCTTATACAGAAACTTTTTTAGCCAGCAATTAATTGTCAGCAAAAAATTCTTTTAACAAAAAATTTTAATTAAAAAAGTTATTTTATACAAAAAATACTTTTAACCAATGAAATGTATCGCTTCAAAATTTTGTTGGCAGAGTTTTCTATTCAAATTTTTAATAGAAACATTTTTTAATGAAAGATTTTCTGAAGAACAAACTACTTAAAATGAATTTCTATAGAGAATTCATTCTTTTTAACAAAAAAATCCTTTAATACAAATATTTTAATGAAAAAATACTGAAATATTTTTTCAAAGAAATAAATTTTTTCTCTATCAAAATTTTTTTATTCAAAAATTTTCTCCCAATAACAAATATTTTATTAACGGAAAATTTTAACATTAACGGAACATTTTTTAACAAAAAGTTTTATGCAGAAATATTTTTTAACGAAAGATTTTTGTTAATGAAACATTTGTTACGAAATATATTCTACAGAATTTTTTTTATAAGAAAAATATATATAATAGAATTGAAAAATATATATATATGCAAATATCTTTTTAAGTTTAAAACTGTCTATAAATTTTTTTCGTTTTTTAACAAAATATTCTTGTATGGAAAAATGTTATACTCTTATAAATAAATTTCCTGTAAATATTGTTTTCAACAAACAATTTTTTGTATAAGATTTTGTTAGCGGAAAATTTTCTTTGGAAATTTTTTAACGAAATATTTTCCATAGAAACTTTTATTTTCAGAAAAAAATTTTTATCAAAAAAATTTTTATTGAAAATTATTTTTAGCAAAAAATTGTCATTATTTTATTTTTTTAAAAATGTTGCCATCAATTTTTTTAAGGTTTTCTTTTTAAGAAAATTTTGTTAGAAAAAATTTTCGACAAAAAAATATTTTCATCGACAAATGTTTCCTAACAAAATATTCTATAGAAAAATGTTTGTACATCTAACAAATATTAAATTAAAAGGAAAATTTCCATAGAAACACGTTATAGAAAAAAAATTTACTGTATTTTAGTTTAACACCATCTTTAAATTTTTCAACACAGAATGACTTAGATATTATTATTCATTTTCTCATAGTAAAACTAAGAAAAAAAAACATATTTAAATTGTTACGCTACAAACTGTCTTGCCTTCGTTAGCAAAATACTTTACAAGATAGCAGATATACATATAAATATTTGACACATAATACTGAAAAAGTAAAGAATTCCCAATGAAAAATGTGCGGTAAAACTCCTTCTTAAGTTGATTTGGAAAGCATTCTGCTCGCGGAAGTTTTACATTAACAGTGCAGAAGGAATGTGCCGCGAAGCCATTAGAGATTAAGCTTTTGTTTCCTTTCGCAGCCGCCATATTTTATTCAGGCAATAAAGTAACATCTAAACTTGCCTTATGACTTTGTAACACAATTGTAGTTTTAAGGCAAAATATTGCCAACGCTGTGCATAAACTACCCAATTTAAAATTCTTTCGGCGAAAAAAAGGAGAAAAAAATCGTAATTTCTAACCGTTTGGCTGTTCTCGTCCTGCCTGCATTTACCACATTATCTCTATGTTAATGCTGTTTATAAATCAAACTGTTAAGCTAAAGCTGTTTAATACTGGCTGTATCGGGAGGCGGCAGGAAGAGCCAGTTAACCGAACTACAGTCGACGGCTGTTTGTCTTAGTTCATGACTGCAGCTTTTCTTTCCCTGCCAACACAAAGTAACGAGAGGACTAAAAGAAACTATCGAAATAAATATTAGTCGAAAACAATGAAAAACGAGTATCACAAAGAAATGAAAATCATCGCCATCATTTCTATTTATTCAAAAACAATTTCATGTTTGTGTATTGGCCAAAATTCGAAATAAGTTTGTGTGTGTGTGTGTTATTTTGAGGACAATGAACAACAGTAGAAGAAGAAGACAACAAACATGCCGGCCGGTTTAAGAAGAAAAATTATTACCATTTGTATTTATGCCTCATACACTCAGTTGTTTTCAAAAAATTTCCATACAGAGAAAAGCTGCAGGTTGAACAACAGGATAAAAGGGATATCCATGGTTTGTAAAATGAAAAAAAAAACGTATAGAGTTTGCGTAATAGCTGGCAAGGATTAACAGAGTAAAGAGCACAAATTTTAAAGGAACGGAACAAAGAGTATGTGGTTTGTGGCAAGAGAGGCAGTTTAATTAACTAAAAGCGAAAGAGTTGGACGAGCAAAAAAATTGTTTAAAAATAACGGCAGCGTTTACATGTAACCTTTTTGTGGCCACTCTTGTGAATAAGCCAATATATCCTTGAAATCCTTTAAGCTTGAGAGTTCGAGCGCCAATTCGGATAAGCTTTCAGTAGAGAATTGTTTGATTCGGCGAAATTTTTCCAGTGTAGGAAAAATTTTGTGTAAAAAAAGTTTTAACGCAGATTTCTATAGACAAATTTTGAATCCAAATACATACATATATTTTATGTAGATTTTTTTTAATTAGGAGAAATTTGTTAAAGAACATTTTCAAGTTCTGAAAATGGTTTTTTTAATTCCTTAATTCAGAAAATTTTTTTAAAGAAAGTCCTCAATTTGGCTATATTTTGATTCGGATAAATTTTGTATATAAAATTTTTTAATTCGGTTACAATTTCTATAGAGAAAGTTTTATTCTTTTCTGCAGATAAATATTCAAGTCAGACAAAATATTCTATAGAAGATTTACTATTTAAAAAAAAAATTCAATTCTTATAAATTTCCTATAGACAATTTCTTTAACTAAAGTTTTTGTTATTCGAAATAAATTCTTCAAGTATTTTTCAGTTCTAATAATTTATTTAATTCGCATAAATTTGTTATAGAAAGTTCGTATCAATTTTGTTAATTTGAAAAAAAAATGTATAGAAAAATTTTCATTGCAAGAAAAATGTTCAAGTTTGAAATATTTCATTTCAAATAATCTGTTATAAAAACTTTTCTTTAGTTTGGAAGTTTTCAATTCTTCGCCTCAGTTGGAAAATTATTCAATTCGGATAAATCGTTCACAAAAAAATTTCTATTTGTATAAACTTTTTGTTGAAAAAGTTTGAATTCGAAAGCAAATTTTATAAAAAAATTTCTTCTTCTAATTTTCAAAATTTTAGAAACTTCATTGAATCGGCTGAAATTGTATGATATTTTTTTATCTGGATAAATTAGTTACAAAAAATTTTTCATTTAGAATAAATTGTTTTGTACAAAAAAAGATTTATCCGAATTGAATAATTTTCAATTTGTAAAAATTTTTCAAATATACTTTTTTTTTAATTTTCTAAAGAGAAATTTTCATGTCGGTAAACTTTCTATGGACAAATTTTGCACTACGAATAAATTTATGACGAAACTTTTTTATAGTGTATAAATTTTCTTGAATTTTTTTTTTAATCCGAAATTTTTTTTTTTTAATCCGGATAAACTTGTTACAGAAAATTTTGCAATTCGGATAAGTTATTTGAATATATTTTTTAAAAAATATTTTGCAGTTTAAAGTAAACTTTAGCTACAATTTGCTAAGAAAATGATATGTTGTTAATTTTTTTCTTGAGATATTTTTATATCGTAGGATTTTTGTTTGTTTAAATCATACAATTTTTTTATTTGCCATAGACAAATTTTGTACTCCGTTTAAAATTCGAATTATAAATAATGAAATCTTTATCTTTTTTACATAAAATGAATGAATAAAACTTCGAACCCTGTTTGCATGCATATGAATCATTGTCGAGTAGTTGCTTAAACTTGGCATTACCTTTTATCCACACACATCTTTAAATTTTCCCCCCCAACAAGATCTGAAACCAAAACAAAGAGCCGAAAGCAGCAATAGATTTGCACATGCAGACTCTCTTTCGCTCTCGTCCCCAACAAAGTGTATAAACATAATGAAAGTGAAACATTTAACAAGAAACACTACCAAGAACGGGCATGCTCAGTGCTAATAAGATTTTAAGTATTTGTTTTCGTATCTTGTTTTCTTTTTGTTGCTTTGCTACAATTAGTTTTTTTTTTATTGCAAAAAATTCAATAAAAATAAAGAGTAAAAACAACCCCAAAATGTATTGGCACGAACTGAATTTGTATACTAAAAACTGACAGTTTTATAATGGTTGACATGATGATATTCAGTTGTAAAGTGATAACCAGTGGGATAACTACCGAATAGCGGGAAGATACACATATGAATGTGTGCATTATTTAGAACAACAACAAATCAAACCAAAGATTGAGTAAATTGTAAGCAATAAAATTAAAATACACGATAAAAAACAAGCAGCAAGTAAAACTTGCAAAAAGAAGCGATAAAAATATACTTTATATTAAACAAATGACGTGCGTGCAATAAATCAGTCTGCAAAAAACAATGCCGAAGTACTGAACGGGAATTTAAGGAAAAAAAAAACAAAAATTTTGCAAAAAAAAAGAAAGAAAATTATAAAACAAAATTTTATACGACCACAAAAGTATAAATGTTTCAAAACTGTGAAGCTGTCAAGCATTTAATGAAAAACCGCCGGTCGGATTTGTTGTTATAAAAATAAAATGGCTCAACTCATAAATCATGGGCAAAAGGCACTCAGTTTTTCACCAAATATTTTCTCAAATAAAGTAATAAAATTTGTCATATAAAACGAAACTACTGAAATAAATTTTGAATTAAGGAAAATTTTCTTTCAAATTACAACATTTTTGTGCTCCCTCAGTGTCTCAAATAAATTTTTCCAATAAGAAATACACCAGTAATAACAAAAAAGGTAAAAACACAAACAAAAAAAGTGTATTGAATTTGAATAACGGATAAAAGAGAGAGCTGTTCACAGGAGAGTGCATGTGTTTGTTTGAGAGTTTTCGGTAATATTGAAGAGCACAAACAACAACCACAACTAAAACAAAATCCACCAAGAATTTATTGGGGATTTTTTTCTGGATTTTTGTTTTTGTCTCATTTGCTGGGCTTGTGTGTTTTTTGTTGTTTTTCTTTTTATCATACCAAGTGCAAGTCTAATCGGTATATTAGTGTGTGCCTACAAAAAAAATTAAGTGAAAAAAACAAATAGAGAGCAAAATATTTATTATTGACGAAATTAACTGTCAAGAGATAAAAGTAAGTTTTTATTTAAATTATTTATAAACCAAAGTGTAGAGGTATTAAAGCTGTAATGATATAAGAAGCTAAATATGAAGCAGGGAATAGTGAGAACAAAACAATAGAATCATTCATAAACAAATTTAGTGGAAGACCTAAAAGAAGGCAAAAGTGTTGCTAAACTATATGTTTTCTTCAAACGCTAAGAAAAGATGGTGTCCCTGAGTAGCGCCAGTTGACGGCAATCGAAGCTCTCCGTTCCGTCGCATACAAAAGTGTTTGTTTTTAATGTAATTAAGCAAAAGAACTATTAATCTGAGTATAATTGCCCCAAGTTAAAACAGTTTTCATGTTTATTTACCACTAGCTTAATATCCCTGATGCTGTATTAATCATATTTTCTTACAAAAATGCTGACTATTAAGCCACGTTACACCTATTTCGAGTAATTGCCTAAAAATCTATATCCGTTAGGTAAAACTTCACTTCAATTTTATTCGCTTAACTACAGTAATGCTTCCAAGCTTACATAAACACATTGACAGCGCTGATTAGTTTTTTTTTATATATTTGTACCGCCGGGATGTTAAATTTTGTTTTCAGGAATTCACTTAAATGCTTTCCCGCTTAAAGAACCCAAAAATCTTGGAATTTTGGGTAGTTTGGTTCGCAAACATTTTGTTGCAATTCTGTTGGTTGGTCCATAATTTGTTGAAAGCCAGCGCCGCCAGTAGCCGTTGAACCATCTTAAATTTTTGATTATTACAAATGTGTTGCTTATCCTCAAAACCCCGTTTTTAATGCTTTAAGAAATCCTTTCAGAATAAGAAAGTTCCTAGGTATTGATTTAATTAAATTTGGGGGCCATATTTCATAATTTCTAACTATTGATTTAATTAAATTTAGGTTCATATTTCATAAATTTACTTAAAGTCACTCATTACCGCATAAATATATCTTTATGTTTTGCCAATCTGCTTATTAGAAATCTATACCTACTGCAAAAGATAGAAAACAAAAAAACTTATGCTTGTGAATATAGCATTAAAATCCCGCATTGTACACATTGTATGTATGTGTATTTAGAACATCCTTGGCAATTGTGCTAGAAAAAAGGACGTTACTCTACTTTGCGAGACAAAAACATATTCACACCGCATCAGTATTCGATTGCGTACGATTTTTATTTCCTTCGCTAATCCGGACGACGAAAATTTGAGACGTTATAGTTTTGAAGAAACTTTTACTTAAAATATTTATAGCCCAGTATTTTCTTACTTTTAGATGACTTTTTCAAGACCACCTTCGGAACAATAATTTCAATTCCTGTATTTCTGTGGCTGCTTTTAAATCTCTTCAAATATTTTTAATTCACATGATAATTTTATTTTAAATATGATTTTCCTTCGAGGGAGGCAAAGTTTTGCTTAAGCGTATCCCAAAACGGTGCGTGCATGAACTTACACTCATATTAAAACGCTACTTAGCAACACTTTTCTCATGATTATAATTGTATATTGTTTTGTTACTTTTTATGGTTACTTATTTAGCTAATGCAGGTCTTAACACTTAGCTATGCAACAGAAAGAGACAGCTATATGTTTATGAACCTCCACAAACAAAACACACAATTTATTTAATTGTGTTTTTGGTCAAAAGCAAAACTAAAAAACCAAAACAATCAAACACAACAAAAGCTGATTTGCGAATAAATTGTAAACTGTTTTTATGTGTTGCAGCTGTTGTTGTTGTTGTTGTTGTTTTTTAAGAGTAACAAAAATAAAACCAGTTACAATTTTTCAAATAGCCAAACATTAGAAGTTAAATTTGAATTACATATGGATACACTTCCCCACACACATACACATCCCATGTGTTGGTTTTTATGTCCCCCCGCACATGTATGTACATACATACATACATACATACGCATCAATGCAACATGGTTTTGCTATTTACCAAATTGTTTTTCCAGCTAAAAGAAAATCAAGGACTTCTTTGATAAATTTGTTATCTTAGACTTCTCATTTCCTTTTATTTGTAAAAAAGTTTTATAGACATTTGCAGCAAAAAAAACAAACAACAACAGCAACAAAAAGAAAGAAAAAGTGCATGTTGCTGTTTTTCTGGTCTTATTCTGTTGTTGTAGTTGCTGTTGTGTCTGTTATAACCAGACTGCGCCAACGTTGGCTTTGACACTGACAGACTGTTTGCTGAATTGTTTTTCTTTTAATTTTTCCTCTTTTTATTTTTAAGCCCTGATGCGTTTCACTCTTTAGATTTTCCACTGTTTTTATTTGTCTGCATGCATGGACTTGCTTCTGTTGTGTCTGTGTGTTCGAATGTACATACAATGTATGTATGCATGTATGTATGCATGTATGTATATGTTTCTGTTCTTGACTGCCAACCACTTTTGCTGTGCACACGGTTAAAGTTCATTGGAATTAAAGATAATTTAATGGCTTTTTCTTGATACGTATTTAATTTTTTTTTTTGCCACAGGAATATTGTACATACATACATATGTATGTATGTACATTATTAAAGGATAATTAAGCAGCATAATAAAAATGTATTAATGTAAAAACATGTATGTAAATCAAATAATTTGAATAAAATTATTAAGAATGTAATCAGTTTTAAAGATGAACAAAATGCTATCAACAAGTTGCTAGAAAGAAAATGCAATAAAATCTGGCAACTGTGATCTTTTGTTTCAATAAATTGTTTTAATTTTGTTTCATAAAATGCCGTTGGAGTTTATTTAATGTTTCTAGCAAATGTGCGATTTATAATAACAAAATATTTGAAACTACATATTTTACAAGGAAAAAAGTTCAGAAAAATGTTGATTGTAGCCAATTAGAAGAATTGTCAAGTTCTTAATATATTAAATCAAAATTTTGTTTTATAAAATGTTGTAGGAAACAAAAGTATTATATAAATTAATTTAAAAAAATATCGATGCTTTTTAACATTGAATACGAAAACAAAAAATTGTGCATTTTGATTCTGTATCAGTTTTTGTCTCTTTTGTTTTGTTCTATAAAATGTTCCTGAACAGATTTTCCAATCCTTAACTGTAAGTCTAAAATATTTGCAAGTATTTGAAAAATTATTTTATTTAAGAAAAGCGAAAATTGCCAAAGAATATTGTTTTAAAAACTTTGAAAAAAATTAAGTTAATTTGTTTTATTTTGGCGAATGCTTTTCTGTTATATATCTGGCAACATGTTGCTTAACAAATTTCGATAAAAAATTTTAATTTTTGGAGGCAAATCTTACTACTATGTATTTAGCAACATGTTGTTTGGGTGATAACTTTTGCAATTTTATTTTACAAGATAAACGATTGCCACCATTTATTTTTTATCTTATTAAGAAAATGTATAACAACATGGTTACCCAACATGTTGCTACAAATGTAGCACGTAATTTCATGATTAGTTTTGTAGAACAGTCCAATAATTTGGGCTAATCTTTATGGTTTCATTTGAAATGCATGCAAACATAATACATGTTTTGTTTTCCACTCTTTTCAAAATTTAGCCTTTTCTTATCTAAACATTTTTCTGCAATGACAAGAAACTTAATATATTTATTGTATATAATTATTAATTAATAGTTTTAAGGTACGAGCGACATTTTGTCTAGATTCACTTATCTATTGATTTTTAAGGGCAAACAATTCAGCTAAAATAATAAATAAAACACAGAACGTTTTCGGAAAGGTTTTCATGTTTTTACTTTCTTCAAAGTCGCGTGTCATTTGTCTATAAAATTCAGGTGATTTGACTAATTAATGTTTTATGGACTTCACTCTCTATCAGTCTCCCTTTAAATAAATATTCTTAATACTTTATATTTCTGCCATTTTAAACCAAACGCAAACGCTTCGACATTGACATTGTAAAAACGGAGGCGACTAAAAATAAAAGAACTAAGAGTGGGCAACTGCTGGGGTTATTGAAGAAAGGTGGTCTTGTTTATGGAACAAGGCTTACAAGGGCTAAAAGCTCATATACAGACAGAAAAATAAACGCAACCTGAAATAAATAATGGCCGCCACAAATTGTGGCTAAAACAACGAGTGCAACACCAACATATACAAAAATTTTAAACTGATGAGGGCTCAACTACACATTTTACACTCCAGACGCACTGGGAACGTGTTTTCAATTCATGTCGTTCATGGCGATGCTGGTGATGATGACGGCGATGATGATGACGTTCAAGAAATTGAACAAATTTAAGAGTAGAAGGCATTACTAATGGCAGCAGACAAACTCAATTAGACTGCAGGGAATTGAATCAAATGTCTGTAGTAAAAAAAAACAAGTAAAATAAAATTCTAGCCATGGCTTTTACTTTTCCTGCTGCCATTTTTTCATTTGTTTATTTGTTTGTTTGCTATTTCTGGGGTATTAAGGATTCTAACATGTGATGATGATGCTGCCGTTTTCCGGCTACTACTTCTTTTACTGACTGTTTATTGTATGGATATTGACTTTGAGATTTTGAAATGAATGCCCAAGCGTCTGCAAACGGAATGCAGAGAAACGGTCATGGACGTAATAAAGCAGTTCTCAAAAAAGAAAGTAAAAGTTGTTTTTTCAAATATTTCGAGTCTTTCTTTTTCTTACAATTGAATTTTCATAAATTTTTTGGGATTATATTTCATAGTATTAAACAGTTTCCTACATTAATCAATAAACTTTTACTGGTTTAAAGTTGCACAGTGGTGTTTTCTTTTATAAAAAATGCTGAACAAAATGCAAAATCATTTAAATAGAAAATGAAAGAGCAGCTGACCGGTTTATCATATTTTCTATAAATAAAATGTTACGCCTGACAAACATTTCTATAAAAATATTGTTAAAAGGGCTTATCAACATTCCAATAATGGAAAATATATAAAAACTTTAAAGTGGCTTATTAATTTTTAAAGTAAAATATTGCTGAACGGACAACCAACATTTCAGTTAAAACAATTGCTGGACTGTCTTAACAAAATGTTGCTCAATAACTTTTGTTCTAAACAGTTCTATAAAAATGTTGCTAAGCTGTTCATAATTAATTTTAAAACAAAATTAAGAAATTATACACAAATAGTCACGTTTTGTATAAAAAATGTTGCTAAGCACTTCATAAATTTTTTAAGAAAAGTTGTAAAGTGGCTTTTAATAAAGCGCTGCTGATTAGGAGGTTAGAATTTCTAAAAAAAAAGTTGCTGGATGTCGCTTATTAACTTTTTAATAATAATTTTCTAATCGACTGATTATACTATTGTTTAACCAACCTTTGTACAATATAGAAATTAAGAGTTATATAAAACAAAGTTGCTAAACAGTTCATCAACATTTCTGCAATATTTCAACTAAACATTTTCTACATGGCTTTTCAATATTTTAATGAAAAATTTCTAAATGTCTTAGCGATTCGTCCACAAAAGTGCTGCTAAAAAGATTTTAAAATTTTCTACTACGGAAATTGCTAAAAGGTTAAAAAATGTTGTCTTTAAAAAAGTTGCTAATCGGCTTATCAACATATTTATAAAAAAAAGTTGCTGAACGGCCCAGCAACATTTCTTAAAAAGGAAGGCTCTGCAGCTTAACAATTCGAGTAAAATATTGCCATCAAGGATTTTAGTAAATATTGTTGCTGAAAAGCTCATTATTTTCTCAACAACAAGTTGCTGAGTAAATAAAATGTTGCTAAACTGTTTAACAATTTTTCTGCTTTTTAAGTTCTTTAATTCTACATCTCAAACAAGGTTGGCTGGATTTTTAACTTTTCTATTAAAAATTGGTGATAATTTCATTTAAAATTAGAAATAAAGTTGTTGAATGAATCAACGGTGTTTAAAAAAGTTGTTGAAACACTTTTGAACATTTCTGCTTAGCAAACGCAGAAATTGTTGCATTGCCATTGCCAACATTTTTATATATTTTTTTTTTATTATCCAATGGAATTATTTTCATCCTTCTTCAGAATATGTTGTTGGATTCTTAGCCACTTTTCTTTAGAGCGCTTAGCAACCCTTAAGCCAATTAATATTATCATTTGTGCTCAATTGATTTTTCGCTATTTTAATTTTGTTTTAGAGGTTAATTTGCAATTATTATGCAGATTCTTTTCTTCTTCGCTTGTTTCGCTATTTCCCTTTAGAAAACAAGGTTCGATTGTTTGACTTCTAATATTTTAAATGAAAAGTTTCCATGAATAAATTGCTCGTACTGCAAAAAGGAAAAAATTACAAAATCCAAAAACAAATTAACCGTCATTTATTTCGTTTAGATTTAAATGTAATGTTTACTCTTCCATGTCCTGGCTGTTAATAGAAGCTACAAATTTAGAAGAAAAATAGTGAAATGGAAAAATTGTCTTACATTAAATGTGTAAAATGAAAGAAAAACAAAAACAGTTTTTTGCTATTTCATTTCCTTAATCTGTACATCAGAACACGAAAGCAACTTGAGGAAAAAAGGGTGAACTATAATGTGAGGGCGGGAAAAGAGAGGGAAATGTGAAAAATTGTACTCGTTATGACGGCACAAGAACATCAGAAACCTCGTATAGCAACAAGATGGATACTCGTGCAAGTATCGTTACTGGCGCATAATTTAAAGGAAAAGCAAAATGATTTTTCACCCCATCTATTACAACATTTTAGTAGAAAATGCAAAAGAGATTGTTTAATATTAAACAGGCAAAAAGTAACGTAATGAAAATCAGCAAAATGTAATAAAAAACAGGGTAACGAAACGTGAGTTTGACAGTCTGCTGAAATTTGATTTTGCTCTTCTGCCCACCCTTCACGACAACGAAACACTTTCACTTTCACTTGCCAAAACTCAAAGGGGGGGAAAATAGAAATTCTATTTGAACGAGTTTTCCAGGAAAACATGTTTTTGGGCTTTTGGTGCTGCTTTTAAAAACAAAAGTTGGTTTTAAAAAATTGAGAGGGTGACTTCTTGTTTTGGGGTGTTTTGTTGCCAAAAAAAAAAAGAAACATTAAAGAAATAAATTGTTGAAGGCAACAATAACGACACTCTCTCTTATTTTCTCGGTTTCTTTCCCGGGGTTTACTTCTTATTTTTGTTTTATAAAGGTTTCCAGTTCGGCAGGAAATTCAGTTTAATACATCCATTAAAATTTGTTTTTCAAACGAAAATATATTCTTTTTCTCCATAATTTTTGTTTATTAGATTTTTTCTCTTTGCTTGAAAAACTACTGTAAAAAGTTTTCACTTTAGTCACTCTATTTATTAAAAGTTTGCTTTGCTTATTGTTGTGTTCTGCCATGTCCTTTGTAAGGGCAAATAATTAAACAGCACGAAAAAGACATAAAAAATGTCCTTGAACTATTACACAACAACAGAACAAGATGGCATTAAAATAGTTGTTGCTGCTTAGAGCAAACACAACTAGTAATTAAAATCTTTGAAGATGACAAAATCATTCTAGAAAATAATAATTAGAATTCCCAGCGTCTTTTAATACAAGAATTGCTCAGCAAGATTTCCTTAAAGCAGCAACCTCAAGTGTAATCACAATACAAAGATGTTAAGCAACAAACAAACAGAAACTGATGAGAAGTGAAATCTGTTTATTATTTCAGAATAGAATGTTGAGATGATGAAAATATTGAAAGCTGGTTTTTTTTTGCTGACATAATTGACGAGTCTTTTGCACGTAGAAATTATTGGATCCAGCCAACAATTTCTGAGAAGACAAATTATTGACGTTATATATTTTAGTTTCTATGGCAAAATTTCATCAATGTAAAATTTAAAAAAAACTTTGCTAAACTTTTTTTTTCTATTGAAAGGACTGTTGAGATAATTTTTTGAATAAAAAAGTAATGAGCCGCTCAGCAAAATTGATTAGAAGCACCGTAACACTTTATTTTAAATAGAAGAGTTGATGAGACCCCCAGCAACTTGTTGTTAGTAGAAAAGTTGACAAGACAAGTCGCTCAGCAACATTTCTTTTTTGTAAAAAGCTTAATGAGGCGCTACGCAAAAATTTTTTGGTAGAAAAGTTAATGAGGCGCTCGTAAACATTTTAGTAGAAAAGTTGTTCCGCAATATTTTTCGGCACAAAAGTTGACGAGTCCTCAAGTGCGAGATCATTTCACCAGCAAAATGTTTGTATCAAAAAATTTTATGATCTTTTTTTCAGACAGCAACATATTCTGTAACAGAAAAGTCGATGAACCGTTCAGCAACATATTTTTTCTTGTAGAAAAGTACAAAAACCATTAGTAAAAAAATGTTTAAGCTGCTTCGCAACATGTTTGTAGTAGAAGTCTTTTCAGGGGTAGGAGAGTTTGGTGAGCCGCTCAAACCTTTTTAATATAAAATTAAAAAGCCGCTCAGCACAACCTCTAGAGCATAAAAGCTGATGAACCGCACAGCAACATGTTTTAGGCGAAAATTTGAAAAGCCCCACAGAAACAGTTTAGTACAAAATATGATAAGTTGTTGGAAAAATTTATTTATCTCTTAAAAGTAACATTTTGGGAAACTGCTTCGACAATTCTTTCATTAAGTTTAAACGCTTTCTGTAAACCAGAATAAAAATAAAAATTTTATTTTATATCATCTTAATAGTTGTTCAAAATATCATTTAAAATAAAGTTTCAACTTGAAATTTCCGTATTATTTCTATAGGCATCATAACATTTTTAAGGCTCTATATTCCATTATAAAGCACATTAAAATCAAGTATCTGACGGTCATAACAAGTAAATTTTGTTCAGGAAATCAATAAAACTCGAATATATAAAAGAAAATCCTTTGAACGTATAACAATATAAATAAAATAACAGTGAAAGGAACGACATCAAAACAAATACTATAAAAATAATAGAAACACTGTGAAAAAACTCACCACCCGCCCAGAGTTCGTCCATAAAATTCATTTGAAGCCATTCGCTTCTACCAGGAACAATTTAGGAAAAGGAACACGTCTAAATACCTTTTGTTAAGTCATCAGCAATCAAGACAGCACTAAATAAAATCTGTTTAAATTCTTGAACAACAGGCAATATTTTGAAAAATGCCACAACAACAAGTTTGAATGGAAAGAAGAATTGAATTTTCTGCTATAAAGATTTTGCCAGAGAGAATTGTTGGAAATGTTTAGCAACACGAAAATAAATAATTGCCAAACAATACAGACAATGAAGCAAATAATTCCACAATAATTTCAAGAGGTTTCCTTTTTTCACATTCACAAGCAATTTTTTTGTGCTCTTCCGTTTTATTGCTTAAAATGTGAGTAAAATTTAAGGGGAGTTTTTAAGTTGTTTGTCAAATGCAGGTTAAATGAAAAGCAAATAAATTGAAGATGTTTAGCTTGAAGATCTTTAAGACCGGCAACAATTTAAATTTAAATGGAAAAAGAAGTTTTAAAAGCTAATTGGCTTTTAAGGATTTTTGATGCTGTTGCAATGTTGCTCAGGTTTTATCTAAATCTTTTTTTAGTTTGGGATTTTTGTTTATAATTGTTGTAGGCGAAAGTTGTATTACATAAAATAATAAATTTTTTTTTATTTTCTGTTTATCAAACTGACAAATATCTTGACAATCTTAAGCAACATTTTGTACAAAAGACTGTTGCCGTATTTGTCTTAGCAACATTATACTTTTGTCTTAGTGGCATGTTTATGGAGAATTATTTTTTACTAGCTGCATGATTTTTTGTATTATATTCTAATATTTTTAAAGTAAAAATGTTGCCGAAGATAGAGACATTATGTTATCAATTTCATTACTTACAAATATGGCCAAGCGGTACAAAAGTTTTTGTTGCTCAGTTTTTTAATAACTTATTTGAGATTAAAACTTAAAAAAAGCAGAAACAACATTGCGATTAGCAATGCCGGTAGTAGTGGACTTATTGTATCAGTTAACAGATGTCATAAATTAGTTTAGCAACATTTTTTAATAAGATATATATTTATTAATAACATTTGGATTATCAATATGTTAAACAAGGTTTTTCGTGTTTATTTCTACAAGAATTACTTTTGTTGAGTACGATGTTGCTTAACATATTTTAATATCTTTGAATAGCTACCCAACATTTTCAAAAAAAAAAGTAAATGTTGCTAAACATATTATTTTTTTAGGCAACATCTGATCAGTTTTCTTTGATGCTCTATTTTCCAATATGAATGTTAAACATTTTTTATGGGTGTGAAGATAAATTTTTAACCCCATTTTAAAACTAAAAAATTAGTAATAATTATATTAAAAAATAAAATAATATATTTCTAAACCTCTTTTTTATGGGGATGGCTCAGGAGTGTTCTCCAATTTTTCGGCCATTTCCTACCTTTTCGCAAAAAGGAGCAAAGTACTCTTTTCAGATTTCGCAATTTGGAACAATGTCTCTTATTTCCAAAAAAAAAAAACTTGCGACTTTTGAATATTGGACATTCATGGGGATGGGCTAAGGAATGTTTTTCAAAATTTGTTTTTCGCCCATCTGCCATTATTTCCAAGAATTTTTATGAACCTTCTTAAACAAAGTTTCTATAGGGTGTTTTTTATTGAGGTATAGAACTTTAAGTTGGCATCACTTTTTTAACTGGCGGCCATTTTGTCAGCTGTCAAGTGAATAATATTTAGTTTGGTTTGCCATTTCATCATGAACAGGTTGACAAAAGAACAACACTTGCAAATCGTGCAAATTTATTTCGAAAATAATGGTTCAGTTCGCGAAGTTTACCGCAAGCTCCGTCCATTTTATGGTCATCAGAGCAATTAATTCGGTTAACCATGGATCGTTTTCGCACTACGTTTACTCTATGTGATAATACGCATCCGCAGAGACGTCGAACAGTGCGCACCGAAGAAACAATTGCCGCTGTAGAGCAAAGTGTTGAAGAGGACCCGAATGAATCGATTCGCCACCGTGCACAGCAATTGGAGCTTTGTCCATTAACTTTTGTCCATCAAAAATTGGACCTGTAGAATTGGCTTTATTCGAGCCAGCCGCGGCGGCCACATGCCCGAAATCATATTTAAACATTAATGGCATAAAATTATCCTTCCAATAAAGCCAAATTGATGGACATTAAAACGATTTTCTTGTGTTTTATTTCAATTCGAAGTTCTATACCTCTAAAAAAAACACCCTGTATAGTCTTCTTTAATGAGTGCGTTGATTTTAGATTTTTATGGCATTATTTTTTTTAAATAGGGTTTTCGAAATATATTATTTTATTTTTTAATATAATTATTACTAATTTTTTTTTAGCTTTAAATGCGTTTTCAATGCAAAATATAAATTTTTAGGTTTAACAGAGCCCTGCTACTTAATTAACAGAAGTATGTTAATATTACAGGTTTGAGTCTGGGGTTAAAAATTTAAAAATTTATCTTCACCCCCTTCCAAATATATATTTTTTAGCATGTTTTAAATGAAGAAATCTTGTGTAACTATAGTTTAAAAAGTAAACTTTCTAATTTCCTAAAACTTGTGGCAAAATATTGAGCAACATTTATAAATTATATATCCACAATATCTCGAAATAAGTTAATATTTAATGTTGTTTATAGGGGATAGTTTTGCTTTGTTAATTTAATGGAAATGAACTGCCAGAGAACTTAAGCGATTTAATGACATGTCACTGAACATATATATATTTTCACTTGCTGGTCTTATATGAATTACAAATCTAGTTTTTTTTTTTTGCTTTTTCTGTTGGCGTCTAGTTTTCTTACGATGAAACAGAAGCCGTAATTGTATCAGTATGTATTTTTATTGTTGTCATAGAGTTTTTTATTGCAACTGGCAAAGTAATCAATCATTGTCAATTCTGTTAAGGCCCAAACGAAATTTATAAACTTTTCGGGCTAAACATTTCTGGTCGGAAGCGTTACCAGCAACAATACATGAGATGAAAATCAGCAACCACAGCAATAACGAAAAAATCTATAAGTAAAATATAAAATAGAAAATTACAATTCCATTGTTTAATCATACAATTGAATTTGATGTATGTTTGTATGGTTGTGTGTGTACATGTGTCGGTGATTTGGCTACATACATAGTTGCCCTTTAAAGAGGGGGTGGTCTTGGTATTGATTGGACATTGATTACAGGGACAGCAAACAAAACAAAAAACTCCGACAATGACCAAAAATTTAATGAAAAAGGGTGATTTGATGGAGAACAAAAAATAAATACAAATTAAGCTTTAGGAGCAGCACTGGAGATAGTCAGGCATTTTCTAAATTGCTATTGTTAACAAATTAAATAAACATTAGTTCGGAGAGGGGGCTGGAAAAAGGCGTAGAAAATTTAGGTCATTGAAGTAAAACAAAGATCTATTTATATTAAATAAATAACTGTTTCCTTACAAATATGAACAACCACAAAGAAATAAACATAAAAATGTTTCCGGTAAATTTTTGATTTGAATAAATTTATCTTTTTAATTGTAAAACACTTGAAAATTGCTTAGCAACATTTCCGGAATGAAATGAATACAGTTTCCAGCAACTTTTTCTATCCGAATGTTGTCAGTAGCAACATCAACTTTATTGCTAAACATTTAAATCTGTCTAGTTTCACAACGAAATGTTGCAGCAGCTTTTAAGCGAAGAAATGTTATTAAGCTTAAGAATTAAAATCATTAGTATGATGTCAATTTTAACCCATTAAGATTTTAAAATATATTAATTAGTGAGCAAATTGACAAACAGCTTAAAAATTTGCAAAATAAGAAATGTTGCTACAAATGTTACATCTACATGTTGATAAACAGACAGCATCATTTTTGTTCGAAAATGTTCCTGACAAAATTTCAGGATTAATTCATTTCCTTTTTCTACTTGATATTTAAGCAAATTAAAACGCAGGGGTTTCACCAATTAATTAATTCTCGCAATCCATTAATATCAAGAAAAACTAGAAACAATTGAATTTTCCAACATTTAATTTGATTGATTGAATAAATAAGGGGAAAAAACACAAATATTTTTCTATACCCAAAATAGAAAGTGAAAAAATGTTAATGAGTTTCAAAGTTTGAACGGTTGGAACGAAACACATGCGTTTATCAATTTTATTTAATTAGTTGAATTAAAGAAATTCTGGTTTTTTGTGTGCACAAACTGCTGGGGCCCTATAAAAAGGAAATCAAGTTTTTCAAATTGTTTAATCAAAGTGTCAGCTGCCTGTCTGCCAAATGAACGGAATTTAAATAATAGAGTGACAAAATAAAATAGAAGAATGCTCTTAGTTTTAATGGTTTATTTGTAGACTGATTTAAAAATCAGTCTTTGTCAAGTGGCAAGTGTTGCCCATTGAAATCACCTGCAATTTTTTTCTTTTTAACAAAAGGTTTTCTTTTTTGCTTTTTAATCTCTCTATTGCTAATGAGTTTTTCTGCACAAGTTTTTAAATATTTTAAAATATGACTTCAATTTTTTTCAGCCATTCTTTACATTTCCTATCTTGGGTGTTAGGGGTTTTTTTTTTCTATATTCCTCATTCTTTCTTTGCTTTTTTGGTTTTTTTTTTGCCAGCAATGAAATTTAAACTTGACATTTTCGCAGTTTCTTTGCTCTGTTTTATATTTAGTTTCGTTTGAAAAAACGCCATTCTTTAATATTTTTCTTGTCTATTTATTTAACGCCATTTTTTGCCGTCTATTTATGGCAAAAATTTTTGTGTCATTGCACACAGTTTGTTGCTGAGCAGAGACCCTCATTTGACACTTGACATATGAGTTTGACAGCCACTTTAGTACTCTGTGGGTGTTTTTGGTAACTCTACTAGCGAGTGCTATTTACTTGATTTGCTTTTATATGTATTTCAGTTTGAGGACTTTTAAGCAAAAAGAGGGGTGGATATGCGAGTACAGGGTTTTAGACCAGACTTCAATCAATCATTGTGATAAATTTTGTTTTCAATACAAAACAAAACAGAGCAAAAAACAATGAAAAATTCCTAAATGTGTATAAGTTCCGTAAAAAAAGAAATCTCGCCCGACAAAAACGATTTAAAAATCTTCGGTGAACCTTCTATCTAAAAATAGTAAATATTTTTTTATTTTTATTATAAGAAAATATTTCTATTTAAATATTTTAAATATTTTTTTATTTTTATTATAAGAAAATATTTCCGTTCGTGTTTAAAAAAAATTTCAAAAATTATTTTCATTTCAGGAAAACTTTTAAAAATTAATAATATTTGATTTTCTTAGAAAATATTTGATTAAAAGTTTATACAAAATTTTATTTATTTTATTTTATTTAATAAAATAAATAAAATGTTTTATTTAATAAAATAAATTTAATAAAATAAATAAAATATTTTATTAAATAAAAAATAAATAAAATATTTTATTAAATAAAATAAATTTAAAAAACTATATAAATTAAAATAAATGAAATTAAAATAAATAAAATATTTTAAATAAATAAATAAAATATATAAATTGTTCTGAATACAAAATTTTAGTAAATAAAATATTTTATTTATATTATTAAATTTTTTATTTTATATTTATTTTATTAAATAAAATATTTTATTAAATAAAATAAAATAAATAAAATATTTTATTTAATAAAATATTTATTATAAATTGTTCTGAATACAATATTTAAATTTTATTAAATAAAATATTTTATTTATTTTATTAAATAAAATAAAATAAATAAAATAAAATATTGTATTCAGAACAATTTATAATAAAAATTTGTCGGGTGACAAAAAATTTTCCTTAACCTAAAAAAATTTTCAAAAACTTTTCATATTTTTTACCTTAATAAAATATTGGCACGATTGAAAGTTAGCCGACAAAAAAAGTTCTTGAAAAATAATTTTTTATTCAAAATTTTACCCAAAAATTATACGTCTACAAAAAAAGTTCTTGCAAAATATTTTTTATTCACTATTTTAACAAAAATTGGCCGCCGACAAAAAAATATATTTGTTAAAAATATTTTTCCGTCACATCAGACCTAAAAATTTCTCAAAAATATGAACTTTTATCTTAATAAAATAGTAGTTACAATATAAATTGAAACTTTTTGTCGGCAAAAATTTAAAAAGAAATGAAAATTTTTTTTTCAGTTTTAAAAATGCATAAAAATTAAAAATAATTAAACGAAAGATCTATATTAATAAAAGAAAATATTTACTGCAAAAAGAACAATAGCCGGCCGATAAAAATATTTTATGTTAAATTTTTTAATACATGTAATTTGCTTTAAGAAAATATTTAAATATTGCTGCTATGAAATGTTGCGATATAAAATTGAAAAAATTGTCGGCCAACAAAATTAAATTCCAGGTATATTTGTTTATACACTCAAAATGTATTTAATATCTTTCAGGAAATTTTTTCTATGAACAAAATATTGCATTTTCAAAAGGTTTAGATTGAAAATTGGAAAAATTTTTCAGCCGACAAAAGAAAATGAATACCAGACCTGTGTTTAAAGAAATTAGTATATTAACAAAAAGATTTTTTTTGCGTAAATTGTCGGCAAACTATTAAAAATTTTAACTTAAAATTGTTAAAACTAAAATAGTTGTTTCCTTAATTTAAACAATTTTGTTATTTGTATAGATTTTTTTTGGCTGAATTGCGCGTGACAGGTTATTTATTGGTGTTATTAAAAAAGTTTAAATTAAAATATTTTCCAACAAAAAAAAAATTGTCTGTTCAACAAAAACTTCTATCTGTTTCGCTTAAGAATTTTACACAGCATAAACGAGTATCTTCTTTTTAAATTTGCCTCATTTAATTATTATGTTTTTTTTTTTCCTAATTATATGATTTTTATTTTTCATCATTTACTACTGCCTGTAGCCGCCCTCGTATTTAATACTTTCTTTGTTTCCATAATTTTCTCATTACGATTAAGCAGCATATTATTCTGTTGATAACTTCTACTTTTCGTTTGATTTCTGGTTGCATATGACTGTTACTGCTATTGATATTTAATCCGCTTATTGATTATTTCCAATCAAAAACACAGATGTCTTTTCAAACAACAAAAACAAAAAGACAACTGAAAAAATCTACTATAGATTTTTTGCCTGCCTTACTTTGCTGACAATCACAGATACCAGCAGCAGCTTTTACAAAATACTAAAATGCTTAAAGCAGTAAATTCACTTCAGCGCTGCTTTTCTCGATTCGGCGGCTGAAAACGAACCCATATGTGTTAACAAGTTTGTTGTCATCACTTTGATGTATTGCTGCGCTGACAGGGACTTTAATGGAGGCGGCAGCGGAAGGAGTGTTGTTGTAGGACACATGTACTTATACTTCTCACACCGTTCAGCTGTGCTACTTCGTTTAAAAAGCTGTGTGGCAGATTTGTAATAATTTCAATGATTGCTTAAGATCTTTAAGCTTGTAAGCAATACACACATATATTTTTAAATGAATAAATTATTTTTTTCCATATTTCGAAATTTGATTAATTGTTGGTTACATGTGCTTTGACGCCTCTTGATATCAGTTGTCTGTTTTAATTGTTATTTAATGAAAATTTCAACTAAAAACTGAAATTTTTCAGTCTCACGTACGACACTTTTCTACATGACAAAGTTTATGAAAAGTTATAGAATACGAAATTCAGTCAAGTGCAGCGTATTTAAATATGTTTGTCATCGTCTGCCAGTAAATGTGTTAAGTATTATATTTCGTGACGTAAAGTTTTGCAATAATTGACAACTGTTAAATTATATAATTTAAACACTCATATAAAACTTAACAATGTGGATTTTTCGCTGGAAAAAACAAATTAAATAAAAATGATCTAGAACTTGGACTTGGAAAAATGTTGTCTGACAATTGCTTTTTTATTCAAGAAAACTCAACAATTTTCTTAAAAATATTTTTCAAACGCTGCTGTTTATAAAATCTAAACGGAAAACAAATTAAGAAAAAAAAAATAACCGAGAACATGAGTTTGACATTAAAATTTGTTTCTAACGAAAAATATTCTTAAAATATTTTCATTGTTAAATATACAAAATTTGCAACCATTCTGTGTAAAAACTAAATCAGCAAAAGCACTAAATGTGCCATATTTCCTTATTATATATGTATGTATATTTAAGCGCAGAAATCGTAGAAAACAAACTTATTTTTTAACTCTTTCCATAACAAATAGGCGACCTTTTTACATCTCATTTTACCATTTGTAATATTTTGGTTCGACTAAATTCAAAGATAAACAATCCTTTAGGAATTTAACTTTAAAAATTCTACAAAATATTATTATCAGACATTTTGTTTTAATTTTTGACTATAATTTGTCTGAATAATGACGCAAGACAAAATTTTCTTACTTAAAAATGATTTATTTTGCAAAATACTATTTCTACTTCCAGCGAAATAAGATATACATATATTTTTTGTCTGAAAAATGTCATGCGACACAATTTTGCTATGAAAGTATTTTCAAAAGTTCCAGAAATTTTATATATTTATTAATCTACATTAAATTTAAATTCGATTCACTTTTAATTCCTTCATTTTGGTCTGACAATTGACAGTCGCCAAAGAAATTTTCAGCCATTAAAAATATCTTATTTTGTTAATATTATAATAATGTATAAAATTTTATTTATTTAGATAAATTTACCATAACGAAAAAAATGGAATTTTTTGTCTGGAAAATTTCATCCGACATAATTTTGTATTTTCAATAGGTCATAAAATTTAAGCAAATATATATATATATATATATATATATATATTATATATATTAGATTCAAACGCAATAAAATTTCTGTTCGACCATATTTTTTGTTTGACCGACAAAAAAAAATTGTCTGAACAAAATTAAAAGCTGTATTTTCTTTCCAATTTTGAAGTTTTCCAGAAAATTATCGCCTTTTTTTACTTATCTTTTGAATGTTTTTTTCGTCCGACAAAAAACGAAATTTTATTTTCAATTTTCTGCCATTGCATTTGAACTCAATTAAAATTAATTTTTTTGTTGTTGCCACTTTGGTGGTTACTACGCGTTCGCGATGTTTAAACGACAAAATTCATTTCACGCTTCCGTAAAATCACGCCGGCAAATGGAATTTTAAAATCTAATTATTTTTGTCATCAAAATAGATTTAAATTGGAAACTAAAAATGTCTTGGCAGCGGAAAAGTTGGCTTTTCTGATAAGTCTGCTGTGTGTAAGTAGTTAGTATTTCATTTTTGTTAATTGGCAATAGGCATGTTGTAACGAAATCAACTTGTGTTTGTGCCACGATTGGATTTGTGGCTTTATGTTCTAGTCACCACTTGTTTTTTTCTAGACGTATTCAAAGATTTTTCTCAAGTTCTGCAAATAAAAGATTTTGTGTAATTTTTAGGTTTTAGCTGCAAGTTGTTGAAATAAAATAAGCTTAAATGACTAAAGGCCAACGGGGAAGAGCAAGCAAGCGGCTCTTGTTTTAAATCAAGTTGTAAAGAACACCAAGAAAAGTTACAACAAAAAGTGATAGAATTTTTCGCATGTAAAAATGAAATAAAATTTAATTACGCTTGTCGCCTGTCACTCCTCATTAAAATACAAACAAGGAGTTCTTTTTTTCATTCTCTCAAATACTTAAAATACAAAGTATTCATTTGGTTTTGCTGCAACTTTTGCAGACGGTTGGTCTTATGGCTGTAGCTGACAGCAGCTTTATGTTTCAAATAATTTCTTCAATTTCTCCTGCTACTTCTACTTCTCCTCTTTCTGCTTTCCTTACTTAACATCCATTCAATTGTTCGTTCTTTAGCGCTTCCTTTAACTAAAGAAAAGTGATATTTAAAATACATTTTGACACTCTCCGGCTCTGCTTATGAACCTGACAATATTGTCATTGTGCTATAAAATTCAATTACTTTACATTGTAAAGTTGTTCATTTCTTTGCAACCGTCGTTCGTCTTGGTTCCTTTTTTCATTTTCAATTATGGAATTTTTAATTTTTTCACTTTGTTTTTTTTGCTGCTGCTTATCTTCTTCATTCGTTGCGCCGTCAATGAAAGCGCGGTCATTCGAAGACAGCAACTCTGCTGCGCCCTTAAAATGAAAATAATTAAGTTGGTTGGTGTCTCTCTCTGCAGGACCTTTTATTAAATTTATTTAATGTCAAATCGAAATCAATTAAAACAAACACAATTAATTCAATTCTTTGCAAAATGCCCGACAATTATTCATTAAAATATGGAATAAAATAAAACAAATTTTCGACAGTTTCTCTTTACAATATTTTAAAATAATCAACTGTTCTACAATATCGAACTTTAACGTTCGTCAGTATTTTAAAGGGCAAACAAAAACTGGTTTGAAAACACTTACTGAACTTTATTTTGCCCAGTTTATTTATCGCTTAAGTTATACATTTTCGATACGTTGCTTTACTTTTAACCAGTTTTCTGTTCTTCAAAATGATGGGCGAACGGTAACATTCCACCTTGTGGGACAAGCCCTAAGTGTTTTTAAATATTCAACATTCATTTCAAATATTTCCCAGGATAAATATTTTTCCAAAGAAATATCTATCTAACAATTTTTTTAATTGTGATATTGGCGCCTGTCCCAGCTGTTATTATTTAGTCCCAAATGCCAAAGTACCATGATAAGTTATACCATAATTTAGACGTATAATCAGCACCTCCAAATGATAAAACTTTATTAGGCGTGTTTGTGTCGATTGGATCACAAGTGCGATGGCTCTTGACAGGCGTCTCTCCAACGTTTCATGGTCGAATGTGAGACTACCAGTTTGGTGAATGTTTAGCCGTACTTTAGAGAAGCCTCAGATTCGCCAAAACCGTAGCCGCAATGCGTGATAGTGGGCAAGACAATCCCAGATAGGAAATTCCTTGCCTTGCCCAAGAACTGCGACTTTAACTTGGCGAATTTAGCACCGGGACTTGGATATAGCGACCATAGACAGCTGCGTTGATACGCTTATTGAGCTTTGGATCGTTTAAAATGTTAACAAGCGAAACTGTCTTATAAGGGACGACCCTATTTCAGATGAGGTCCACCAGCTGGCAATGCATCCACACAAAAAAAATACTGCTTGGTGAAGACTTCGGCAGGTTTTGTAGATGTTTGAAAAGGCCTTTAGTAAGACCCTCACACTGTGAACGGCACAGAATGTGGCTAACCGATTTGAGCGTAGACGTCATGTGGCTCCATCAGGTTAGGTCACGTTAGGTAACATACAGCGGGCGCCACAATAAACATTCTTCATGCACGATCTTGTCCACTGGACATTTTCTTGTGAGGTTGCTAAACCAGTGACTTCAGTCTAGGCCAATAAGCCACCAACAGATGGAATGGAATTGATTTGTGTCAGCACTTACCATTATGGCCTTCTGTAATAGTGCACCAACTCCACATGAGTGAACTGGGCGACGGCTCACCACAGCCCCCAACTTCTTATAAAATATAGCACGTCATAAACTTTAAACCCATTGTTCGCGAGCTCGGGCTATCTAATCTCTTCTGTTAAGTAAATCGCCAGGCAGGTAAGGGAGTAGCCCGAAAACCTCAAGAAAAACGTGAGGCTTTAACCAGCCTGTATGTTACCCTCCATCTTAGTTCATTACATAAACAGAGCCTGCTGCTGAGACAACAGCATCTCGATAACAAGAACCACTAGAGGGCTCAGCTACCGCAGTATTTTGCCAAGTCTCTTCCTGCATGTTTAGGTTTAAACCAGAGCCAAAACATTTTAGCCAAAGATGGGCTCGTTTGAAAGAGTTTACAAAATATTTCTGCGTCAGCAGAACAGAACAGAACAGAGAAGATTGTAATAATATGAGTCTCATAAATTAAACCTAAATTAGAATCAATAGAAGGTCAAAAATATAATAAAATCGATTTATTAATATTAATTTTTTTAGGGCGATATTAAAGATTTTATTTTTAGGCACCAGAACTTTAAGAATTTTCTAATTAAACACTTATTTTTGCATTATTTTTCAGCACTCACTTGTTTGGGAAAACCAACCAACCAAAAGGTATGAAATTTTAACAACTTTTTTTGAAAAAAAACAACAACCAGCTTAATCTTAAGTAAGTGGGCGGCTGGCCAGCACTTTAATTTAATTATGCCTTTTTAAAACAACTATGCGTGCAATATAACAAACACGTGCTATATTTTATAAAAGAATCTTGCTTTGTACATATCTAAATTGTTCACATGCTGTACTCTTATATGGTACATATGTATTTATTTATTTAAAATTATGAGTGTTTGCGTAATCATAAGCTGCAGATATACAAGTATAGTTCTATCCAGGCATTGTGAGTAGGTGGCTTTGATTATTTTGTATTTTTCTTTTTAGCAAAACATCATCGTATTCGTAAATAATAATTTCCATAAAATATGCATAAATGTGGAAAAAAAGAAGAAAAAACGTCCATCACACTGACTATAGAACAATAACAATGTTATAACACCTCTTCAACCATTCAAAGGACTTAACATACAAAAAATACAACAACAACAACAGCAACAACAATAAATAGGAAAAGCAAACGCACATTCATGAAAACGCTCAAACGAATAATATGGAGCACAAGTTGTTGCCAGCAGACAGTGGGTAGAAAACACGATTTGGTTTTAAAAAGAAATATTGTCTCCTTGAAAAAAGGATATGAGATAAATTTTAAGCATATAGTATGTATGTATGTTTAATTTAAATTTATTATTAGGTACAACAAATATAGGGTGCTTTTTATTGAGGTATAGAACTTTAAGTTGGCATCACTTTTTTAACTGGCGGCCATTTTGTCAGCTGTCAAGTGATTAATATTTAGTTTGGTTTGCCATTTCATCATGAACAGGTTGACAAAACAACAACGCTTGCAAATCGTGCAAATTTATTTCGAAAATAATGGTTCAGTTCGCGAAGTTTACCGCAAGCTCCGTCCATTTTATGGCCATCAGAGCATTTAATTCGGTTAACCATGGATCGTTTTCGCACTACGTTTACTCTATGTGATAATACGCATCCGCAGAGACGTCGAACAGTGCGCACCGAAGAAACAATTGCCGCTGTAGAGCAAAGTGTTGAAGAGGACCCGAATGAATCGATTCGCCACCGTGCACAGCAATTGGAGCTTTGCCCATCAACTTTTGTCCATCAAAAATTGGACCTGTAGAATTGGCTTTATTCAAGCCAGCCGCGGCGGCCACATGCCCGAAATCATATTTAAACATTAATGGCATAAAATTATCCTTCCAATAAAGCCAAATTGATGGACATTAAAACGATTTTCTTCTGATTTATTTCAATTCGAAGTTCTATACCTCTAAAAAAAACACCCTGTATAATCCATTTAATTTTTGCCAACATTGTACTCCTTGCCAAGCTTTTGGCGCATTTAAACAGTTTTTTTTTCTGGGCACAGACTGTTTAAGGCATCTCCTTGCACAGTAATACAGAGTGTTTAGACTTTGTAGGAGCAAAACATTGCCAAGTTCTGTCTCTCCGTATTCAAAAGCGGAGAAAAAAAGTCCACCAACACATTAAGTAAATCACTATTTTTCTTCTTAGAGACACAGAACTTCCGCTCTGGTTTGGGTAATAAACGATTACCTTGCGCTGGTGAAGTTTTGCTCAGATTTTCTTCACATTCGCACACATTTATGACAGATACATTGAAGCACTTGTCGTACCGTGTAATATTACATAATTTGCTCTCTTGAAGTTCAACCACTTTGTGTCATCCACTCTTACAATATTGTAAGATCTGACAATGAAAAATTTGCCACCAAAAGATGAATTGTTCATGGTCCAGATGATTGTAAGATCATTTTATAGTATCATTGTCTTACAAAAAAATTTGTCTGCCAATAATAATTATGAATTCGTACAGTTGTCAGATAGTTGTGTGACATAAACTGTCAATTCTGTTATTCGATATTGTCAAAAGATTCGAAAGCATTCTGCGTATGAACAGTGTTGCCAACAGAAATGACTTTATTAATACCAGCGTATTAATAGCTGATATTTATGTGACACTGGCGGCTCATGATTGTCTGATGGCGGAAAATATTATTGTCTACATCGGGCTGACAAAATTTATTTCATGACAACTTAGCGGAACCCAAATTGCCACTTCTTTACTCATACCTGTAAGATAATTTTAGGTATATTCTACTAGCAACAAGACAGTAAGATCTGACAAGCAATTTTTTCTTTTTTTGGCAATTTAGTAAGACAAAATTCGACAGTTTCTTATAAATAGCTGTAAGATAATTTTAAGTTGTAAGTTTTACTAGTGAAAATATTGTAAGATCTGACAACAATTTACTGAGATAAAAATTACCAACTCACATACACAGTTGTGAAACATATTTGGATATATTTTACCTGGAACAATGTTGTAAGATCTTACAAGGAATACAATACAAGACCTTAAGGCTTTTCCAGTGAGGTTTTTAACGAAAAAAAATTATGTTATGAAAACATTTCTAGACTTTTTACGCATATTTTTGTTATATGATTTCTTTGTCAAATTGTTTTCAAAATTATATAATGGTAATTGTAATCACTCGACTATCTAGAGTGAACTTTAAAACCGCCTACCAGGCCGATTTTATCCACATACATTTATTGCTATAAATACCATTTTAAGGCAAATTTAATACAGAAAATTTAAGTCTGGACGTTTTATTCTGGGGGGTCTTAAAAAAGAGCAGCCAGCTGTTCGAATGAAATAACACAAACTGTGGCTGCGGCATTAACCAATACATCAATTTAATGTCCACCGTGGCTTCGGACGGTGGCACGGTTGCGAGTGGTGCAGTTTTTCAAGACTCTGCCGCTCAAGATCAGCAATTGCTTTGCTGATGTTGACTTAAAGGCATCGGACGTTTGTATGGCCTTCTGGCCATAGACCCACAGGAGAAAGTCAAGTGGTATATCAAATTGCATGGCCGTGGTGGTGACCAAGTCATATCATCTCAGCGAAACATGAATCAGTGAATAGAACGACCTTTCACACTGCGTCTATCGTTTATCTATCGTACTTGCCCTTTCTCTTCAAGAGTTTAATACACCAAGGAAGTAGACCAGCGCTGCAAAGTGTTGGCAGGTCCTGTTCAACCAACATATAGGCAAGAAGCAGCCTGTATCTCGAAAAGAGATATTTTCAACAGCGGACGCTACGAGGACGATTCAAGGGTATGATTATCGCTGAGAGATCACGCCATGTTTTGGCAAACACTTTTAAAGTTTTACGTGATGTTGCCGTCCTTTGTCTAAATAAGTTTTTATGAGGCCACATTTGGAGTGTTAAAAAAATTTCACAGCAAACTTTGGAGCGTTTTATTTTTTAAGTGTTGTTGTTGCACGCCAGTTTTTCTATACTATTATTATTTCTTTGTTTTTTTTTTTTTGGTTTTTATTGTTAGCCCGGTTTCACAACGGGCTGGGGACTCAAATTGTTTTAAATCTTTTTTTCAAATTTTGCTACTCAAATTGTACTTTAGCTTCACAAAGTCCAGACCAGTTTTGGTGCTTCTTCTCCTACTTTCAAGTTTTAATGCTTCGCTACTTTCCACTTGTGTGTTGTAATTTTACCATACGAGCACATTTACGTTCATTCTCGCTCATGCTATAATCCAGCAATTTCTCGTTTTTTTTCAAAGTAATTATAAACATTTCGTTGGTTTTTTTTGTAAATTTTTTCGGTTTTTTTTTCGTTTTGGCTTTTCTTTTCAACAACTGGAAAAAGTTTTTCATAAAAGCGAAACTTTTTCTGTTTGGGCCGTGTGTTTTACATAAAAAGTATGTAAATGGGATTTTTTTGTTTTTGGTTTGCCGGGGAAATGTGTTTAATTTTATGAAAAGAAAAAAAGTTTCAAACAGTAGAAGAAAAAAAGGGAAGAAAAATAAAACGTAGGAAAAGTTATGTTGGTAATTGATTTTGAAATTGATATGCTAAACAAGCCAGAAAAACCGCTCGCCAAGAAGCAGGATTTGTGAGGCGAAAGTGCTTTTCAAAGCTGCTGTTCAAATTAGTATCTAATAATAAGCTTATGTTTTGGGAACACCAACTGGGTCCTATTTGGTATTTGAAAATACATAAATTGCAAGTGAAGAGTCTCTTAAGGACTTTATTTAAAATTCCTGGCAGGCAGCCTTCAAATCCAAATTTTGGTTGCTACAGTTCTTATGCCGATTCCTTTTACTTGTTTGAAGTTTATTTAAGTTTTTAATGTAAAAAGGAACTTTGATATACTTAATGTCCAATAACTTATTGCTCCCAGTTCAGAAACTTCAACTGTTGTTGTTCAAGTTCTTTTTAATTCTTGCTTAAAGCAGCCTCAAAACTTTGTTCGTCCCAAGAAATCTATTTCAATAAAGTTCTTGTTGTTTTGCTGCGAAATTATGCACTTTTTGGCAGTTCATATCAATAACATACAATCGATTAAAAGGGAAATATTCAAGTGTGGCAACAAATGGAAATCAGAAGAAGAAATTTTTACTTAATATTTCTATTTTCCAATAATATTGTATCTTTCCCACAATCAAATTTATTTGTTTCTGTTTTCATTTAACAATTTTATAAGAGAATTCTTTATTAATTAGGCGAAGCAAAACATGTAAATAAATGTGAAAAATATCAGCTTGCAGCTAACTTCGTGTATATAATTTGAATGAGTTTTCCAGCACAAGCAACTCTGTAACAATTACCCATCTTTTTTCCCCCTCTCTCTCTCTCTCTCTCTCTCTCTCTCTCCAACAAGCTGAAAACTTGAAGCATCTGACCAGGGACTTATTAGACTATCACAGGCCAATTTTGAGTATTCGATTAATTTGCTAATAAGAATGAAAAGAAACGTAAAAACTATTAACTTCATGTATATCACATGAAAGAGTTTCCCAGCACAAGCTAATCGGTAGTAATTACCAATCTTCGTTCCCTTCTTTCATACAAATCCAACAGTTGGGCAACAAAAGTCGTAAAGTCTGATCGGGGACTTTTTTCGGACCGGTTTAAAAACCGGGTTTCTATTATTTTGCTGTTTTGGCTGCTTCTTCTTCAATTTATTCTAAAAATATTACTTGTTGGGGTCTTGTTAATTCCAAAGCAATTCTGAGCTGTGAAGCCAACAGGGCGGAACTTGCGCTTAATCGGGATAGCAAATGCCTAAGAACACTGCTGGAGGACATTGCACTTATTACAAGCAGCTGGACAGAATATTCATATGCAACATAGACATAGATTCAGACACATGCAGATGCCGAAGTGAAGAGGAAGAGTCCAAGGAACACTTGGTTGCTAAATGCAACTGGTGGTGGCCCGTATGTTGGGTGAACAAGACTTGATAACGTTTCCATTCAAGGAGCTGCTACGATTTCTTAACGCATTAAAGCTTTAAAGAGAAGCGGAACCACAATCGATTCACGATGATCGTTCTGCGCCAGACCCCAACTATTATTCATTGATTCATGCAAGCCATGAATATATATCAGCCCATCATTGATTTGTATATGTTGTTGTTGTTTTTGTTGTTGTTGTTGTTGTTTTTTGTTATCAGCTTCAATGCTTTTATACATGAATGAGACTCTATTTCCGCTGGGTTTTATATTAAACAAAATAAACTATTTTATATATTTCACTTTTTTCTATTTGCTTTGACACAATTCCTGCCAGAAAAAAACACACACACACACACACACACACAGAGTCCCAGAGCACAATAACGTTTTGCGAAGCCCAAATACAAAACAACAATGTAGAAAATAGTTATTTTTCAAAGACTGTGAGAGGCTGCCTGCCCGTCTGCCCGTCTGCCCGCCTGCCTGCCTCTAAAAGCCAAACTGAAAACGAAAATTGTTTATAAGTAGACTGTAGAAAATATTTGCTGACTTTGGAAAAAATTTAACAAAAGCGGCAAAATGACTAGAGTAAAAACAAATTTGCCAAAAACTCAACGAACAATAAGATACATTAAACTATAAAATTAAAATATGCAAAAAAAAAACAAGAACTCAGTAATAAAATTCTTTGTCAAAAAAAACAAAAAATTTGTAATAAAGTTAAAAGCAAATTTTATTAAACTATTTTTTTGCAGCAAAAAGCACAACATCAAATAAAAGTCAATAAAGTTGAGATAATTTTGATGATCGAAGAGTATGTTTTTTTCAATCATTAATTTTTTTATATTTTAAAGATAATAAATTTTACATAAAATTTATTTTATCGATAAATTTTCTCTATTTTTCTTATCAACTATTTGGGTTTTTAAAATTTTGTAAAACGTTTTGATATCCTTTCCTACAACAATTTTTGAAAGCGGTTATGGAAATATTGAAGCTGGAATTTTTTTTTTATTTAGAAATTATAGATTATTTTGTATTAGTGAACGACTGGAAACGACCTGACAAAAATCGATTTTTAATATAGATAAATTTTCTAAGAATTAATTTGGGTTATCATTAAATTTTCTATAACAAAAGTTATTTATCTACTTCTAAATTTCTGTTAGCGAAACTTTTTCTGTTAACAACTTTTTATTTTCTATAAATTCTCTATACATTTAATTTTGCAAGCGATAAATTTGCTGTACCAAATTTTTGTTATCGATAAATTTTCCACTACAAATTTTTGTTATCGAAAAATCAATATTCCTTTAAATTTTATTGTATCCTTAAAGCTTTCAACCAAAAATTCTGTTATACATTTTCTATAGAATATTTTTTGTTATAAATAAATTATAAATTAAATTAAAATCGATAAATCTTCTGTTTTTTTGTTTTTTGATGATAAATTTTCTATAAAAATGTTTTGTTATCCATAAATTTCATCACCAACATTTTTGTTATCGCTAAATTTTCTATGACAAATGCTATTTATCGACTTAAACATTTCTGTTATCGAAGAATTTTCCATTAAAAGTTTTTATTTGCGATAAATTTTATTTGATTTGATTGATTATTTTTCTATAGAAAATTTTCATTATAGTTAAATTGTCTATAAAAAATTTGTCGTGGATAAATTTCTGCAAAATTAATTTTTGTTACCAATAAATCTTTTATAAAAGTTTTTGGTATCAATGAATTTTTTTAAACAAATTTTTTTTGCTAACGAAACATTTTTTTGTAGACGATTTTTATTATCGATAAATTTTTTAAATAAAATTCTTTTTATTAATAAATCTAATAAATAAAACATTTTTGCTTTTTCCGTAGAAAATTTTTGTTATCGGTGAATCTTCTACAACAATTATTCTTATCGATAAATTCTCTTAGCAAAATTTGTTTGCTATTAACAAATTTTCTGAACAAAATACTTGTTATCGATAAATTTTCTTTAAAAACTTGGTGTTATTGATAAATTATCTAAAAAAAATTAAAGATAAATTTTTATAAAGTTTTTGCTAGCGATAAATTTCTTTTAAAAAAGTGTTGCTAACAATAAACTTTCCAAAGAAAAGTTTTGTTATCGATAAATTTTCTGTAGAAAATTTTGTGTTATCGTTAAATATTCTATTATAAATAGATTTTTTCGAAAAATTTTCTGTATTTATCATCGATACTTTTTTTTTGTTGAAAATTTTATTATCAAGAAATTTATTTGTCAATAGATTTTGTGCAGAAACATTTGGTTAGAGATGTAATTTTTATTAACGAGAAATTTATTTGCCAATAAATTTTATGTAGAAATAAACTAATAATAAATATTTCTGTTATCGATAAATATTTGCATTTATAAATTTTATATACAAATAGTTTGTTGCTGATGAGGTGTGTGTGTAAATAATGCCAGTTATCAAAGAATATTCATTTTTTCATCGATTAATTTCCTACAGAAATTTATCTGTTAAAAACTTAAAACAAAAAAAATTTACTTGAGAAAAAAGTTGTAGTTAAAAATTTATGACTATTTAATAATTTTTTTTTCTCGACAAATAAACGTTTTATTTTTCAACATGATCTCCTTTTAGATTAATGCATTAAGTGCAGCAGCGTTTTTCAAACTGGTTTGTTCTTTCCAAATAATAGGTTTTGTCAAGGCCCTGAAGATAAGCGTTTGTTTCAGCTATGACCACATCTGGACACATATTTTTATTTGGCTTTTCCATATAGACGCTTAAGTCGAATTTTTTTTTTGTTTAGTGTTTTTTTTTTTGCAAATTATTTTCATGTAAAACCTTTTGGAATATCTCGTTTGATATATGCAATATTATAGGCAACTTGTGGCCCTTGACAATCTCTTTTTTTGTCAAATATTGCTTAAGCAAAATTCATATTCTTTATTTTAAAAATATGGTACGCCTTTCAAATGTTATTCTTTATGATTTTAAATGATTGCCTTTTTGTTAAGGTTTTGTGCTAGACAAAATTTAAGAATCTACTGGCCCGTAAGATGTTAAAACAAATTTCTTTTCACATTGAATTTTCCACTTGGTGCTCTTTTTTTGTGCTTGAACACTGTTGTTGTATGCAGCCAGCAGTATTAAAAAGTGCCTCTAAATAATGACATTCTTTACATTTTTATTGCATGTATTTACCCACGCAAATTATTGTAGACAATTTCTTTTAAATCATCTAAATCCCTCTTAAAAAAAAAACGTAAAATGAAATTAAAAAAACAAAACATCACATTCATTCAGTTTTTTTTTGGTTGTTGTTGTTTGTGGAGGGTGTTAAAGATAAAATGTGTGTAAGTTTTTCTCCTACATCATACGCTGCTCCAACATTTAGTTTGAACGGTCCAACAAACGGCCATTGTGCCGGAGCCGCACCAACACCAGCAGCAGCAGGGGATGTGAAGTTGTATGACTTTGGCGCTGCTTGGCGTTTCAAGATATAAAAACTAAATAAATGTAAATTATCATTACACTAAGTATTCGTTTGTATTCGTTTGTATGTGTGTGTGTGTGTGTGTGTGTGTGTATGTGTGTGTGTGTGTGTGTGTGTATTTACACTTAAATCAAGTGCTCGCTCAGTCTTTCTTTTATTCATTGAGTGTTTTCAGTTTTAATAGACGACATAATTTTTTCCGCTCTTTTTTTTTCCCTCTGCTACTTTTCGTTTAAATATTGTATGTAGTGTATTTTATTTGATTTTGTTTCTATTGTAGGTGGCCATTAGAAAAAAGTTTAATATTTAATGGTTTTAAGGCTGCCTTGTAATAAAATCTATCGTTAGAGTGACATGTATTTTTCCTTTTATATGAAATCTTGATTTATGGTCGACAGTTTAAGATGACAATATGCCAAGCGAAAACGCTTTTAGCGGAGCGCAAGAGAGAGAGCGATGGTTAAAAGTCAATAAACATAAATAATATTTATCCGGCTGACATTTGTGAACTTAGGCAATTTGTTCCATAAAATTATGCCAACAAAATGTCAAAAGAAAATGCGGCACTTAAAATGTTACAAAATTTGAAGAATAAATTCTAAAAAGTCTTTAAGAAAAATCCCAAGGAAATTTCTGCCAAATAACTTGTAACAAGAAAAAACCTCTTTTTGCACATTTTTAAATAATGTATTTGATCATATATATGTACGTACGTGCACATATGTATGTATGTATAAAGAACCATATTTGTGGGGAGAAAAAAAAAACAAACTTCTAGAACAAAAAAAAAAAAAAAAATACTCTCGAATTAAAAACCTTGAGACTCTGTATATTTTTTCACATTTAAACATGCATTTGAATATGTCGATATATGTAAACAGTTTTCCATTAAAGGCATAAAAGATGTTGATATGAAACAAAGTAAACTGAGATATAATATATTAACAAAATTATTTTTCTAGCTGAAGGACTCAGGCATGCCCTTATGGCAAAGCATATAACACAAATCAGATATCGGCCGTGTCTTCTTAGGGTAGCAAATTTTCCGCCTCCAACATTAATATGCGCCAAGTAGAACCCCTCTTAATAAACATGTTTGTGAGAAGAAAAAACCAAACTAAACTGACAAAAAATATATTGGCAATAAAAACCTGGCCAATCTGGCCAATTTGGCCAAATGGGTCAAACGAGACAGAGCACTTATATGTAGAATAAAGATTATTCTACCTAAAAATAATAAATAGAATATCTTAATTGAGTGTGTGACCATTTTTCTAACTAAAAGGAAACTACAACTTTGGGCATTCGTACGGCATTTGATGTTTGTGTGACTTTGGCCACACTGGCTGCTTCAAACTTATGCCAAATAAAACATTTAAACTGCTTATGTTCTTCTGGCGATCATATTATTCCAATATTCAAGTTTTAAAAAGAACAAAATTTTACAAATTTGCCGGCCTCTGTCGGAGGTTAATTGTTCTCCCCTGGAAAGTCCTAAGCGACAAATTCTCGTTAATTTTTACTTACTCATTTTCTAGTGAAATTCAGCCATTACCGTAATTAATAGTTTTTCTATTGTAAAAATTCAAATATTTGTTTCTTTCGGAATTCATTCTCTTGACACTTTTCAAAAATATCAAATTTCATAACAAAAACTCCATTAGATCGATATAAACTTTAACGATTCCTTAAATTTGTAGCCGCCCATCTTTCTCAGTTATTTTGGTAATCGGACGTATTTTTGTAAAAAAGTTTAACTTGAGTGTATTTTGTCATCTTGTTAAGAGGGGTATGGATCACAGTTCACTTTTTCGTGGTCTTCTAGGTCCACTGACCACCATTTCTTTTGCAATACATGCTCCCATATTTAATACATTAACGCTTGAACAGAGCGCTGTTGAGTTATATGGTTTGTGTCTAGGCTTGCAAATTTCCCAATTTATCCTTTACACGCATTATTTTTGTTGCCACTTTGCAAGAAAGGAGTGCAGCAAAGGGAATTGAAGCTGTTGTGAAGAGACAAGTTATCTTATATATGTACAATTATGTTTGTTTATATAAATAATGAGTGTATCACGTGACGTTACGTGACAAAATTATTTGTTTATTTTATTTTTTTTAATTGCATTTGATGGACTTTATTATGCCAAATTGGCCAAAACTGACGAAAACATACACCTCCACTTTTAAAATGTCTTACTTGTTTGGTAGCGTTCGTCACACAACTTTGTGTTGAGTTATTTTGCAAGGCAGATTATGTTTTCTGTCAGGCGAAGCAAAGCTTAAATTGCTCTAAATGTTGGGCATAAAGAAAGCTGTTTCTTTTGAAATACCAAAATGTGTTTATAATTTCAATCTAAAACGCTGGCGGCTATAGCGCTCGTGACACATGATTTGCTTATATACGTACATAAATCTTTTACTTCTTATACGAACATTAATATGTTTTTGAACTGCAAGATATTTGAAAGAAAAAAAATTATTCGTAAGACGGGATATTTTTTTTTTTAAATAAAACACTTTCAACTTAAAATATTTATTTGCTTCTGCATTAAGAACCTAAAGAATTAATTACGTCTTACTAACGCAGCTGTTTTAGTTGTTATCAATTGATAATTTTTGGTGTTTTTCAGACAGTTTTAATATTATAATTTTTTTTTTTGCTCCAAATGAACTCTTTTAGGTTTTAAGTTAGAAAAAAATATTTCAATCAAATTAAATGATAAATTGTCATTTTATTTTTAATTTTTTTTGGCATTGCCTTCTTAGCAAAACTAATCATGCCTGGCAGCTAAAACACATTCCTCACGAAATCACTTTCAAAAACACACATACCTCCTTATAATTCTCAATTATGTTTATAACTTTATGTATGTGTGAGCATTTGCAAGTTGTGCTTTATGTTGAAGACCGTTAAAAACATACATACCAATAACTTGCCGGAGGGGGGGGGGGAGGGAGGAGGAAGCAACTCCTAAGACCGTTACACTGAACAAGCCATGACACCCAAAGAAAGTAATTTACAAAACATTTTTGGAGGCCTTTTTCTTGTTGTTGCATGAAACAGATAAATAAGTGTGTGTGTGTGTGTGTGTGTGTGTGGGTATTTGTGTGTGATTGTCAGTGTGGGTGTTTGTATGTGTGTCTATTTTTGTAGCTTAGTAACAGGACTAGACACTTACAGATATTTATAGGCAAGTTATTGTCATGTTTTTTTCTTTCATTGTTCTTATTTTGTTTCTGTGTATAAAACCGTGGGGTAGTTTCAAAATGTAGTTGTAAAACTGTATTTGATTCTGCAAATTATGAATAACTTGCTAAGAACTTCTTAAACGTGCCTGTTCGTTGTGCGACCTTATAACTCACTCGCCACCACCCGCTTGGCATTGACGTTGTTTTCTTTGGCAGTTAAAAAGCTACTTGATGCTATAAAAATGATAAGTCATTTTTATGTGACACTTAAGCCTAAATATTTCGCATTTCTGTGGCCATTTACAATTTGCTTCGTACCACAACAGCGGCACACACAACAATTTTATATAACACAGCCCCATACAGTACAGATAAAATGGAACAATGTGATTTGCTCACACATAAACTAAATCTTGTTTGTGCCACAAACTCACTGGTGCACACACTCAAACGACGCACATCTACTCTAGACTTTACATCAACTAAACTTTTCATCCCACACACACACACACACACACTGGCAATCGCGCTGACTCTAGGGGCCGGATTGTTTTCGTTTTGCCTGGAACATTTCGTTGAAAATAAAGTTTGCAGTAGACCATTAAAACGATTGAAATGCAAAAGCTTATAGTAGTTGTGAAGAAGAGCAGGAATTTAAGGAGAGACAATAGAAAATTTTGCCAAGAAATGCCTACAGCTTTAAAGACAGACTCGTGTGCTTTTCGTGTTGTCAGGACAAGTTGAAGGTCCTGTTTGTTCGAACACCGAATGTGGCCTAAAACGTGCCAGACATTCAAAACTTAAATAACTATTAAAATAAACGTTTAATATCCGTAATATAAAATATATCTTTGCTATTTGGAAAATGATTTCATCAAACATTTTATTCAACCAAAAGTTTAAATACGAGATGCCAGAAAATGTTCTGGCAAAGCCGTAACCTGTTTCTTAACAACCAAAATCTTAATCTTTTCTTAACTGGGTTAAGATGTTTGAGCAGCTTAATTACTCATAATGTTGATATTAATTTAGTTCTTGTTATTTCTGGCTTCCATTTTTAGCTCAAGGAAAATCCATAAAAATACCCCAGCATTAATAAAGTTTAATTACAATTTTAATTTTGCTGCCAGTACCTGGCAGAACTCACTAAATAAATGAGGAATGTGTGTCAATGAGGTACAGGTCAAAAATTTTTTGGCACATCTGGAATTAATTAAGAAAAGAAATCGAGAGCAAACATTTGCAAAAGGGATTTTATTTAACAAAGCGTCAATGTTAATTAATACAAAAAATTAAATATGTTCTCTTATGCCAAAATACGAAAAACTTTAACTTTTAATTATATTTGGGGAAAAAATTGTAACAGGGAACAACATTTGGCCGATATGAATTTTCTAATTTTCATTTTTACTTAAAGAAAGTTCTCTTATAAGAAAAAAAACTTACTTTTTTCATTTAAAGAAATTGTAAAGATTTATGTATTATCAGTTTTTTAATTCTTATTAGAATTTCACACTTTTGTTAAGGGAAATTCAGTTTGGAAGTTGTCTTATTGTACACAAATTTCCTTAAAGGAAAATTTTTCTTTTAAAGAAATTGTCAAATAATTGTGAACTGTCCCTGTAGAACTTCTTAAATACTTTTTAAATTACCCAAAATTTTTCTCAAATTCATGTTTCAAAAAAATTTCCCTAAACGTAAATTTTTCCTTCTTAAAGAAATTGTCAAATATTTATGAACTATCGTCGCACATATTTTAAAATTCATTTTAAATTATCCAAAAATTTTATCAAAATTTTATTAAAAAAAATTTCCCTTAAAGGGATATTTTTCGTTTAAAGAAATTCATAAAACTATTTATTTTTTTTTATAGTTATAGCAAATTTTTATGAAATTTTCCTTTAAGGGAAATTTTTCTTTTAAAGAAATTTGCAAATAATGTACGAACCGTATAACTTTTACGTTTTTTTTATATATCCAAAATTTTCATTATGAAAAATTTTTTTTCAAGGGAAATTTTTCTTTTAAACAAATTCTAAAATATTGTGAATTATTATCATTCAACTTTACTACTCTTTAGAATTATACAAAATTTGTTATAAAATTCGCATTTGGAAAAAAATTTCCCTTTAAGGGGTATTTTTGTTTCAAAGAAATTGAAATTTGTAAATATTGTACGAACCGTATAACTTTTACGTTTTTTTTTATATATCCAAAATTTTCATTATGAAAAAATTTTTGTTCAAGGGAAATTTTTCTTTTAAACAAATTTTAAAATATTGCGAATTATTATCATTCAACTTTACTTCTCTTTAGAATTATACAAAATTAGTTATAAAATTCGCATTTGGAAAAAAATTTCCCTTTAAGGGGTTTTTTTTTGTTTTAAAGAAATTGTGAAATATACTGTAATTCCTTTTAGAATTACACAAAATTTGTGTTAAATTCTCATTAGGAGAAAATTTCCCTCCAAGGGATATTTTTTTTTTTAAGAAATAAATTGTTAAATAGTTTTGTGTTATCGTGTCATAAAACTTTTCAATTCCTTTTAAAATTATACAAAATTTGTTATTAAATTCTTGTTTACCTAAAATTTCCCTTCAAGGGAAAAGTTTCCTCTTTTTGTCTTATTGTGTTATTGTGTTAATGGATGAGTTGGTAAAGTGTCGATGGTGCCAGCAATTTCTAACAAAGACTTGGGATGTTTCAGCCACAAGCAAAAAGTTTAAAAGTTTTGGTTTCGTTAAGAAAAAAAAGTGATGGGATCTTTTGATGTATATTTCCATCAACTGCACCAATTGACTCATTGTTTTTTGCAGGCCAGTCTGGCCTTTCACATCATGATTTACCTTTTACATCATTGCTCAAGATTTACTTTCCTCTGCGACATATTAAAATAATTAACAAAATGTTTTACTTTTAGACACATTTGAAAGGAAAAATTAACAACAAAAAAATCCTGTTGGTTTTTTGTTAATAAAAATAATCACATTTTTTGAAAGGCTGGAAAAAAAAGAAAAAATATCAACAACGTTTTGTATCTTTTATATCGAACTAAAAAGGAAATCTTTATTAAAAACTTTTTATTAAACAAACTGCCATAAGCAGGTTTTTGGGCTGTTAAATGTTTTTTTAAAAGTGACAAAAATTAAGTGATTATTTTTTTTATTTATGTGCGTATTTAATTAATTTTTTTTCAAATAGCGTACAAAAAAAAAATTGACATACAAATAAACACACCGTAAATTAAGAAATAACAAGCAGCACCAACCAAACGATCAAACTGCCAGCCAAGCAGGAGTGAAACAGTTCAAATAAACTGGTTTTGTACACAAATGGTGATAACTTTAAAACCGGCAAAGTGAGGCAAATAATTACAGGGCTAAATTGTTACCACAACTTCTCAAAATATGGTAATTGATGAAAGAAAAATGTAAAAACCTTTCATGTTCAATTTTAATATTATTTATCTTGCTAGATTTATTAGTTTTTAGTGCTCCTATAATTAGTTTCATTAGTGTGTAACTGCAGCGCGGCTTTTTAATTAAAAACTGTTCTCTTATTTTGACTGGAATCAATGTTTAATAAAAACACCCACCTTTTCTGGGAACTTGAATTTCAAACAGCCAAATGTTAAGCTTTTAACAAACTTCTTCAGCGGTTTCAGATTAATAAGTTCTTTATAGACACATAATTTTTGTAATCAGAAACAAACAAGAAAAAAAAAACCAATAACAACCAAATATTTGTTATGATCTTAATAAATTTTCCAGTTTTATTTTTATTGATCTTTTGATTTGTAAGAAAATCTCGTTACCAGCCTGACCAGCGCTACGAACAAAACATCAAATGACGGTGACGGTGACGATGACGATGACGATAATGATGACGATGACGATAATGATGATGACGGCGACCTCATATCAAGTTTTCATGGCAAGATTTTTAAGACACTGCTTAGTTTTTGTTGTAGTTCTTTGCCCGCTCAACTTTTAAGCCTGTTAGATTGGTAATTGGTGTGCCGTTTTGTTTTTAGGAGGTTTTCTGCTTTTAACCATAAAAGGTGTCAGTCGTCAACTCTGCAATTTAACATTTTCAATACATTGTACTCGTATCTCATAAAAAAAGAGAACAACCAGCCAGCCATTGGCGGTGATTGGAAAATTTTGTGACAGATTTAAAATAAACTTAAAAACAACAACTGCCTTGAAGGCGTTTTCGTCGTGCAGAGACTTAAGTGTCTGTAATTATTTTGTGTAGATTTTTGCAACTCTCAAGCTTTCAGCTAAAAACTACTATAAGAAAAATAGTTTTTCTAGCAAAAAGATTCTGTTCATTAAATTTTGGTGAAGGCTGGCAAACAGAATAAAGGAATCGTGGTGATTTGAAAGTATATGCCTGCACTAAATCCTTTCATTCCGACATTTAGGATTTCTCAAATGTTCAGCAAATTTATTGAAAACTACAGGGGCCACATTCTTGCCGAATAACTTCACATCAGCTTTCGAAGCTCGCATGTCTGCCATAATTTAGGTTTGAAATAACTTCGTCCTGTTCGCGATTAAGTTGTTTAGAAAAAATATCTCAAAATATAAAGTCAGCGCTACGAAAATTTGCTTATAAAAATTCCTCATGATATTTTGCATACTTTTAATAAACATATTATAAAACTTGCATATAGCGTTAAAGATGTTGTGATCTGATCATCAGCGAGGCAGGTTGCGTGCAACGTCTCGTGGACCTGTGCCCACAATCTAAATGGCAGAAAAAAAGCTTTCTTGATGCTAAAGTTGATAATGAAGGTGCTGGAAAGATAGCTATCGCGATGCTGTTACCTCTCGACAGCAGCTTGCCTTAATAAGGAGCTGCATAGTGAAATGGGGAGACGAATTAGTTAAGAACTGATACCTTAGCGTACTTCTTTCCATCCCTAATATCATACACCCTGGTTTCTGAACTATCCAAACTGGTGCACTCTGTTGCTCTATAGGGTATAAAAGAAAACTCTAGGAACTTTCTGATTAAATTTGGTTGTGCAGGTTCTTCTGCAAGCAAATGCTAATTAGCAAAATGTGGCCCTGAAATGCCTTGAAAGATAAATCCTTGGCGGAAACGTTCTGACTGTGGTGTAGATATTGAAATAGTGCTCTAATTTCGGTTATCTAAATGTCCCCAACTGGTGTTGTCTTTTAAAAGTTCTCTGTTATTCGCAAAGATCTAGTTCTTTAGGGGGAAATTTGCAGACAAGTCAGCTTAAGCCGCCTGATAAGCCACATAGGGATAATGTTGAGCCGTGACGATGAGTTCACTAAGTGGAGTGCTGATGTAAATTAACTTCATGCCACATAAGAGCAGCGCTGAAGTTATCTGACGTTTAAGGTGGTGCCAAGGCTTTCAGCTATTCGGTCTTCAAAAACTGATGGAAGTGTGTGACAGCATTAGGGTCAATAGGTCCCCTGGATATCTTGTTTATACCTGTGCTCTTGTCATGCATCTTACTGGCTGCATTTAAAAATCTACCTAGATGTTGACGTGGAGCCTCCACTCTTGAGCCACTTTTTTAAAATATCTAACTCTTGCCTCAGTTTTTCCATTATCTCCGCTCTATTGTGCTGACAAAATAATTAAAAAAATTAGTAAATCCTTCTTTCTAACATAAGTTTGAGTATTTCATTTCAATCTATCAATAGCAAATGAAAAAAAAGTTACAGATAAAAGAAGTTCCAGCATAAAATGCAATAATATTTATGGAAATTGCTTTACAAAAAGCCCAAACGCAGCCTATTAATTTTCCAAAAGCACTTGCAGTCAGCAATTAATTTTTTTTTTGTATCATACCATTGAATTCTCCGTACATTATCAAAGTCTTTTGCACTGTTGTGATTATTCGTGTAATCAGTATTGCGAATTTTTTCATTAAGCCAGTAATTAAAACGCGTTAGTGCCTTCAACCATTCCCCTGGCGGTTGCCGGCTGGCGTATCTCTTACGATTGCTGGTGGTCCGCTCACTGCACATGTTAATACGTTTGAATACAAATTCGGTTTCCTTTTTTTCTTATTATTATTATTATTATTATTAATTTAAGTGTTTTGTAACTCTCATGTTGCCAATCAAATTGCGTTGGCACTAGTACAAAAAAAAAAGCAGCAACATTATAATAAAATCAAAATCATATGCTGTAGACTCTACAGACTGTTTTTCAAGTACCTCATTGACAGAAACACTTGAAATATTTACAGAAACACAAAAAAGGAAACACTCGTACAAAAACTCAAACGCAAAAGAGTTTGTATGTCGAACAACACAGAATACACAAGGGATTTCCACAGTAATAAAGATAAAAAATAAATATCGACACAAGTAAAACTATTGAAAACAGTTTGAAAAAAACCGGTTAAATTTTGTTCGAAACTAATAGAATTTAAAACTGCAAACATCAATTAGTGCTTCATATCGAAGTTTTGTGTAAATCAAAGCTGTTTTAAAAATTCATTAAGAATATATCTAACAAAAATTGTAGCTTCCAACAACAACAAAAAATTGTTTGTAGCTGCTGATGAGCGACCCTTCCACAGAAATGCTGTGTCGTTCGAAAATTGTCTACATATAAGAAATTTATATTTCTGGAAGAAATTTTTGCCATTTTCTATGGAAAATTATCGCTAATTTTTTTATGGAAAATTTTTGTTATTAAAAAGTTTTCTGTAGACAATATTTGTTATCGAAAAGTTTCTATTTCCTTTTCTAATACAATATTTTGTCTATAATCGAATTTTCCATGGAAAATTTCGGTTCTCGATAAATTTTCCATGACAAATGTTTGTTATCAATTTTCTATGTCAAAATGTTTGTTACCTAAAAGTTTTCTATAAAAAAATTTGGCTATCGATGAATTTTCTGCATAAAATGTTTGTTATCAATTTTCTATGGAAAAATTTTGTTATTAAGCAATTTTTCCCAAACATTTTTGTTATCGATATTTCATAAAATATTTCCCTTAACCACAATTTTTTTAATACAAAATGTTTGTTATTAAAAACTTTCGAATAAAAGTTCTCTGATGTATAAATTTTCGGAAAAAACATTATTTTTTTTATCTATTATTAATAAATATTGTATGGAAATTTGTTTTTTTTTTGTAAAAATATTTGTAATTGATAAAGTTTTAATAAAAATGTTCGATATATTCTCGATAATCGAAAAATTTCTGTAAAGGAGTTCTTTTTCAATTAATTTTGTTGGTCTATAAATTTTTGTAACTCTTATTATCGAAAAATTCTGTGTTATCGAAAAATGTTCTATAAAATATTTATGTTATCGATAAGTTATTTATCAAAAATGTTCATCGACAAATTTTCTTTTATAAAAAAAAACTTTATCTTATATAAAACATCTGTAAAATTGTTATCGATAAATTTTCGGTCACAGCTCTTTGTTATCGACAAATTTTTTACGCAAAATTTTTTTTGGATTAATTTTCCTCAAAAAAAAAACAATTTTGTTTTCTTTAAAATTTTATGGACAAAATTTTATTATCGTTAAAATTTTTTTTTTGTTATCGATATATCTGCTCTGAAAATAGTTTTTCATTGATAAATTGATTGTTTTGCTGTCGTTTAATTTTACACAGAAAGTGTTTGTTATCGATGAATTTTCCAAAAGAAACTTTTTATGGAAAATTATCGTAAATTATCTAATTAAATTTTTGTTATCGATAAATTTTCTTAAAAAAATTTATTGTGTCAATCAATAAATTTTACTTAAAAAGACTTCAAGTTCAATAAATATTCGGTTATCAATCAATTTTGTACGGAAAATTTCTAATGTCGATACATTTTCTGTAGGAAGTTGCTGTTATCGGCCAGAAAATTTATATTATCAAAAAATTTTCCTTAGAAAATCTCTATTATCGATAATTTTGTAAAACAAATTTTCTATTAGCGTTGAAATTTCTATACAAAATTTATGTTATCGGTATTGAAGAGTTTCTCTTTAAGTGACATTTTCTATAAGAAAATGTTTGTTATTTTTCTTTTAAGGTTGAAGAATACTAGATGTTATCGATAGAAAACTGTAGTGTTTGAAATCAAATTTAAGAACAGATCTGTTGCTAATGTTGGGGAAATAGACATCATCGGTTTTTTTTTTGGGTTTTTAGTTCCTTCGGCTTAATCAGTTATTTGCTTAAAAATAAGAAATAAAAGTTTGTTTAATTTGTGTTTTTTGTTAAAGAAATTAATTTGACAGCTCCACTTTTTGAAGACTCATTTAATGAAATTAATTAAGGCCTTTAAATCTGGTAACCCAAATTCTTTGCAAACAGTTTTAAAAGTAATCCAATTTGAAACTGGAAAAAAATAACCTACAAAGTTTGTTTTTTTCATTAAATGTTATTCGCTGGTTCATGCAGCCTTTGAAAGCAGTCAAGACAAATAAAAGCAAAAAACTAAATTGACTTTATTTGTTAACCATCTTTTTTCTTCTTTGTGCCCTCTTTGCTTTTTATAATAGTTCATTACTAGTTTATGCATAGAAACAACCTTTGAGGTTCCTTTGTACACACACACACACAAACACACAAACACACACACACACACACACACACACACACACATATATATATATAGCCACAAAATTCAAATAAGCTTTTGTACAGGCTGGCGGTAAAATGAAGAGGAAAAGGAGACCGTGGAGCTGCAATATTCAAAAGAGCTTCATACTTTATGCAATCAACTGCTTGTATAAACGTTTAATTTTATTTATAAAAAATTCATAGAAAATTGGCTTGTTGTTGTTGGCTGGCAACGTTCAAACACCGTGAAAGTAAATTCTTTTTAAATGGTCTAACAAATTACCGTTATTGGCTTTGTTTTCTTCAGTGCATATGTTCATTATGTAACAATGGAGAGAGAGAGAGGGAGAGGGAGAAAACAACAACAACACACACACACACTTGCAGGCATTTGTCCGCTGTTTGACGATTGTTGTTGTGTGAAATATAGTGGTCCTTTGAGCAGCAGTACGGTTCACATATCACGTGCGCGTGTTTGTGTGTGTAAGAGTTTTACTATTCTTCCATATAAATATATATATGAATTTTCTTGCAAAGAAATTTTCTGTTTTAACACCAGACAACAATATCCTTAAAAGTAATGAAGCTGTTTAGTGCCAGTAATTGGAGCTTTTGCTGCCGTTTTTATTGTTGTTTTTCTTAACCAAAAGGACCACTTTGCCGACTACTAAACGATGGCAAATATTCACGCTCAGGTATAAGAATTTTATTGTGAACAACAACGTAATAGTATAATAATTGAACAATTTGCTGCGTTTCCTCTATAGATGAGAATACTTAAGGAGCATTTCACAAGACTTTTAACACATTTTGCACTAAAAACTTGAAAGTTCATAAATATTTTTCAACTCGTATCAAATGTAAAATTTTGAAGCAAATATGGCTGCATATTCTTTTCATAAATTGAAATTTATATCCCCAACAAACTTCAAACGATCCTCATAATTGCAAAAACAAACTTCCCATATCCTTTCAATCCTCTACTATAACTACAAACAAGTACATTTTCTTGGCGGTCTTCTTTTCCCTTTGCCAGTGTTGTTTTTCTTTTTAATAAAAAACCAAAATCCTAATATGCCACTTGTTTTAGTGGTTAAAAAATATATATATATATATATATATATTTTTCCCCCATTTTATATCGTACGCCTTTCGCTAATGATATTGAGGTTCAGCACACAACAGCACGAGAATGTAAAATTGTCGAAAGACACACACACCAACCAACCATCTAATATTCATGAGCGTTCAGATGTTTCAAAACCATTTAAAAGGCACTAAACACGCCATGGTTAACAACTACATTCGGATTGTGCCATCGGAACGTGGAACTGTTTTCTTAAATAAGTTATAAATATTGCGAAATAGTTTAAGGGTAAATAGAAACAAAACAAAGAATACTCATACATATGTATGTATTTCCTCATTTTGGCGCACATACAAATCTTCGGTTTCAAAATCACTTTCTATAGATGTTCGACAAACACTTTTAGCAGAAAATTCTTGTTATCAAAATTTTCTATAAAACAGTATTTTATCGAAAATATTTTCACCGAAAATTTATATTCTCGATAAAAAATTTCCTATCGATAAGTTTCCTCTAGAAATGTTTGTTTATTGATAAATTTTCTCATAATATTTTTGCCATACAGCTTTTTGTAGTCCGAAAATTTTCGTTCAACATTTTTTTTTTAGCGATAAATGTTTACCTTAAAATTATTATTATTTTTAAATTTCCTTTAAAACTGTTTTGTTATTAATAAATTTCTTTAGAAATTTTTTATTACTGTTAAATTTCTTCTAGAAAATTTTTGTTATCGGTAAATTTTCAACAGATAAATTTTGTTTCCGGTCATTTTTATTTATAGAAAATTTTTGTTATCAATAAGTTTTTATGGAAAACCATTATTTTATATTGTTGTCCATAAATTTGCCGGAAAAATTTTTTGTTTTGTTATCAATAAATTTTTAATAAAAAATGTTTCGTTATCAATAAATACTGTTTAGAAATTCTTTATTGTCGGTAAATTTTCTCTAGCAAATTTTTATCGATAAAATTCGTCTCGAAAATTTTTGTTATCGATGAAAATTCTATAGAAAATGTTTCTTATCGATATATAGTGGGTAGAAATAGTTTGTTGTCCATAAATTTTTACTTGAAAATTTGTGTTATTGTTAAATTCTCTGCACAAAACTGTCCCTATCGACAAATTTTCAGATTCTATTGTTAATAAATTTTCTAGCAGGACTTTTGCTATCGGCAAATTTTCTAGCGAAATTTTTTTTGTTGGCGATAAATTTTCTACCGAAATTTGTCTAATCGATAGATTTCTACGAATTCTTTGATTATCAATGGATTTTCTAAAGAAAATGTCTTCAAAAAAATCTCTATAGCAAATTTTTATTATTATAGAAAATTATTGCTATTGATAATTTTTTTATGGAATATTTTAGTTATCGGTTAATCTTTCATGGGAAATTTTTAGTTGTTATAAATTTTCCATAAATTATTGAACTTACCAATAATTTTCAATTTAAAATATATAATAAATTATGATAAATTTTATGTTTAGAAAATTCTTCTTATTGATAAATTTTGTGTATAAAACTTACGCTGTCGACGATTTTTCAGATTCAATTTCTATAAATTTTATACCACGACAAATTTTCTATTGTAATATTTTTCCACCAGAAATTAATTGTTATCGACTAGTTTTGGATGGCAAATTTTTGTTATGAAAATATTTTCTATAGAAATTTTTGTGATTTTTGTTGTAAGAAATTTTCTATTACGAATCTTGCTGGACTAACAATTGCGTTTTTTTACATTTTCTTTGTTCGTTGTTCAACTTTTTTTGCTTTGTGGAAAACTTTTTCCTTTATTTCCTATTGGGTTGTTTGCGTTCCTGTTTCCTTGATTACCTTTTGTCTCTGGGCCATAACTGTTAATACGCTTTTTTCTCGCTTTTTCATAAGGTGATTATGAACATGGGTTTTGGTAGCTCGTAAAAACCAATGTTGCTGATTGTTGGTTCATAAATTATGCGGGGTTTATTACATGCTTTAAGATTATTAAAAAATAAACATAAAACGAAATCACGGCACAATCAGCACATGTGATTAAAAATCATACAAAATATTTTTAATAGAAATGAATATGGAACAAAGTTGAATGGTTAGAAATTTATTAATTTTGAATATGTTTGAAAAGTTGTCTAAAAGTGGGTTTTTTGCAAGAATTTTACTTTAAATAAGAAATAGTTTTAAATGCTTTTAAACAAAATAATCCAGTTTCTGGGTTTTTATTGCCTTAAATTCCAACAAATATTTATTTAAAGACCCACTAATCCCATTTTTTATATTGTTAATGTGCAAATATGTACATATTGAAAATAAAACTAAAGAATTTATTACATGAGTTTTCGTTTCCAGCAATCGAAACAACAAACAGACACGTTTTTATTCTGGAATTATCGAATGAATTTTATATGATATTTTCTTGAGTTAAAAAACTGTTAGTTCGAGTATTAAATTACAACATACAGATGTGGTCAGTAGTTAAAGGCTACCAGGAAAAAGGATATAGGAAACAAAAACATGCTGTACACTGTACGCCACTACACACATATTCATTTAAAGACCCCTGTCTGAATGCACGTTCCTAAATCAATATGGTTTCATCTACATTTTCATACAAGTTTTCGAAACATGTTAAGAAAAGTTGTTTGTTTTTGCCCCCCTTTTTTTCTTCCTCTTACTCATCGTCATGTTCATCTGCCCGTCATTGTTGCAAATTGTATTGTAGCAAGAAATCCATTTACATTTGTAATGGATAGTTGCTAGTCATAGTCATTTGATTTTGAAAAATATTGTCTGCATTTTACTCAAACAGCACAAAACAAAAACTATCGCAAACGAAAAGCAGAAAACTTGTAGACTAAAATAGTTGTAAAAATGCTGTAATATTATGATGCTTAAATGGCAGCAAATAAAATTGACTTGTCTTGTTTTGTTTTGTTTCCTTTTCTTTTGCACAACTCTGATAACAAGTTTTATTTTTTTATTATAACTTTCCCTATTAAAGTTTCTTACACTAGAGAGATACATATATTGGATATTGCGGAAAATTACGAAAAACAAAGGGAAAAATTGTCAACAGATATAAATTGTTGGTCAGGCAAATGGCACCACAAACTGCAATAAACGTGTTGTCAAAATTTGCCAGAATTAGAAATGAAATCAAATAATTTTGTATAGTTTAAAACAGCCATAAATATTGAAAATCTATTCTTATATTGCAAAGAAGTAAAAAGGAAACAATTAAAAAAAATTAACCATTTCGCAATTAGAAAAAAAAACTTGCCTCCAAAATATTTGAAGAAAAATTATTAATTTTTTTAAGGAAACAATTTAAACACATTAAAGAACTATAAAAAAAACATTCTAAATATTATGGACTTAAAAGAATATATAAACATAAAAAAGAGTGGCCAAAAAACCGACAAATTGCCAGAAGGTAATTTCAAAAACTATTTTTAAAGCTTCAATCTGAACTTAAATATGGATTTCGTGAAATAAAATTCATGAAGAAACGGCAAAAAATATTTTGTAATTCAAAAAAAAAATTGATTTTAGAATAAAAATTTTAATATATTCAAACAACTCGAAACCCGAACAAATCTGGTAATTCCAGAGCAGAAGTTGTCAAACGATTTTTATTAAGATGAAATTCTTAGTAATTTAACATATTCAGGCAATCAGACAAAATGCCAAAATAAATAGTTTTTATTTGTATCAAATTCTTAGTAATTTGACATATTCAGACAAACCGACAATCAGACAAAGAGCAAAAAATAGGTAAAATGTTACACATTTTAGGCAAAAAATAAAATTTCGATGAAGCAAAAATGTAATAAAAATATTTCAAACAAACCGACAATCAGACAAAATCGAAAAAACCTCTATGCTGCTGAAAATAAAACAGAAACATTTTAAACCATAGAAGTGCCATGCAATACATATTTCACTAAAGCAAATATTAAATAAAATAACTAAAGTTCTCCGACAAACCAACAATCAGACAAAATTCAAAGGCATCAGTAAAAGTTAAATGCAAAGAATTTTGAGCACTAAGAAAAAAACAAACATAAAACAAATTTGATGACAAAACGACAGTCATACAGAAAAAGGCAGCCAGACAAAAGTAAAAATTTAAATAATGATTTTTAGAATATTAAATAAAAGGCGACAATCAGACAAAATTCAGCGAAACCGGGAATTATAATAAAACAGTAAATGAACAGCTAAAAACAAAAATTTTATAGATTTAATAGAAACATTAAAGGAAAAAAAGTCAGGCCGTCAGCCACAAAATATTAGAAAAAATACTGTCGTATTGAAAATTGTAGGCACAAAAAAATGTAGTGGAACACATTAAAAAATACTAAAATGGGGATTGTTTAATAAAATATTAAACATGTTTAGACAAATCGACAATCAGTTTAATGAATTCTAAAGCGGAGATTTTTAAATGAAAATTTAAATTTATTGGACAAACGAGGCAAGAAAGCGAGAAATCCTTCAAAACAGAATCAAAATAATTTTTAGGAAGAAAAAGCTTAAATTCGATAAATTGGATAATAAAAAAAGAAACTTAAATAGTTCAGGCCAACCGAAAACTAAAACTTTAACTGCTACTAATAAAACCGAAGTAGAAATTATAAACAATTATATAGATATTAAACCAAATATTTGATTTTTGCGGCAAACCGATAATCAGACAGAGTTTTTAACAAACAGTTCTTTTTATTTATGAGAATGAAATAGAGGCAATATTTTGATTTAACATCCTTCGTTTACAAGATATTGATTTTAAAGTCAAACTATCAAAGCAAAACGACCAACAGACAAATGATTTTTTTATTGCTATTATTATTATTATCATATAGAAAATTTTTAAATTTCAGTCTACCGTCAGACAAAAATTCAATTTAAACTAATTTTTAGTCGCACTGATAATCTTATCATTTTTAAAATTTAGTAATTGCGGTGATTTCTTTTGCAGAATCTAAATCCTTGTATAAATGAAATTTTATTTTCCATCTCATAACTATATATTTTATCATTTAAATCTAATTTGCATTATTAAATATGTATCTATTAGGCCTAAACATTTGCATTTGCATCTGATCATACAAATTTCATAATGCGTTAACATTTTATGTGGCTGTGGCTGTTGCTGTTGCCAGGAGTGCAACTGCGGCAGTTGCTGCTCCTGCTGCTGCTGCTGCTGCATATCTGTTTATGCACAAAAATTAGCAAACATACATATTTTGTGGCAATTTATTTATTATGCCCAAATAAGCTTAAATGTGGTTTATATCAGTTTATGGCTTTTAACCTCCTGCTAGTATTTAATTGAAAATTTTCGCAAAAATGTTTCCTTTGGTGAACGAACATGCAGCCAATAAATGTCTAAATATTTCGATTTTATGAACAAAAATTTTGTGTGTTTTTTTGCTGTTGTTGTTTTTTTTTTTTGTCTAACCAAATTTGCTATCGACCAAAAATTATCTAAAAATAAATGTCAATTATGGCTAATTGCAGTAGCAGCGTCGCTTTTAGACAAATTTATTAACTCATTTGTGGTCAATTTTAAGCAATTTAAGTGAAAAACAGTGACAAAATCATGCACCAGCATGCATTAATATTTGTTTACATCGCTTATGGTCTACCAAAAAAAAAAAAAAAAAGTTGAAACCAGAAAAGTACAAGTCCTGCAGTGGATTGTTTTAGAAGATCTTGTCCGTTTTTTTGGGCATATCTTTTTATCCCTAAAATTTTCTCTGATTGTCGGTCAATATAAAAAATGAGAGTTTATTAGTAGAAATAATTAAAAAATATAAAATAATGCAAAATTTAGACACAAACAAATTTCATAAGATTTTACTTATGCGCCGGAATTTGTTTTTCTGATTTGTCTGCCTGTCGGCTGATTAGCAATTTCAGTGTTATCTTCTTGGAAAATATATTTTTCAGTGTATTGTGTGTTCAGTTTTGGCAAAGACTTACATATTGTAAAACTTTCATTTTTATTTTAAAATATTTTTATATATTTTGTCTGCTGGTCAGGCCATTTGATATAAAACTTTGATTTTATAATAAATAAATAATAAATATAATAAAATATATGTAATAAAATCAATTTTAATAACAAAATAATAAGCAAATTTACACTAAAAAAAACTCTTTATAATTTTGTATGTGCATTAAAAACTATTTCTTGCTGGTTTATCTGGTTGTCGGTGCATTAAAAATTGCAGAATATGTTTAAATCCTGGCAAGGGTTTAAAAGTTTTAATTGTTTAGTTTTCATTTTAGGGTACTTTTTCGATTTTGTCTGATTGTCGCTTTATGCAAAAACTGTGTTCTTTAGCTTCTATTAATACTATTTTTATTTTTGGCTATAAAATTTATTAGTTTTACTGCAATTTCTTCGGTATTTCACAGTTGAAGTCGTTTTTAGGTTTTTGTCTGTTTGTCGGATATAAAGAAAATAAAACACTTTTCAACAAAACTCGCCAAAATTAAGTTAAAATCTATAATTTTGTTAATTAATTAGAGGCGTGTAAAAGACATTAAATGATGTTTCTACCAATTTTTTAAATTTGTCGGATTTGTCGGTCATGGTAAAATTGTAATGTTAATTCATAAAGTAGCATTTAAAATAAAAAAATTCACAGCCAGTTTGAAATATATATGTCTTTCGTCAATCATATTTTTGTTTTAAGAGAATTTACAATTTTGTCTGATTGTCGGTTGATAAAAATATCTGTCGTCATAAGGTTTTAGTGCATATATTCATGTATATTTTAAATAAATTTATTATAAAAATGTTTGTTTGTTTTGTTTTATTAGTTGGAATTTGTCTGATTATCGGTCGTGGTAAAAAAAAAATTGTAACAATTATTTATACAAAAGCATTTAAAACAACTAATTCATTTTCTTCTACCAATATAATTTGTTTTTCAGCGTTTAACGTTTTGCTTTAAGAGAATTTGCAATTTTGTCTGATTGTCGGTTGATAGATTTTAATGTAAATTTTGATTTCTGTGTGTTTTAAGTCAACGTTTTTATTAGTGGTTTGGGCCAACAACATAGTTTTAATTTAGTATTTAACATTTTTCTGATTGTCGACTGCAAAATGTAACCTAAAAAAAGGGAAAACGCATCAAACTTTAAATCTGCTGCCAGAGTATCTTCTTCTTCTTTTGGCGCTACAGTCCGTGGTGAACCTGGGCCTCAACCAACAAAGTTTTCCAGCTGGCACGGTCTTTAGCCAGCGTTCTCCAATTGTGCACACCAAGTTGATTGAGGTCCCTCTCCACTTGTGTGCCCCATCGGTTCCGTGGGCGTCCTCTACTGCGTTGTCCCACAGGTTCGGAATCGAAGATTCTACGGGTCGGAGCAGTATTCTCCATGCGCTCTACATGGCCCAACCATCTTAGCTGTTGGATCCGTAGGCGCCTGGTTAGGCTCATGTCGCTGTACAACCCGTACAGTTCATGATTGAATCTTCTTCTCCAGAAACCATCAACGCAAACAGGGCCGAAGATTGAACGCAGAACTTTTCTCTCGAAAATACCAAGGACTTCCTCATCCGCCTTCGACACCGTCCATGCTTCTGCGCCATAAAGAAGTACAGGGATTATCAAAGTGGTATATAGTGTCTGCTTGGTTTTCCGAGAAAGGGCCTTACTACTCAATTGCCTCTTAAGCCCAAAGAAACAGCGTTTGGCAAGAGTTATTCTGCGTTTGATCTCGGTACTGATGTTGTTCATACTGTTGACTTGGGAGCCAAGGTAGACGAAGTCCTTCACTACCTCGAAGTTATAGCTGCCGATGGTGACGTTCTGGCCCAGTCGTCGGTGTTGCGCGTCCTTTTTTTGATGACAGCATATACTTCGTTTTGCCCTCGTTCACCGCTAGACCCATTTTGGCCGCCTCCGGTATAAGTTTCTTAATATTAGCAATTTTCTAAACGTTTGTTTTCATTGATTGTCTGATTGTCGGTCATATGCTGCAGTGCTTATAATTTTTGTGCAAATCAAGTTTAGTTTAGTTTTAAAGTTTATATAGTCTTATATTTTTTTTTAAATTAAAAGCAAAAGTATGCACTTATTTTAATATATTTTTTTAACCCTAATACTGCCCCAGAATCGTCTCAACTTAAAGATACTTAAGTTAGATTTTATTGTCAAACTTAATGTGCTAAATGTTAATACACAGTAATTTTTTCAGTCTTGCCTGCTTCATAGAAATATGATTAAAACTAATTGCTTAAACCATAAATTTTCTTATTCAGACAAAATACTCGTACACTGACATTATGAGAACTTCAACTCGTTTGGAGTCTTATTTATACACTAAAAATACTCACTCTTCTATAACCATAAACAGTTTATGCTCTGTAATTACAGTTAATACAAAAAAAAAACTTTTGATACGGAAGAGACAAACAGACAACAAGCTGAAGGGGAAAGCCCGGCAGTTCGTTGCTGGTAAAAGTTTTTAATGAATCTGGCTGGGGAAATGCTCGCTCGCCCGCTTTATCTCTCTCTCTCTCTCTCTCTCTTTGGCGTTATCAACTGGTTGTATGAAGTGGTCGCTTTTAGGAAAAACACCTTACAGAGAACTGTCATACTAAAACTGTGAAAAAGAAAATATCCATAACTTTCAATTCTTAAATTGCAGCCAACACTAAATGAATGTAACTCATTTACAACAATTATAATAATGTTTTATATGCCATACAACCGCAGACATTCTCATCGTTGTATGCAGTCACAACCTGAATGAGAGGAGGACAGACACAGCCCTACCATTCAGTGAAAACACCATGGCAACTTAATGAAAAACTAAATTCCAAGGATGGCAACAGTAGAGACTGAATTGGTATTTGGGGTTTTTTTTTTTTTTTTTTGGTGGGTTTAAGAGAAAGACAAACAAAAATTTATTATGAAGTTCACAATTGAGTGCAAAAAATGACACCAGCAACTGTGCTGCTTACTGGCGGAAAGAACCAAAACCAAAACAAAAAAAGAGACAGCAGACAGATACTTAGACAGTCATACAACCAGCCAAAGCAACACATGTAGGAAATCTGAAAAGAAAGAAAAATGAATGTACATAAATATATATAAAATATGTAGATTATAAAAATATTTGAAATAAATGAAATGAAAAAATACTAAAAGCATGTCATCAAGGCAGTAGAGAATGCAACATGAGCTATTGCTTAAAAAGCCAGTTCATCTGCGAAAACGAAAACAAAGTTTAACCGCATAAAACATGTAATTAATTTTAATATAATATTTTAATATAATAATTTTAGTCCAAGAACTTCACAAAGTTTTGCAAGTCGAATTAATAATAATTTAATGCAACAAAAACTTTTAAACAGAGCACAGAGTCTGTCCCACGATTTTCAATTTTATTTTAGATACAATATTATTATTGACGAACTTTTTGCCTCCGCCACTTGCATTGCGCTCGAGTCAATTAGTTGGGCCTGCGAACGATCCAAAATGTTGGCAAGTATTAATGTTCGAACTAGTGGGACATTTCCTAATACTATTCATGCATCCAAACTTACAAAACATCAAATTTCAAACACAAACATCTATTTTGGATGATTTGATGTTGCTGAAGCCCCTAAAAATATGCTCTGTTGCGAACAACGAACACGCCAAATTATCATCATATAAAACCCGACACAAAATATGTATGTAGAAGATTGCAATATGTCTAAAAATAACTACTCTACTCCCTCTCGATTTCAAAACGAACGAACGAAAGAACGATTTAATGCCTGCAAATGGCATTTGGCCAAACGGAATGAACAAAACCAAAAAAAAAAAAAAAACACAACTACAGGCATGAAGGTTGTGCAAAATAAAGGATACTCTCAAGTGTAAATGTGACACATTATTGAGCATTTCTATCGAAAAATATAAATAATAATGAAAAGTTGTAATATTTTGTAAATGACATCAGGACGACCGAATAGATTTGGTTGTATTTACAACTGTTAAGCACAGTGTGCGCCAAGAAAGAAAAAAACGGCAAAAAATTTTAATAAAAAAATTTTCATCTAAAATTTATGACGGACAAAAATTTCCAGGCCGAAATTTATCGCTGACAAATTTCCAAATTTTTTATAGCAAATCTTTTGATAATGAAATTTATCGATCTGTTATAAAAATTCTCTGTCAAAAATTTTTAGATTTCAAAGTTCAAATAAAAAAATTATTCATAACTATTTTCGATAGAAAAGAACAAAAAATATTATTCGCACAACTTTTCAATAACCAGCAATTTCTATAAAATATTTAGTAGCAATTATTTTCCGTAAAAATTTATCGATAATAAAAATTTTATACATGAAATTTAACGGTTACCAAAAGAAATCCGTATTAAATTTATCGATAATGAACTTTTTTTAACATTTTTTTCATTAACTAAGATTTTCTATAGAAAATTTATTGAAAGTAAAATGTTTTTAAAAAAAAAAAAATTACCCTAAACAAAAAGCTTTGACACGAAATTTATCGATGACAAAACTTTTGAAGAGTAGCAAAATTTTTCTTCAAAACATTTAGCGAGAGTAAACCTTTTTCATAAAAAACTTATCCATAACAAAAATATTTTCTAGACAGTTTCACGATAACAAACAGTTTTCATAAAATACTTATCGATAACAAACATTTATCATAGAATATTTACTAACAAAAATTTTCCGTAAGATATTTTTGGATAACAAACATTTTTCATAAAATATTTACTAGCAAAAATTTTGCGTAAACAATTTTTCGATAGCAATTTTTTTAGATAATTAATCGATAACAAAACTTTTCCGTACAAAATCTATCGCTAACAAAGTTTCTTTTAGAGAACTGGAAATTTATTGATAATAAAAATTTTCTAAAGAAAATTTATCAGTTATAAAAATTTGGTATCAAATTTTTTATACAAAAATATTGTAAAAAATCGAACAATAATAAAAATGTTTTTTTTTTTTAGTTAATTGAGAGCAAAAATGTTCTATAGTGATGTTAGTTATTATTTTTTTTTTAATTGTTTATTTATTTGCAATCTATTTACACACATTTAAATAATAAGCAAATTTTGTAAATACTGAAAGAAATTACAGAGACGTTAAGTTCCATTGAACTTAACCAATACATTAATTTACATCTCTAGCTACTTAAATTGTTCTATTATTTAGATTTGTACAAATTTACAAAGTAAAATAGTTAATTATTACATTTATAATTACTTTATACATGTCCTTTAAGGTAGAAAAGAAAGATCTAATATGTGCCGTCTTTTTAACCGTCTCACTTCATTAGTATCATCTAGAAGAGCTATAGCAAGGACATTTTCAGGGTTACTAAGTCTGTTCATATAATTGCAGCTAAATTTTCTTATTTCTTCTTTAACTTTAGGAAAATCAAGGTCGCTATGAATGTTATTATTTCTAACAAACCAGGGTGCTTTTGTTATAAGTCTTAAGGTTTTAGACTGATGTTTTTGGATAATGTCAATATTAGAGTATGACGCAGTTCCCCATAACTGAATCCCATATGTCCAGATAGGCTTTAAAGTTGTTTTGTAAAGTATTAATTTATTATTTAAACTCAATTCTGAGTTTGGGCCTAGTAGCCAGTGCATTTTTTTTTTTTTTTGTTTTTATATCAAGCTGTTTTCTCTTCAACTGTAAATGATGTTTCCAACTTAATCGTCTGTCAATGTTCAGACCTAGATATTTGACTCAATTTGATTTGGGAATCATGGTCCCGTTTAGGTAAACTGGTGGGCAGTCACCCTGTTTAAGTGTATAAGTAACATGAGTTGACTTATCAGCATTGACTTTGATGTTGCACTTTTTTAACCAGCGCTGAAGCTTCGGCCGATGTATCATTGGCTGCTACTATTACTAAAATTTGTTTATGTGTACAAAGAAATTACTATATAATGTTGATTTTTTATATAGCAAGTGGTTTAAGACTTTTAAGCCGAACTAAATTGAGAATGATAATTTTTTTAAGAAAAAAATTTATTTTATTTCTAAATTTCAATTTCATTGAAAGATATATGTAACTTTTGAAGTCTTTAGGTTTTTAGTCCCGTTGGTTCGTTCGCCAACAAAATTTGCGAGTTTAACACCAGAGACACATTGATTTGTTGCACGAAATTTGCAATTACTACCAAAATGGTGTCCCTACTGCACCATCATGCTGGCTTATACGCCTAAAAGTATGCTTGCCGCTACTGTTGCCATAACAATTAAAAGCAGACATTGTTTAATGTATATGTATGTATGTGTGTGTATTTGTTTGCACGAACACACATGTGCTCATTCGAATGAAGACAAACGTACACAAACAAACATGTGTCCTAGTTTGGTGCGATGGGTGTGTGTGTGTGTGTGTTTTTTTTTTTAAATATAATTCTAATGTTGCTGTATTCAAACAATACTTATCTCTTTTGTTGTTATTGTTATGGTTGTTGTTTATTATTAGTTTGTTGTCTAGTACAACTGTTATCGTAGTTGTTACAGTTCACAACTAACATTTTCTATTACCACCCAATTTACCGCACATGCCACTTGCCATATGAATGAATTCTTTTCCAAACACACGCAACAACAAACCGAAGCATTTTCAACGGCCACTAACACAACAACAACAACAACGACAACAGTAGCGGCAACAACAGCAAAAACTACTATCTACATTAAATAACACATGCATATTAGTGTTCTTCTTCATAGAACTGCTTCCTGTGCCCCTAAAAGTATGCACTATGTTTATATTTGTTCATTAACAAACTTGTGTCTCAGCATAAGCAAGTGTGTGTTTGCGTGTGTGTGTGTGTGTGTGTGTGTCTGTGTGTGCAGTGTTGTCAATGAGTAGTCGGTTTTGCGTTTGAATTTCTGTAGACTGTCTCCTGCAAGTTTAAAACACTTTATTGTTTCACAGCTTGAAAAGCACAAGTTTTCCATAAAATTTAAATTTTCCTGAAACAAAATCAACTCACATGTGCTGTAGAGTTTGGTTGAGATAAAATTTGCCTTAATTAATGAATTTGCTAAACAACAAAAAGATTATCTTCGTTTTGTTCTAAAAATAGTCGCTCTTTTGTTTGCTATTTACTTGTGCAGATAATTGCTAAAGTCTTGTCTGCAATATTGTTGCCATCATTAATTTAGCACCTTAAAATGTATATATTTTTAAAGCTACAAAAAACGAAGTGATAGAGAGACAGAGAGAGAAAGTGAAAGAAAAATTAAATGAGTGATGTTTTGTTTCTTATTTTATTTATTAGGATTTCCTGTGCAGAAATACTTAGAAAAGTTCAAATTTATTTAAAGTTATTAAAAGGTTCCTCAAAAAAAAAAAATATTTATATATAAAATTTTTTTAAATTTGTTGAAATTTTCACCAACAATAAATTTTGTATAAACAAGTTTTTAATAACAATGAAATTTTCTACATAAATATATTATAAAATAACATTTTAATATTTTTATAACAAATTTGTATTTGCGTTACATTTTCTCAAGACAATTTTAAAAAAACATCCTTTGAAAAATTTAAATTACAATTTTTTTTTTTTCTACAATAGAATAATTTTAATAACAATGAATTTTCTATATAAAACTCTTAATAATGTAAAACTTTCTACAGCCAAAATTGTGTTGTAATAAGACTAATTTTCTATAGAAACTTTTTCGCAACGATAAATTTTCTTTGGAAATCATATATTTTTTATAAAACATTTTTAATAACGATAAACTTTTAGTATAAAATATTTTTAACGATAAAATGTCTAAAGTAAATTCTTAATAATGCAAATTTTTCTCTAGATTGTCTATTAAAAATTCTTAATTATAATAAATTATATAGAAAATTTTCAATACCAACAAATTTTCTATGAAAAAGTCTCAAATTTTTTAAATAAAAGTCAATTTTCTGTAGAAAAATCTAAAAACGACAAATTTTTTCCAAAAAAAAAATTTTCTAATAAAAATTTTCTAACCAGACTTTTTAATTGCAATGAATTCTCATTACAAACATTTTTCTATAGCAAATTCTTGATAGCGATAAATTTTTAATAGAAAATTTGTAATAAGTGTAAATTTTCTTTAGAAAAGATTTGCTAACGATATATTTTTTGTGCTAAATTTTCTAAAGAATACTTTTACAAACAACAAATTGTTTATGGGCAGATGTGGTGTTTGATAACGATAAATTTCACAAAGAAAGTATTTTTGTTGTAGCAGAAAAGTGCACAAAAATTTGTCTTGAAAATGTTTCAATATTTTTTTCTTTTTCTTCCTCAATACAATTTCTATAATGCAATTCCCGTTTCCTACTTCTGCCTTCATAAATAACGTAATTTTCAATATATTTTCTCCTTTTGATTTTAATGAGGCTGAAGGAAAAAAAATTAAAGTGGGCTGCAGGAATGAAGATACTAGAGGGAGAGAAATAAATTGCATTAAATGCATCATAAATATTTTATAAGCATGAAAGTAATGACGATGATGATCATACTTGAAACTGTAGGATTTGTTTTATTTCTCGTCTATTTAAAATTTTTCATTTTCTTTTGAAAGCAAAAAATAAAGGAAATTATGCAAAAATGGAAGAATCACACACAGCTATAAGCAAATTTGCACTCTTTGATGTCGTTAAAAAGCTGACAATGAGATGGCAAAACAAAATGTTGTTGATGATAGAGCGGCTGATGGCGTTGGGGATGGGGTTGGGAACTCAACAGCTGAGAAAAATGGTTACTATCATTTTCAGCATCCCCGTTATTAATACTGGCTTTTTTTCTTTTCTCATTTCGCCGGCTTTTTTTTACCATCAAATACCGCACAAAGTAACATTTTATAAAGTCATCTACACACACACACACACCCAAACACACCCAAACACACACACAAACACATACAACACATACATATATTAAACTATTAAACTATTAAATTGAAAATAGAAAAAGCTGCAACTTTTTAAGTGTGTGTATGTGTGTGTGTGTGTGCAAGCAAGTGACACACCAACTTAAAAATGTGTAGCGCGTTAAAATAATACCTCCTTCACGGCATGGAAACCGTTCTCAAAAAAAGTTGTTCATAAAAATTCGACTTTACATCCAAAACTCTAATTTTATTTTCTCACTCATTGTAAGTAACTCTCTATATAGTGTCAAGCAATTATTAAATTTTTCCTTTTCCATCTACGTAACACATACATACATAACATTTAATTTGAATACCAGCTAAAATAAATAGGAGGAAAAAAAATAGTTTAAAAAAGAAACCAGAAACTGGAGTGAATGAATTATTGTCGACAGACAAACGAACAGTCTCATCATCAAGACAATAGAATGCGACTTCATTTATCTGTTTCCTTTCCCTGCTGCTATTCAACTCTTAGATGGTTCTGTCTAGCCTACTTCTTTTACAATAGATGGAAACGAAAACGAAACGAAACAAAACAACAGTTTTGCTCAGTATATTTTTGACAATTGCAACATTGTCGCTGTCTTGGGTTAACAAGTTTAAAGATATTCGGGCAAAAAAAAAAATCATTTATTGCAAATAAGAATTTTCTTTTGTTTAGCAAAAAACTTATCGATAAACAAAACTTTCAATGAAAAAGTTATACATAATGAACATTATTTATATAAATTCATCGACAAAAAAAGGTGTTTATAAAATATTTAATGATAACAAATATTTTTGTAGAAAATTTATAAATAGTAAAACTTTTTTACAGCATTTTCAATGAAAAACTTAATAATAATTAAAATTATCACTAGGAAATTTATCGACAAAAAAGGTGTTTATAAAAAGTTTTACAATAACAAACATATTTCTTTTGCAAAAATTATCGATAACAAAACATTTGCACAGAATTTTCAATCAAAAACTTATTAATAATCAAAACTATCGCTGGGAAATTTATCATTAAAACAAGTGTTTAAAAAAAATTTAAACTTAACAACTTTTTATTTTGCAGAAAAGTTCATTATAACCAAAATTTTCAATAAAAAATTTATCGAAAAAAAACAGTTTATAAAATAATTAACACTAACAAACATTTTTTATAAAAAAATTAATAGATAAGTAACATTTTTTATAGAAAATTTATTGATGACCATATTTTTTACAGAAAATTAATCGATAGCAAAAATGATCCTTAGGAAATTTATCGACAAAAAATTACTATTAATAAAATTATTGATAACAAAAATATTCAATATAAAATTTGCCTATAATAGAAATTTTTGTAAAAAATTATTTATTGAACTTTTTTTTTTGAAAATTTCTCCAAGAAATTCTTTGTCTTTTAATTTATAGATAACCAAAAATTTTGCATAGAAAATTTAACTTTTTTAAAAGTAATTTTCGATAAAAATGTGTCCATGGAAAAATAAATGAAAATGTATGAATATGTAAAAGTTATCGATAGAAAAATATTCTGTAGGAAATTTATGTGTAATAAAAATTTTGTATTAAATATTTCTTTTTAATAGAAATTGTTAAATTTTAGAAATTTATTAATAAACACCATTTACAGAAAATTGACTGGCAACAAATATTTTGCTATTAAAAATTAATTAATCCATAGAAAATTCATCGATAATAAAAAACTTCACAAAATATATCGGTGGTAAAAACTTTTGCGGAAAAATTTTTTTTTTAAGAAAATTTATCGATTATTCCCAAACTTAAAAAGAAAGAAGAATATTATTAAGAGAAAAAGTCAAAAAAAACAAAATAAAGATACAAACTTTTTGTTTTTTAATTTATTGATAATAAAGATTTTGTACTAATAATTTTGCTTAGAAAATTTATGGAAAAAATATATTTTCTATAGAAAATTTATTAATAACAAAAATGTTAAGATGCCATAAATTTTTGATTTAAAATTTTCCAAATCAAAATTTTGCATAGATTTTTCTATAAATTTATCCAGCGAAATTTCCTTTGGAAAATGTATCGCAACGAAAATCCACTTCATTGGAAATTCGACAATAATAATTTTCGCCCAATAACTAAAATATGTACAAGTAAATGCACAATTTTTCATAATAATAATTTGTCCACTGAATTTGTTTTAACATTTTTTTTATATTTACTTTTTAAAATTTTTGCTTAATTTCCTACAAGTCGATTTTGAATTCGGATGAATGTTTTTATTTTTTTTAGATTTAAATATTTTTTTTTTTTTGTGGCTTTATAAAATCTTTCCACTTAGTTTTTAGTCCTTTTATTCAACATGATGGATTGTGCGAGCATTTCTTAAATACAAGCAATTTTTCACACTGACATAAATGATTGCTTTTACTCTTCTGCTGACTGCCCGTCAATCGTTCGCTCTAATAACCAACTGTGCTGTCTTATTTTTCTCCCAGGGAGTTGAAATTTTTAGAAAATTATTTTCTCAGCAAACAAAAAAAAAAACAAAAAACAGGAAAATAAGAAGCCAGCAACAGAGAGTTTTATTTTCTTATTTAGATTATGTAAATGTTCTCTGTTCGCCGTGCACTATGGCGTTACCTTTACTACACAGCTGGCGAAGTTAGTACCGGCTTGTTGGCCATTGTCTTCTCATCAGACGACGCTGAAAACTGTTTAACACACGTGAACAAACATTTAATATTATTGTTTTTTCTTTTTCTTCTTCTTCTTCTTGCCCTTTTATTTATACAAAGTACAAACATATATTAAGGAAACTTTCTGTCTTCAGAATCTGTCTTTCATACTTCTGCTGTAGTTGTAGTTGTACTTGTAGTTGTCGTCAGCGAGCAGTGAGAGTAGACTGCATTTCCTTATTGTTTGCCACTCTACGCTTTTTCTTAGCCCAACGTTAAAGACTGGATTTGGTGGTAAAATATTTAAGTAGAAAAAACGAACACTTTTCATATACAAGTATTTATAATAAATACAATATGTGGAGGCATCAGTGAAGTGTGTTGCAAGTAACGAAATGTTCAACAGTTCATAAAGTTAATTTCAACGCAAAAATTATATTTAAACGATACATTAGAAAAACAAAAATTGATAGAGAGATTTATTGATGGCGCCAACTAAACATTTTGTATAGAAAATTTATCGTTCATAAAAACTGTGTGTAGAATATTTATGGTTATAAAATGTTTTCTAACGAAGTTATTAAAAAATTTTCGGCAAAAAACATTCTTTGTGGAGAAATTTTCCGTTATTAGAAATTTTCTTTAGAAAATTCAGCGTTATTTAAAGTTTTATATAAAAACTTTGTCGTTACTAAACATTTTGTACAGAAAATTTATTGGCATTCAAATTTTCTAGCAACTTTTTTGCTATTAACAATTTTCTTCATTATTATAAATTTTTTATAAAAAATTAATCGCGATATTATATAAAAAAAATTGCACTATTAAAATATTTCTATAAAAAATTCCTATTATCTATTAAGAATTTTCTATAGAAAATTTGTCGTTATTAATGATTATTTAGATTTGTTTGTGCAAAATAAAAATCTCCTGTAGCAAATTTATCTTTATTAAAATTTTCTATAGACAATTTCTTGCTATTTGAATTCTCTCTTGAAAATTTATAATTTTTTAAAGTTTTCTATAAAAAATTTAACCGCTATTAAGAATTTTGCATTGAATATTTATTGTTATTATTATTAAAAATCGTATAAAAAAAATCTATCGTTTATAAACTTAAAAGTAAGATTAATAAAAGTTGTCTTTCAAATATCTTTGTTAGTAAAAATTTTTTAAAAAATTATTTATCGTTATTAAAAATTTTCTATAAAAAATTCATTGTTATTCAAATTTTTAAAACTTATCTCTGAAAAACTAAACGTTATTAAATTTTTCTATAGAAAACTAAAAGTTATTATAAATTTTCTTTAAAAAATAATCGCTTTTGAGAATTATCTTTAAAAACAAATTGAGCAAAAATAATGATTATTATAACTGTTATATAATATATAAAATATTTTGTAGAAAATTTTTTTTTTGGAAAAAATTCATCGATTTTTTCTACAAAATTTATTATTATTAAACTAATTTTTAGTAACTTTTAATTTGTGCGAAATTTGCTCTTAAAAAATGTATGGTTTTAAAAATTCTTTTTTAAAAATCTTCATCACTCTTAAATAATTCGTTTAAAATGCGTTTGAAAAATATCCATGAAAAGCCCCGGACAACTTTCAGCCGTTTGGTTATGGAAATATTATTTTTCTCGTAGACTCGTTTCTTAACTCTTGTCTATTTGATTCCTGCTGTTAACTGAGCTGCATTGTTTCGTGTGAGAGTTTGTGCTTTTAATGCCTTATCCTGGGAAGTAACACAGATGTTAAGGGAAATATTAAAGTTAATGGGTAGCTGGGTAGTAGTTATCAGCATTATTTTATTCTTTAATGCTTAACTGTTAGCATGTAGTTTAACTATTTATATAAACTTGTGTGTGTGTGCGTGTGCGTGTGTGTTGGTGTTGGTGTGAGTGTGTGTAAAGACAGATACCGAGCCATAATGTGAGTAGATTTTGTCGTCATTCGTATGTGTAATTACAATTTAGTTGAATTTTTCATAAACTTTCATCGCAATTCCTTTTGCTTCTTTGCTTTCCTGAGCCTTGGGAGTTTATCTCTTAGTTGTATCCGACTGTTTTAAGCAGTTAAAATTATATTCTGGGTGTGGGTATTTGCCTGTGTGAGTGTATGGCAATTTTTTTATTTTACTTGTGGAGCATATAAATCTTGTTGAAATATTTTTAATGAATTTTTTATTACATATAGTTTCTGACAAAGAGTTTTGAACAGTTAGAAAAAACCCGAAATGGCAGTTGAGGAGTTTAAATTATCATAAAAAAGAGGAGCAGTGAGAAAAATATTTGATTAAAGCTGAAGCATACTTTAAGGCATGAAATTATTTGTTTATTGAATAAATTTAGGGGGAACAACAGAATTCCATCTTAAATTATTAAATAATTATAAACACAAATAAAAAAATGGTTTCCAATTAGTTTAGAGGCGATTTTACTTGTTTTCAGCTAAAATGTAGAAGCATACTTTTGGGCTGAAATTTTGTTTTTTGAATAAAATTATATTTATCGAAACTTTTCACAGAATGTCTTTTAATTTCTTAAATAATTATAAACACAAATAAAAAAATGGTTTCCAATTAGTTTAGAGACGATTTTACTTGTTTTCAGCTAAAATTTAGAAGCATACTTTTGGGCTGAAAAATCTTTTTTGAATTAAACAGCATAATACAAAATTTTTCACAGAATCCCTTTTAATTTCCTAAATAATTATAAACACGAATAAAAAATGGTTTCCAATTAGTTTAGAGGCGATTTTCCTTGTTTTCAGCAATAATTTGGAAGCATACTTTTAGGCTGAAAAACTTTTCTAAATAAAACGACATAATTCGAAATTTTCCACAGATATTATTGCTTGTACAAAACAAAACTTTTAACTTTTACTTTGAACTTTAAAAAAAAAATGACCAACAATTTTTTTATTCTCTAAAGGACAATTGAAACATTTTCTTTCTATATAACCCTTAAAATCGACCACATCAATTTAAAGCTGTCAAATATTATAAGGCCTCCCACTCAAGAATCTTTCGGCTTACTATTGCTTATTTCAAGTCAACATCCCTAAACTTTTAAATTGACTTCTGGTTTGTTTCTTACATCCTGCAACTGATAAACATCATGTTTATGCGACATTCGTTGCAATTTGTTTCTCGTTGCTGTTCAGGTGTTTGTATACAAAATGTTATCATGTAATAAACTTCTGCTTTTAAAACTTTGCCTCGAAATATAGTTAAATATTCTTTTAAACTTTCCAGAAACTTGCATGATGTTTTTGTGACTTTTGCTTGTTGCAATTCTATTTGAAGTTTGATATGTTTTTTTTTTCTTTCTTTACATCTTTCATGCTGAATAGTTGTCATTAGTTGGTTGCAAAATTTGTAACGTAAAGAAGAAGCGTTAAGGGAGGGGAGAAAGAAAAAGATTTTTCTACAACATATTGCCAGCAAGTTTGTATTTATTCTTCTGTTCATTGACAGCCAACTATTGAATGGGACGCCAGAAATGTTATTTGCCAGTTTTGTGAGGTTAAAAATGCTGCAATTTCAGAGAAAAAAAACACAAAATACGAAGCATTTTATGGTTTTATGAATTGAACTTGATGACGCCAGATAACAACTTTGCAATGCCTTATTTATAAACGTTGAACGAATTTCGAACTTAAAACATTTAACAAAATATAATAATTTGTTTGAAAACAAAATTTGTTTAGTTTTAACTCGCTTTATGTGCAACTTTAAAAGAAACAAATGTTATGCCGTAAAGTATGCTACAGTATTTACAAAATTTTTGTTTCAAAATTATAGCAAAGAAAGCCAGAGCTGTTGCCCGATTTCAAGCATTTGAAAAATTTCATTAGAAACATTTTAACTTCATATGAAAAGAGCGCTAATTTTTCTGTCTTCAATTTTATTAGCAAAAAAAAAAAAACATATTGAAATTAAATTCGCTTTATGTTGGGCTTTAAAAGAACAAATTTCATCCCTTAACATATGCAGGACTATTTAAGATTTTTTTTTCGAAATAAAAGCAAAAAATTTTAAAAGCTGTTGCCTGAGAAAATTTATTTAGAAAGATTTTAACTTTTTATTAAAATTTTACACAAAAATATTTTATAAAAAAAGAGTAGAGTCTTGCCTTAAAAAACATACTTTAAAGTATACTAACACGGTTAAAAATCTGGTTTCGAAATGATACTTTACTAGTAAACTTTTTAAGCCCAAATTTTTTGTTTCCAAAATTATTAAAAATTATGAAATATCACTTCGATAAAGTGCCAGAGCAAAAAATGGAAACAGTTTTGCTTATTGATATCTGTCACTTTCGTAAGGATCATCATCAGATCGAAACAAAATTATTCCATTATACTCCATCACCTGCGAGTTGCATGAATTCTAATCCAGCCTGTTGCTTCCACGCTTGTGATTGCAACTATTTTTTGCAGGATCTTTCTTAAACACTTATTTACAATTAACGTGATAATGATTCCTTTTTTTTTATAAAAATTAACGACGTGTTTAAAAGCTGCAATAACGACTTGACTCGATGCCCCTAAAAGTAGACAGCAAAGTTTTAAAACTTTTATTTCTACCATCAAAATGGAATTTTGAAGGCCATGCTCTTAATTTATGTGTTTATTTTCTTGCAGTTACTTTTTATTGTTTTTTTTTCTCTATGGAAATTTTTGTCAACAACATTCAATTCTATTATTTGTATTATTTGGGGGAGAAATTTTACTCTGCAAACTATTATTTTGTATTAAAATTTGCAAACGTTCAGCTACTACGCCACACGGTGTTTTTTTGTTATTCAAAAAACAAACACTATTGCCTGCTTTTAGGCTTTGTTTCTTATATTCCATTATTGTGTATGTTATCAATTTAATTTACTGTCTTTTTATTCTTGTCAACACGCATAGCAGAAAAAAACATCCTATTCATTGTTGAAATTTCTATAATTTCCTCTTGAAAAGATTTATGGCCACTTGTCAGTTTTTATCTTTAAAATATGCATGTGGGCTTGTTTCGTGAGACAAATTTCTTATTGCTATTCAAACATTTGCTTGTTTTTTGTGTCTTGTTATTTTTCTCAGCTCTACGAATCTATAGAAATCATATAAATAAGTAGAAAACAACATCAACAATTTTATGAGGCCATCAACCAACATTTTCTTTCAGCCATCTACGCCTTTTTCTTTTTTCCCTGAATGTATTTATTATGTTTCCTTGATTTGCTTTGTTATTTTTATTTATTTACTATATGTTTTACAAGTATGTTTTATTATTGTATTATTTATTTGCTGTTTTTGTTTTTTAATTTACTAGCGCTCAGTTTTTTCCTCTTTTTCTTTTGTGAATGAATTTTGTGAGTTTTTCTACATTAATTTGGTTTTTTTTGTTTTGTTTTTTTTTAAATGTTGTAGGAAATTTGTAAACCTTAGAGTTTAATTAACAGTTCAAAGACGTCTATTTAATCGCCTTTATTTTATTCGGAGGCGCCAATGCAACACAATGCTATTTTGTGTCACATGATGTAAGTCCGTATTGGCGTTGCCAATATTGAAAGTTATCGATGACTGTTGGCATATATTTTTATTTTCTATAAAATGTGACGTCGCTGTTGCCTTCAACTGGCACTGATTTTGTCGTCAGTGTTTTTGGTGTTGACAAGGATTTTTTTATGCATCTTTTTTTTTTGAATTGCAAAAAAAAAAGAAAAAGAAAAAATCGAAATCCAACACAATTTGAAAAAAGAAAAAACTGAATTGAAATAAGAAAAAATTGTGTATAAGAAATAATTGTGGTCTATTGAAATGTCACCGAATTTTGGAAATTTGCCGCTCTTCAATATAAATATCTTTGTGATAAAGAAAAAAAATTAAGCACTGAATTGAAATAAGAAAAAATTTATTAATTTGGTCTATTTAAATGTTTAAAAATCGTTAAATCGTTTGTGATTAAATTAAAAATGCGGGTTATTCCTCACTGATCCCACTGATTTGATGGTGTTCGCAACAAATGAATACTTAAATGCTTCTTTGTTCAATCGAAAATAATTTTCACACCTTTAAAAAAAAAACGCCACAAAATAAGTGGGAAACTTGCAACTAGAGGACTATGAGTTGCCACTTTCTTTTCAGTTGGAAATTTAAAGACGTTTGACGCCGCCAAATGGAATGAGAGAGAATATCTTTTGTATGACATTGATTTGTATTAGATGTCCAAAAAAAGGGAATAGGAAAAGGTCTTGCTCTATTGATGTTTATTTTTAATAATCAGAATCACTTGTTTCTGGCTTGAAAACGCTTTAAAAATCAAAGAATGAATCAATCACTCAACGTTATATGTTGCTGTTCTAAAGAACTAAATCAATCATTCATTTTAAAAACAAGTTTCTGCAACAAACCATTAACGATCTGTCTGGATGAGCAAAAATTCAAATTGTTTTCTTTCTGCTCGTGCGCCAGTTTGAAAAGTATTTGTTTTTTGTTTTGCTCGTGTAATAAGAAAATTTTAAAAGTTTTTATTTCTGGCCAGAAACATTTGTTATAATTTTTAAATTTCATAATTAAATGTTATAATTTCTCTTTCTCTTTCTTTTTTATTTCCAGTTAAACTGCAGTGCAACTAAAACTCACTCTTCAGAGAACAGGTAATAAATATTTGCTTTATGTGGTATTATGAATATTTATTCCATTTAGAATTCTATGAATTTTAAAAATTACAAAGAAAATAATTATTAATATTCTTATATAAAAATATGAAGTTTCCCTTCTATTTGTGTTTCGCATTGACACAATAAAAGCAATTTGTGGCGGTTATTTGTTAGAAAGAAAACCCACCCCTAATTACCGGCAATTAATGTTTTAACACGTTTAAAGCCATTACCCAAATGCGGCATAACCAACACCTTTAAGCCCTTTTTTGCTGGCTTACATAAGGTCAAACAAATTTGGTCACTCAAAACAAAACAAAACCCTCTCCTTTTTGCTTAGTTCTCCTTAAAACTAAAGCATAGCGACAGGAGCTCGCTAACAATTTTAAAATATATTGTTCACTTTACAGGCCAGGTTTTTAACATTTTTCCGATATAAATTACCGGGTTTTTATTTATTTATTTTATTCATATTTATTACAATTGAAATTATTATAGACTGAGAAAAAGAAAAGCACTAGCAGCTAATGGCTATCGGCTTCAGGTTATTTTTTACTTTTCAAACTTTAATTGCATTAAATATATTGTTCCAACCGTAAGTAAAACTGTACCAAATAATTTCATAATCAATACTTTTGCTTTAAATAATTCTTAAAACAGAAATTCTGTTTTAAACTTTTTTTTGCCAACGAAACAAAAACAAAATTCCAGTGTCATCATCGTTCTTTGTGTTAAACAAATAAAAATTAATCAAGAAAACTTTTCATCACTTTCAATTGACAATTTAAACTTTCAGCAAATAATTTTTTTGTAAAAAAAAAGTTTTGCCCAGCTAAACAATATAAAATAATACGCACACACGCACACGCACACGCACACTCACACTTACACAAAATTTACATAAACTTTAACCAGAAAAAAAAGACACCAAATCGTTGACAATTGAAGGGAGTACAGCACACAGATACACCCACCCACAAGCAATACACACGCGAACACTTACGGAACACTCTTAAAAGGAAAAGCTTAAGTTTATCAAAACTTTACCTATTTACAAGTTTTAAAATTTTCTCTCCAAAATAACCGAAAAGAATAAAAAAAAAACCAAGAAAATCACACAAGCACAAATTTTCAGAAAATAACATTTAAACTAACAATAAACAAAACAAGGAAATTGCGTAAAAGTAAATGAAATGTGGCAACAATGTACGATGGCATTTGTACCCCAGTACGTGTGTGTGTTTGTGTTTGTGTTTGCGTCTGTGCTTGTGAATGTGTTGAAACTAGAAGAAAAACAACATTTTCAAAGGACTACAAATGGGGAGTAATAATAGAAAATTATAAAAAAAAATCCTCACACACACAGACACACACACACACACGCACATACTTGAACATACAAAAACACACTTTGGCACATGGACACGAACACATGGAAACATGAGTTAAAAGGAAAATTGTAGACGAAAACCACAAACAACAGCAAAAACAACTACGCAGACGTTATAAACATAAACAAGCGTCAATATACCGACAACGAAAACAGCAGCAGCAGCAACAGCAGCAACAACAACTCCATCTGCAGAACTCGTAATAGACCATTTCGTTGTACACGAGTTAAAAAGTCTTTGTATTCGCAACAGAAAAATATTTAAACAGTGTAAAGGACCTTTTTCATGAGCGTCTACATTTTATGCATACATACATACATACATACATACATACATACATACATACATACATACATACATACATACAAACATATGTATGTACATAGAAACTTTTTTTATTTTGTTGAAAACTGAAATAAAATGAAGAAAACAGGACAAACAAATACACAAACAGACATAAATAATTTTGTTTTTTTCAAACATTCGACATTAAATTGAGGAAAAGAAGAATATTAAATATAGAAATCACGAAAGTCAAAAGGATTAAAATAACACCAACACGTTTTTAAAGCTATAGAGAAGCAGCCAGGATTAGTTTTGAGGCAAAAATCCATAATATGTATTAGGTTTTGTATTTGTATAACAGTTGAAAGAATGTGTATAACAGTTTTTAATTGTTCTCCATCTTTTAGATCAGTTTTCAAGCAAAAATACATAATATGGCCTAATTTTTTATTTGTATAACAGTGAAAAATATTGTATAACAGTTTTGGTTTTCATCACGTAGTCTTATTTAAGTAATTTTCTTAATCTTTTCGTCAAATTTACATTTTTATTTGTATAACAGTTAAAAATTTTGTATAACAGTTTCAGTTTTCATTGCCTAGTCACATTTAAATCATTTTCCTACAATTGCAGTGGAAAACAGAAGCCGTAAATGTTACTTTTGAAACAAAAGTTCAATTTTGTAACAAGTAAATTACTTCGTATAACAGGTTTAATTTTCATCACGGAATCGTATTAATATAATTTTTTTAACTTTCAGTGGACTAAGGCAATTGAATCGTTTATTAAAAAATTTTTTTATTATTAAAATTTCAATAAGAGTTTTTACATAATCCTGTGTTTTTTAAAAATATATTTAGTTTGTTAACGGTTTAAAGTAGCGCAACAAAACAAACTAACTTACTTACGGGTTTTCACTTATAATTCTAAACAACTTTCTTTTGACAATTTTGTTCTAATCGGGTTTTATTAACCAGCATAAAACTGCAAAGGTTTTGCCTGGTCTGCCGAAACGCCCAGAGTTTTTGTTAGGAGTCTTTATTACGACCGCTGGACTGCTGATGGAGGGAGGAACACTTGAACAACTCATCCATCGAGGCATGGAAATGTGTCATTATTTGGCTTTAAGCACATTTTGCTTAAAACCCGTCTAAGTGATTGTTATTTTATAACAGCTTTGAATATAACAGTTTTGACACCGGATTTATGTACTGTTTGGTTTGGATTCTATAAAAATCGTGTCAATGTTGATTAAAGAAACATATCAGCTTTAGCAATAATTTTCATAGAAAAACGATTGTATAACAGTTATCTTAAATGATGTATAACATTAACGTTACAATTGCTGGAAAAATATTTCAGAAATTAAATGCAAATATAGATGAAGATGCATTCTAAACGCTACTACTAATGTCGAGTGGTATATTTATTTTCTATAAAAAAAGGATGCAGTATAACAGTTTAAATAAAAATAATATTTAAAACAATTAGTTTAAAAACATACATTTTTCCGAATATTCCAATTTTCGGAGTATTTAATGAGAGTATTTTTCTCATTTTGTTTTTGTATAACAGTTCAAAATATTGTATAACAGTTTGTATGAAAGTTGTTTTCTTAATATCATTTGCAGTGTTAAATTTTATTTAAATTGTGTTAAACAAAAGTGAAAAAAAATTATTGTTCAAAGTTTTCTTTCTCCTTTTACTGTAACTTGCACCGATTTTTTATTTATAAATGTCTATTTCTAAAGGATTTCTGAACACTTACACTAGTTTAGTGAACAAATTGTTTTCTGAAGTATAAACGTTTTCAAACTTGTTTGATCGACTTAATGCTACTTCGAACAAGTTTCCAACTATAAACAAGATGTATAACATCTTTATGTGTATAACACTTAACAACTTCTAAAAGTAGGGATGCGATTATCAGCTGCTTGTCACAACAAATTTTGCAACCCCTTTAAAAAAAAAGTAGTAAAAGGCGATGATAAAGATCAAGCTCTTGCTGAGACCATCTACATATTTTATAAATATTGTACTCGTAGAATAATCAATTGTGGCAAAGAAACTTTAGGCTAAAAAATTAGTTGGTCTCATTTTGTTGTCCTTCGAAAAATTGTTTCATATAAAACAGTTAAGAATCAGTACAGAAAAATAAAGAAGAAGAAACGGCACGACAATAATAATAACAAACCCACTTAGACAAGCCGGTAGAACACAAAGACTCGTGACATTAAAAACGTAAAATGCTTTCCAACACGGTCTCAGCTTAACACCGACACCAGCACCAACACCAGCACAAACATAAAATCAAATAAACAGACATACTTGTAAAATAAAAGACACACACAGACATACTTCTACACACACAGTCGCACGTGCCCGCTTACACACATGTGTCATGGGTTTTTGTAATATAAAATTGTTGCCTGCTTATAGGCGTCTTGTATGTAAATAAATTGGATGTGATATCGTCAAGCATTTAAAATTTATTTTTGTAATGTCTGTATGCATGTGCGTATGCATCATCAAAAAAACATTGGCTTATGGAATTTATCCTGCTCTCTTGCTCCTTGTCGCACTCTCTGGGCTACAGGATTTTCTCTTTTTGCCAACTTTTTTTTCTATTTTCGTTTTTGAATATGTGTCTAGGATTTATTTATAACATTCATCTACATAAAATATTTCAATAAAGTTTTGTCTCAGAAAATGGCCTGAAACATGTGATAAAATTTCGGATTACGTTTTGTGGGGATTTTTTCCTGTTGTTGTTGTTGTTTTTATTATTATTTTATCCCACCAACAATGCCAATACGTCATTGTTATATGGTATAGCTGGCTTTTAGGTGCAGAAAGATGTTTTTCCAACCCACTGCTGGGGCAACAGCTGTTAATGCAACAGTAGCATATTGCTTGAAATATTGAATTTTCTTTGTCGTTTTGTTTTCCGTGTATCCCTCTACGGTTGCATGATAAATGCCTGTATAAATGAGAGTTTTTGTTGCCTTTTGAAAAGTTTGTATGTTCTTTGCTGCTATTGCTTTTGCAGAAATATTCAAAATAGCTGTAAGATTTATGACATTCTTAGGCATTGTTTCCTATGCTTTTATTTCATTTATACTTTTGCTAGTTTATTAGTATTGAGTTGCTTGATAAGTAGTTGACTTTTTACTCGTATTTGTAGGCTATCAGTAGGTAATTGTTTATATGTACGTACATACATATATCGTTTAATATGACTGTTATAACAATGGTTGCCAGAAGCCATCAGCGTTGCAAGGCCAATAATTTTGTCATTAAATATTCTCTAATAGCTAAAGTCTGCCCCTAATTGCACCTCACATAAATGAACTAATTATTTATTATTTCATTTGTTAAGAAACCTTTTTGTCAAAGTTATATTTAAATCTTACATTCTTGGCAAACTTTTTCTTGTATAAGACTTTCATAATATTTATAGCATAAAAAAGCTGCATATTCAGTATAAATATTTACTTAAATAGATGTATAACAGTTTGAATTCCTGTATAACAGTTCAAATTCCTGTATAACAGTGTGAACTGGTGTAAGTAAGCCTTAATATTTTTATTGCTACACATCAGCAGACTTTCGATGAAACATACTGAGTATAACAGTTTCATATAAAACTTCTGAATTAAAAATTACAGAGAATAAACCCTATTTGGTAAAATGTATTGAGTATAACAGTTTTGATTGATTGAAAATTAAATCATATAAAAAATTTGGCAAAATATTGATACTGTTTGAGACAATTTAACTTTTTATCAGTATAACAGTTAAAGAATTCGTATAAAAGTTAAAAATTCTACCAAAGAACTGCATTTATATATGTGTTTATAAGACCAACACAATATTTGTTAATTTTTCGTATATAATAAACGGTTGCACTGGCATACAAGTTAATATAAAATCATGTTTATAATCACAAATCGCATCAGATAATATTTTTTTAGGAGATTTTCGTACTAAATTGTTATAACAGTTTGATTGAACAATTTATGGTTTTTTTTTACATCTAAAAACCAAATTTTTTAGTAGTTGTGGCTAACAGTCGAGTTTTGCAATCATTGGGGAAATGCAATTAACTGTTTTACTATTAAATATATAATTGTTTTGTATTAAAGCTTAATTACTAGTAATTGTTGGCTCAAATTAAAACATATTTAATGATGTATTTAACCACTAAATATTAAGAGGTTTCTAGTCAAAAAAAAAAAAACAAATACATGTATAACAGTTAAACTACTATAATTTATATTAGCACAGAACCTATTAAGGCATTATGGTAATTTTGAATGAAACGTGGTCTTATTTAAGTGATATATTTTAAATTATTGCTAAACAAAGAAAACTGTTGTAACTGTTATAATCTTATTAATAAACTATTATAATCTTATTAATGCTTAGGAACTAAGTAGAGAAAAGTATAAATTTTTATTTTTGTAGCAAATTATGGAAAATTTCAAATTTTAAAAAGTTAAAATTGAAAATAAACATCAATATCTAGAAACGTATATTTGGTTTTGATTGAAAATTTAGGTAGGCAAATTTTTTTTATATTTAAAGAAATCCCTATTACAATAGATCTTTCAGTAAAATTGTCGGTATAACAGTTATTTTCTGTACATCATATTCCCCGTTATTAGCCATTAACGTTAACTCTTTAATGTCTAAGTTGTTGTAATTTATTGTTGGTGCGTTCAGTTGGTGCCAGGACTCGATTAAGTTCATCATAAGCAAGTAGTAGCATTTGTTCTGTCACACGAAGGAAGAAGAAAACTAATTACTTTGCCATAAAGCAATTTCCTTGCCGTTTGTTTTACTTAATCTTCAAAAACACGCATAAACGAAACAGTGAAAATATTTTTCAAAATTCATGGCTTACCTTTCATGCCCCCCCACCTAATTCTAATTTATATTTGGGGTATTTTTTCCCCCATTCAGTTCATTTCGTCTTGTGCGTTGTTTAAGCTCCCGTTTCTGCTTCCCCTTCTCCACCTGCCTTATATTTCCAAGATTAATGACATTTTTGACAAGGAAAAATTAGACACATTAGATGCCAGCCACCAAAAATGTATTATATGTATGCATTAGTATTAGTAACATTAATTTTAGCACACAAGCCCCAGTCAATTTACAGGACTATGTGCGTCCTTTGAGTTTTGGTCTAAAGCAAGAAATTAAATAAATTGCCATTTGTGCGGGTGAATGCGTACGCTTGTGTTTGTGAATCAGATTGTTGTATTCATTTCATTTTTTTTTTTTTGTAATATATTGTGGTCGCAGTGGTAGTGGTGCATTCGTTCTATGGCGTGTTATATGAATTGGTTTTTGTGTTAAAAGCAGCAGAGTATACATTTAGGTAATTAATCTAGAAATTTAAAGATATTGTAGCCCCAAATTAAGGGATATTAGGAAATTGTATGATTTAACTAAGAAATACAAAATGTCTGCATGTGTGGCTAAGAAATTAATTATACTTAAAATGATTTTTATTTAACAATAAATACAGCAAAGCCTAAAAGCAGGCAATAGTGTTTTTCGAAATGCAAATTTATAAAACACATATACATACATATTTATTCGTTATTATTAGTTTCTTGCTATTATTGTCTATAGTATGAGACTAGTGCCCTCAGAGTTTTGGTTTTTATTTTAGAAAAACATACACACATTTTTCAACCTACAACAAAAACAGATTTGCTTTGGTTTTTATTTTTTTAGGCCTCCTGCCAATTAATTTAAAATTTTTCCAAGCTTTCCACATGCATATAAATTCATTCATTAGAATTTCGACTATTTGAACGCGGTTTGCACTCTGGGAATTTATAATTAAAAAACATGTTCGTACGCAGTTCTACCAGACTCTTGAGGTCTTAAGTAAGATATTGTTGTATAATTTGATATTTTTAGCTTGTATTTGGTTTGCAACTTATTAATTATATTTTTTAATGACGCAATTACCATAAATTATGTTGGTTTAATTAATGTATTCATCTGTTCTCTTGCCGCAACACGTTATCAAAACGCTTTTCCGAAATGGCCAGTAATCTTGACATGCAGCACAGTTGCCATTTAAAATTTAAAATTGTTATTTATTATTTATTGAAATTAAAGTAAAATTTATTTTCCAGCTCAGAACAAAATTAAAAGTTTTTAATTTAAAAGAAATTAAAAGTTCTAAAGAAATTAAAAGTCACGCCGACCAAATTTTGTACCATTTAGTTGTAGTGCCTTACAGTTAAATTTTTGTAAAGATAAAAAAAAACCTACTGCCCATGTTCCAGAAATATATTTAACTGTTATACTGTGTTATTAAGCCATTTCTCTTAAATTGTGTTTTGTTAGCTTTAACAAAATTTGATTTTCAAGTGCGTCGTTGTTATACTGATAAATTTTTTTAATTTCTTTACTATTACAATAATTTAAAAGCTAAGGAACAACTTTAAACCACAAAAATATATAATGAATTTGACCTCTTTGTTTCAAAAATTTAAAACTATTATATTACATAACTATTATACTGAATAACTGTTATACTAAGTGGAAAATTGTGCTTCTGTAAGCTTTTGTTTAATTTTTTCTTAAATTTTTTTTTTAATTTTTCACACTATTATACGTCATAACTGTTATACTGCAGTTAATTTATTTTAGTAAAATTTAGGTTACATAATTTTTAATGGGTAAATACTTACCCTTTTAAATCTATCTCTATTTCAGAAATTGAAAACTGTTATATTGCACAACTGTTATACTGACTAACTGTTATACTGATATGAAAATGTTCCTTCTATTAATGTATTCATGACTTTGTTTTTTCTTTCAACTTATTTTCCGGAAAAATGTTCTGAATACTTATTTAGTTGAAAGCTGGATTCCGAGCACTACGTTTTTTTTTTTTTAATCAAGTAACTGTTATACTTAATGTAGTTCCAATTTTTATACATGTACATAATTGTGGATACTTTTATGTAGTCTATTTTCTTTGACTCGTTTTTTAAGCATTTTTATTTAGTACGTACAAATTTGTTTGTTTGTATTAGTTTAACATTTTTTTGTGTATTGTATTTGCACACAATTATATATGTACACACACATACACATTACATACATGTATATGTATATAATTTTATGTCTTTATAATTTACATTTTTGTTAAATGTCTTTTAATGACAGCTTAATGGTTGTGTCAATAAATAAAAATGCATTAAAATTTTTGGAAAAAAAAGATGAAACCCAATAAGCAGAACCAATTTTGAACGAAATACAAAAATTATATTTGTGTTTATTTAACAAACTATTAAGCAAAATGTGTTCAAAGAAAAAGAAATGACTACAGAAAAAACTTACATGTCGGCTTCTGCATGTGTATATTGAAAGCACTCGTTTACATGCATAATTTTAGTGGCTGTTGAAGGGGTTGAGTCTTAACGCATTTTTATCGTTTCTTTTTTCTAAGCTTTTATTTATTATACACAATAAAATTCAATAATATTTTTGTACCACCAAAGAAAAGTCATAATATTTCGAAAGGTTGAACCAAATTTGGTTGCAATATTGCAGAGTGCAATAATTAATTTATTATGGAAACATTTGGTAAAGTTTTAAAGATAGAAGGTCATACAAAAAACACAGAGTACGTTGATTTTCATATCGATTTCATATCACGTGCTAATTTTAACTACTTCACAATTTGTGAAAACAAAAAAATTTCATCATAAAATTTTTTCTAATAATTTTTGAGGTTCACTTTTAAGTTACCAAATAAAAGACCAATTAAAATTTGAGCTTTTTGTTTTTTCCGTCTTAGATTTTACTACTTTCTTTAAAATATTTTCTTTTCAAACTTTTTAAAAGGTGCAAAATTTTATCAAAATTCAACAATAACAATCAGTCATGTGCCAGTACTCGATATCGTTCTGAATAACCAGTTTAATCCGAAAATCAAGTTTTTTAAATAGTGAAATCATTTTAATTGCATCAAAGAAATTAACATTTTATGTTAAAACTATTATATTAAAATCACATGTTACCTGAAAATCGAATGTGCTTCTAAAATGACATGTAATTTCAAAATCACATGTTTTTAGTGTCATATATCATATAAAAAACGCATGGAATTTAAGTGTGTGTGTGATTTGGAAATGGCATGTGATTTCAAAATCGCATGGATTTTACAAAGTATGTAATTTTAAAATCGCATGTGTTTCAGTCTAGTGGTTTCAAAATCGAATGAGATTTTAAAAACGCATTTGATTTAAAAATCGTATGGATTTATAATCAAAATTTATAAAGGAGTTGGTTTCAAAATCGCACGTGATTTTTAAAGCACGTGTGGCTTTAAAATCGAATGGCTTTCTAATATGGTGTGTGTGTGCTTTTAAAATCGCATGATTTATAAATCGCATAGATTTTAAAACACGTGATTTCAACATTTGCATGTGATTTCAGTACGGTATATGATTTTAAAATCCGCATGCGGTTTTTAAATCGCATACGATTTCAAAATCGTGATCCACATGTGATTTTCAAAGCATACTTTATAACTGGACACAAACTTTTAGTAACTTTATTTAAAATTTCTTGCAAACTAATAAAAGAAACATTTTACGCTCGTTTAATTCAACCACGACGAAAGAATGAATAATAAATAAAATTCTAATTTGTAAATCAAATAAAATCTAATTTCATAAATTTATCTGACTTATAAAACATTTAGCTGACACACACACACACACACTCAAAATAGGGGGAAATTGATTGCCAAGAACCAACAACAAACAACTTGTTAAAAGATTTTTATCAATCGGCATCTCAAACCGAAACTTGTTGTAGGAGTAGCAAAAATCTCATACCCGAAAAACAAGCTGATTAAGAGCTGATAAATCAAATCAATTGCTCCAAAAATCAAAGAGTAAAAGTTAAATGAAGTGTGTTACAACAAATAATGAAAGCACAGCAACAACAAAAAAAATATAAGCAATTATGACTCAAATGTTGTTGGAGGAAAAACTTGAAAAACTGATTTTTCTATAGCTGTTTTTTTTTAACAAACAAACAAAAAATTGCTTAAAAAATCAGGCGCCAGTGGAGGCAAGGAAAATTATGATTTTAAATCAACGAAAGACTGATTGATGGATGTTTAAATGAGAACTAAATATAATTTTTAGAAACGATTTTTTATGGTTTAATTTTTTCTTCATGGAATTATTTAAAGGAAATTTTGAGGAAAATTGTTTTGCTCGGTTTTATATTAAAATCAAAAGCAGTGATTTTTAATATTAGAAATCTGTTTAAATAATTTTAATGAAATGGTTTATTGAATCAATGGCATTTTTTTATTGGAAATTGTTTGTTGGAAATACCATCAATCAATAAAATATTTCGCTGAATCAGTGTTTTGCTTAATGGATTTCATGAAGAATAGTCATTGCTTGTAACATTTTGCAACCATTTCTATTCATGAATTGAAAACAACAACAAAAACATACTGTTAACTGAAGAGTGAAAAAAATACTGTTCTCATATTTGCCAACCAACAACAAATTATCAGTATTTTCTTTTTCGTCACATTTTGTCAGAATATTTACAATTATTGTGGTTGTGTTGGTAAGTGATAATAAAAAAAGCTTCTTGACATGTTTATGACTTTATTTTACAGTTTTTCGCAGTGTTTTATTTAAAATTTCGTTAGAATTTTCATCTACACATATTATTTTAAAACTCTTTTGGCCGGCTAAAATTGGTCGCCACACAAAAACAAAATTTTTGCCTGATGCGATAAAACATTGCACAAATAACTCGCTTATCCCCAGCTTAAATGTTCATTAGCAAAAAATGTTTACAATATGTGAGGCATTTAAGTTAATTTGATTTGAAATTTATTAAAAAAGAAAACTGGCTTTTTGTTAAAGAATAAATTATTTGATTAAAACATCATAAATTTATGGCTTATAAAAATAGATTTTTAAGCAAATTATTTTTATAGATTACCGTAAAAAATATATCTTTTTTGTACACAGTTATGCAAATTGTTTTAATGTTTTTAGTGCAATAAAAAGAAAAACAACCAGTCATTTCCATGAATCAATCAAATATTGGAAACGAAGAACAGAAACCGACTACAGCCATAAACAATTCAGTATTTCGAGTTGGGGTTTTTGCGTTTTTATAGACGAGCGGGCAGACAAATAAAAATAAAAACCATAAGAGTAGTAAATGAATGGATGAACATAAATAGTGTACAAGCGAATGATGTACATATTTATATATCGTGATGTACATTTTATTATGTGCATATTAGAAGAAAAAAAGTGAACAACAAATTATGTATAATATTCTGCTTTTGAAGGATCTTGTTTTTATATACATAAAAATATTGTTCCTTTTTCGATTTTTCAATTCAATTCAATTTTAATTTTTTTTAGCGTTTCTTTAGCTCACAAAATGTCTTACGATTTTCTAAATTATTTGTGCTTTTGTTAAAGTGATTTGTGTTAACGAATTCATAACGCTCTGTCTGTTCTTTCTATATTCTATTTAATTCGTAAAATCAAATTACTTTCGTTATGGCATTATTCGAAGCAGTTTAATATTCTGCTCTGGTTTGTGCTGATTTACTAATAAAAACTAACGTTTTTTTTTTGCTTTTCTTAAACAATGTCACGTTTTTATCGTTAAAATTCACAAATTTTTTGAAAATTTGCATAGAAAATATAAAGTTGTAGTTAAATGAAGTTCCCAGAAACTAAATATGTATAATTCAAATTTGTATAGAAATTAATTACTTAATAAATTATAGTAAATACTTGTATAAATTATTTAAATACATCACAACTTAAGTGGCAAAATATCTAAATTTTCTAATTAACAAGATTTGTAAATCTTGCTCACAATTCGAAAATTCCCAATTGATTTCAAAAGTTCGTAACAGATTTTAAAAATTCAAACTTAGTTGCCACAATTTCAAACTGCTTTCGAAGATTTGTAACAGATTTCGAAAGTATAACATTTATATTCAAAAGGGAAAACTGCTTGCGACAATTAATAATTGGTGTTGAGAACTCCAAATTGATTTCTAAAGTTGTTGATGTATTTTAAAAAACTTTAAAACCTTAAAAATTAGTTTCATTTAGTTTGTAACTGATTTCGAAAATTTGAAATTTATTTTATTTATAAAAATACGTAAATTCGTACATAAAATCGGTACAAAATTTTAAAAACCTGAAATTGGATGTGAAAATTCGTTAGGAAATGTCTTAATTCGAAAAGTTCGTAATTAATGCGAACTTGATTTGGAGATGTCGAAATTTATTTGGAAAACTCGCAATGTCGAAAGTTCTAAATCTAGGCGCAATTTCGAATATTGTGGTAATACTCGTAAACAATAAAAAATAATTAAAATTAACGTTTCGTTTCAAGCTTCTTTTAAAACAATTTCGAATATATTTTATTAAAAATTTTCCAATATATTTAATTTCGAGTTTTCCACTATATTTCATTTCACAATTTCGAATATATCTATTCATTTCACCATTTCGAATATATTTTATTTCGAGTTTTTTAATGTATTTAATAAAACAAAATCTCTAAGAATTTTATAAATTATATCGACTAATTTTGTTTTTGCTTTTTTCAATCTTACGCATTTTAAATAAACTTTAATATCGTAACTTTTTTTCAACCATTTTAATGCTGTTTTCCATCATTTCATTTCTCTTCCCATTTTCTAATAACTCATCTTTTTCATTCGTTTCGTTTCTCCTCCCCCCGCCTGTCCATTAAAAACGCATAAAATTAAGTTATTTTCGTACAATTTTCTTTACAATTACAAATTGTTTGGTTTCCTTAAACACTTCATAAAAATTTGTGTTTGTGTTTGATTTTTCTGACACTCATGATTATGGAAAACGCAAACTTCATTAGCATTATGAACACAATTATTATCATTGTAGTAATTTAATTAGCGGCAACAAGACCCGCAACAATTGATTTGTTTTGCTGTGTGTTAGTTTTGTATGTGTTAATTAAGTGACGCCATCTTGAGAGAATTCAAAGTCTGTCGACTCAATTGACGTTGAAAAAAGCTGCAATCATCGTTATTAACGGTTGCTTTTTTTTTATTATTATCATAAACATATTTTTCTGCTGCAATTATGTTTTTTTATAGCATTCGTTAATCGTTTAGGACTCGTACGTGGCCGACACGTGTTGGTGTAAATCGCTGCCAAACAAATTGTTAAAAGCGCTTAATCTAACGCGGTGCTATTGGTGCGCTGCTATAAATTGTTTGTTGTATCGTTGTGTTGCTAATAGCAAAGCAATTATTTTCTCATCAATGAAAACTTGAAGAAGCAAAAAACAGGACAACAGTGAAAAACGAGTAGACAGAGACGTGTAGGGTTGATGGTAATGCAGGGATGGATGTAGAGTTGAGTAGTATATTGGATTGATTTCAAATGCAATATATTTTAAACTGGACTGGCCCCACACCTGTTTATTTAAAGATATCTAAAACCCATAAAAAACGCTGATAAATCAAACCATTATTTGCCTAATTATATTAAATCTTATGGCCGCCATAAACAACTCTCTCATTATCAAGATCATAAGGATATAACGACCGACATCAACAGTATTGTCCAAATTAAATTTTATCTCTTTTTCAAAAATAAAAAAAAATTAAATTACGACAACAATATAAACAAACGTTTTATTTATAAACATATATTCAGAATTTAGTTTGAAAATCTCTACAATATTTCACACGAAAATCACCATTTTTATTACGTTTGATCAACATAAAAATCAATTAATTTAAACATTAAAAAAAAAAAAAAAAACAAATAACTTGAATTGCATGAGGAATGGCTGCAAAACGGCTGTAGACGGCCGACATGCTGCAACTTGCCCCAACTGAGGTGGCAGAGTTTTTATCTTATTTATGGCGTCAGTCTCCAAGTCATTCGATTTGAAGTTGTTTTTCTTCTGAGAAAGAAAATATATGTAAATACATAAATTATAATTTAAACAAGTCTTATTTTTATGACTTCGGGCAACTCAAAACAAACATCTATTGTGTGTGTGTGTGTGTGTGTGTGTGTGTGTGTGTGTGTGTATTTTTGGTATTATATATTTAGAATGCGTGGAAAATATTCGCCAGAAAAAGAAAGTTTTCGCTAAAGCGAAAATTAAAAATCGCCATTTCATGCTGCATAAATTCATTTTAACAAGCGAAAAAAATATTCATACGACATCAAAGAAATAAACTGACACAACTGCAACAACTAATTTTTTTTTCAACACAAAAGCATGACAAAGGCAGAATGTTTTTTTTTTAATCTTAAAAGAAACTTTATTAAATAAATACATAAAAACAAATTTCAAACAAAAATTCGAAAAAAAATAATATTCACTTAAAAAAGTTTTAGGCGAAGGCAATCTAAGAAAATAATTAATTTTGGATAGAAAATTTTTGAGTTACAAAAAGTTGTTTATACGAGTCGGAAGTTTTTAATAACGTAAACTTTTCTTTGAGAAATTTTCAATAACGACAACTTCTTCGCTATCGGAAATTTTTTACAACCATAATTTATCTATAAAAAAAAAATTTTTTTAATATCAAATCTGCAATAAAACTGACATCAATTTTTTATAAAAAATTTTTTAAAACCTTAAACTTCTTATAGCACTTTCGGTAGCAACGAAAAATTTTCCAAATAAATTTTTATAATAACGTCAACTTTTCTACAGGAAATTTTTCATAAAGACAAAATTTCTACAAAAAATTGTCAATAACGATAAATGTTGTACTAAAATAAAAATTTTAATAACGACAATTGTTTTTCACAGAAAGCTGCAAAACCCCGAAAATTTCTATAGGAAATTTTTAATAACGATAATTTTTTATAGAATAGCTTTAATTACAATAAATTATGTACAAAAAATTTTAATAACAGCAAATCTGTTAAAGAAAATTTTTACTGATCACAAATTTGTTATGGAAGAATTTTAAAAACCATAAATTTTTTATGCAAAATTATTAATAACGATATATTTTCTTTAAATTATATTAATTAAGGCGATATTTCCAATAGAAAATTTTGTTTATAACCGTAAATTTTCTAAAAAAAAATTAACAATAACAATATTTTTATTATATTTATAATATTATTAAGGAAACCTTTTACGAGCGACCAATTTTTTTTGAAAAAATTTAAAAAAAAATCTGTTTTTTGAAAGAAATCATTTAAGAACGAGCCATTTTCTGTAGACACTTTTTTTAAAGATAAGAGTTAATAAAAACGACCACTTTTTAATACAAAATTTTTACTAACAAAAAAAAATTGTATAAAGAATTTTTAATAAAGACAATTTTTTAAGAGAACAATTTTAATAACGTGAAATTTTTTATAAAAAGTTTTCTATAGCGGCAAAAATTTTCTATAGACAAAAGAAAGAGCTTAAATTTTTTTTATATAAAATGTTTAAGAACAGCGAATTTTGTATGGAAAATATTTTTTATAGAAACTTTTTAAGAACCATGAAATTTGGTTAGAAATTGTTTAGCAACAATGAGATTTCAGGAGAAATTATTTAATATCGAAAAGATTTCTCTACTATATCATCGATAACTTAAAATATTCTATACAATATTGAAAATATCTCCACTAAATAGGCATTAAATTGCTACAATCGATTCTTTATGTCCTTTAAGAAATTTCAATTGAGTAAAAAGCGTTCATGATCCCGACTTTTGTTTGTGTTTTAGGAATAAATAATTTTCTTCTTCTTTTAAGGATTCAGATCAAATATTATATTTTTATTAATTTATGATATGTAAGAATTATTAGCTTCCACCGATAATAAAACAAAGTTTCGAAGCTAAACAAATAGAAAACAACAATAAACACAAGTTTTACTTCAATGAAGATTTCCTTTTTTTGTCTTGAGCTGAAGAAAAACTTAAAAGTCTATAAACTTTTATTAAGAGAAACCAGTTTCAACTTTTTGCAAACTAAAATAGTTGAAGAGCAGTAAAAGGATAAAACCGTGGAAAGGAGTTGTGCTGTCTTTAACTACAAGGACACGACTTTGAGTATTAAACAACAGTTTGTTGGGCAGAAGATAAAATGTTTAAGAAAAAGTTGGTGAACTTTTGTTTGTTGCTGGGCATCCAGGAGGACTGACCAAACTGAACAAGTGAAATCGGTAACGCGACACAAAAAGCAAGTGGCTAACCGTTCTTGTATCAAAGATAAAATCAAGCACAACAACTCAACTCCATACTAATTACGAGTAAAAGGCAAATAAGTTAAGTCTCTTATTCTTATATAAAAACTAGATTTCACAATCACAACAAAATACAATGATTTATGAGGTTTTCGTTACTGACAAGCAACTTAATCGTAAAACGTTTTATTTCCCAAAACTGTTCAAAGTAATTCTTATCTTGGGCTGAAGAACAAAAAAATACAACAACAGAAACATTTCAGGGCTGCCTGATTGCGCTAAACATTTTTCGCCATTTCTCCGCAACTTTGCAAATCGAGTTCTTCTTCTTAATTTCTTACGTCGAAAAATCAAAGAAAAATTCTCTCAACTTGTAATTAAGATTTTTTCTTAATTGGACACGCACAAAACTAAAGTGGCCACAAGAGCCAACGAAATTTATTGCTTACAAAAAATTTCTCTAGAAAATTTATGGCTTACAAAAATTTTCCATACAGAATTTATCGCTTACAAAAAATTTCGATAGAAAATTTATCGCCAACAATCATTTTCTAACGAAAATATATCGCTTACAAAAAGTTTCTATGGATTTTTCTATACAAAAATTCTTAACATGAATATTTTATAGGAAATATATTGCCAGCACAAAAATCAATATAAAAAATTATCGTTGTTTAAAGTTGTATGTGGAAAATTTATCGCCTGCAGAAATTGTCTATAAAAACTTTAACACTAAAACATAAGTTTTCGTCAAATAATTTATGGCTTAAGAACATGTTTTACAGCAAATTTATCTCTATTAAAATTTTATTTATTTTATCGGCGACAAAAAAGTTCGAAAACAAATTTTCTTAAAAAATATTTATTGCTGACAAAATTTTGCTATAGAAAATTTATTATTGGAAAGAATTTTCTAGAGGAAATAAATTTTTTTTTTTTTTTTTAATTTGTGTTTCTTAAAATATTTTTTCTAATTTCAAATATATTTTGTAGATTTGCACAAACTCAACTTGGCGGGAATATCCTTGTTATTTTTATTAGCAGACATCGACATCCATGTGGTGTCGTCGTTGCATGCCACTGGCCCATTTGGCCATATTTTCATGACAAACGAAGTTCAAAGTGTTGATTTGCTATTCAAAATGCTTCGTTACCTCAAATTTATAGCTATTTCTACAGCCAAGTACGTGACGTAAGTTCTTACGTCAAAGTCAATAAACTTGGCATATATTTTTTTTTTTTTAACTTTCCTCTGAAAAACTTTAATAAATTTATATTCCAATACAGAAAAATCTAAAACAAAAAACTACGCCATAAATTCGTTTTGGAGTCATTAAAAAAATACTACAATAATAAAAATTTCCCTGACTAGAGTCAGTCCTGTAAATGCATTCTTTATATTCGTATCAAGTTTTTTTATGACCATAATTCTCAATTTTTTTCCGTCCTGTCTTTTAGTTCAGTTTCTTTTATTTAATTTTCTTTTCAGTTCCATTAAATTAATTTAGTTTAGCTGAAGCGTGAAATTAACAACTTAACACTCTCTATAATTTGCCATAAAAATAGATTGAGTGAAAGTGGATGGGTGGGTGGGTGGTTGGCAGTACTAAGAAGAGAAACACGCAGAAATCTTTTCAAGTTTTTCTTTCTTTTTTTAACACCTTCAAGCCATTTTCTAAATGACACCGGTATTCTTCGTCTTATGCCCAACACATGAACATTAATTGAACCAGGACTTGAGCGCGGCCGCCTATTCAGGCGCAAAGGATATTTTATAAATTTAAGTTTTGACGAAGTGGCGAAGAGTGCGCGAACACTTTAAACCTGCTCCAAATAATTAAGACGTTATTCAACAGCCAGCAACTTTTACGAATTTCAAAATGTGTTCATCGTTCACAGACTTAATTGTGTAAATTTTCAAATTAAATAAAATGCTCCTGCTTTTCGTTTTGTGTAAATCATCTTATTATTCAAATCGAATTGGATACTTTATTATCAAACACAAACTTTTTATTACTGTCACATAATCCCCGGCACTTTTGTTGAAACTTTTGTTTCGTTCGTCGAAGTTTAACTTGATTTTTTTATTGTTTTATTTAGATTTTTATTGTGTATATGATTTGTTTATGGCGCCTGAAGTTTTTTCATAATTTCAATTAACCTCCCCGTTATTAAATTTTAACACAAAACGTGAATGTCGATTTGAATTCCGAATTCAAATTAGTGGCGCAGCCAAGCCACTCTAATCGTTGTGATCTTTTGTGTTCATTAATATTCAAATGTTTCACATTATTAAATTTGTCATGTAATATTAAGCTGGACATAAATTTAATAATTATTAAAAAGCCACCAAACAATCGCTGCAGCTTGAACAAATTCAATGCAAATTAATAAATTAAAAAAAAAAATGGAAAAAAAATTAAACGAAAGTTAAAATTTTTTACACCGAATATTTAGTGCAATAAATTTTCGCAATGAAATTTTTCTCGCCGATTAATTTTCTATGGACAATTTGCCATAGCGATAAAGTGTCTATGAAAAGTATTTGTGAACCGTAACTTTTACATAGAAACTATTCGACAGCCATAAATTATCTATAAATACTTTCTCTTACATGACACATGTTTTCTATAAACTACAAATTTTCGCCGGAAATTGGGCTTTAGCGATAAAGTTTGTAGCGAAAACTTTTGTTAGAGATAAAATTTGCTTACAAAGTGATAAATTTTCTTTGAAAAACGACAAATTTTCTTTACCGAAAATCACTTGTACGGACAAGTTTTGTTGGCAATAAATAATTTTATAAACAATTTTTTGGTAATCATAAATTTTCCATAAAAAGTCATTTTCTACAGAAAAATGTCTTTTGTCGCTTTTTTTCAAGTTTTCAGTGGGAAATTTTTATAAGCGATAAACTTTCAGTTTTTTTTTTGTCATTATTTTATTATTAGAAAGTTTTTGCTGACGATAAATTTTCTATAGGAACATTTTGCTGCCGACAAATTTTCTAGCCAAAATATTTGTTAACGATAAGTTTTCTTAAAATATGTCATTAGTGACGACAAGTTTTTTAAGGAAAATTTATATTGGCCATAAAGTTTCTAACGAAACTGTTTATTAGCGTTTGTTAGCGATAAATTTAGCGAATAAATTTCAATGCAAAATTTTTATAGGCGATAAATTGTATATAGTTTTTGTTAGCAATAAAAGTTTATTTAACAAGTTTTTGCTAGTGGTAAAGTTTTTGGGAAATTTTCGTAGGCGATAAAAAGTTTTTGTTAGCGAAATTGTTTGTAAGCGATAAACAGAGAAAAAAAGTTATTATTAGCGATAAATTTTATATAGTAAATTTTATATTTTAATTAGCTTTAATATTTCTATAGAAAATATCTCTGAGAGATGATAAACTTTTTATCGAAAATTTCGATTCGATTTCGATTTTGTTTAAATTTTTCTGGTCGATAAGTTTTCTTTCGAAACTTGTTATTAGCGACAAACTTTCTATAGGAATTTATTGTTTTGTTAACGATAAATTTTCTTTAGAAAATTTTTGTAAGCGATTAAGTTTCTACATAAAATTAAATGTCTGTTATCGATAAATATTTTAGGGAAAATTTCCGTTAGCGACAAATTTTCTAAAATAAATTTAGTTCATCGATAATTTTTTTTTGTGGTAAGAAATTTTTGTGAGCGCTAAATTTGTTACAAAAATTTTTGCTATTTATAAATTTTAATTAAAAAAAAATGCTACTAGTGATAAATTTTTGCTAAAAATTGCTTGTTTTTGAGAAATTTTTATATAGAATAAATCTGTTGGCGATAAAATTTGTATAGGAGAACATTGTAAGCGATGGATTTTCTGTAGTAAATTTCTAGTTGCTATAAATAAATGTCTGTTAGCGATAAATGGTTGTGGAAAATTGCCACAATTGACTTGATTTCCAGGAAAAACTTGCCTGTCGATTAATTTTAAAATAAAAAAAACTATTGTTTACACATATTTTTTTTCCAAAAAGTTATTGCTTGCGCTGAAAATCGCTTCTTTAATATATTTTTCTCTGTATTTTTGGCGATCGCATAAAGTTTCCGGTTTCAAAAGTTTGCAAAACCTTCTGTGCACCAGTTTTAAATCTAATTTCTTACTTACACTTGTCTAAAACTCAATGAAAAAAATAAGAAAAAAAGACAATAACTGGCCAACTCATTTAATATTCAACTCATTTAACTATTCAATATTTGCGCTGGGTTTTGTTTTAGTTTTTCTTTTGCTTTTGTTTGTGTTTTTTTTTTATCCTTTTGAGTTTCTGTGAAATAAATTTCACACTTTTATTAAATACTCTTCAATTTTTTCTATTTTTTTCCTTGATAAAACTTTCATTAATTTTTCTCTCCAACGAAAATCAAAATATATTTAAGATTTATTGTCATCAAGCATCAAACTATCGTCAATTTAAAATTGCGCTGTAGCTGTTCGTGTGTGTGTGTGTGTGTGTGTTCGAGCACATCCTCTAATTTTATGCTACTGTGCAATTTTTCTATCCGTTTTCGTTTTTTCTAGTTTGTTCAGGGCAAACTTCCTTTATTTGCAATTTGCTTTATGTCTACGTATATTTTATCTTTTTTTTTTGTGTGTAGAATATCTCTGCCCTGCACGTGTGTGTATGTGTGTTTGGGAGAGTGAGTTTTTGTTTCAGTCGCTTTTTGCATTCTGTCCACCCGTCATTGTGTCTGACTTTTATTTGTAGTTCAACTTGTGCTAGATTTTGTATAATCCTTTTTTTTCTATTCATTGGGATTCTTTAGGTGTGACAGATCTCCATGGTGTTGCTTTCCCGTTTGCTGTATCGGTTTGCAGAAAGAGTCCTTTGTGTGTGTGTTGGTGTGTGTGTGAAGGTCTGAGTGCCTGTGTGTGCGTGAGCTTGGCTGTTGCAAGTGCATATAAAATAATGGCATTGTCTATCTGTGCTTAGTCAAGGCACTTTTTGGTTTTGTCCACTGGCATAAAACAGGACATGTTGCAAACTGCATGAAAACTTTAATTAAGCAGACCGTTTAATATTTTTAGAATCAAGGATACAGAACAATTTTATTTAGCAGAAATGTTGAACGTATCACTTCTATAAAATTTAAAATCATAGATCTGCTCATACTGTATACGCACTATTAAAAGTAAATTTAGAATTCTTCTGACTTCACGTACATAAAAAATATCTTATATGGCCACCTTGATCCATTTAAGCCGAACCACACACCACATTACACTTCTCGTTTGGGTGGAAGGAAATTTTAATTAATGCAATATTTTTATCTTCCAAACAGCCAGTTTATTTTTTTCTTTCGTGCTTCTATTATCCTGTTTGTTAAATAAAACGACTTTGTGTTTCATACTAAAGGATAAAGTATTTTAGTAAATCTATTAAATTTTATTTAGAACCAAATGCCTCATTAAGAAAATTTCTGGCATTCCTAAATTTAATCAATATTCGTCTGCAACTAATTGTCCAGCGAAAATTTTCTACATAAAATGTTTGCCGGCGATAAATGTTGTATAACAAAAATGTTGATATCGATAAATATTCCATAGAAGTTTTTGATATCGTTGGTTTTTTGTTATTATAAATTTTATATGGACAATTTCTACAATCAATAAATTGTGTGTAGAAATTTTTTTCCTGGATAAATTCTTTATAGAAAATATTTGTTATCGATAAACTTTTTTAAAAAATATTTTCTTTAGCGATAAATTTTCTATAGAAAATATTTGTCATCCATTAAATTTTAATTGAAAATTTTTGTTGTCGCCAACTGTTCTGTACAAAGTTTGTGTTATCGATAAATTTTCTATAAAAACTTCTTCCTACAGAATGTTTTTGTTATCGATAAACTTTTATAGATACTTTTTTCGATACTTTTGTACAGACAATTTTTGCTATTCATAAATTGCCTCTAGAAACATTTCGTTATCGATAAATTTTCTATAGAAAACTTTTAATATTGATGGAATGTATATTTTATCGATAAATATTTTATAGAAATTTGAATCGATAAAGTTTTTATAGTCAAGGCAATGGTTATTGCCGATATATTACTTATGGAAAATTTTTTGTCGATAAAGTTCCTATAAAATAATTTTGTTATCGATAAATCTGTTGCAAAAATTTTTTTTTTCAATAAAATAATTTGTTGCAAAAAAATTCGTTTTTTTTTTTTTTTTTTTTTTTTGTTGTCAATATAAAAATTTTTTATATATATAAATTTTTGCCATCGATAAATTTTATATGAAAAGTTTTTTTCAGTAAATTTTATATATTTTGCTTTTAGTATTTTACCATTTTTGCAGTCGATTTTTATAAAGAATAGATTTTATTTACTCGCTGTTCAATAGCGCAAGTGAATAATTTGTTAATTCAACTTTAAAAACTTTTTAATACAAACTGAGCATTTTTAAACTGTAAATTATTTTTCTTTAATTTCAGATTTCTATTTCAATTTATTAACTTCTGCTCTGCGACAGAAACCTGAAAGTTTGTTTCATTTCGCCACATTTAAAGCCAACATGTGAGTATGAAAAAAATCAATTTTCACTTATTCATGAGATTTATAAAGAACGACAAAAACAACAAAACGAAGCACCAAACAAAAATACACAAGTAAATCAGGCATTGTTGCAGGATTTGGGTTATTTTATTTTTATTTTTGATATAAAATACTGTGAATCACTCTGCTAAACAACCAACCATTATAATTTATGGGAAAATAGCTTGTTTAACATGTTATATAAAAACCGAAAATGAATGTATCGAAATCACAATTCTCCCACACACACGCGCACACACAGACAAACACACACACGCACACGCGCCTCTGCTTGTGAACCAACTCTGGCTCACAAACAACCAGGCAAGTCCTTTTTGGTGCTCAACATACACTCTGTTTGTGTGTTAATGGATAAAAGTGGAAACCAGAATTCAGTCATACGCATAAATCACAACTTTAACAAAATAACAAAAGCGAAAAAAGTCTACGTGTTCAGAAAAAACCGAAAATATTCATGAACATAAAAATCTCTATAACGGATTAGGACTATCGTTTGCCAGTGTCATCATTCTTGTCGTATAAATATAAAAAATAAAATTCATAAAAAGAATACAAAAACACACATGAACGTACTCGTCCTACACCCACCACCACAATCTAGTTCATAAATCCCACTCGGTGGAGCGCATCAGCGTTTTGCCAACAAAAATCAAAAAGTTTAGATCTGGCTTAGAACTAATTTATGACGTTTTCTATCTAAAATTTTGAACTGAAACAACTGTGTTGTTGTGGTGTTTGCTGGGTTTTGCTGGCACCAATGAACGCAAATGGATAAACATAGAACCAATCTGAACTAATCTTTAAACAAAATAGTACAGATTATAAAAGATATAGATTTCTCGGAAACGATATAAAAAGCAATAAATCTTGTATAACAAATTTTTCATATAGATAAATTTTGTACGGAAAAAGTTTGTAGGTGATAAATTTGTGTAGAGAAAATGTTTCTTAGCGCTAAAAAGCGCATAAAATGAGAAATGTTTATTGTCCACTAATTTTTAACGAAATATTTTCATCATCGATAAAATTTATATATAAAAACTTTGTTATCGATGAATTTTCTATGGTTTGTTTGTACATAAATATAAATAATAAATGTTTGCTACCAACAAATTTTCTTTAGGAAATTTTGCAATGCAAAAAACGTTTGTTGTCGATCAATTTTTTTTTTTTTTCGGAAAATTTTTGTGTTTGGTAAAATTTTTGGAGAAAATATTTGCTATCGATGAATTTTATAGCAAAAACTTTTATCGCCGCCACAATTTATGCAGAAAATTTTAGTTATTGATAAACTTTGGAAAAATATTTTTTGTTGATAAATTTTACTTAAGAAAACTTTTGGTTTTCGTTAATTTTGCTACTAAAAATTTTTGGTATTTAGAAAAATTTCTTCAGAAGATCGCTGTTATCGATACATAATCTTTCGAAAAATGTTTGTTATCAATAAATTGATGGGAGAAAATATCAGTTTTTGATCAATTTGTCGGTACATTTTTTTATAAGAAAATTTTGCTACCGATACATTTCTGTAGAAAATGTTTGTTATCGATTAATATTCTGTGCAATAATGCTGCTACCTGTGACAAATATTGGTTACCGATAAATTTTCTTTCGAAACAAATTTATTATCGCTGAATTTCATTTACAAAAGTTGTGTTAATATTTAAACAAAAATAATGAATTTTTGTTTATCGATAAGTTTTCTTCTTTTTGTTATTTACAAATAACAGGGATTATATAAATCCCTGTTATCGATACATTATCTTTAGAAAAATTGTTGTTATCGATAAATATGTTGTGCATAAATTTCTTTTTGTGACGATGTTAAGGAAAATATTTTTTAAAACTTAAATTTTTAGTGAAAAAAATGTGTCTTTGCGCATCTCTATATGCGATATAAATTTCTTGCACACAATTGTTTTGTGGGCAATATTATTTTTTTCTACACGGCTTATCGAAAACAACTTCATGTCATTCAAATTGTAAATAACATTCTTTTCTTTTCACTATCAAAAAACAGAAAATTTTAGTACATTTCAAATTCAGATACGCGCTTGAAATTAAGTTCATACGCACTCTTGTTCCCATAAAAATCCCAACCAGTGAAATATAAAATGTAAAATAAAACACTTGTACACAAATTCGAGTGTATAAAATTGCAAATCTATGTTTAAAATTTGTGGAACATGTTTGTGCATGCACACAATTTATTTTTCTAAAAATGAATTTAAATTATGAATCAAAGTCTGGGAAAGATGTGTGTGGGTGGATATATGTATATGTGTTTGGTGCTTCTGAATATTTAAAAAAAGAAAGGCAAATGAGAATAGAGAGTATGAATGTGGGCTTTCTGTGGCACCCTCACGAATTTTTTTAAGCGCCACATTTTGGTTTAATTTTTCCTAGTTTTTGTCTATTTTAATTTGTTTTTCTTTAGCTGCGATTTTTCAGCAAATATTTTTTATGTTTATTTCTCTAGCAATGTCGAGGTTATTTTGCGTTTTTTTATTTTTTGTTAACAATTATTTAAGCTGAAAAAATAGGAACAACAGCCGGCAATAAAAAAGTAAATTGAAAATCGTGAACAAAGTCAATACATTATTTTCCGCTTGACATCAAAAGCGAAATATTTAAATTTATGTTTCGTTTTGCAAGAAAATGTATCGATGTGTTGTTGAATTTTTTTTACTGCCATTTTATTTGGTTGCTCTTTTGTATTTTTGTATAGCGAAATAGACAAATTTTATGAAGCTGTTTTATAAAGCTTTCCAAAGAAAAAAAGAAAATTACCCATTTATTACATTCTTTTCAATTTAACATTAAAAAAACATTGATTTTTTATTACTGTTTTAATTGGCTCTAGTCAAATAAATTACTGGATAATTGGCAAATAATGCGACAAAATTCGAATGGCTGAAAACAAGATGAGTTTTAATTTGTGGTAAAAATATTAACTCCTAAAAGCATAGAATTTTAATTGTCTTTTCTTAAATTGCCGTATAAGTATTAAACACTTTTGCCACATTTGCCACTTTTGCTTTATAAGCTCAACCCTCTCAGCCCGTTCCAGCCTTCTCACAGTTTAATTGCCGCCTTGAATTTATACGGCCTATGAAAAATATTGACACCCAACACCTCAAAAATAAAAGAAAACAGATTAGAAATTGTAGTTGTAAAATTTAATGATTCAAATTTTTACGACAAAAAATCACTTAAGCCGTGAAAACAAGAAACAAACAGCCATTTACGAGAGTAAAAGATTTTCTCCCCATAACGGTCGCTCAAGTCAAGTGAACAATAATTGGCCTTTAAAAGCCACAATTATTTTAAGTAACGAACATTGTATTCAGCTTTATGGCATTGTGAAAACTTATCGTATGGAAAACTTAAGCATCGAAAAAGCACTCACCTTGATAATTTTAATAAAAAAAATTAAATTAACGACAACGTTTCTCCAGCTAATTTCTAACAACGACAGTTTTTTCTATAGAAAATAATAATTTTTATTTTTAATAATATTTTTTTTTTAAAGAAAATTATTTTTTTCTTCAACACAAACCTTTTTTTAAAAGAATCACTCACGACAAACTTTCCTTACAAAGAGAAATTTGTGTTCAAGACAAATTTTCTTTGTAAAAGATTTAAGAACAACAATTTTGTTATAAAACAAAACTTTCCAAGAGAAGTTTGTGTTCAAAACAAATTTTCTTTATAAAAGATTTTTTCGTATAACAAAAAATTTAATAATGCAAAATTTTCTACAGAAATTGTTAAATAATAAATTGTCTACAGAAAATTCACAAGTTCTCTATGAAAACTAATATAATAATGACGATTTTGCTGCACAAAATAATTAAGAATGATTATTTTTCGACAAATTTTCTATAGAACGTTTTCAATGACGACAAATTTTCTATAGAAAAGTTTAAATAAAAATTAGAAAATATTGAATTATAATAAATTTTCTATAGGAAATTTTTCAGTCGCGACTAATTTTCCACATAAAGTGCTTAATAGCGCAACATATTTTTACATAAAAGTTTTCTGTAAAATAATTTTAATAGCGAAAAGTTTTTTAAGGAAAAATATTTTTTACAAAAAAAATTCAGTAAAAAAATTTTTTGTAAAACTTTTAATAACGACAATCATTTTATAGAAAATTTTAGCAACGACATATTTTCTGAAGAAAAATTTTATTAACGACAAATTTCTAGTATAAAATTATTTCCCAATTGAGTCTTTAATGTTTCTAAACATTTTCCGTTTGTTTGTGTTTCGGTGGCGCAGATTCGTTTAATTGGCAGTTTTGTTGCACAATTTTTGTTATAGTTCTGCTTCGTTTTTCATTTATTGCCCAGCCCATGTTTACGATATGCCAGTATTCTCATTAATTAGAAAGACACTCAAAGCTGGCAACATTTTACGCTTTAGTTTTTGGTGGTTTTTTTACGCTTCTGTTGCTGAAGCTCCTTAATTGATATTTTGACACGTTTCTGTTGGGCTTAAAACTATAAACCGGTTAAAAAATTGTGGTTTCATTAAAATCGTTCATTTAAAAGTCCAAGTTTTTTTTCCCCATTTCCAGCCATTAACGAAATCCTAAGATGGTTTATTTTGTTTTTATTTGCCAATATTGAATTTTAATGGAATATTTTTCAAAGTGCAAAGTATTAATTGCAGGTTCATAAAAACAGTTTAATGAAATGTTCATTCTGTTTTTGTGTTTTTGTGGTTGCGATATATTTGAATAACTTGTAAAAAGTGGGAAAACAAACTAGATTTATTACAAAAATACTCATGTTTTATGAGCAAAATAAAGTATGGCTGAGTTTTTCAGGCGATGCACTATGGGGTGGCGTAAAAAAAATTATTCGATTTTTTTTTCAATTTTAAAGACCAACAGCAGAGTTGGGACTGATTAAAAAAAATATTTGGGAAATTTAAGGGATTCCATTGAGGCTGAGTGCAAGTGGAATTCCAATAGAGGAATTCTGAAATGAGGTATTTAAAAAATTCATGACTTTTTTGAAACACTCATGCCATTATGTATGGCCTATAATATCGTTAAAATATGTACCGCTGATTCTTGGGTTGACATGACCAATTTTCAGTGACTCTGGCGCACAGATCCGGCTGTATTCAAGCAATGAGATGCTGATGTTGACTTTACGGGCATCATTCCATTGCAGCTGCTCGGCAGGGATCTGTTAGTCAAGAAACTCCCTAAAAATACTCTAGTGGTGACCAATTCATGTCACCTCCCAAAGAGAGATAACATTCATGCTGACCGTGTTTCGTGGCGTCCACTAAGTGTGACCCTTAGCTTTACCACATGTCGTCTATTTCTATATTTGTTCAATTTCGAACATTCTATAGCACTCGCGGTTATCGTTGTTTTCAAAAAACTATGAACAAATGGCTCTGCCACTGCCAAATTCGCACTAAACAGTAAGTTTTTGAGGCTTCATGCCATATAGGGCAGGCAATCTTGTTTGTTAATATGCACCTGCGCGCTAAAACTGATCTCACTTCCAAAATTGTTGTCTTCTTCGAAACGCTGGGCTACCCAATGAGCGAACCAACGGCTTTGTCACAAACTTTAAACTACCGGTTCAGTTGCATCTTAAACGATTGTAGGCAAAATTCGCCAAGTTAAAGTCTGCGAAAGACCCAGTTCTGGGGTACTGCAAGGAATTTACTATATCGTATTATCTTGCACACTTTTACGGACCGCAGCGATGTTCCAATTTATAAGTTACTGATTTAGCATTTACTGAACTGGTTGCCTCGAACTCGTACACAAAACGTTGGAGCGGCGCCCAAGAAAAGCCACCGCAAATAGTGCAAATCGTGCACTAACGAATAGAGTTTCATCGTTATTGCACGTGTTACTAGTCATACTGCTTTGGCAACACAGAATGAATAATAAAGAAAAAACACATTAAATACACGCCAGCGAAAACAACATCTTGGTGCGGAGTTGCCAACTTTTAGCCGCTCCCTAGTAAACACCCCTTTAATTAGATCCATTTCAGATAAGCCAAATGTATGTGCATTTCTTTTTGTTATATTTTCCTTCCACTAGATCCCACTGTAGTATAAAATTTTCTCCTCGCATATGTTATCTGGTCACAAAGTATGTAGAGGCGCTTGTACATGTCACCGTTTTAATATTTTACATTTGCATATGCAAATATTCAAGTATGACAACATGCCACACTCGCAGCCGACATGAATATGCATTCGAAACGAGGATACCCACAGAATTATACGCTGCATGATTATGAATTATTAGATTTCTTATCTTCGATAAAAGCCCAGTTTCTTTGGCTACGCTTATTTTTGTGCTGTGTCCTCGTTACTTCGTGTGCTAAAAGTAAATGCAAAAAAAAAAACAAAAAACTTGGGCACATTATAGTTTTCTACCGAAAATACCTCTGCCACTTTAAATTTAATGCCTCAACATGCAGGCAAGACACATTAAGTTTTATTTACTTGCAACTGAAAAACTAAGAACAACTTTTCTTCCTTCAGTCACACCAAACGAAACTCAAAAGCACAACTTTATGCAGCAGCAGCAGTAAACACTTGAAATGTGACCAAATTAATTTATCTCTCACATGAAACATAAACTGTTGGCTTGTTTAGCTGCCACTGTGGCCAACTGGGCCACGGTGGCCTCCACAGTCTGTTGTAATAGTTTGTTTTGCATCACAGAGAGAGAGAGAGAGAGAGAGAGAGTTCGGTTGGTTGTCTCGTGTTGTCTTGACGTTGCAATCTGCTGGTCACACTATAATTACCGGCTGCCTGCTGCTGGCATTTGCTGGCCGCCGGCCTGTCAATCAATTTGTTTTCATAAGAAAATATAAATAAGTTGACAACACAGTTGGAGTTCCAATTTTATGATACACTTACTGTAAATTATTAAATCAGGAACGAGGAAAAAATTAAAATAAATTAAAAATACACACCAGAAATTCATAAATATTTAAAAACTTCAGTGACAGTCAACAAATTATGCAACCGGGGGAATGATGAATGAGTTTCTCAAGCAATAAAAACAATTTGAAAGAAATAAATTGAATGCAAAACAAAAAAATATTTTATTGGAAGCTTTTATTTTACGATAAGATTTCTATAGCAGTTTTCTTTGTCAATAAATTTTTGTACAGAAAATTCTGGTTATCGATAAATTTTCAATAAAAAATTTTTCTAATCCATAAATTTTCCAAAGAAAAAATAAATAATAAATATAATAATAAATAAATAAAAATGTATATTGGCAAAGAAAATTTATATAAATTTAAAAAAAAATTAATAAAGGAGTATCAATAAATTTGCTAAAAATAATAAATATTTGCAAAACAAAATATTACTCATCGAAAAAACTGTTTATAAAAACTTTTTGCTATCGATAAATGCCTTAAAAAAATATTGTTATCGATAAATTTGTTTATAGAAAATTCTTGTTACCGATAAATTTAAAAAAAAATGTTTCTTATCAATAATTTTTTTAAAATAAAATAGTTTAAAGAAAACTTTTGATATATGTAGATAAAATTTTTTACGAAAATTAACAAGAAAATAGTTATTATCGTTAAATTTTTTTTAAAATATTTCTTATTTTTATATTTTTATCATTACAATTCTTTTATCGCTGAAGTCTTTCATAAAGATTTTCTGTTAGCGACACATTTTCTAAAAAAAAATTTTTTTATAAATAGATTTTCCGTATAAATTTTTCAGAAAAATAAATTTTTTATCGACATATTTCCTATTAAAAATTATTGTTACCGATAAATTTAAAAAAAAATGTTTCTTATCAATAATTTTTTTAAAATTAAATATTTTAAAGAAAACTTTTGATATAGATAAAATTTTTTACGAAAATTAACAAGAAAATAGTTGTTATCGTTAAATTTTTTTTAAAAATATTTCTTATCTTTATATTTTTATCATTAAAATTCTTTTATCGCTGAAGTCTTTCATAAAGATTTTCTGTTAGCGACACATTTTCTAAAAAAAAATTTTTTTATAAATAGATTTTCCGTATAAATTTTTCAGAAAAATAAATTTTTTATCGACATATTTCCTATTAAAAATTATTTTTATCGATAAATTTTTCAAAGATAAATTTTGTTCATAAATTATGGTTCACAAATAAATATTTAAAAAACAAATTTTTTATTGAAAAATTATTGTCATATAAAGAAAAATTTTGTCATCGCTCAATATTTAATAGATAATTTTTGTTATCGATAAAATATCTGTAGACGATTTTCATCATTCATTGGAAAAATATACTTTTGTTCTATGAAATTCTTGTACGATATATTAGAAGTAAATAGATAAATGTTTTTTCAAAAAACTTTTAGTTATCGATAAATATATGTTACAAAATTCTTGTTATCGTTAAATTTGTTTGAAAAAATATTTACTATCTATAAATTTTCTATAAGAAAATTCTTGTTGCCGCTAATCTTGCTGTAGAAAATTTTTGTAATTTGTAAATAGTGAATTTACTTTGACAGATTTTTGTTAACGATAAATTTGCTTAAGAAAAATTGTGTTTAATTTATTTATCGATAAATTTGATGCAATATTACTTTGTATTGAAAACATTTGCTAATAAATATTTTCGAAACACAATATGGAATTTTTGCCACTTGTAGACAATTTTCAGATTTATAATTATTTCGTTTTTATTTGTGACACAATTTTTTAATTGTTCAAACAGTTAAAGTCACTTCAAGAGTTTAATTGATTTGATTTCAATTGCTCAAATCTTAATAAAATTGTTAGATTTGGTTTGACGCCATAAACCGCGTCGGCGAGAGTATTTCAAGATGATAATGAACTGTCAACGATTAAATTATTTATGGCATGAATTAATACTCATGTCAAAGAACAATAATTTTCATAAATATTTTGATTATTGGAGCTGAAGTTTCTAGAAAAAAATTAAATACACGCTAGAAAAATTTAAATTTAATAAAAATAATTATTGGTTCTTTTTAAAACAATTTTATTAGTTGTTACGTTAGTTATTAAAGCGAAACTTATTATATAATAAACAGTTCAATTAAATCTTATTTAAATTTTATTTAAAGATTTTTGTAATATTAATATTAGCTTTTTGAATGAATTTACTATGATCCTTTTAAGTGACTGCAATTTATGTGTCTGAAGTTGCTGGTATTTTTGACTTTAAAATTTAGTCTTCCTCTTATTTAGTGTAATATTGCAATTTGGTTTATCAGCAACATCATATCATCTTCACTGGGGGAAAAAACACCGAAGTCTAAGCAGATTACTTTTATGAAATTGCAATTGCTGCAGACAGCTTGAGTGGAGCTAGAAAAAGTGGCCTTTAGGCCACTTGGAAAGCACCTATAACACAGCTAAACCTCTCTGTATACCTGCTGGCTTCCATGGCACCTCTCTCTAACATTAACTCATAAAAGAGTATAAATGAATTTATATTCGTAGTAGTAGTATTCGAAGGCTGAAAGTGTGTGAGTGTCTGTGCTGAAATTCGACAGGACTTCTGTTGCTGTAGCTGTTGCTACTAAAGGCAACCGTCCGAGCCTACGAAACAACCAACAATTGCTGTTGTTTGAATAGAACATGTTGTTAAAAAGATAGACATACGGAGATTGCGACAACGATGTTTGTTCAGTTTAAACTTGAATAGATGGCTACAATTTGTTTAGACAAATTTCAAACTAACAAAATCCTTCTAAGCCAATTTGCCATTCAGCAGGCAGCAGGCAGCCGGCAGCCTTAAGTCAAATCATAAAATCATACACAAAATTATATGTGTCTTGCATGCCTTCGACTGTTGCTGTTGAAATTTGTCATTGTGTCTGTAGGGAAGAACATGTGGCTCGTATATGTTGTCGTTAAATATGTTTCGGCCAAGTGGTAATCGGTAGCAAGTTTCGATTTAGTTATATTTTCTTTCAAAATAAAATTAGCAATAGCGATAAGTTTTCTTAAGAAAATTTTTGTGGGCAGTAAATAAATTTATAGAAAATTTTTGTAGACGATAAATTTTGTACCGATAATTTTGTATAAGCGATAAATTTTCTATAAAAACTTTAGTTAGCGATAAATAAAGTTTTTGCACACTATCGTTATGGATAAGCGATAAGTTTTGTAAATAATAAATTTTCTATAATTTTTTTTATATATTTTTTATATATTTTTTTTATAAAATTTTTTTAACGATAAGTTTCTTTAATGCAAAATTTTGGAATGCAATAATATTTCTAAGAAATAATTTTTTTTCCTATGAAAAATAATAAAAAAAAAACAATAAATTTTCTATAAAAAATTTTTAGCAATAAAACTTTTAATGAAAAATTTGGAAAACGATGAATTTTCTAGCGGTAAATTTTCTAACAACAAATTTTTCTACACGACAAATTTTCTCTATTAAATAAATATTTTTTATTGATAGATTTTCTAATGAAAAATTTTGCTCAATCAAAATTTTTGTAAGCGTTAAATATTTAAAAATATTTTAGCAAAATTTTCGCCAGCGTGAAATTTTGTGTAGAAAATAAACATTTCAATGCAAAGCATTTCTTAACAGTAATTTTTTTGGAAAATCTTTGAAAGCAATAAAAAAAATTTCTATTTCTTATTTTATTAAACATTTCTTATTTTATTAACTTTTGACATGTATTTTTAACAGCTCTAAATGTTGTTTCAATTTTTTTTGTAGGATTCATTAATTTCGGTTTTTATACGCCCCTTTTAAAATCAATTTTTTTATAGCATTTTTTCGATTTTGAAATTTTTAGATGCTAAAAAATGTTCGTAGCAGAAGAAATATTTTTTTAACTAAGAAAAATGTTTGTAGAAATCTGTTTGTTGATTAGGAATTTTAATTGTTGCATATATTTTTTCCCCCAGTTACGGTTACCCGCTGTCGCCTAGAATTTTTCCATCTACATGATTATGTGAGTGATCCCCAGATGTTCAATTTACAATAGAGTTGCTTGTAAAACCTCAATTTGTTTATCGTACAAACAACTTATCGTTGTATTATTTCATATTTCGTGCCTGTGTTGGCAGCCAGTGCCTTTTCATGTGTCGCACACATTTTTACGGTTGCTCGCATTAGCAGAATGAAGATATATCGATGTATTATCCCCCCCCTCCTTTGTGTTATTTGTGCGCTTAAGTAATAACCGGCAGCACAGAAATCTTCATCAATTCCATCACTCCGATTTCCATCTTGACGGGTCTGGTAGCAACAGTAAATGCATGTAAATATGTTAAGCAATTTACAATAATATTTTACCTATAGCTCCTCCCTACCCGCCCCCCATACCTGCTTACCATAAACTGGCCGCTAACCAAACAAGGCTTTGTCTTCTTCAGTTTAGGTGTGTTGTTGTGAAAGCGATTCTAAATTCAACATGCCTGATGCTTGTTGTTTTCGTCTGATGAAACTCTCTCTCTCTCGTTTAAAAGGATTTGCTTTAAACTCTAAATGTAACTGGAAGCGTTTTTTGTTGATTTTTCCTAAGAGTTCCATTTGGTTTTTTTCGAAGAAATTTTTGTTTATTTTTTAGCAATTGGTTTCTTGTTGGGAGTATATTTGTTTTTGCTTGCCAACTTTCATCATTTAACGATTCTTTGTTGGTAGGAAAAAAAAGTAGTAAATAAACAAAAATCCAGTTGTTTTGTTTTTGCTGTGAAAATTGCAAATGATAATTTATGGAGATGGCTAAAAGGAGTTGCTGCCAAAAATCGTTAGTTTAAAAGCGATTATTGTTGCAATAAGGAGGTAAAGCTATAAGATATTGATGTGTCACCAAAATAGATATTGAGAATGAAACTGGTGGAAAAGATAAATGTTTTTTCATTAACCGTTCTGTTTTCAATTAAAGCAAATATTAAGTTATTAGTTTTGCCCCCTAAATAACCGGTTACTTGGAAAAAATCACAGTTACACAATAAAAAAAATTATTATTTTAATAACAATATAAAAACAATACAATTTACTGATAGTTTAACCTTAATTATAGCCTTTAATAATTTCTGTTTAATGCTGTTTAGTTTTTTTAAACTAATCGATTATTTTCTTCATTCCATTTGTTTTCTTTTAATAAATTTTGTTTGCAGCAAATTAAAATTGTCTTAAAAAATAAGTTTTGAACATTGAGGAAATTTATTTTATTAATTCTCTTTTTTCAAAAATTTTAAGTAGTCGATTAAGTCTTAGGTAACCATTTACGTACACAACCAGTTACTTGAGTAACTGTTTAAGAAACCGTGAACAGAAATTATTTATAAATTATTTTAGCCTTAAGCAAAATATATTTTTTTATTGTAAATAAATAAATAAAAGTAAAAATATTCGTAAACTAATTTGAGCCTGATTAAAATTATACTAAATAATCGATTAACTTTTAGTGGCCTGTTATAAATTTCTTAAGGAAAATTATGATTTTTGATTTTAAACGCAAGTCAATTTTTGCCTTTTGTTTTTAAATAACCGAATTGTTGTAAAGAAATTTAACTACACTAGTTAATTCAAAGTAACCGATTGTCTTTGTTTGGTACTTATAAGTGTCCATGAGCTTTCCTGCAACTTTAAACGAAATTTACGTATATTAACTATTGATTATGGTTTTATATACATATGTATGTTCCTTTGGCATTTTCCTATGTTCTGATTTTAAAGTAACCGGTTACTTTTCTTTGATCTGAATTTAAGTAACCACAACAACAATATTATAAAAAATGTTGATAAACAAATAATTATTATAGACCAACATATTTGTTTAAGCAAAATAGTTGTAAAGTAACCGATTTTTATTTATTTTGGTTTTTGTACAATAATCTAAAACTTCCTACATTTTATCAAAGTAGTAAATTAATCATATTTTTATTAGAAAATTAAATATGAGTATGTAATTGTTTTAATTTAAACAAATAATTATTTTAATTTAAGCAAGTAACCGATTACTTCTTAATTCTACACATTTTCCAAATAATTTATATCCATTTATATCAACTTTTGTTGAATTCTTCAATTAATGAATATTAACGTTTTTTGCAAAATTTCAACTTTAAGTAACCGGTTACTTATTAGCATTAAAATAATTCAATATTAATTATTTGTAAAATGTGCAGTTTTAAGTAATTTAATGCTTGTTTGTATTAAAATAATTCATAATTGAATACAGAATACTAATTATTAGCAGGTTTTTAGTTTTAAGTAACCGATTATTTATTCACATTAAACTAATTCAATAATTGAATGTTCAGTAATTGTAAAATGTGCAGTTTCAAGTAACTGGTTACTTTTTTACATTGAAATAATTCAATAAATATATATATATTAAGTAACCGGTTACCAGTTAACATCAAACTAATTACATAAACACATTGAATTTTGTAGTAAAAATTTGATTGTTATATTAGATTACTTCGATGTACGTATTGTATGTATATTATTTATTAGAAAACCAAATCATTTGTCAGTCTCTAAAAGTATCTAAATGATCGATTACTTCCTTTATGTTTCTATTTTCCCAATACAAATATTCCAAATATGTATTTTGAAATGGTAATTCTGCATTTGACAAACATAATATAAAAAACGAGTACTTATGAGTATTTATCATTGTCCATTGTGGGGGATCGAGAGTAACCGGTTACTTTTTAAAATTTTATTGTTTTCTATCAGTTTTCAAATACGTTTCTTATGTAACAACACATGAAATCTTAATTATTTATTCTACAATATTATTTACAAAATAGCTCTTAAATTGTATAACTTTTTTGTTTTTTATTTTTGTATATAAATATTATAATTAGCCGTTCAGATGCTACGAAAATATTGAAAATTTCAGTCCAGGCTGCAGCCATAAAACACAGCACTGATCCCCCCGAAAAGGCTGGCAAACAGAAACAGCCGATATTAAGTTGTTGGTTTAAGAATATGCCAAGTGTATTAAAAAATGTACGCACAATTTATTTACGACTCCTTCGTTTATGGTGCACGAGTATGTTAACGATTACTTGCCTTGTTGGGTACTCTCGCACTTAATAGGCAGCGAGTACTTTGAAATGTTTTATTAAGTAAAAATATATTTTTCTTGTGTCTGCGTGTGTGTGTTTGTTTTTTTTTTTTATAACAATTTCCTTAAGTTGCAACTGGAGTCTGGGGTATTTACTGATTTAATTCACAATGTTTATATTGACTGGAAAATAAATACAAATAAATGTTTGTGAAACGAGAAAAAAACAAAAAAAAAATGAAATACTCCCAACAACTAAAATAAACAGTAACTACAGCGAATGGGATGGCTGGCTGGCTGTTTGTTGTAGGTGTTGTTGTTGAGTTGCTTTTACTTCTCTGGCTTGCAAGAGCTTCGCAGCAATAACAACGAATGCACTCATTTACAAATAAAAACAGAGCTGTTTAATGATGCTCTATTATTGATGACGCTCTTGATGATCATTATCGGTATGTTTGTTGTTGTTTCGTTTTTTTTATGGAAATTTGTTTATTATTATATTTTGCTGTATTTATTTTTTTTTTTTCTTTGCTTTTATGAGAGTAGGATGCATTTTATTGTCGTTGCAGTGAAATTCTTATTATCTGGGCAGCGAAGAGTTAATTTGTGAAATCACGTTGTTTTTATTTGTTGTTAAGAAACAGCATTACCAGCAACAACAATATACTAAATGTATTCGTATCTTTGAAATTCTGAGAATTTTTCAGTTTAATGTTTTATTTTCAATTATTAATGCCACGTTACATTTAATTTACAATGACTTCCTAGTCAGCGCTGAGAGTTGGCTAGAAAATTGGAATGGGAAATGAGCCAACGTGATTAATACTCGTACACTGGGAATGTAATCAACTTAAAATATCATCAAGATTTCCCAAGCAGTAATTGTGTAATTGTAGTATAAGAAAATGTTATACCGGTAAAAAAAAAACAGAAAAACAAATTTAAACATTTTGAAACATAGAAATAGGGGAAAAAATTGGCTCCTTTTCCATATAGTTAAAAAAAAAAACGAGGTAGTTCTGAAGTACCAAAAAAAAAAAAAACATTGATAAAATAGTATAAACCTCACTGAAACCACCATAATTCGCGTATTATTTTTCATTTGAGGGCATTATTAGAAAAATTACAAGAGAAATATTTAAGGACTTCTGAAAATAGTTGATGATAGCAATTCTTTTTCATGACACTTTCTTGATGGTGTAAAATGCAGGTGCTGTAAAGATTTTATGCGAACATACATACGTATACCTTAACACATAAATGTTTATATTGTAAAATTTGTAAAACAGCATTTTTATAATTTGGCGCGAAAACCAAACTTTTGTAATTTCAGAAGTTTTCAAATAACGATAAAAGTTTTAAAAGAAGTCGTTTACTTCTTCCAGTAAGTAGAAATAAGTAACCGTCGTTAGTCACATACATATACAGCTAAAGCACAAAAAAAACCTGTAAAACTTTGTTTATAATGACTGTTTATGAGAAATAAGGCGATTATGACTGGAACCACCATCATTCTCGTATTTTGTTTTGTTTGAAAAAAGGACACTCACTGTCATTACACCTTAACAAAGCCAATCGGCAGGAAATTTGGCGGCCTCTTAAAGCGCTGTACAGAGTGATTTTTTCATGTCACGTTATTGATGGTGAAGTGTACGCTGTTTTAAATTCTTGTGTAAATAACTTCTTCGGCAAATTTTAATTATATTAACAAATTAAATGCCTATAAATAACTACCAGCCCACAAATATTACAGTTCGCTAAAATTTTTGCACACTTTTTAAAATATAGCGGAATATAGACACTTTTGGGTGGTCACATTATAGTTGCACATTGTAACAATTGCAACAATAATCGCAACACTGCAGTCACACTACTCTACTCTGTTGGACAAATCATAAGAATTGGCGAATTGGAGTTCTACTTCCGGAGCGGATTGTGCACACAGGAACAGAAAAATGTGGGGCCTTCTTTATTTTCAAGGCCATGTTTGAAAAATTTCAAATATTTTATAATTTCTGTTTTGTGGGCTCACAACCAGGGATGGCAAAATCGATAAAACTGCAATGTTTCAGTAATAGCTGCTTGTTGTCTTTCTCTCAACAAAGCAAAGTAAACATTTTAATGTATTTTTGCCACAAATGAGCTGAAAAAAGTAAACGTTTAGACGCCAGTTATTGTTAGTTCAAAATTCGTTTTAACAGCCCTGTGATCGATGTACAAGTGGCCGGTGTGAATCGGTGCATATTTTGCAAATTTGATGAATCAACATCGGGCAAAAGATTCTTCATTTTGAGTAACCACAATTTGGCACAGAGTTTCGCACCATTACAAATTGTCAGCGTTCACAATATTCTTGAAATCAAAACAAATCGTTACATTGCGCCGTGAAACCTACGCTTTTCAACATTAATTAATTGTTTGCAAACTATTGTAAAAAATCCTACAGCTCTTTCTTCTTCAAAGAAAATCAACTCAACAAATAAAATTAAAAATTCCATTTAGTTTTGCTCAATATATGGCGCAAATATATTTAAATATTCTATCAATTTTTATGCAATAATCGAAATCTCTAAACTTTTCTATCGTACGTTTGCTTTGCCTTCCAACGAAAACTCCATTCCACTTGAAGTCGATTAACGTTGTTTGATTTGTTTTCGTTAATCTCTTGAAGTTTATCAAAAATTTTTATCGAATTTTCTTTTACATGGTTTTATTTGTTTAACTGGATCTTCTATTCGTTTAGTGGTTTGCTGTGTTCACTTCAGCAAAGTGATTCACTTTGATTGATATTGTCTTGCCTGCTGTTAGTTTTTGAAACTTTTTTTCTCGCTTGCCTTGAAATCTTCGAGTCGGAACGGTTTGAATTTTAATTTAGTTTTTAAAGGATACAAATAATTGTACGCGGAAAGGGCATTGCACCGTTTAGAAAAACGATTTCTTTAAACAAGTTTTAAAATCAGCTTAATTTTCACAGTTTAGTTTCGGTTGCCTAATCCAAGGCGCCGAATAAATGCTTGAATGCTTTTAAACTATAAAGTTATTTTTATTTAAGATCTGGTGAGTTTGAGAACAACAATTTAAAAGTTTTCTTTTAGTTTCTCATTTATCTGTCATTTTAATGACATTTTCAACGCCACCTGCCCTCAACGCTTTTGGAAAATGTACGCGTGTTAAGGAAAGGACACTCTGAACCATCATCAGAGCCACTTCATTATTTGCATTACTGTCATTTACCTTCTTTGTAATTCCTTTTTATAATTGTTCTCTTATTTTTTCAAAAGTTGTAGATTTCATGTGTGTGTGTGTGTGTGTGTGTGTGTGTGTGTGTGTGTGTGTGTGTGTGTGTGTGTGTGTGTGCGTGTTTGTCCTTTGCATAAATAATGCATTATCCCTTTTCGTTGAGTTTCAAGTTTTTATTTATACATATATCTTTTTTCTCTTGTTTTTCTTTTGAAAGCAAAACATAAAATGAAAGTTTTTCTTATTACTGGCGCAAGGAGGTTCTTTTAAGACTGTTTGTTTCTGCAGGGAGTTTCGTTTGACTGCAATAATGACTCCTGAGAATGCTGTTAATATGAAATGAATAAAAAAAAAAGCCGGCAAAAGTTCTTTTGCAACATAAAAGTACTTGTAGCACAAAGCAGTTTACAGTAGAGGCAGGCCCAAAAGGATTTGAATATAATTCTAGAAACATATGGTTTTATTTTAGAGCAAAAAATTTGTCCGAAGAACAATTATCGCGTCTCCGTGTAAGTTTTCTTTTTTTTTCTTTAAAACCTGAACGCACGACCACTTTGTTTCATCAATTTATATCTTCATGTAGTATATTAGTGGGGTGAAGTCGGTACCCCGTTTCATTCTCTTCCCCGCAAACGCCTGAGACTCAAAACTTGACGACTCGAACAGGATGGGTGTCAGCTGGCAATCAGCTAAAAAATGCTGTATAGGATAGTAACACAGCAGTTTCTTCCTTATTCCAAGAGTTGTCGTCCTAGTCATTATAACTAGACGTAAATAAATTAACCCTGAAATACTCGTTGCCTACAAAAATTTCATGTTATTCGACAATATTTCGCTCTTTCTCTTCCTATTTCTCTCTTGTGAAGTCTCAAATATTTTAAGAGTCCTTTAAAATTAGAACATTTTTTCCAATGAGTCTTTTTTACCCGATAAATACATACACTTTTTTTCTAAATTTTCTTAGCTCATCTGTATTATTTTCACATTATTTAGTGTTTGCCCGGTTCTCAGAAGTTAAAAAAAAAATTATCTAAAATCTATGTTCTGTAACTTTTCAGCTTAAGCTGCAGTAACTTCTTTGTGCTTTTCTTTATAAATATATCTTTTTTTTGCATTTACTGCAGTAACCGCATTCACCTTTAGCCCCCGCCTACTCCCCGCCATCCACACCTTAATCCACTTTGAACTAATTGCAGTAAAATATCCTTTGGCAAAACAGTTTTTTCTCCGTGATGATGCGTTTCATTTCCCTCGTCTGCATTGCCATTGAGTATCCTTAAAATATGTACACAAAGTCCTGTGGAAATAAGTAAACGAAAACACAAATATACCAGTCCACACACACACACACACACACACACACACACACACGCGCGCGCGCGCGCACATTTGTACGCATTTTCCTCTAGAGCAATAATAACAAAAACAAGAACAAAAAAATCTCAAAGTCCTTAACGACACCTCTACATAGAACTTCAATAACATTCAAAATTCATTTTGGTGGGGGTGTTCTTTTTGTTGTGAAAGATTGTCGGGCTGTCTGTGTGTTGCCACTCGTACGTTTTGCCTGCAATCAAAGACCAACAGCAATAACAACAACAACACCAACAAGTCCTTTACTAATGCTGATGAGTTGCGGCATAGAAAACATTTTTAATGCATGTCACGTTCTTTAACCAAAACAACGAGCCAAGCATCACCTCATACATGAAAATGCTGGAGAGAGCAAAACAACAAAAAATACCAAATTTAAACACATCAGCCAGCAAAACCGGCTGATTGAATGTTTAAATGTTGCGCCAGCAGACAAAAAAAAGGACATACTAACCTGCCGGCACCACGGCTGCCTGGAAAACCCGGCTTCTTTTACGAAAAACATTTTCCTTTTGTTCCCTTAATCTCCGCCCTCCATTTCATGACGGTTGTTTGGGCTACGTCGGCGGCGGTGTTATTGTCAAAACATGTGAAATGTCAACGTTTGTGACTGAAACGTTTGTTTAGTTTGTGCTTGTTTTTGTTGTCTTATAACTCGAGCATTAAACATGTCGTAGTGGTTAAATGCAAAAAGGACTGCAAGTAGAGTAACAACAGCAGCCAAACAGCTTTTTTTTCGCCCTCCCATTTTGTATTCAGCATCATAGAGATTTCGTGTTATCTAGACATTTATTGAAAGTTGAGTGTGTGTGTGTGTATGTGTGTGTTTGGTTGAGTTCAAATGTGTATGTGCCCAGGATTACTGTGCGTACGTGTAGGTTCACGTGTGTAGGCGAGTGTTTTATTCGTCACAGTCAAAAGTTGTTGACACGCCAACGAACATCCAGCGCTGTACTGCACTGCGAGAATAATGTTGGCGAATTCCTTGCCCCAGAAATTCAATACACTTTATACTAAATATCAACAAATGACAACAGAAAAAACCACGAACCGAACCTCCACCAAGAGGTTGAAAAATAGAACAACAGTTAGAGATTTGTTATCCTGTTAAATAATAAATTAACATCTTTAGCATTTTTCAATATGAATTCTGGAAAAAATTAAACTTATTTTCAGGGCATGACTTTCCTGAGGACACAAGTTTTGCTCTATAAGCGATTTTTTTTAATCATATGGGTTTATTTGCTTAAAAAATCAATGAAATATTTTTTACACAAAGTTTTCTTTATTCGTTTAATTTTTTAAGGAAATTTAAATGGTTTTATTTCAATGAATTTCTTTGTAAAATAAATAATTATTAATTTTCTTTACAAAATTTTTCGCTTCCCATCGCTTTCAAACTTTTTATCGTGTCGTTTCACGCTTTAATATTAAATTTTTAGCCCTTATTGTGTTTCAGAATAATGTTTTGATTTTGATCGTTTAATGCGTTTAATTTTATTTACTTAGATATTATTATTGCAATTTAAATTATAATAAATCTTTAACAATAAATCAATAGCGACAAACGCTGTGGGCTGGTGTCGATTTTAATCGATTGATTTTTTGATATTTTTCTTATCAAATTTGTGGATTTCTATCGATTAATAATGCTCATCAAGTTTATCAATTTTAATCGATTAATTTTTTTTTTTTTTTAGTTTTTGTTTCTATTTATATATGTATGTTTTTTTAGCCGTTTAGTTTTAAAAGAAAATTTTCATACTTTGGACATTTTGCCGACTTTAGTCGGTTGTTTTTTTGCAGAAAATTTTTAGATTTTAATCGATTATAGAATCAATAGAAAATTTATCCACTTTAATCGATTAATTTTTAGTAGAAAATTTTCCAATTTTTTGCGATTTTTGATGTTAAACTTTTTTTGCAAACTTTTTAATTTTCGGCGATTATCCTTTTTTGAGGAAATTTTTCAAATTTGGCGATAAATTTTATTAGAAAATTTTTTCCATTTTAATAATTCAATTTTCCTCAGAAAATTTTTCTATAACTAATTTTTTTTTTTATTTTAATTAATTTATTTTCTTCCGAAAATTTGTCTATTTTTATCTACTATTTTTTTTAGAAAATTTACCGATTTTAATCCTTTCATATTCTGTTATCTGTTGACTAATTTCCATTAGAAATCCTTATGTTAGAAATCCTTTCGTTTTTCCTTGCTTTTATCGATCGCTTTTTAGAAGATTTACACAATTTAATCCTTTCAGTTTCTTTTTAAAATTTTGTTTTGTGGAAAAATTTTCAAGTTTTATTTCATTTTTCAATTTATAGAAGGACTTTTTCTGCCGATTTTTAGCGTTTATTGTCCGTTATAAAATGTGTCTATTTATTCGCTTAATATGTTCTATAAATTTTTTCGGTGTTTTTGCATGATTTTCTTTACAAATTTATCGATTTCTGCCAGTCAATTTTCGTTAAATTTCTGCGATTTTAATTGTTTAACTTTCCTTAAGATTTTTTCGATTTTTGGCGAGTAATTTTTTTACAAAAATTTTCAATTTTTGCAGCCTACAGAAAACTTTTCAACTCTTTTCTAATAATTTTTCTCAAAAATATTTCAGATTTTTACGCCTTAATTTTTTTTCAAAATCCATCGTCCTTTTTACATTTTGCCGCTTAAGTTCCTTTGGTACAATTTTCACTAAATTTGATTCGGACAATTACTTTGATGCCATTATTTTTTCAGTGTTCCTGAATTGTGCTGGCACTAGACCAGTAGCAAAGCCAATGTTTACCGAACTCTATTTACTTACGCACACACACGTACATGCACGTGCATGCATGAATCAATTCCTAAAAGTTAGTATGTGTTTACGCACACTTAACAACAAAGTGACAACATAACAAATAAATTGACGACACAAAATTGATTTACAGGGTGAAAGGAAAAATCCAAAAAAACAGACTTTTACAAAAAATTTATTGTATTTTTCAAGCTGTTCTTCAGTCAGATTTCTGTGTCATTGACGCAAACACAGGATGAGTAATTTATAATCTCTATTAATTTTGAATTATTTGCTACAGCCTGTGATATTTTTTAAAAACATTGATTCGCGTGAGTGAACGATTTGCATTTTTGTCTGTAAACAATGGGAACTCAGTTGCCGGCAAATGATTCTTTGGCCGGTGACACCCTGTCACACGGGAAAAAAAACAACTTTAAAACAATATTTGTTTGCCCTCCCCTGTTTGTTTAGCAATTGTGCAAATCCTTTTCACCAACAACTCTTTTTTGCTCTGAAAATCGTACAACAACAACAACAGAAAGAAGAAGAAAAAGGTATAAAATTAAAATTCTCCAACGGGCGACAACAAACATCAACCTGTTTTGAGCTGCGAATCAGTGAAAATATTGTATAATTTTTTACTCATTTCCAACAAACGACCACATGACGCAAATTGTTTCAACATTTATTGTACGTTTTCATTATTGTTATTGTGTTGTTGTTGCTGTTGTTGTAGTTGTTTGCAACCTTTTCCAGTTTGTGCTGCTGCAACATTGTAAAATGCCGCCAATGTGTACGTGCTTTGAAAACAATTTCAAAGCTCAAAAGGTGAACAAAACAAACGTTAATGTTTATTTTGAATATAAGCTGAAGGTTTTGTTATGGGGTGGGATGGGAGTGGGGGTAGAGGGAGAGGGAGAGGCGATGCATAAAGAGAACAGTTTCAAGTCTTGTGGTTGGGGACATTGGCGGACGTTTTTCAGGGGTTGTTATTTCAATTCACGCATTTTTCCCGCTTTCAAATCTAATGTCCTTAAGTAGCAGAAATAGTTTTCAATTTATATGATAAATATGTCGAAAAAAAAGAAGAGCACTTAAGCGCAAATTCTTAGCTTTGCTTACCTTTGAACTGAATATCATAATTTGCAAATGACAGCCGGTTTGTTTTTCTGTGTTTTTATTACACCTGTGGGAAAAATTTGTCTCGGAAATATTTGCCAGAATTATACCACAAGGATTAGTGAAAATTCTTTTTTATTTTTTTATTATTTTTTTTTTTTTGTTTTTTTTTTATAGCAAATGATTGTTTTGTTGATAACAAAAAAGAAAATATTTTTCTTCCATTTCCTTTAACATTTGGATGCTGTTCTTTTGTCTATATATCAAAAGACCTTTGACATTTTAGAGAGAATTAACCACCTAGAAATCAATTGGAGAAGAGCAATTGTTATAAATCAAACACTTGAACAAACGATTCAAAAACTTTACAAATTCAAATTTACATACAATATAAACAAAAATAAACTAAATATTTTTAAAGAAACTCAAATGGAATGGTACGCAAATGTGGTAACATTTAGAAGAAGAACTTGGGCTGCTCCTGCTCCTGCTGCTGCCATTTAAGCACATCAGTGAAAGAAATACTTGCATATATGTATGTAAACCGAATGCATTCAGAGCAGCCACGTTAAACAGTTTGTGTTCGTTGTTGTTGCAGGTGATTTGGTAGCTTTAGAAATTCAAAACAAAACACAGCGTTTTGTGGGTCTATACAGACTTTTAGAGTTTTAAATGCTCCTTAAACCATTTACTGCTTAAAATGCAGATTAAGAAATGTATTAAAAATGAGCCGGAATTTTATATTTTAGCAATTGAACACAGCAGTAAACCGTAATTGAATTTGATGAATGAATGAATGCCTAAGATCGCAGCAGGTAGTTGCCACAATAGCAATAATTTCTCTTTATTCCATAAAAACTGTATTGAAATATTTACGACTGGCAAGTGCTAAGACATGTGTGTAATTGCAAACATTGTGCTCATAATTAATGCTAATACTTTATTCTTAAAAATAAAGGATATGTGGTGGCTCAGCACATACCTGCTCCAATCCTTATGAAATTTGCCAAGTGTATTAATGGTATAGTTTAAAAAATTGTTAGGAATTTTCTCTGCAATCGTTTTAATTTCTATTAACTGAAATCACGTTTTGAAGAGATTTTCTGTTTTTTTTTTCTACAATATCTTAAACATTATTTTAAAAATTATAATTAATATTTTCATACCAGCCACCAGCTTGCAATTCCCTTTGCTAGTCTTTACGCTAAAAATTACATATTTAATATTAAGGATATACGGCAGGGCGGAACATTCCTGTACCAACTGTAATTACTTTTACAGTAAAGCGGATTAAGCCAGTGACTGCACAATTTTCTTGAACTTCTCATCATTTTTTGCGCCAAATTTTTTAGTTGAAAATAAAGGATATAAGAGAAATAAGCCAAATCCTTAAACCTTTCAAAACTAAATTTCTTCTTAATACGAAATGCATTATTTCATTAATACTTGTGAAATTAAATTGCAGTTAAATTATTATTAAGGCTTCAATTTTATGTTTTAAGAATAAAGGATATATAACGAGGACTGATATCCGTTGAACTTTTTAGTACATCTTTCGGTTATTATTTTACAAATTTTTGGTTGCTTTCTAATAGATTTTTTTAAGGCTGAAATAAGTCTATCATTTCGAAAACAATTATTGTTTTTAGTTTTGTCTATGTAGTTTTTGCGCTAAAAACAAAGTTGTGAAAACAAAGGACGAACAGATCCTTTCACCAAGTGCAATTATTTTCATAAAAAGGATAGAAATAAGTAAATACTAAATCATATCCTCAAAATTCCGGCAATTTTGTTGGTGAAACTTTCTGAAGGACATGCAGGAATCAGGCAAATCCTTGAACAGAGCAAAATACAATTTATCCTGAATGTAAAATGCATTATTTCGTAAAAAGTAATTACATTTATTTGCACTTCGTCCACTATTAAGGTTTAAATTTGATGTTTTAGAAATAAAGGATATATGGGAAGAAGGAAAAGCCCTGCTCCGTTCGCAATACAATTTATGCCGAATCTTAAGAGCGATATATCACAAATTGTAATCAATTTTATTTGCTAGAAACCAGTATCCTTGTCCCAAATAAACTCGGCTTTCGAAATTTTACTTGCTATTGGAACACAAACCAAAAATTTATCACATTCTGTTTGCCTACATGAGAGTTAAACAAGTCCTTGTTCAGTTTTTCTTTAAATTTCTTTAATTTGCTGACTCATTTAACTTGCGAAGCATAATTTTTGTCACAAATTGAAATAAATTTAAAATTTAATCAACAAATGTATTTTGGGTTCAACTTATTTATTCAGTCTTGTTGGAGTTGATCCAAACAAGAACTGAAGTAAATTCCAACTTAAGTGTAATTGGAGCAAAAAAACCCACAGAAAAACTGCAGCATGTTACTTGCACACAGAAATGTACCATAAAAAGGATTGAAAAATTATTATGGCAAAACATTTTCTTTTTCTTTACACCAACAAAAAACAAACTTTCCTTAAACGACAATAAGTAAAAGCTGAATAAAACAGACGAATTTACATACAGATGGTAATTTGAACTGAAAGTTTAAATAAAACTTGCACACAAAATCATTAAATAAAAGCAGTACTTTAGTCGTTTTTAAAGCTAAAAAGAAAAATTAACAAAAAAAAAGGAAAGGAAAGAGAAAAAAGGATTCTTGTCATAATACAACAAATTTTATTAAAGTTTCATGTTTGAGGATTTGAATTTTATATTTTTCAGGCGCACAAAAATGTTGCTAATTAACCTGTTTCCTTTAACTTCTTTTAATTTTAGATTCTTCTGCTTAAAAAAATATAGAACTTTTTTCACAACAACAAAAGCAATCAACGGTGCAGTAGCAAATAAAAACAAAAAAGGAGTTTTATTTCTCATTTTCAAAACGGGTAAGTTTTTATTTCTTTTTTAAAGTATTTTTCTTTTATTTGATGCAAACGAAACGGTATTTTCACAAAAAGAGTCTTTGAGAAAAAAAAAACACTAAAAAGCCTTTGACGTAAATTGTACAGGAACACTGAGTGTGGGGCTCTAAGTAGACAAGTGTGTACACACTTCAATAATTTTAACACGGTTAAAAAGTTTAGGAAATTATATATAATAAATTATAAATAAAAAGCGAAAATGTCTAAAACTCCTTAAAACATTTTGAGGTAAAAAAGTAGTCACGCAAAAATTTGTCATTGGAAAAATTATCGCCCCAAAAATGTATCATTTATAGCGTGTCATCATCATTTATGATTCTTGTCACGCCATCAATAATTTGTGTCATGTGTTTTATAATTCTTTGTCATGTCAGGTTAATTATAATTTTCTTTATCTCAAAAATTATTCATCTCATGTCATCAATAATTTGTCATGTCTTGTCACTAACAATTTTTGTCATGTCATTTAAAATTTTTGTCATCGTCATTAGAAATTTTGTTCGCGCCATTAAAAATTTTTGTGATTTTATCAATAGTTTTTGTCATCTCTTGTCACTAACACTGTTTTGTCCTGTCATCAATAATAGTTGTCATTGATAAATTGATAGGTTGTAAATACAACGAAAACTATAGCCGCATAAAAAATGCTCATCATGGAGAAATTTATCTCCATGTTTATCGCCATTATAACTTTTCGTCACTATAAGTCGTTGCAAATTTTACTGTCAGTGGACAATTTTTATCTTCTTAAAAATTTTATTCATGGATAATTTGTTCGTCATTAAAAATGTTCTTCATTGAACTCGTTATAAGACAAGTTTTTGCCGTTCGAAAAATGATCGCCATTTTAAGTTGTTGTCGCTGGAAAATATATCGATCGGCCTTATAATTTGTGGCATTAAAAAATAAATCGTCTTGTGAATAGTTTATCGTTATAATAAATTTTCGTTATTGAAATTTTGTTCGTCTTTCAAAAGATTTACGGCTAAAGCAAAACTTTATCGTAACTTAAAGTCATTGGAAAGTTCTTGTCATTGGAAAATGTATTCTCATCAGAGAAGTTATTTGCATTGAAACGTTTTTGCCATAACGAAAATTATTCGTGCTTGAAGACTTGTCGTCATGGGAAAATTTATTGTTATTGTCAGTTTTTATGGACAGAATTTGATATTAAAATTTGGCTATAGAAAATTTATTGCGCTTAAAAATTTTATCGTATTTCAAACTTTTTCCAGCTAGAAATTAGTCAATATCGAAAATATTGTATTATAGAAAATATATTGTTGAACTAGTTTTTCCTAGAGTAAGAGCCTGTCCCACGAAGTCGAACGTTAACGTTCACAAACATTTTGATCAACCAAACACCGTATTAAGAGCAAACGAACTGAAGGTGGGGAAAAGAAACGGATAAATAGTAACCCAAATCCCCTATTTGACGTTTGAAGCCTTAACGAACGTTAGCGTTTGATTTCGTGGGACAGGTGATTAGTCTTGAAATCCATGTCTTTTTCTTACAGTTTTCATGGCCTGCTTCATACTCAGACGCACTCTTATTTCCGTTTCTTTGCCTAAAAATGTTTTAATATTCAAATTTCTGTTTGGGTCTGCGGGATTAAAAAGTATTTGTTGGATGGGGCGCCCATTTACCAGTATTTTGTAAATTTTATCTTAAAAGTAAAAGAAGAAACCCAATGGAATTTATTCTCCTAAAGCTTAATAGCCTTATAAAGGTGTTTTTCCTGGTTGTTGTTGTTGTTTGTGCTGTTTCATTTTCATTTCCGCTTAATAAACAAACATAATTAAACTTGCAAAATAACAAAAATAGGATTAAGGAGCCGTCTGCCATTCGCACTTTTCACAACAGCAAAATCTTGCCAAGTAGAATGGAGTTTAATTTGTTTTAAGGACCCCATTCGTGTTTTCAGTTTAATTGTAGCAAATTCAGCTTTAGTTTATCTTTATATGAAATTAATTTTTGTTGTATTAATTTCGTTTATAGCGCCAACATCAACAACACAATATTTAACTTGTTTCCTGCGATGAATTAAAACTGCAGAGGGCAGAACGCGGAGCAGCGTGTTACAAATAAGACAAGCAACTTTACTTAAAGTAGGCATTATGAAAAATGTTTCTATTTTCTAAGATTTCCCTACCTTTTGCCCTCATCGTTGCGCTGTGTGGCAACGTAGTCCTTTCACACTTTTGTTTATTATTTTTTTTTCTCTTGTTTTCTGTTTTCTGCGAATAGCGAAAAAGGTTTTTGAACTGTGACTTTTGCTTAAAACAAAAATTCCCCTCAGAGAGATTTGCCAGCACTAAGAATATTAAGCAATTGTTTTTGTTGCTGTTTGCTAAAGGATTTTGCAGCTCTAGGAAACACCAAAAGGATATCAAAGGCTCGATGTAGTTTTTTGTTGTCGCTTGCTTTCCTTTATGCATTATAATTAATGATCCGTTTTATATGCTAAAAATGATTCTTGCTCTATTTGTATGGCAAGGCAAGGATATGGCGGCGGCATCCTTGCACGCAAGGACAACAAATTCAAGAAGATTATGGAAAAATAATTATAATGCTTTTTGGCATCTTAACATTAGTTCAAGTGTAGCGAGTGCGAGCGTGTAATTAAGCTGTAGAGATGCTGGAAATAAATTGCAATTTATTAGCAACAAACAGCCAATAGTATTTAATACTAATTAAACCGTATGTACATAGAATGTATGTTGGCAAGCAATTACCAGCTATAGCGAAACGTATGTGTGTTTAATTTAGAGGGACATGTAATGAGAAAAAGAAAATTAAGCTTTTTTCCCAAACTTTTAGTGCTTAATAGTGAATGCTGAAAGTTAGTTTTTGCCTGAAAGCAATTCTTATGTTATTTAATTATCAGCCATTGCGTGGTAAACAAGACCAAAGGACAAATTCAAAGTCTCTAACATTTAGGAAAAAGAAATAACTATCGACTCATTCAAGCCCATTGTTATTAATAAAAACTCGGATATGAATCATAATTTAATTTTTTGTTACAAATTATTTCATTTTTGTGCGAAAAAAAATTAATTAAATTAAAAAAAAATGTTAAATTGGTAAAAAAACAAAAATATTGTTTTGTGACAATTTTTTAATAACAATTTTGTTTTGCTTAAACCATCAAATTTGTTAAATTTTGTTTTAATTTTCTATTTATTTTTTTTTTTTTTTGCCAACATCTGAAAATTCTAGCTGAAAAAGTTGTCGCAAAATAATAAAATTTGTCATTAAAACATTTTTTGGCTAAAATTTCAAAATTTCTTTTCGCAAAATTTTTGCCCATTTTTATGTCATTAATAATTTTTTTCGCCAAAATTTCAAAATACGAAAATTACCTGCAAAAAACTATTTCCTAAAATAGTAAAATTTTCAAAACTCTAAAAAGTTTCTGAAAAAACTTTTTCCTAAAATCTGAAGGTTTTCTATAGAAAGTTTATGGCCAAAAAATTATAAAATTTTCTATACAGACTATTCTATACATTTTTTTCGAAATCTTGAAAACATTTTGTAAAATTTTTTTTTGGAAATGTTCGACACTGAACCAGTGGGACAACGCAATAGAGGACGGCCACGGAACCGATGGCGCACACAAGTGGAGAGGAACCTCAACCAACTTGGGGTGCAAAATTGGATGATGCTGGCTAAAAATCGTGCCAGCTGGAAGAGCTTGTTGGTTGAGGCCCAGGTCCACCCCGGACTGTAGCGTCAAAGAAGAAAGAAAAAAAAAAGAAAATATTTTTGGAAAAATATTTCACTTAAATTAGAAAATTTTCTACAAAAATTTGTCTTGAGTTTTTTTTTTTTTAAACAACCATTTTCGCCAGAAATTTTTTCTGTAGAAAATTTTTCACTAAAATCATGAAAATGTCTATCTTAATTTTGTGATTTTTGGTAAAATCGTTGAATTTTCTTAAGAAATGATTATAATTTAATGTTGCGATAGTTAAAAAATTTCAGAATTTGAGAAAAAGATTCATTTGCATGAAAATTAGTTCCATGGAACAGATACGTTTTTAACATCCCTGCTTTTAGCAGCGTGGTTCAGTTTTACTTTCTGTTTCTTAACAAGGAGTGGAAAAATGCTCAGCAAAAAAGAACGAAAATCTTCTTGACAGGAATCGAATCGAACCTACAATCTTTGGAATATTGGACCAATCCACCAACTCATCCTTTAAAGATGTCTCCTTAACAGAATGACATATTTCATAAAATGAAAGATGATTGTCATCGACTACTACTTCATTCTGTTAAGATAAAAGCTTCTGTTAAACAGAAGAACAGGGATGTTGGAAACGGAGGCAACTTCACATGCCTGCCATTTGCAATTCTTTCCTTTTTGTAATTTCCTTGTTTTTTTATATTTTTTATGCCAAATATTAAATTAAATTATTGTATTGTATATTTTTGTTTTCAAGATATTTATCTGCTCTCCTGTTGCCTCCTCAGCAAACGACATTCGATATTTTTTCCATTCCATCTCCCCCCTTCAAATATGAAAATGTATTTAATTTCAATAAATATTTTATTATCTCCTTTTTGTACACTGCATGCAGTATAATTCCTTGTATTGGCTGATGTTTATCTGCCTGATTCAAAACAAAATAAATTCTCGTTTTAAGCATTTAGTTTTCTGTTGCGTTTGCCTTCACTCTGTTGCTGCTGTCGTTGTGTAGCTGCTGCCCGTATTCTGTTCTGGGGTTCTAAGGCGGAATTTGATCTGTTCGGATACGAGTATTTCTTTGTGTAAAAAGTTAATTCAATCAATTTCTTAACGTCGTTCACATATTGAGTGTCTATGTTTATGTGTTTTGTGGCGTTCACTGAAGCAAAACACTTTTTCATATGAACCCAACCATACAAAAGTGGCAGAGAGCGGCACACACATTCAGTGACAGAAATAAAAATCGAAGCGGGCATCAAGTTACTGAAAACAAGTTAAAGGTGTAAAAAGAAATTCTTGACACAACTGCAGTTTTTAAATTGTTCATGGGAATGGTTTTTCCGTCCAGAAGTTCAGCCAAGAATTCGCACAAACAAGGAATTTCATAATGAATATATTCTGGTCTTATGAAGGCAGCCTGGGCTTAATGAGACTTAATAACACAATATTTCACTTCAAGTTTTTTTTTTTTTTGTTGTTAAATAGTTTTCATAATTTGTTTGTTGGGTTTTCCAAATTAGTGTTCCGTTGAGGGAAATTTTCTCCAATAAACTTAATACGTTGTTAGTCCGTAAAAATAAATGTTTGCATGAGGGAAAATTTGTTTATTTAATATATTTCTATACATTTGTTGTTCTTCACGTAAATAAATCTGTCAATAATAACGATTTATAAAAATGAAGAAACACAAAACCCCCGACAAATTTTGTACCACTTTAAAATTATTATGTTTTTTTTTTTTCTTTTATCGCAAACACGATTCAAGACTCAAGTACAAGTGGAGGGGAGCAACAAAATAAGGCAGCAGAAACCCAAACGAAAAACCCAAGCGTTTTTTCCTCTTTAACGTCTACTGGAAAAAAAACCCACTTATCAATTGATTTTCTGACATTCAATTCGTTCTTTTTATGCTCGATTCTTGATACGAGTCTTAAATACATATTTGTTGCTTATTTGTAGTAATCATTGATTGTTTTAAACACTTCTTTTTTCCTTCATTTCCTATTAACACTCTTGCGAGTGCATTTAAAAGAAATTTGCTGGCACGCACACACGCTCAGTTGAAGTGTTCTGCCTTTTATTTGGTTATGAAGTGGGTATGCGTGTGTGTGTGTGTGTGTGTGTGTGTGTGTGTGTGTGTGTGCGTGTGACTTAATGTTTTTATAGGGAACGGGACTAATGTAAATATTTTTGTAAAACGCCTGCTGTTTCTGTGTAAATATTTATTCTTTTCTTATAAAAATTAAATTTATTTTTACAAAGTCAAGAAATTCAATCCACACACACGTAACTCAGACTCACACACACAAGCACAAACACACACACACACATACACATACCCCCATATATAATCAATATTACGCCATTGAAGTCGCACAACTTTAGTTACTCTTCACTTCAGCCAAACAAACAAACAATAGCAGGAGTAATTTTTGTCAGCAAGACAGACCACCGCCTTTTTCATATTATAAATAAAGCAAAACTTATCGACTTTGTAAAAAACTAATTCAGACATCAAGAAAACAAATAAATTGTGTGAAAATTCAAAAATTACAACACCTTTTTGATAGCAATAATTTTCTAAGCGCAAATAATCGATAACGAAAATTTGCCTTCGAAAACTTAATCGATAACAAACATTTTAAACAAAGAAAATTTTGTGATAAGAAAAATTTTCGAACTGAAATTTATCGCTAAAAAACATTTTATAAATATAAATAAACGACGGCAAAACTTTATTAAGAAAGATTTGCCAATAAAAATCCCTCGTTGTTATCGATAAGAATGTATATAGAAAATTTATCAACAACCAACATTAAAACTTTTGCACAAAAATTTATTGATAACACAAATTTTCTATAGAAAATATAGATAAAGATTTTAATAAAAAAAAAAAATTACGAAAATTTATAGATAAAAAATATTTTCTAATGAAAATTTACCGCCAACAAAAATGTTAAAACAGAAAATGATCATTAATAAGAGTTTTCTGTAAAAAATTTATCGGCAAAATTTCTCTATGGAAAATTTTACGAAAACCAAATTTCAACGTAAATTTATCGATGACAAACCAATATTTAGTGAGGAAACCGGATCGATAACAAAAGTATTTAAAAGAAAATTTATCGACTATAATAATTGTATAATAGTTTTCTATGAAAAATTTACCTATAACAATCACTAAAAAGTTTTTCTATAGAAATTTTTACAGTAAAAAAAGTTTAAAAAAAAATTTATCAATAACAAAATTTTTCTAAAGAAAATTTATTGATAAAAAATATTTTGTAAGAAATTGTACTAACAAATTATTCCACAACAAAAGTTTCCTTTAGAAAATTTATCAAAATTTGTTGTAGAAAATTTGTCGATAACAAATATATTTTCTATGAAAAATTTATCGATACAAAATTTCGCACAGAAAATTTGGCATTAATAAATCGTTCATTAGAAAAATCATCTATGACAAAAATGTCCTTTCTTTTATATAAGGATAAAACAAAATTTAACGATAACAAAGATACAGACAACCAGTCTCTGTAAAATTTTTAATAGAAAATGTATCACCAAAAAAAAAAATTTATAGAATATTTATCGATATTTTTGTAGAAAATTTATCGATAACACCAGAGCACAAAACGCAGCTGTTTTTTTGCACTTGTTCCGGCAAGTTTAAATTGGCAAAGAAAAAATTGTTCGTAAAAATAAAGTTAATTTCATTCAATATCTGTCACAGGATGACTCCTTTGCTGTTGTTGTTGTAGTCTGTTGTGCATCTTGAAAATCTGCTGCATTCTGCGTTCACAAACACACACGCCCAAAGTCCTTTCTTCTTCTTCTTCTTTTACTTTTGCTGCTGCAAACATATTAATGTGTTCATATTGAAGACAACGCCTTAGATAATCACCTTCTTAGCCAAGAGTATTTTGGTGTCTTAAACACTATCATCTCTGCCCTTCCACACTTCAGCCCGACCGGCAGGCAGCCGGCATCAGCATTTGCATTCGTAGTTTGTTTTGTTAAATTTCTACCTGACATTGTGACTGACTTTAAACATTTATTTTGGAAATGTTTTGTACAACAAACACCAGCCTGAGAGCTCACGCAAATGACAGCAGGCACCAACAAAAACCCAGCAACAACATTAAAACTTAAACATGATCCTTTTCTGCAATGAAATTTACGTGAAATCTTAGCCAGCCAGCCAGCCAGCCAGCATCTTTTCGAGGCTGTGTGACACTCCACCGCACAGTCGCACACATGCCCGACACATTCGTTCAGTATTCAAATATTTCAAATTTAATTTTTCTCCATATGAGAAGAAAGAAACTGAAAAGATTCTTTGTGCGGATACCAAAAGTTGCATCAGTGTGCAATAGTATTAGCGTTTTATGGATGTTGTTGTTGTTGTTTTATTTATTTATTTGTTTAATATCCAGTATCTTTAAGATCTGCGTTGTTGTTGTTGCTGTTATGGCAGCACATTAATCTGTCGTTTCGTGTGCTTGTGGTACATAAACAACAAAAATCTTTCTGTTAAGGAGAGTATCAACAAAACAACGACAACAACAAAAGGCGAAATAAGAAAATGAACTCGAAGGCGGAAAACAGTGTGTGCTCACCTTGTAGTGTGACAATTCCTGTAACGTGAACAAATATGTTCATGCTTTTTATTGGATTTCCAGAAGGTGTAAGTGTGTGATTGCAATGGGAAGGTTGGGCAACAGAAAAACACAGATTACAAAAAGATTATGTGACTTGTGTAGGTTTAAGACCAAATTGTAGTTAAAGTTGAGAAATACCAAAGATTTTCTACAAAAATTGTTCTTGACAACAGAATTTTTCTATTCTAATATTATGAAAAAAAATTGCTGCATCAAATTTTCTAATATTAAAACTATTCAATACAAATTCATCAATAATAGGAATTTCTTATTGAAAATTTATCGATGACAAACATTTGCAATGGCAAATTTATCGAAAACAAAATTTTCCTCTAGAAAACTTATGGATAACAAAAATTTGTTTACGCAAAACTTATCGATAACACCAATTTGGTATAGAAAATTTCTTAATGACAAAGTTTACTGTGCAGTTGTCATCGACCAGAAAAAATTTTTATAAAACATTTAACAAAAACTAAATACAATATTTTACAAAATATAAATATATTTTACTAAATATTTTTTGCAAAATATCAACAATATCGATAACAAAACTACAAAAATATTCAACAATAACAAAAGTTTTTCAAGAGAAAATTTATCAATAAAAAAATGTATGTTTAAAAACATTTAGTAAAAAATGTTTCTAAAATTAAAAAAAAAAAACAATTCACTAACAATTTGTTATAAAAACTTTATCAAAGAAAAATTTTTGTGGTGGAAATTTTTTCTTTATTAAAAAAAAAATTTTGTGGTGGAAATTTTTTTGAAAGCAAAAGTTGTTTTTAGAAAATTTATCCATTTCAACAATTCTCTATAAAAAGGTTGTCTCTAAAAAACATGTTCTTTAATGAATTTAGTGGTAAGAAATATTTTCTATCGAAAATCATTTAACAATATCAAAAAATTATCGATAAAAAGTTTATCGGTTAGAAAAATTTTCTATAGAAAACCTAAATATTAATATATTTTCTATGAAAATTCATCGATAGCAATAAATTGTTTATCTAAAATTAATCACTAAAAAGAATTGTGTATTGAAAGTTTATCGATAAGCTAAATTTTTTCATAAAAAACTTATCGATAACAGACATTTTTTTTTTTAAATTTTGTTGGAAAAGAATATTTTTATATAAATTTATCTGAAGGAAAAATTTTTGTGTCGAAAACTTATCAACAATAAGATAAATTCTATAAAGGTTATCGATAACAAAAAGTTGCTATAAAAATTGCATCGATAGTGAAAGTTTTGTAAAACAAAATTTATCGATAACAAAAGTGTTTCAGCAAAAATTCATGCAAATATATCAATAACAAAAATGTTCTATGAAAAGTTTATCGATAACTGAAATCTTTCAAAAAAAAAAGTGTTCTCAATAACGGCAGCATAAGTTTTCTATCGGAAATTTATTAATAATAAGAATTAACTATCACGATTTCATCGGAGGAAAGTTTGTCGATTATGATAATTTTCTACTACAAATCCATCGATTTTTATTAAAAATTCAGGAATATGAAAAATTTCTACCGAAAATTTCTATAGAAAACTTATTTTTTGATGTCAAATATTTTTGGTAGAAAACTTCCACTCTAGAAGCTTTAGATATAAAATCAATTTGTGTTTTTATTTTCTTGCATAAAATTTTGTATCTAAAATATCGCCAAACTGTAATTGAATCATATTTTTTTTTTATATCTACGACTATATAATCAAACATGCAACACAGCTGCGTCCGTGTGCTTCATGACAAAAGCATAATAAAAATACATCAGTCGTTGAGCAGCAACAAATTGCAACAACTTCTTTTAATACTGACGCTCACAACAAGAAGTTTTTATACGACTTGTTCGTTTAATAACGTGTTTGCAGAAGGATTATCACCAAAATATTTCGTAGCATTTTCTTGTTTTGTTCGCCTGCTTATTTATGCCTCAAGATTTTCATTTGTAAGAAAATTGAAAAAATATTGAATGTCTTGTTTGGTGTGAAAATGATTACAAATCCTGGTGCTGCACCACAGCATCCTCATGGATTCCAGCCATACAAAAAAAAAAAAAAAATACAAGAAAAAATATTAAAAATCTTATTACTCGAATCATTTTTCTTAAAACACATTTACCAGTGATTTTGTTGTTGTTTTGCCACTAGAAAATAAAAACTCGTTAAATTCAAACCGAACTCCAAGACATTTGACAGATGAGCAGCTGGACAGACGCGCATGTGATTATTATGAATATCGACTCCTCTCCTTGTGCAAATGAACATTGTAGTTGATGTTGCACAGAAATTGAACAGACGTTTTAAACACGTCCGGGGATAAAGTTTATGATGATTTGATAATAAAATAAATTTAGTTCGTTTTGTCAACATAAACTTTAAGAAAATACTTTTTATTATTGTTTGCACTAACAGGTACGTGCAGAAGGGATAGATGTAATTTTGTGTGGAGAAAAAGCCAAGCCAAAGTAGACGCGAAACTCTAAGATGACCAGACATTAAATTGGCCAGCAATTAACGCTACTGCATCTGCCAGGCGATAGTTTTTTCTTTAAGCTGCAATTATATCGCGTCTTTAGCTGCTAGAAGCTTAAAGGAAGATATTGCAGTTTGAAATTATTTCTTCTGTTCCCTGAAACTGATAATTAGTCGTTCTAAGGATAAATTTTTGTTAAAACAATTTCCTTACAGGCGAAACGCTGTCGCTTATATGTATCTGCTGGAAGTTTAAAGGAAGATAGTTTCAAATTAAAACTCCCTCGGCTGTTTTAGAAATGTATAGAGTATTAAAATTCGTTTTAAACAAAAAATTTTAAGCCAAATTGCCATCGCATATGTGACTTCTGCAAGTCTAAATGAAGATACTTGAACATTATTTCTCCTCTGCCTTAAAGTTTGTTGTTTTACAAATGGAAATAGTTTAAAAATTCGTTTTAACGGAATATAATTCAGCCTCTTCTGGTTTATGTGTTTTGTGGCTGATACCAGATCTTTGATTTTCTCCTAATGAAACGCAGACACCAAAATCGTGTTGTTTTGGTTGACAACATTCCAGTTGTTGTTTGTTGGTTTGCCTGGTACTCGGATTTTGTAGGATGCTGCTTGTATTGTATTGTATGATGTCTGACGGCTCAAATTACATGAGAAATTGTTATTTCGCTTTGGTTTCATTGTTGTTGGGTCTTTTGTTTTGTTTTAATGTTCTTATAACCAACAACACATAAACTCTGGTACACAGATGACAAACACAAAATGAAATTATTATTAATATTTTTTCCGTTTATTTGTTTTAAGAAACCCAGAATAAGAGAACAAATTATTGGAATTTTGCTACGTGTGTGGGTAACAAATAATAAATATTAATGCTTGAACTGCAAGTTTTTTTTTTTTTTGGGAATGCAGTGAAATTGTAATTGTTTAAAGAGTTGGTTTTTTGTTTGCTTTCGTAACGTGAAAGAATTGTCATTTTGATTAATATTTGTACAATTATTTTAAGATTTTAATCCCAATCACGGGGGGTTGGTGTGTGTGGTCGTAAATTGTATAATAATAACTGACATTTTGTATATAATCGTATATTTTAAAATAAATCCTAAATCCCAGCAATCTGGATAAAAATGTCACTGCGTTTTATAAAAAAATATATTAAAACTGAACGGCGATGCTGGTCACCAGATTCAACACATGAATGCCCCGACTACGAGCATAACCACAATATTGTCAGTAACATTTGTTGACCTATTCCTGCACTCCGAACACAAACCGGTAATAAAAGAGCATGAAAAGTACTAGTGCTTGCGCTTAGCTTTGGACCCAGAAAGTATATCTATTTTATATGAAAACAGGCTTCAAGCCAGATGTCGTCAAAACATCGCATGCGTCCGAATTGTGACAGCATTCTCTCCAAAAAAAAGCCCGAATAATAATATATATTTTTAGTCTGGTGCTAGACAATCAGTGTGATCATGTACAACTTTTTGTTTGCCACGATATTATTTAGTAGGATATTGCACTTACGGCAGTTTTTCTTTAAATTCACTGGCTTGATTTTCCTTCAATACTTCCCACCATAACATTTTCTTGTTATTCCTTCATATCTTAAAGTTTCCAATATGGTCACACTGGTGCCCCACGAAAATATCACTTATGCAATCATGACATAAAATTTGGTGCGTTTGGAGGATTTCCGCTTCAAAATGAATATGAAAGATGGAAATTTATCGGAAGGAGAAAGAAAATGTTCCAAAAGTACCAATTTTCTTCCCTTTAAAAAGTACTTTATATTTTACTGTGGGTCAAATTAATAAATATACAAATTTTGGCTTAATCATAGCGGGAGGTTTTTCTCATTTTCTGGGCTGACTTTTTCATAAATTTTCTTGAGTTTGTGAAATTGAAGTGGGTTTTTAGTTCAAAAGATTTCATTTAACACATTTTCAAGCAACTTAATAACGCTTTTAAAATAGGTTTAAAGCAGCTTTTAAGTGGCTTTGAAGCAGATTTAAGACAGTTTTAAAACTTAAAAACAGTTTTAGAGCAGCTCTAAAACCTTTTCAAAGCAACTTTAAGTCTCCGAACATTATTTTTTCCTGCTTATTTTTTAAGTTTTATTTATATGCTTAATAAATTAATTTATTTCTGTTTTAGTTTTCCCATAATCTTTTAACCCCGTCATAAATACTGTTTCCTTCCTACCCGTGAATTTCTTTAATACTTGAAGTGCTCCCACAGTAATATTTTTTTAAATGCAATTAACGCCAAATTGTTGCTACTGCAACCGTTTTCAAACTGATAGCGAACACGTTTCTGTGTAATTCATATCCATTTCGTTGCTTCACAAATAGACTGCAAGAGTTTCCTTTACAAAACTTTATATTTCTATGTTTTATTTGCTCAAGTTTAAACAGAAATAAGAGAGCCATAAATATACCAGATATTTTATTTAGTAAGTGGAAAACAGCATATTTTAGGTTTCAAGCAACAACCGGGTTCTCGCATTAGAGTTTCCGAAATAGAAATAAATTTAGTTTGTAAGACATTTGTTTGAGAAAGTAGCAGTGGTCGTTTCGAAAGCCCAAACAAACTGTTTAAATAGAAAGAGTTCGAATGTTAGATGTTGTCTAGGTTTCGATTTGTATTTACATGATACTTGAACGTGTGTTGCCTAAAATAACACACATAAATCAATACGCTCTCGAAGATTGTTTTTATTTATTTTTTCTATGCGCAGCAGAAAAGATAAGGTTTGTTTGATAAACTATTGATTTTTCTTTATTGTTTCAATGATTGATAAAAAGTTTATCCGCGCCGTAAGAGCGCACATGTGTTTAAAAAGGTGTTTCAGTACCGACACGGAACACACACACACACACACACGTTATAAAATTCCATCGCCGTGCGATCAAAGGCTTCTTTCTACATGATTATATTGTTATTTCTGACATTGAAATTTTGACGGCAAATTTTTATAATCGTCAAATTCTCCCGAGAAAATTTTTGCAAGCGATAAATTTTCTATAAAACACTTTTGTAAAGGATAGATTTTGGAAGGAAAATTTTAAGAGACGACGAATTTTCTTAAAAACAAAATTTGTAATCCATAAATTCTCTATAAAAAACTATTGTTAGAAAAAACTCTTTGATGAAAAAAAATTTCGTAAGATATAAATTTTTGTAAGCGTTAAATTTTTAATACAAAATTTGTCTAAACTATAAATTTTCTGCAAAAATATTTGCAAACAATAAATTCTCAATAAAAAATTATTTATAAACGATAAATCTTTGATAGAAAACTTTCGTCAGCGATAAATTTGAGAACAAAAATTTTTGTAAGTGTTAAATTTTCAATACAAAATTTTTCTAAACCATAAATTTTCTGCAAAAATATTTGTAAGCAATAAATTCTCAATAAAAAATTTTTTATTAACGATAAATCTTTGACAGAAAACTTTCGTCAGCGATAAATTTTCGACGGAAAATTTTTGTAGACGATAAATTTTCTTAAGCGATACATTTTCTACAAGAAAATTAGCAGTAAATTTTTTTAAAAAAATTTTCTAACCTATAAATGTTTTATAAAAATAAATAATAAATTTTTAATGAAAAGATTTTTTATGCGATACATTTTCTACAAAAAAAATTTTATAAACGATAAATTTGAGTAAAAAATTGTCGTAAGCGATAAAAAATTGTCGTAAGGGATAAAAAATTGTCGTAAGCGGTAATTTTTTTTTAAAAAATTTTCTAACCTATAAATATTTAATAAAAATAAATAATAAATTTTTAATGAAAAGATTTTTTATGCGATACATTTTCTACAAAAAAAAATTTTGTAAACGATAAATTTGAGTAAAAAATTGTCGTAAGCGATGAAATTTAAGGGGAAAATATTTAAAAATTATAAATTTACTATCGAGAATTTTTGTCAAGCGACAAGTTCTCCATAAAGTATTTTTCATCAAAAAAATTCTATGAACAACAACTTTTCTATGAGATATTTTTAAGCAATAAATTCTTTTATATAAAGTTTATTGGCGGCGGCTACAAATATTCTGTAGAAAATGCCATAAAACAATTAATTTTCTATAGAAAGATTATTAAGGAATTAATTTTTTTACGGAACTATATTTTTTCCAAACGAAAAGCCTTTTACAAAATACTTGTTTTTACCGTCCTTCAAGGCGACAAAATTTTTAGACGGAAATTTTCAAATGATATATTTTTTATGGAAAATGTGTTGCGATGTCAAACATATTTTTTTTTTATATTTTAAGCGATAACTTTTCGATGCAAAATTTTTGTAAGCGATTTTTTTCTATGGAATACTTTTTAAGCGATACATTTTGTATTTTGTTGATGTATGATTGCAAAATTTTGTTGTTAAACTTTTCTTATTACATATTATCTAAAAATATTGTATTTAATGTGAAAAAATACTTTTGTTCAAACAGATACGCGTATTATTGGCCGTTAGTTTTGGGATTTAATTTGTTTTTTATTTTTATGGCCTGATTTAATAATATTTTAATCTGCATTACATTTTAAAAACTTATCTTTTATTATTAAAAAATTCAAAACAAAATTAAATGGAAAAAGAAACCAGACTTTAAGAAGACAAATCAAGAAGAAATTGAAAACAGGCATTATAGGTATTCACAACTCAAAGGCGGATCTAATGGATCAAATTTGATTAAATGAAACAAGTTTTAAATAAAATTTAGCTGCATGGGAAAGTTAATAGCTAATAAATATCAGGCCAGTCCTGAAAATAACGTGTTTTCAAATCACAAAATTTTTGAAATAAAAATAAAGGACAAAATCTGATTTTTGATGCAATTTAGTTTATGGAAGCGCGCGATTTCATGTCTCTTTTAATGAGCGCCCTTAATACTAACGCGTTGGCCTTTTATGCCCTGCTTAACAGTAGTAAAGAACTTGGAACAAACATCATTTAAATTCAGACCGGCCTGATAAAAAATTCAAAAACAGAAAAATATGCTCAAAAAAAAAAACATGGAATAAAAAATAAAGCCAGTCATTCCACTCCAACACACTTCTGGATCCCTCGGTTTACGTTAAGAACGTGACTTACATATTTGAAGTGATTCATTTTGCCTCGACGTCCAACTGAACAGCAACATTTAAAATGTCATCTTAAATAGAGTTTTTTTATATTAAAAAAAAAAATGTTGTTATTATTTTTTCAAGGTGTGTGTTTGTGGTTATTTTTTTTATCATTATTGTTGTTGTTGTTAAAAAAGGGAGTCAACAATTAAGCTTGAAATAAATTATTAGATAAAAAAAAATTGTAAAACATTAACTCCAACTCAAGTCACGTTTCTGTGGATGAATTTACAAAACAGTAAAACAAATAACTTTTTCTATCCATTTTCCGAAAAAAATAAATTAAATTTTAAATTAACAAATTAAGGTGCTATTTACATAATACTTTTATTAATAACAAATTGTTGTACAATAAACTTTTCCACTTTTTTTTTGGAAAAATATTGTATAAGTGATATATTTAACACTGAAACTTAAATTAATCTAGATTAAAGTTTAACAACAAAAATTTAACATAAAAGAAAGTTAGAAAAAATATGCTTTTTAAAAGTCGAAACAAACTTTCGGTTTATTTTTTGTGAGAAGAATGAAAATAATTATAAATTTAACAGCTTTAAAGCAAATAATAAACGAAGCTATTAAACAAAAAAATTAATCGAATAATTTTTATTAAATTTTTTTTTAAAAATTTGCTGTTTAAATAACTAATCAAATAAACATACAAATAAAAAAATGTATAATTAATCGAATAATTAATACAATAGGTGTTCGAGTAATAAATTAAATAATTAAGAGAATAGGCATTCGAATAATAAATCCAAACGACATTCGAATTATTAAGCGAATAGACAGTCGGATAATAAATCGAACAGGTATTCTAATTATAGAGCGAATAGGCATTAGAATAATAAAACGAATAGTTGTTCGAATAATGAATCGAATGAAACAAAACAGAACACAAAAAATAAAGCAATAATTTACTTAAAAATTCATGCTTTTTTCTGAACAAATATTCGAGTATTTATACCAGAAAATGTTTTTATTTCATTACATGAATTATTGAATTAAAGAAACAGTAAATTTCTTCAAATCCTAAAAGTATTCGCGGTTAAAGCGTAACATATATTCGAATAAAAATTATAAAATTATTTGGGTACACAATTAAAAGAAATTAAACGAATAATTCTCAATTAATATAAAAAAAATAAAAATTTTTTAAATTTTTATTTTAATTAAAAAAATTTTTTATTTTAAAAAAATTAATAAAATAATTTTTTAAAAAACTATTAAAAAAATAATGAAAGAATTTAATGTTTTTGTACTTGATTAACGATAACTAGTTCAGAAATTATATAAAACTGAAAATTTGTTTCAGAAAAAAAAAATGTTTTATAAAAAAAATGATCGAATTTAATGTTTTATATATTTATTTAAATATAATCAGTTCAGTAATTACATAATTCATTAATTAAATATGGAAAACATTAAAAAACTCGAATAAAGATTCGAATAATTTAGCGATTATATATTCGTATAAACACTAGAAGAATAATTTAATGTTCTTATAATTTAATGCTTCTATATTTACTTAGGAAGTAATTATGTATATAAAAAAATATTCGAGTGATTGCCCGAATAAATATTCGAATAATTAATCGAATAAATATTTTTATTATATTTGTTAGTTTTTTAAATGAATTTTCGATTTCGTAATTGAAATATAGATTTAATGAAATCTACATACGCTCAGATGTCAATTCGAATAAATATTTTTACATGTGTATTATGCCCTGGTATTATTCATGTATGTATGTATGTGTGTACATATTAATTTACATAAAATACATATTAATATTTGCAAATATTCCATTGCTTATTCAATTGGTTTTTGGAATAAAAAAAATGCTGTGTAAAAATTAATTGCATAATTTTACATAAATAACTCAATCGAATAATTTTTTATCAGAAAAAATTATCGCAACCTTTTCATACGAATTTGCGTTTTTGTATTCAATCTATGAAAAACGATTAAATTTTTTTTTTTTAATTAATTTTCATGAATCCTATTTGATGCAGACATTCCGAAACACTGAAACAATTTAATATCCTTCTTCGTATTACAAAGCAATTCATTGGTACTTGTGCACTTCAATTTCTAATCTAAATAATGTCTAAGTCCCTGATATGATGTTCTATTCTGACGATGTTGCAAAAGAAATGTTTCGCACAACAAAGAAAATTTTTAATTGGTGATCCTAAAGCAGAGCAAGAGACCATAATAAATAATAATTTAAAATCCTGTTACGCGGCATATATTTTTTTTCATTGAAATAAACAACAATTATTTGTGTTGATCATTCCTTAAGGTATCAATACAGTTTTGTTCTCTTGAAAAAAATCTATTCTTTCCTTCTCTATTGCTCTATTTGTACACTCTTATAACAATGATGGTCAATAATCCATCATAATTGAGCAGTGCTTAATCCTAATCTATGTTTGACAAATCGCCCTAGTGGAAGGGAACCTGAAAACTTCTTCTTTTTTTACAATAACTATTTTGTTCAGGGCAAAGAAACACAAATATTTTATTAGACTAAATAAGTGTTTCGGAGATAAGATTTCAGTTTTCTTTTTTCGTTTTCCTTTTAATTTCTTAAACGAAATGTCACAAACTATTTACCTGAGCGCTGGTAACATTTCATGTTGACAGTTTTAGACAAGCTGTCTGCCTGTCTGTCTGTCTGTATGTCCATCTGTCATCCAAATGTCATATTTATTTACAATGTTCTTTAAATTTGAGTTTAAGTTGCTGTTTGTTAGAACTTCCAGATCGTCAAACAAAAAACGTATCAAATCTAATAAAATTACCCCCAAATACTTTGAGCACAATATAATAAAATAGTTTAATACAAGTTTTAAAATGAATTTCAGATTGTGGAAGTTTTAATAGATAATTTAAGTTAAATTAAGTTTCTGTTTAGTCACTCAGTTGAAAAAAAAATGTCTTTAAAACTTTCTTTTCTAAACACTTTTGTTTAAAAAATAGCTTTTATAGGCCCTCGAACTATAGGAGCGCAATACTGCGACAACAACGTAACTCATAAGCAGCTTTTCAAATGCACAACTTAAGTATTTGTGTAACATTTTTCTTTTTTTTTATTAACACCTTAAATCTTTTAAGTATATTTGATTGATTTGCTATTTCATATTTGTTCATATAAAATTTTAAAACTTATTATCAATATTTTATTCTACGGGACTCAGTTGTTTTTTAATTGCACCAGTATTTGTTTAATCAGTAATTTCAGTTTTCTTTAATATTTCCTTTATTAAGAAACCATCGGATTTTGTGAGCTTTCCAGCTGCCTATATGCTGCTTTTTTCAGTTTTCTTGCCTAATTTATTAATCAAAAAATCTAGGATTTTCTTGCTTTTTATAGTTATTTTCTCATAATGATCAGCAGCAAATTTTATTCGAGTACTTGTGTTCATGCAAAATATGATTCATTCAAAACTATTCCCTGCATTCTATCAACTATTTCCAGCTTGATTATTTCCTTGCAGTGGCTTGAACGTTTGCAGCCCAATGAAACTCAATAAATTAAAATTCCTACAATCTGACAAGTGTTGCTACATTTGATTAGTTTACGACCACAAACGCGAATATCGGCAATTAATTTCTTCATACTTTCTTCAATGACAACTAGTCGCAAGGATTTGTCATCAATTTTGTTTGAGAAATTTCAAAAAGGACGCAAGTTAAGTCCAACTTATTCTATAACATTTAGTGTAGAATTCCGAAAAACTATCTTTTTTTAAATATATTTTAACAATAAATATATTTTAGGCATTTTATGAAGTAGAAATACACTAAACACACAATGCATACACAGGAACACTGATGAGTAGGCAGCTGGTTACCGGTGTCTAAAAACAGTGCTATTCTACTAATCGGCCAATTAACTAAAATTTTTCTATTCTGACCATAATTGAAGTTCAACTTCAATTGAGGCACACAAATTGAGGCTTTTCATCAGATTAGCTTGTGTCGTGTTAAGTTTTTAAGAAATATGCGAATTAAAAACTATATTTAACAACAAATGAGAAGAAACCAAAATTACCATATAATTAATAAATTTAAATCCGCTCGGTGCAATTTTAAAGTTTAGCTTAAAATGTTTGCCTCTAAATTGTCTTCCATTAAAATTTGTATTCAAATTCAATATGAAGTTTGTCCCATCAGATTTTCTACGCTTTCTTTTCGCTAAATTTTAAATACTTATTTATGTAAAAAAATTTTCACATAATTATCGCATTGTCCTCTTGTCTACAAATTTTTTGCGAAAAAAAATCTTGACAATCTTTTGCTTGTCTGTCAATTCATTTGACATCTTTAATATGTCTTTTATATGTCTTATTCAAAAGGTACACACGTTTACGAAAGTAATTTCAACAATTTCACTATAAAATCTTTCGTTTTCTGTTGGTATTATTTTATTTTTTTCGCCGTGCCACCTTCCCACACCTGTTTTACTTTTCATTTTCTTAAGGATTTAGTAACGTTGGTTTTTTGTTGTGAATCTACTCGTACTTGTGTAAGAATTATAAATATTTTTTTTTGCTAGTATTTATTGGCAATAAATTTAAACGTAAATTGCATTTTATAAATGACGAAGAAAACCTGTCATTGCTGTCATAACTTGTCAATTTAGTATTTGAAGTAAAGAAAAAAAACTTGAACACTTGGCAGGAAAGCTGGAAAGGAATATGTATTTTTGTTTTATTTCTAATTTAAAGCTATTGAAATATTTTGATTATTTTGATTATTTTATGTTTTTATTTTTTTATTTTTTAACGAAATAAATTGCCAGGCAAAGTGACGTCTTCTTCACTAGTCAGTCGTCTTAAACGGTAATTAGTTTTGAAAATTGCTTTAGCCATAACTTGTTTTCTTTAAAGAACTTGAAAATCAACTTAGTGTTAAAAGAAGAACTAGAATATATATATTTTAGCTGGTAATAAATACTTTTGCAAATACCTGCGCTTCAGTCACATATTCGCAACTTTTAACCCTCCTTAGTGAGCCAAAAAAAAAGCGTTTAACATTCTAAATTGTTTTTCGGGCACCTACGGCGTTATGATGGGTGGTGGGAAATGTGTCAACTCTTTAACAAAAGAATGTTTTTGTTGTTTTGCATCTTTACATTTGCTTGAATGTTCTTGCAATTGGTTTTGAAAATTTGTTTTAAACTTTTGCAAAAAACTTAGTATCCAATTAAAGGTCACAATATAGATATTTTATAAATTCCTAAATATTGTGCCAATATTTGCGCACTACGCAAAATTTTGTCCCTTAACTTGCCTCAGTGAGGACAACGAAAGCGTTTATTCATATGCCCAATTATCTTAGGGGTCCTAACGGCTTCAAAAGGATATTGTTCATGGGTGTTAGATTTTGAATCTGCTTTTTTTTTTGTAAAAAACTGAGTTAATAATTATACCCCGAGTGTTTGCTGGGAATCCAACCTAAAACCTCTAGAGTGTTGGTCTAAGACCCTGCCAACTCAGCCATCGAACAAAATTAATATTCTTCAACAATTATAAATTTTTGTTTGTTTATTCTATACAATTATTTCGCGGCCAATAAAATATTCTTTAATAGCGCTAAACTTTATTTTAAATGACATCATTTCCTTTTCTTAGAATTAATGTGAAACCTTTATTTTGAAAATTGTCAGCAATTTGTTTGCAATTTACTGGCATTTAATGTTGCTTTAAAAGTTATTAATAAAATTTAAATTCATCATCAACTTTAAATTGTAATTTATGCACAAATAATAAATCTCTTTTATAAAGTTCCTTTTTTTTTCTTTTTTGTTCAGTACGAGTATTTAATGAAAACTGTAAACAAGCTGCTATAATAAAAAAAAAAAATTAATAAAACACACACACATTCACTCACACACACACACACATATATAAATACAAAACAAATGGAAATGCGTACATTTTTCAGCAAAAGAACTTTTGCGATGTTGCAACAAAAACATTTTTCAAATTAAAATAAAACAAAAGGGAAAAAAAATCCATTAGCTGAGCAAAATAAAAGTGCGTAAAGAGCACTAATAAATATACATATTTAAATACAATTTCAACATAAACGCACACACACACACACACACAAAGCTTTTCCACTCTTTGAGCGTAAAAGTGTGAGTGTGTGTGTGTGTGAACAGTAACTGTTTGGTTGGGCAACCAAATCAAGCTTTTAACAATCAAAGTCAGATCAATTAACCCTTTTTAACACCCCAAACATTATAGATGAATCTTTGCTTTGCCAAGCTACACACACACACACACACATACATACACACACTCGCGTACAAAACTCACGTGCTTTGTGCTTCAATTAAAGTGTATTTATTTATGCCCTGCCAACATGTGCAATTCACTGTTGCCATAGATCTTTTCTAACCACTAAATTACACCGTGAAAAAAGTAAGCCTAAATTTTTTTATTAAAATGCTTTAATCAAAATTTTAATCAATGCGATAAAAATAGTCTTGAATATACATAATTGTTGTAGCCTTTTAATCAACTCAATTAAAAAACTCTTCAAGTAAACAAATCGAACTGTTGGTGTTTTTAAAGGCGTTAATAAACAAATTTTGAATTAGTATCATAAATTTCTTAATTGCATTTTATTTTTTTTCATTGAGCTGAAAACATGGTTTTTCAATAGACTTTTTGCCTAAATCCCCTAAAATTCACACAAATTTTTTATAGTTATTACGATAATCAGTTCAATAAATACATTTAATGAATTATGTTTTAAGCTCCAGTGTCAAACAAATGTTTAGTTGTCTTAAATGCTTTTTTCCTGGAGTAATTTTTATAAAGTCAGTAGAATATTTTTTGGTTGTGGGCAATGAATTACACAGACCACAAAATGTAAAAAACTAATTACTCTGACAATTTATGTAAATTAAAAATTTAGTTGTTAGAATTAAGTTTTTAATCAACAGCATTAAGAAATTATTTCTTAAATGCATATTTTTCTGAGTAATTGTTGAAAAATGTAATTAAAAACTTACTTTTTTAATAAAACTTTAGGCTGTGCCAATGAATTTAACGGAAAATATTTGATGTGTGTAAATTAAAAATGTAATTGTAATCATTAAAAAAAAATTAATTAACACTTTTGTAGCTCCAAAACCATAATAATTTTGACTTCATATAACAAATTTCTTAATGGCAATTTTTCTGCAGAATTTTTGAAAAATGGCACCGAAAATGAATTACAAAAAAAGAATTAAAAATTTGATTTTAATAATTAGTCTTTTAATCCATACAATTACAGAATTATTTTTCTTAAGCGCGATTTGTTTCTTGAATTTTTTAAAGTATCTTTTTAAAACAATTGCCATCATAATTGTGCAACCTTTCAGTGCAAGCAAATGTTTGTTGGGTTGTGTTGCTAATTTTTACAGCAGCAGCAAAAAATAAAGACAAAAAAGCCCCAAGAAAGAGAAATATAAAGTACCAACGAACACAAAGTTACTTTGTACAATTTCTGATTTTTTTTTTTTTTGGTTTTTTTTATATATATAAAATACTTGTTTTTGTTTTATTTTCTTGTTGTAGCTGCTGTTTGCTATTTCTTTTTTATTATTAACAATCAATAGCAATTGATTTTAAGGCCAGTCTGATTTTGCTTCTTTTTCCATTTAGTATTTTATTCCTTTTGATAGCAAATACTCGCATTGAGTCAAAAGCAGCTCTATTCTACTCCTCTCTGCTTGCGAAGTGGAAGCTGTTGGCTCTGCCGGTTGTACAAAGAACTTCACCACAAATCATTCATCATTCATTGACGATTAACAAGTTTCATTTCGTTTGCTTTTTTTTTCTTGTTTTAATTTTTATTATATGTAGGTTCTTTTGAGTTTTCCTTTGCTGAAAATGGTTTGATGGTTTTTTTATCGTTGTGCTTCATTTAAAGAGCTACTTTAAGGCAGTGGTTCTTAAAGTAGAGATTAAGTGAGGAATGCTGATACAGAATAACACGAAAATTTTATGAAATATATAAAAATTTGTAATGGTATTGTATTAAAAAGAAGATCAACAAAGTTAATTATGTTGCTTAACAGACTTTGCAACCAAATGCGGTTCTGGCTAAAGACCCACAAATTCTCTATTGTGAAACAGTTTCCACAAAAAAGTTCAGAATTTACACCAGCTTAAATCAAGTTTTTAAAAACGAATATATCTTCGATAATTAGTTAAGGAATTAAACTCATTTTATTTAAGTGTGTTAAGGCTACATATCGGCTTCTTAGCGATATATCCATCAATCGTGACACACGATGTCCTTCTGGCAACTGCTACGACAGGCTCGCGAGGCAATTTCCAACTCGTATCTCAATGTGATATTAGTCCCAACGATAATAGGGCAACTGTACCTCAAAATTGCCATCGTACCCAAACCGCTAACAACACAATAACCGGCCTAAATGTGCCAACAAACGATTATTTGACGACCTGAAGGACACGGTATTTATTTGTTTATTTATTTATGTAAAAAACAATACAACAGGACTAAGTCTTATATTAAAGATTTGGCACACATATTTCGGCACGACATTAATATATAAATTATTAAAGGAGAAAAAAAAATTAAAAATATAGTTTAAAATAGAAATAAAATATAGTCAGAAATAGAAAAATAAAATTCAAATATTGTCAGAAATACTCTAACAGAAGAGTTATGTTTCTTCTGGGATAATATAGAAGTTAGAAAATGTTATTAAAACTGTTTATAGAATTCAGAAAAGGAAGGCAAAAATAAACTCAGTTCATATCATTATATCTCAAACAAAGCGCTAAAAAGTCTTTAAAAACATTTCAAAATTTACATTAATTTTTTTTCTAAAACTCTATATTTTTCTCTAAATTGTTTTCCTAATTTGTTTTTAATAACTTGCTTTAATTTTTGAAAACTAATTTTTTTAAATTTTTTAAAACAAATTTTTTCAAATATTTTTTTTAACTTTTGTTTTCATTTTTCTTAAACAAATTTTCCACAACTGAAAAAAAAGAAATCACAAATTTACAAACAATTTTAAATATATTTATTTGTAATTTTTTTTTTCTTAAACATTTAAAAAATATCCACAAATTTGTTAAAATTTTTGTGAAGTTTAAGAATATATTTAAGAACAAATTTTTTGCAATTTTTTTTAACATTTATTTTAATTTTGATTTAACATTTTTCTAAAAACGTTTTATAATCATTATCATTAAAAATTTCATAAAAATTTTATAAAAATTTTATTTTGTGTAAAAAATTCTATAAAAAAAAAATATTTTTTTGCGCAAAAATTTTTAAAAACATATTTTTGATCAACAACAAAATGTTAAAACAAATTCTTTAAAATATCTTTTACAGTATATTTGTAAAATTTTTTTTTAAATTTACTAGAAAAATGGTGCATTTCCATTTCAAAGTTCTGTATCTCTATAAAAAGAACACCCTTTTATTCATATTTTTTTCACATTTTTCTTATAAGCAGTTGAATTTGCTTTATTATTCGCTTGAAAGCTGTAAAATTTATTTTAAATACAAAAATAAAGCTGTTTTTGTGCGTTTTCCAGCTGCCTACACTCATATATAAGAATTTAACTTTATTTTAAACTTATATTTAGTTAAATGTCGTCAAAACTATATTAATAGTTTTCTTTTCGGAATCATATATAGAAAATTTTCAATCAGCAATAAACTTTCTTTAGAAAATTTGTATAATAATTTTTTTGTCGCTAAATATTTTATAAAAATATTTGCCTTTAGAAAAATTTCTAAAAAGAAATTTTGTTAAAAGTTTTCTATTAATTTCTGTTTACTAAATTGTTAACATAATTGTTTGTAAACATTTTCCATTAAAAAAATATTTATTTAAAAAATTTTCACTGTAAATTTTTCCTGACAAAAAAATATATATTTTTTTATCGATACATATTAATTTTATTGAAAAGATTAAAAGATTTACACTTAAGTTTTCCTTAATAAACATTTTGTATTTTTAATTTATTAGTGTTTTTTGTTTAGAGTTAAAGAATTTTCATTTTCAACTAGTTTCGGTTGTACAACGATGATTGAATAAGTGTTGAAGAACTCGAAAAGTGAATGAAGAGCAAAAAAAAAATGAAAGACAGGAAAATAAGAAAAACGAAATATGAGCAAAATTTTATAAGTGTGAAAAAATGATTCGCTTTAAATTTTTCCTTCAGTCAAAGTAAAAAATCACTAATAGAGATTTTATAAAGATTTTAGAAAGATTTTCCTATAGAGATCTTCGCAGTGCACAGGAAATGTCATGTTTTTCAATTTGCCTTAAGCAAATAACATTATTTGAGAGCGGAAATCGTTTTAAAATAGATGTGATGAAATTTTGGTGGAGGAAAAAAAATATAAATGTATGAATTTGTTTAAAACAATTTCACAAAAATGGTTTGTATTCGAATTTTGTTGTGATTTGAGGCGATTGTAGTGGCTTGACCTTCTTCTTATGTTTTCCAACATCAATTTGTTCCTTTGCGAAGTTTGCGCTCAACAGCGCCATTGGGAGAGATCAGTTCGAAGTCATTGTACAGCTCCTACATATTGTCGAGTGTCATTTATTTTTCTAAAGTGTTGATTGCTGCAATCAGCTCCATTTTTGTACTCCCTAAATAATTTCGTACTTTTTTTTGGCCCAAAGTGACTTAAAGCTGAAATACTGTCTTCAAAAGCTTTGCTTTAATTTTTCTGCTTATTTTATTTCCTATTTTCATTTCAGTTCAGTTTCTTTACGGTCAGTTGTCAGTTTGCGGCTTTAGATGGCTGAAGACTCTGTGCAACTTGTCAAACAAACAGTAATTTACTCTAATGCTTTCTTTAGCCATCTTTAATAATTTTACTATATAATAGTATTGGATTCGTTTAAGGCCACTGGGAGTTGCTTTGTCAAATAAAGTTACATTTGGCTTCAATTATATTTCGGTCCCAACACACTTCCCCGTCTCTTCATTGTTGGCTAAACTCCTTTCTGATATAATAAATTTCAATCTATATGCACAAAGTTAAGCAGTTTTTTCTTTCAACATTCCATTCCAATAGCAACAGCAACAAGAAAACAGCCATTAGAGAATACGAATGTACTTTCCCAATTTGAAGCCATTTACAAATCACTTATTTCTTTGACTTGAATTGAAATACAGAACTAAAACTGAAAACCGTATTGAACTGTTAAGAGTTGCTTTTTTACCGCTAAATAAATGTGGCAAATAAAAAGACAAGAAGGGTCGTAAGGAGCGTAGTGGAGCGCAATGCAGGTGGGGAGAGAAAAAATGTTGTTTTTATAACATCGAGCAATAAATCTCAATTGTGGCACCAAAGAAAGTTGAATACGAAAGCATTCAACAGAAAATATGAATTCTGTGCACACTTTCAACAGGAGAATTTAAATTTGATATAAAATTTGTAAAATAAACAAATTTAATATAAGAAAAACCTACCTAACGGTGTATAGCAAGTATTAGGGCCTGCTGCACGATTTCGAACGTTAACGTTCGTCGTCGTAAACATAAACGCGAAAAATTTTAACTAAAGCAATAATCGATAAAAATACACATTTTTCGCGTAAATCTAATAAAGTTATCGATAAATCTGTTATAAACAATGTTGTTGTTGTTGTTGATAAGTTTTGCATAGAAAATTTTTGCCATCAATCAATTTTCGAAAAATAAACCTGAAATCAATAAATTTTCTAAGAAAAAAAATATTTTACTATCGATTAATTTTTGCAAAAAAAAATTTTGTTATCTACAAATTTTCTATGTATAAATTTTGCCGATAAATTTTCTCTAAACATTTGTTATCGATAAATTTTTTTTTGAAAAAAAATTTTTTGCTAAATTTTTTTTGCTAAATTTTTTTTTTTTTTTAAATTTCATCGGTAAATTTTCTTGGAAAAGTTTCCATTACCGATAAGTTTTCTATTGAAAATACTTGTTATCGGTATATTTTTTTACAAAACAGAGTTTATTCGCAAAATTTTCTATAGAGAAAATGTTCTAACGATTATTTCTATCGATAAATTTTCTATCGAAAATTATTATTATCGCCAAATTTTCTATAGAAAATGTTTGTTATCGCTAAATTTTTTAACGACAATTATTTCCATGTGATAAATTTTGTATTGAGAATTTTTTTATTGACAACTTTTTGGTTTCTTGATAAATTTTATAAACAAAATTATTGCTGTCGATAAGTTTTTTTTATCGAAAATTTTATACTGAAATCTTTTCTAATTACAAATTGTTTTCTATCAACAAATATTCTATCGATAAATATCGTATAGCAAATTTGGTATCGAGAATTTTAGTGTTGAGAAATTTTATATTGATAAATTTTTTACTACTGACAAATAATATAGAAATTAATTTTATATAGAAAACTTTTAATTTCGATTATATTTTCTAGAGAATATTTTTAATATCCATAATTTGAAACTGTTTGCTGTCGTTAATTTTCTATAGAAAACTTTTTCTCGATAAATTAAATTTAAATAAATTTAAGTTAATTTTTTTACATATATTTTTGATTGATTTATGTGCCAAAATTAAATTTAACGAAGTTGAGATTTTGAGAAGAGCGTGATTTTCATTTTTCGTGGTAGTTTTATGTGAATTTCTTAAATATCTTGAAAAATAAGTTAAAGGTCTCCCTCCCCATCAATTGCCCACAACAATTATTTCCAATTCATTAAGTAAAAAGCATTTTTATATTTATTTCTGTGATTTCTTTTTAATTTTTATTTTTATTTGATTTTGCTTTTTGTGGCATATTTCGTTTGAACCCCCGGCGTAGTGCCATTGCAAATATCTCCAGCATTCTTTTTTTCTTCCTAAAGTATTTCGTTTGTTTTTCTTTGTCAGCAAAAATATGAAATTGTGCAGAAAAACTTTTTGTTTTTTTTGTTTTTTTTTTTTTTGTTGATTTGTTAACAATTGAATTGTTAAACTGTATTTAACGTAATGAAAGAAGAGGAGTTTTATAGAAACAGACACATGCACTTAGTGCGGCAGAAACTTGCACTGAAATGCCTTTGGAAGTAAGAAAAACATTTCCCAAAGTTTCACTTTTGTTAAAAACAGGGAGAAATTATAAGAAATAAACCAAAATTTAAAAAAAAAACCCCAAGTCAATTTGAAATTCAACAAAATGCTTACAAGTCGGCAAATGAAGTATGAAAGGCGGCAAGTGTACAAGTTGTTCGAGTGTTTTGGGTGAATGTGCGCGAGTCAGTGCATGAGTCGGTGGTTGGTGAAGAGAGGAAATGGAAAATCAAAATGCACCACAAACAACAAACGGAAGCAACAATAGTTTCCGCTTTTTTCGACAGTTTTTTTTTTAAGAGAATAAGAACTCTCTCTGTAAAGAACTATTCATTCCGACTTGTTAGGCGATATTTGGGTTGTGTAAGTGGTCTAAGAGTTCACTATTTTTTGTGAAATTTCGTCATTGTTATTCGGCAATGGATTTAGCAGCAAATATGATGAAGTGATTTGAAGATGAAAGAAAAAAAACTCAGTTTATTTAATAGAAATGTTGTTACTCTGCGACCGGAGTTGTTACAACAACAAAAATTGTTAAACGTTTTGAAACAATTTATGAAGTTGTGACTTTTTGTGAGTTTTGCAGTCTGTTCTAAAAACAATCTGTTGCAAATAGTGGTTGGCAAAGTCTGAAAGCATTTAACTTAAATGCAACAATCAAAACGGCAAATAATATTCTTGAGATTCATAGTATTTTGCAATCAAACAAACAAATTTTCTATATCTCGTATATGGATCAGTTTTATATAAAATATTTTAGCTGGCAATCAAATTTTTATAACAAAAGAGATGCGAAAATTGAACAAATATTCCACAATTCTTTACTTTTAAGATAAAGTTGTTAAGAGTACAATTTGATTGTTGATTAAATTCTTTGTAGGACAGTTAATAAGTTTTAAAATTTAGGCATCTTTTTTTCAGTGTAAATTAAATTTATTTAATATAGTGGTTTTTTAACGATCGAAAACTTCTTAATTATATTTTAAACTTATGGAAGCAACTAGACACGTTTTTAATTTTTGGTATTTTTGTTATAATGGAATTGGAAATTGTTAATTATTTTTGTAAATTCTGGAGCAAAAAATGAACGATAAGACAGACAACAACATTCCGAACACATCGTGACAAGTTAATATTTTTTTTATTTTAAAACTCTAAAATGAATTTGTTATAAATATAAACACGCTGAAGTTAAATCATTTCATTTTCGAAATCAGGAAGCTTGAAGATTCACACATAAACAAAAGAAGTGTAAGTGAATTGGGTAAAAAAAACAATTCTAGTCAAATTTTTATAATATTTTTTTCCCGTATCCTTTTTTTTAAGTTCCATCATGAAGTTTTCCGCTGCAGTTGCTGTTATTGCTATTTTGGTGAGCTCTTTGGCGCTGGCTTCAGCTGAGCCGCGTTTGTCTGAACTCTTTACGCGTTTTCGAAGGAACAAGTTGCGCGGACGCTTCTTTAAATAAATCATTGTAAGGGCGTATTACAACGATCTAATGCCATAGTCGCGGTACAAAATTTGATTGAATTTGGCAGAAAGTTATAGAAAATAAAAGACTTTTATTATATCTGTTTGAAATCAATAACCAATTACGGCAAAACAACAATATAACTATCAAGTGTTTTTTTTTTTTTTGTTTTATTGTATTTATTATTATTGTATAGTAAAAAAATTCTATAGAAACACACAGACAGGTTATTGAGAAGAAAAATTTTCCATAAAAATATCTTTAAAGGACATGAAAATAAATCAAGAAAAAAGTTTTTTTTAGCAAAAAATAATCCATGCCAAAAATATGCAGTAGAAAATTTATGGGGAATATATTTTAGAGAAAACTTGTTGTAGGAAAGGAAAATATTTTGCAAAAAATTTATCGGAAGCAAAAAATTTAACAAAAATATTGATCGATTATAATAATTTTTTGGGAAAAATTTATCAATAGCAAAATATTTTCTCTAAAAAATATGATCGATAGCAATGATTTTGCGGAGAAAGTTTTAAGGACAGCAAATATTTTATGTAAAATATAAATCTTTAGCTACTTTTTCTGGAAAACTTAATCGCTAATAAAAATTAAAAAAAAAAACATAAATTTTTTGAGAGAAAATTTATCGAAATAAATACATTTTTATGAAAATTTATCGCCAGCAGACATTTAAAAAAATAAATTATTCATTATAGAGATTTTCTAAAAATTTTGTAATAGTAAAAATTTCTTTTTAAAGTTTTTGATTAATTTCATTTATTAGCGAAATTGTTAATAGAAAATTTATCGTAAGCAAATATATTTTTACGGAAAATTTATTATTTGGGAGAAATTTTTGGATAGCAAAAAATGTTTTGGCCAAAAATTTATCGATAATAAAAATTTGTGGGAAAACATTTATCGATAAGAAAGACAAGAATTTATCGACGGAAAAATTTTGTTACAGTTTTTTTTGGGAAAAACTTATCTTCCACAAGGGTTATTTGGGAAAATTTTATTTATAACAAAAACTAATTAGAAAAAATTTATCGATATTTTTATTTGTCTCTAATTAAAAAATTATCCATAGCAAAAATTTCTTGGAAAATTCTTTTATGTACAAAATTGCTGGACATTGTTGGAGTGTAAGGTTTTTGGCAGAAAAGTTATCGATGGCGAAAATTTGGTAAACAAAATTTATCGATGATAAATTAAATAATTATCCAGATTCATCGATAATAAAGATAAATAAATTTATGGGTGGCAAAAATGTTTGTTGAAAAAGTTACCGATAGTAAATATTTTTTTTAGTAAAATTTTTCTATAGCCAATATTTTTGAAGATAACAAAAAATTTGTAAAAGAAAATTTATCGATAACAAAATAAATGTTTAAAGAAAATTTATCGACTACGAATAGTAAAAAAAAAAATCTACAACAAATCGTGTGTAGAAAATTTATACATGGAGAAAATTTTTAATAGTAAATTTATCGATTGAAAACATTTTATAGAAAAAACTTTATCGTTAACAAGAAATCAGGCTGAAGTCAAGCGTTGCTTGAGTCAAATTTGTAAACAATTTTAAGTAAAAAGCATTGGTTTAGCAATTCTGACAAGAGCCTTTAAACAAATTCTGTGGCTGGCTCTGCTTGTCTTTGCAATTTATTTGGAACTGCAAATGTTTTTGAGAAAAAAAAATAAAATCGTGTATTTTTCATTGTATATTTGAAATATTTTATTGTTTCCTGGTTTAGTTTTTTTTTTTTTTTTTTTTGTTGTGTCAGAAACCTTCAAAACATGTGTCGTTGATAATTTATTTATAAAGTTTTTATTTTTATATTTATATGTAAGTATTTTATACATTTCTGTTTCTGTTTTTTTTTTTTTTTAATTTCTGTTTTTCTGCATACAGTAGAAGAGCTGACGGTGATAACCTTGTTTCCTCGAGCTGGAAAGACGCGATAACCCCTGTTGATAATTGAATTATTGACATTATTTGCTTGTGTTTTTCTTTTCGCTATTGAAAAACAAAACTCAGTCTTATAAAATTCTTAGAAGTAAAAAAAAACAGCATAAAAACTAATAAAATATTGGGGGAAGCAAAAGAACAATATTTAAATTTATTACATCGTAAATTGACAGCAACATGTGAGACCAGAAAACGAAAACATTGTACTAGAGTGGGTTTAGTGAAAATTGTCGTACATCTTGTTTGTAAAAGAACCATTTTTTGTTTTGCTTTTAAAGGGATGGCCACCATAAAGTATTTGGAGTATTTGTAGTGGCTTTTGTCGTAGAAGAAAGTTATTAACAGAGTAATTTCATTTATTCTGTGGGAGTAGAAAGACGCACAAAATATATAAATATTTTATATAAATCTTACAATCTTAGACAGAGTTTTTGACCAAAATCTACGACTTTTCCCTATGTTTTTTTTTTCTTTGCTTTGTTTTGGTTTATTTGAAAGGAGTGCAAAGGAAAATTTTGTTGAAATTAATATTTATGTGATAATTTGTAAATATATTGTTTTTCAAAAGTTTTTAAATTGATAAATATCTTGGATGACGCTGTCAAATTAAGACAAATTATTTAAATAGTTTTGCAGCTTCAGAGGGTTTAAGACAGGCAAAGCTGGGAAAACAAAACAAAAATATATTGAGTAATTGAAAACCATAACGATTTAAGAGATCAGCGGACTAAGGTTTGGCATTTAAGTCATATCAAGACCCTAAAAAGTTTTTGTCGTGCAGTGTTTTTAAATGCTTTAACTTATATTCTGTTGCTATTACTATTTTAGAGTAAAAGTGTAGTTTTCATTTTTGCCGATAAATGCACAATTCGTGATATAATCTTTATTAATATGGAATCGCTGGAAACCATAACTTCACCAGATCACGTCGAAACGTTTATATTTTTTCTTTTCTTTTTGTAATACACTGCAGCTAACAACTGTTTTTTTTTTTTTTTTTTTTTTTTTTTGGGAAACCAATAATTTTTCAACTTTAAATTGAAATATTTTTATATTTTTTCATAATGATGGAAACCTCCATCATTACACCAAACAGTTCTTTGGCAAATTAAATTGTGTTTTTATATTTTATATGACACATTATTATGTGCCATTGTCCACTAAAACCAATAAAAAGAAAAAAAAATTAAAGGCTGCTGCCATACAATAAAGTTTTTTTCATAATTTTTTGTTGTTGCATGAGAAGTTCAAATGCCAAAACTTTTTTTTAACTATTTTAATCTTCTTTTTCATAATGATGGAAACTTCCATCATTACGTCAAACAGTTCTTTGGCAAATTAAATTGTGTTTTTATATTTTATATGATTAATGCATTAATTTTAACAAATTTATTTTGTAATTGTTTAGGAAAACCAATTAAAATAAAACTTTAAAGGGTGTTACCATACAATAAAAAAAGTTTTCTATGTAAACTTGTCCTAATTTTTGTGCTGTACTATCCGAAGCTCAAATTGCAGGAAAACTATTTAGAAAAATTAATGAAACATCGAAGCTTCTAGTTGAAAATTAAAGAGGAATTATTTCTGGAAACTTGCAAATTTCAAATCTGCGCAATCTAAAAAAATTACGTAATCCCCCGGCTTTTTTGTAAAATAACAGGCATTTGGTCATGACTTTGACATCTTTATGTTTTGAATTTCAGACTTTAACAATTCCTTGACTGCGACTATTGAAACTTTAAAAGCAATTTTACCGATATCGTCCAGCTCTTAAGGATAAATTTTATTCAAATTCAGATTTTTTTTTGGTTCTTGAAACCGACTACGAAGCATTTAATTTATCTTAAAAATAAATTTGATGGGATTTATAAAAGACAGATAATTAAAACCAAAGTTTTGTGACAACTACGATAAATTAGCGATAGAATTAAACCAGAAAAGTGGGACTAATGGGACAAATTCGTAGGGGCACGTTCGAAAATAATTTCTTTGGCTTCAACAATTTTGTTGTTTTTTATTATATATTTAGTCGTTTCTTTAAATTTTTTTCACGATTATGCGTCATAATTTATAAAATATCAAATATATATTATAATAATATCAAATGTAATTATAATTCTCATTTTCTGCTTTTCTTTATGAAATGAGGCCTAATTCTTTTTACCTTATGATGATTTAAGGCCACCCACAACAATCGAAAACTTAAAACTAAAATATATAAAAATATTGAGACGATTCCTTTTTATAATATCGTTTTTCCTTTATAATATTTTGGCATCTAAGTTTCTCAGGAATAAAGTTGGTGGCTCTAAGTTTAGGATAATGAAAAATGCATTTGCCAATATATGCAGATTTTAAATCACAGTTAAATGTGTTGTATGTAAGAAAATTAGAAATTTATTTTTCGTCCTGGGGAAATCTCGCTTAGGAATTTTCTTCAAGTTTTTGCTAATACAAATATAAATTTGGCAAATATCTTAAAAGAAAAGTAGACCGTCAATTGGGCTTTTTGAGGCACCATACATTTTATGACAATTCTCGTAATTACTCCTACTATTTGTCTAGTCATGTGAAATTTGGTTTTATAAATTATTTTAGTTTTTAAAATTCAATTTCTATTCCTTTCGTTTTTCTATCACACAAAACCAGCTGGCTTCGAAGGTTCATACGCTTAAATATTCTCACAGCTTTATCTGTTTTAAAGCCAGAAAATCCCTTAAGCCAGAGACAATTTTTAATGGCAACTATAAAAGAATTATTTCATAAATAAAATACACATTTACTTTTTTGTCTTGAGATTTATGACGTGTTAGAGTCAGGCACACTGTAAAAATTACTTTATGACTTCGATTTGAACTTGAAGTACTAGCAGCTCTTAAGGCAGAAATAAAATTCCGACAAAAGTGAAGCAGCGCATCGGTTACAAAATTTTCGAAATATGCGATAAGCAAACAAAGCTGAACTCATTAATCATGACTTAATTTAATTGTTTACACTAAAAACTCACTTTTCGTAACAAAACGAAGCCCAACGAAATATGATGGTGTTGTTGTTGTTGTATACACTGGCATGTCTGTATGTGCAGGGTGTGCGAAAAAAAATATATTGTTGCTCATAATTGCAGGCAACAAGAAACCCACGCCCGTTTGCAGGCAAACATTGAAAGCTGCAAGATGACAACAAGTCAAACAAAACAGCAACAAACAAGAAAAAAAAACCAATATAAATTTTAAAAATAACTCATTTAGAATTCCCCAATGTTTAATAATAGTTCAGCAATAAAAATAACAACAACGACAGCAGCCAAGTTGCAATATGATGCAGACTTCCTACAAATGACAACAATTGTTGGTTGCTGTCTGTGTACACAGCAAAAATCCTTAACAAACTACTCAACATTAAAGGCAGACAGACAGGCAGGCAGGCAGGCAGGCAGGCAGGCAGGCAGGCAGGCAGCCAAACCGACAGACGGTCAGATGATCGCTCTGGCCGCCGACCATCCACACACATTACGTTGGCATTTGATTCTTCAGTGTACTCTACAAATGAAGAATGGACCACAACCGAATGGCCAGCTTTCAAAAGAGCTCCAACACCAACACCAACATCAATGTCAACTTTAAGTGAGACTTCGGACAACAAAACGACATGATTAAGTGCAACTCTAAGCAAATATTGTGAATGATGTGAGATTGTGGGGTAGAGGAGCAAAAAAAAACCAACTAAAAAACAAAAACGATGGACATTTTTAGGAATTTTATGTTTCTTCAGTCAAAAACGATTTAAGGCAGCACTATTTCATGCTTAAAGTTCAGAAAATGTCTGAAAAAGAATTTAGAAATCTTTTTTTTATGCTGGAGGGTAAGAAAATGTCAAACATTTACCAAATCTCGACACCCTACAAAATGCTTGCAAACTTTTGTCTTGCTCTTATACTCTTATAGACATCAGTCTCAGAATATTTATACTCCTCTTATATTTGCTCTTATACTTCTTCTTCTTCTTCTTTTGGCGCTACAGTCCGGGGTGAACCTGGGCCTCAACCAGCAAACTTTTCCAGCTGGCACGGTCTTTAGCCAGCGTCCTCCAATTTTGCACACCAAGTTGATTGAGGTCCCTCTCCACTTGTGTGCGCCATCGGTTCCGTGGGCGTCCTCTAATGCGTTGTCCCACAGGTTCGGAATCGAAGATTCTACGGGTCGGAGCAGTATTCTCCATGCGCTCTACTCTGCTCTTATACTATTTTCCTTTTATTAAACTTAAGCTGAAAATAATTTATTGAAGAAGCAAAATTTATAATTCTTTATATTCTTTCGTTTGAACACGTTTTTTTTTTTGTTGAAGGAAATTTCCTTCATGTAAATAAATCTTTATATTTGAGCATTTTAATACTTGTTTGCCTAGTGATGGAAATTTCCATCATTATATTTATTGTGGAAGAAAACAAAGCCCAACAGGTATTTATTAAAATTTTTTCTATAAAAATTGCATTCATCCAGTTGATTTTTATTTGTCATCATTAGAAAAATTTAATCGAAAATTTTTTCTAATTTTTGGTCGAATTTTTTTTTTTAGTTTTAAATTTTTTAAAAAGTAATAAACAAAAGAATTATTTTTGGGTTAACAGTTACTATTTGAACAATAGATTATAAAGTTCATTCACAGATTTCGGGAGCCATGTGATAGACATTTCCATCAATGAATGTTTTTTTAATCAAATTGTATGCAAATATTTTTCATTATTCCTGTTTTTCCACTATTCTAGATATTTATGTTACAGAAAAGTAAACATATTACGTTTGGAAGTGAAAAAATATGTTCGAGTAGTTCATTCTTTAAGCCGATTTGGCACTTCGGCTCTCATATTCTTCCTCCCATGAAGTCTTGAGTTTTTTGTTCCAGCACTTAAATATCTGTAGGCATTTTGCCGTCGTCCTGCTCTGCCTCGATGGATAAAATCGTAGCTTGTTCGACCACTAGTTCGATCACAGTGTCTAAAAAATCTTTATACTTCTGCATCATTTAAGTCTTGCATTTTATATGTTTATTCGAAGTACAAATATATTTTCCGATGAACTGTAGAAAATCTTCTTTCCCCTTCCTACGAATCTGTGCATATCCAAAATCACTCTTATTCTTTTAATTCCACTACCTGGATGTGTGCAATCAAGAAGTCACTCGGTGTAATTCTGGTCAAAGATTGTGGGTGTTTCTGCAGGCCAGTAAAATGTATGTATATCAATCAGTCTTACACTTTTTCTCTCTTGGTCTTATACTGTTATCCTCCCTCTTGTGTCAAACTGTTATATTCGTTGTGGTACTGCCTCCTATCTTCTACCGAACTCTTATATTCTCTCTTCTACCAATCTCTTATACTCTTATACCAACCTTCTTAAACGTTGTAGTTGTCACACATCGGATGGCCAGAGGCGGGCAGCTCATTGCCGGCCCAGCAAAACATTTAGCCACATCATCAAAAATACGAAATTTGCTGTTGCTGATGTACTGACGAACGAACCATAAGTCGTGATGTGGAGTTTTGTTCCCTCTCTATTTTTGAACATTCATTTGCTGCTCAGTTTTCGCTTCAGCAGTTATATGATCTTAAAGTTTTGTTTAAAAACATGAAATTGCACAAAATTTTGCAAAAACCAAAAAAAAAAAACATTCAACAACAAAAACATTTCTCTACATTTGATATTTTTCCCTTTTTTTCGCTGTTAAATGCCACAAAACAATTCGTTCGTTACTGCGGGGTTTATTTTATGATGATGTGCCGGACAAAGAGCGTTTGCATTGTGCAACGGGTTCAGCGGGGGCTGGGGCCAGCATGATTAAGTAGAAGTGCAAGATGTTGTTAAGAGCCGGTGGAGCCAGAGGTATAAGGAAGTGGTAGGAAGAACAAAGCACACCACAACACCAATAAATAGTCACATTGTGCACAAACACCAGCAATAACAACAACAACAACAACAACAACAACAACAACAACGACGACAACGAAATCAGCGAAAGCAAAAAAAATGTATAATGCCAAGATCAGTTAAACTAACAAGAGGTGTTACCCCATGTCGTTAGGGATTCTTGTTTAAATGAAAATTACTCAACAGTGGAGCAAAATGTGTTTAAAAGCTTCTTTGGTTGGCAGTGAGTCAGAAAAAGAAATTGTTTAATAAAATAGTTTGTGGAAACGTTCAACCGTTCGCTGTTAATTGTTTTGTTTATAAACTTCAATGGTTTTGAAAACCACAAGAAAATCTCACATTTGAAAACCGCAAAGGACTGCAATGAAAACTTGTATGTGTTATAAGTTACAAACAGTGAAGTGAAAGACTCAATTCAAAAAAAATGGTGGCTTCAAAAATGGAACCAAATTTTCAAACTAAAATTTCCAGCCCTAAATTTGGAAAAGTTAGAAGTAAAATGTTCAAAAGTTAAAAGTGGAAGCTCTAATTCTCGGAAAAAAAGTCTCTCAGCCCGCCTAAAACATTTATAATTTAATCGAAAACAGCTTCACTTGTATAAAAAGACTATTACTTTGTGGCAAGTAATTTTTTATAAATGTTATTGCTTAAAACTTTTCTTTTTAAAAGTTACATTTGGCAAGAGGAAAACAGAAACTCCCTTTTAATGGTCATATCTTAAAATATGTTTCTTCAAAGTAGATACTTTTAAAAAATACCCCTTTCAAATAATATTTCTATAAAAAAAACTTTTCTTAAAGTTACTTCTTAAGGAAGTACTTTTTAAACCAATAATTTCTGTAAAGCTTCTTTTATAAAATGTACTTTATGTTGTATATAGTACATAGACTCTGTTTTAAAATGTACTATTGTAAAAAGGTACTTTTTCGAAAGCTCTGTCTTTGTAAAATGCACTTGTTCAGAAGGTACTTTTTTATAAGCTTCTTTTTTAAAAGTTACTTTTTTACAATATACTTTGAAAGGCAGTTTGTATTAAAAATACCCTTTAAAATGGTACTATTTTATAAGGTACTTATTTAAAGGGTACCTTTTTAAAATATACTCTTTTAAATGGCACATTTTTACAATATACTTTCTTAAAAGGTACTTTTTAGAAGATATGTTTTTAGAATGCATTTTTTTAAAACATACTTTTTTAAAATATACTTTTTGGAAAGGCAGTTTTTAAAACACCACTTTTAAAAGAGTACTTTTTTATAAGGTACTTTTTTTAAAAGATACTTTTTAGAAGATACGTTTTTAGAAAGAATTTTTTGAAAATGCACTTCTTTAAAAAATGTTTGTTTAAGAGGTACTTTTTAAAATAAACTTTCGAAAAATGCATTTTTATAAAATAAACTTTTTAAAAATGTTGTGTATAAAAAAGTACTATTTTCAAGGGTACTAATTTTAATAGTACTTGCTTAAAAGGTACTTGCTTAAAAGGGACTTTTTAAAAGATAATTTTTAGTATCTATATATATATAAAAAAAGATACTTTTTTGTATGCAGTAAGTTTTCAAAAGCTACTTGATTAACAGCTACTTTTTTAAAATTACTTTTTTAAAAGGTACTTAAAACAACTTTTTTAGTAGGTCTTTTTTAATAAATAGTTTTTTAAAAAGTTCTTTAAAAAAAAGTAGTTTCTTAAAGTCCGCTTTTGCGAAAAATTTCTTTGTCGAAAACAATTTTTATTGATTATTATTATTGTTTAAAAAGTACTCTATGGAAAAGGAACAGTTTTTGTAAAAAAGTACTTTCTCAAAAAGGTATTTTTTTTAACATATTTTTGACATATTAAAACGTACTTCTTTTGCAAGACATTTCTTTAAGATAATTATTTGAAAGATATTTATTTAAATTTATTTATTATTTACCTTTTTGGTAGAAGGTACGGCTTAAAACTGCCATTTACAAAATACCTTTTTTTTAAACGTGAAACAGGAAAATATTTTGCAAACGATATTATTTATCTTTGAGGCAGACAATCTGCGAGCACATTTGTCGCTTGATGGGGGGCTTCCCTTTAATTTGGTTTGGGTTTTTTTGTCTGGCGCTGATGTTTAATCTTTTTTGACTTTATTTAAGCAGCAGAAGATGATTTGCATTAAATATTTGCGTTTATTTAGCGATAGTTATCAAATTACTCGCATGTTATCCTGAGAAAACATGCTACAAAGTAAAGAATTCACGGCTGGAATTGTACCAAGCTGTCCCCTGTTATTCACAATGAGCTGATATGGAATTGCAACTGCTTAATAAACAGGCAGATTTCTTCTTCCAACAAAGTTATCAACCCATCATGTTAAACTTGACAATTAAAGTCCTCTAAAAATACGCACTCTTTGTCTTGGCAACACTTTCAAGTACTAGTTTTTGCACGCTTGTATCAAATCCCATAATGACACAAACATTTAAATGTCAAATTCTTCTTCTTTTTTACTTTTCTCTTTCTTGTAATTGATTTAATAATATGAACAAGAATTTGTTTAAATTTGTATCGCAAACAAAAAATATATCAAGAATAGAACACAACTACATCGTGTACAACTAACAAATCCTGTGCAGATCCTATGACAACGTCACATAAATCTGACAACTACGCAAATAATGTCATTTTGACAGTGTTTGGCAGAACAAAAAAAGAAAGCAAAAAACGAATAATACTCGTACATAGGCAGAATTTTCATGGCAAAAAATTTCAAATAAATCTTAAAGAAGGCAGCAAAATCTGTGGACAGGGTGCAACAGCAGGAGGAGAAAAAGTACTTAGAAACCCAATAAGTTATAGTACAGGGTATTATAGCGCTTTCGTTAAGATTACATATTGTTGTATTTACATATGTAGAAAATATGCCACTAGAGAGACCAAATCTTATAAATATAAATTTAAATAGTAAACATTTAATAGAAAGAAAAGGAAAAGAATTATAAACTTAGTTAATTTTAAATAAATTGTTTAATATTTTAAGCAAACGCGGACTTTTTATTAAGGATCAAACAAGTCTATAAGCATTTCCTTGTCACTTATGTCACTTCCCCGACAACTGATCTAATACTTTTCGGAAAATGATTTGAAATTTTCGATACTTATCGAAAAAAATTATGAAATATTAAAATAAACATAAATTAGATATTTTTACATCTTAATATTATGCCACAAAAGAAACCCTCAGAACTTCACGTGAAATGATCATGCCCTTAAAACGCTCGTACAGAATTCCTAACGGCATCTGAGATATATGAAAGATATACCCGTTATGTGCCGTCCAACTGAAACTATTGCATTTGTCGTGCATATCCGTATCATTTACTTTAAGCCAAAAGTTGCCAACCCTTGGCCTATTCAATATTTCCCTGTACAGTTGAATAAGTCAAGCCACCTGAAACGATAGGAAGAAATTTCAAAGGAACATCAGGGCTAAATCGAATTCGCTTGATAATTTACACCAGCCGATTTCTTACAACAGCATTTCTGTAATACTTGCATCTCCAAAAATATGAACCGAAACCACTTTAAGGCAAATCCAAAATGTTTGAGCAAAGTATAGGCTCCTCATCTACATGAAGAACACAAGGATTCTTTTTTTGCAGCATCTTCACAGGCAGTGTGCTGGTGCCCAGATGGATTCGCTAACAGTGTGTCGTACCAACAGTCCAGTGGTTTTAAGTTCCATTCCCACCAAAAACTCTGGGCGTATCTGCAAATAATTAAAAAGATCGGCAGTTTTGCATTCGTTGTTACAAAAAACATTCCAGTATTTAGAGATTTCGTAAAATTTCCCCGAGTTTTTGATGGCTGGCATAACACATGGAACCCTCTCTTTCCCCTTTACACACCACAAAACAGGGTTCCCTAGTTTGGAATGCTTCCAAATAAAATCTTGCTGTACAAAGGCCTGAATTAGCAACACAAAATTCTCCGGCGGGTGATCCGCTAAAGGCCAAGTTCTTGCAGGTGGCATGAGATCGACTGTCTGGGATGTTATTGCTCTACACACCGCCACATATAGCAGCGATATGATCGCTGCTGTCTTAAACAGTGGACTGAAATTTATCCACGAAATTGTTAAATAATTATATAATAATTACAATTTTGAAACGAACATATTTTCGAGTTGAGCCGCTTATATGCGGCGTGTAGCGACCGCGAAACAGCTTGGCCTCCCCCTCCAGCTTAAAACCTCAACAAATTTATTTTACTTATCTCTTTTGATTAACTTTAAAGCGAAGCGTGTTAAAGCATTTTTCAGTTATTTTATATCGTTTTGAAACTGTTTTCTAATCGATGTTAATCACTTTTAAAATTGTTTATCACAACCTGGTCACTCTGCCCAAATGTATTCATTTGCGATTCAATAATTATGTGAGCTGCATACAAATTCATACATGTGAGCAAATAAAATATTTCCCAATGCTAGAACTTGTAATTTGTACACAACAACAAAAAACACCCAACTATATGCGAACACAGCAGAGCCAGCAGCCAGCGCAAGTAAATGCATTACGCACGTATTGACTGACTACAGGCGAGTTCTTGCAACGTCTAAGTTTTCGATGGCTTGTTATAAAACGTGCGTAATTTATGGCAGCACCCTGCTGCTAGTGGCTCTTGAAACGTACAACGCAGCAACTCATTCCTTGCCACCAAAAATGTGTATTAAAAAAAAAGGAGAAAACAACTAGACAAGAAATTAAACATGCCTGCTTGCCTGCCTGCCTGCCATGTAAAGCTGCACAGCTCCTTCTAGAGCGTTTGAACGTATTAACGAGTGCAAAGAATCGATATTACCCGGGCTATAAATGAGTTCGTTCGGTTCGAGCAATATGTTGAAAAGTTGATGATGAGGAAAGAGTTGGGCATTGGAAACACCAGCAATTTAAAGTTCAACGGCGATAAATGATGCTGGGTGTTCTACTCGGGGTGTCAATTGTGAACCTTGAATAAATAAACAAAAAACACAACAACACAAAACATATTCAGGAAAATGTTGAAATATTTAAATCTTTTCTTTTTTTCTGCTCTGTTTTTTTTTTCCTGTATTTTTGGTTGGTATTGGAAATTCTTTTCTATTTTCAAATGTTAAAATAACAGCAACAACAACGACAAAAAATTCAATTCAATTTAAAGTTCATTTAAAAGTTTTGTCTATTTCATTTCAAAATACAGACACACACACACCGGGTTGTCTGTGTTTGTAATCAATTTCTTCGCGTCTTTTTTTTCTTTTTTTTTTGTTCACCAATTAAAACAATTTTTCTTTTTTTAAAAAAAACCAAATTTAAACAAATTAAGAAAACGTAAAGAACATTTATCACTATCATAAATTATGATGGCAACCCGCAGAATATCCCTTTCAGTTCAGTTCGCTGCGTGCAATAATTAGAAATAGACACCGAACGGTGCTTAAGAGGGAAAAATCGTTTATTACGATAAATGAATTGGAAAGGCTGGGGCAGCATTAAATTTGAAATGGTCAAGGGAAAGGGAAACTTTTGTCACACACGAAGACAATTCCTTGACTTTAAACTTGAAAAAAAAGATGTCACTGCATTTGGTTAGAAAGGGGATTTAAAAAGCTCCAATAAATGAATTACTCTCAACATAAATTATCCAATTTAACAGATTTGAACATTTTAAACAACCAGTGGCCTAGAGCCTGTCCCACAACATCGAACGTTAACGTACGCCAGTATTTTGAAGTGCAGGCATTTGATGTGGAACCTGTTTGTGGGGACTGCGTTTCACCAAGCTCGTCTATCGCTTACAGTAATAGTTTCTGGCATATCAGGATTAGCTCAGTTATTTGTTTCTTATCAGTTTTCTAGCGTTCACAATGTTGGCTATCGTGGGACCGGTGTAATCTGATGTAAATCTGCTTCTAGGTTTTTCCCTGTCTTTCTTTTTCCAATAAAGCACATTTAATCTCCTGATTGCTACAAAAATATGTTCCCTACATTCTAAATACTAAACAAATTTATTTTGCGATTTGGAAACGATTCGCTTTAAAACGGAAAAATGTTTGATAAATAGTTTTAAGCTATTTGTTCTATACATATACAAACGCCTGGCTTTCCAAAGTGCATTTCAATTGAAAATTCAGCCCTATTAAAATGTTTTTCAAATCGATCGTGGTGCATCACAGCGTTTTTAAGCAGCATTTATATATTTGCAGTGAATACCTGATTGTTTGCAAACAAAATGAAATAAACGTTTAATTTAACTGCGGGTTAATGATGGTTTAGTTAAACTCTCGTTTTTAGTTTTTAGTTTCAATGGAATTATTTCCATATATTTTGTTTTGCTTTTCTTGGCTGATTTTGTCACTTAAAATGTTTATATTGTTCCCATATTTATTTTATAGAAATCGATTTTCAAACCGTTTCGTTTTCAACAAAGTAAAGTCTCTGATGAACAAAATTTTATTCATTCCATAAATATTTTTTTAAGTTTTAAAAATTAATATTATTAATTCTGTTTGTGTTTCATATTTAAAATTAAATTAAAATTTTAGACCACAAACACGTTTTCGAAATCGATCGTCCTCCATCTCAGCTCCTCTAAGCAATATTTACATATAAAAGTTATCGGTTTGCTGTGAATGCCTGAATGGTTTCAATATTAATTTCCCAACAAAACGAAGCAAATGTTTCAAATGACCAGTGAATTAATCCCGGTTTAGTTAAACTCGGTTTTTTAGTGGGGTGGGGGCATTATATTCTGGTTTGTGTGTATTTTTTTCAAGTAAACTCAAGTTTTAAAGATTAGTTAAACTTTCGTTACACTGATTTAGGGGTTTTTCTTTATGAAATTTGATTTACCACAAAAGTTTAATATTAAATTTAAATTAATATAATTTAACGATATGGCTTCTGGCTGACCGACTTTATTTAAAATTTAGTTAAATTTTGTTGTAGTTTAAAAACTTCTATAAAAAATTATTTAATTGAATAAAAACAACTAATAAAATTTAGTACATTTCAGTAGTTACGATGAATCTAAAAACTAATTTAATTTAAAGCCATTTAAAACCTTTTCAAGCTGATCCTTCTATACGGCTTAACTTCATTTAATTCATGCTGCACTATTTAATATAAAAATAATGTTCAGTAATAAATCTGAACTGTCTAATCTAATCATTGAAATAAACATTTATTTATTAGCTCGAACACATTCTTCAACCTAAACTGCATTATTTTCCTTATTAAATACTTTCACTTGCACAAAACTGGAGCATAAAAATTATAATAATTTAATTTTTAAGATTAAGATTTTACTAAAAGCTTTTGAAAATTATTGTTTTTATAACTCAAATTCCATAAATTCGCCTAAACTGCAACTTAACAATCTTAAACGTTCTTAAACCGAGTTTAGCCAAACTCGGATTAACCGGGTTTTGTGCTTATTTTGGATTTTTGTTCAATTAAAAGTAATTAAATATAAGAGAATTTTGTTGATTTGAATCTTGCTTCCTATTGGATTCGAAATTAAATTTCTGATAAAGCTTGAAGTGGAAAAATGCAAACAAATCATGACCAAGTTAATGATGTTTAAAATGCAGACAACCAACCAGTTGTTGCCTGCCTTGTTGCCTTAATTTCTTAACAACATATTACGTACTGGCCGTAAAAAGACGTTGAAAATAAAATTTGGATTCTTAAATGGATTCCTGTTTTATGCACACATTTGTTTTTTTTTGTTGTTGTTTTGTTTGCTTCTGTTTTCATTTTTTTTTTCTCTTTTATTTTGGTTTATGTTTTATTTTAAAGTATGTTTTGTATTGTGTTCTTTTTTTTTTTTTGTTTATATACAAAATTTTGTTTTTTTGTTTTTGTTTCTTTAATTTTTTCTTGTCTAGAGGTTTTTATCTTTTTAAGGGTCTTGTTAAAAGTAATTCGTAACACGTTGTTACCAGATAATAACCGCCTGGCTAAGGTTGGCTAAACAAGGCTTGTTAAGAAAAGCAACGTATGTACACAGAAACGCTCTCTCTCTCTCACTCTCGTTCTCATTTCCGCTCTCTAAACTTGCACTACTACTACGCTAAGGGAAAGCGCACCAAGTGGGCTAAAAGAGAGCTTCTAAATCAGGCTTAAAGGAAACACACCAACATGTTTGCAGAGTCTTGATTAAGAAATACAAGTTTTGAGAACACAATTTTATTTGAAAATTATTTCAACTAAACTTTGTATATCTCTTCAAACTCTTTTCACTTCTCTTTTGGTTGGACTATTCCTTTAGAAAATGTTCAGGTTCATTACACTTCACTTCAGTTGTGTGGAGATTTTTTGTTTTCTGCTTCAGTTTGTTATAAGCAAAAATAAAATCAAAATCATAAAAAAGCAACAGGGTGCTTTAATTTCAGGAATTCAACTCCTTCATGTAACACTGGTTTCTGCAGCTCTTTTCTTTTCTGTTTTGGTTTTTGGTTATTTGTTTATAGCCAAGGAAACCAACCAACCCGATCAGATGCATTTGCTTCATGCCAGCAAGTTTGTTGTTGTGTTTGCTCCGCACGTGCAATTGGTATTGGGCTCGTTCTTTGGCCCAGCCAAAGAAACAGTCAAAAAAAAATAGGAAAAAGAAAAATTCAGTTGTTTTTGTAATGAAATCGTTCTTAGTGCAACATGCATTGTTTAAAATTTTGTTGCTGCTACTAACTGCTGCACGTTGTTTAGGCATTACAACGTCAAAATCGTGCGGCACTGCGCTAATGAACTAAACAATAGTAAAAGCCAAAAAAAAAAAAAAAAATCCACAATAAATATTGCCACATAAAACTCAAAACTAGGCGCTGGTGTAGTTGAAATTTTTCATTTCATACCCCTTATAATTGTAACAGATACAGGGGGAATTATTAATTTCGACAAGTGCGAGAGATAGTCAAAAAGCAAAGGGAAGATAAGCAATTTGCATATTTGTGATTGTTCACACATAAACTAATTTCCCCTGTCTCTAGCTGAAGCCCCGTACCCAAAGTAGGTTTGGTCATATATTAAGCATAATTTTAGCACGTATTCGTTTAAAAATAGTTTATCTCAAATCTGAGAAAATAGATTTACAATTGTTTTCGGCTAACCTCGATTTCCTACAAGCAGTATAAATAACTTCAAGCATTCATTAAAAAAAGGCTTAATTTTTCCTTAAGTATGAGAGTATGGAGTAACTAGACCAACTAATACATTTTCTTGAGTTAACATTGCAATAAAATAAACAAAATATTAGAAAAACAAGAGTTAACTGGAGTTTAGCTCAGCCCGGTTTAAGAAAGTTTAAGCTTCAATAATCTTTTAAATCTGTTCAGCATGACTTATACACGAATTTTTAGTTAAGAAAAATACACAAAGCTTAACAAGTTGTGCTTAACAACCGATAAATTATATTAATTAAATTAAAGTTAACCTAAATAATTTTATTATGAAAGAAAAAACCATAAATTAGAAATACAAGTACTTTAAATAACAGTTTAAATATTAGTTTAAATACCAGCATCTAAACTTCCTGCTTGAATGTAAAAAATTATGCCTTCAACTTAAACAAATAATATTTCCAGCCAAAAATCAAAATCTGATGTCTTAAGCTGGCAAATGCTAAAAAAAAAAAATTTGTAAATAGATTTAAATTGAAAAAAAAACTACTTCAACAAGCAATTATCCCATATAAAGTTTGAAATTCATATTTCCTGCATTTAATTCTGCTTAAACTTTTTAAAACCAGGTTTAACTAAACCCGGTTTAACTTAGTTTTGTACCACTGTTCAGTTTTAAAGCTATTTGCAAGGCAGAAACACTTAAATAAAAGTGAATACATACTTTTTATGAAATTGTTTCAACAAATTTTTTACACATTTTAAAGGAATTCGATTGAAATTTAAAACGAATTTATTTTGGATTTTTTTATTCTCTGTTTATGATTTAAGGGTTTTTTTTTTTGGTTATTTTAATATGTTAGAAATGAAGTGTAGTTGCAAAATGGGCTTAAACTCGTTTAAACCGAACTTAGCAAATCTATAGTAATTTTTTATTATTTTTTCTATTCTATTTCTTTATTTTTTTATCCAGGATATGCAAGGTTTTTTCTATAGAAACGTTGAACTGTGTTAAGGATGCTTTTAAATTTTAGGCGTAGACCGACTAGTCAAAATAATTTTGTATCTCAATCATTGAAATTTATATTAAAGACTTTTTAATAAGTTAAAAATAAATACCGCAAAGTTTTGCTCTTAGCCTAATTCCAGACCCTCCAGACCACCACTGAACTTACATATGGAAACGAAAAATGTTTACTATAATTTTGCTTTTGTTTCGTGGAATTTAATAACATCATTTATGTAAAATGATTAAACTTGTTTAAACCCCTTTTTAAGAAGCCTCCGGTTAACTGCAGATTTTGTTTCGATTACAGTTAAATCTATCACGAAATTAAAAATTTGTATTTTGCAAGTCAGTTACAAAATTTAGAACCCCTAAAAGATCACTTAGATTTGATTTAGAAAACAAAATATTTTAGCGTTTAATATGTTAAATTTCTTCTGATGTAGATATTATTTGAAATATGTTGTAATTCGACTATAAAGTATATTTTCTAAAGAAAAATTGTGCTTACGAGATAAATATTTCCCTAGAATTTTAAAGAAACTGTTGATTTATTTGAAACCTTTTCCAAACACAAAAAAAAATTATCTCAACCAGAATCTATCTATTGAAATACGATAATTTGTATAAAAATATGTATTTATTTACTATTTATTTTTCCTGATTATATTTTTCATGGCGTTTGTTGTTTTTGCTGTTTTCTTACAGATGATCTTTGTGCAATACTTCTTATCAAACCAAATAATCTAGAATTTTAAACCAAAGGTGAGTGAGCGAGTTTAAAATTAATAATTATAGCATGATAGAAAAACACAGTACAGCAGCTCTCAGTGTTCTTTTTTTTCAGTTGCTCAGTTGTGAAGAGCAATAAATAGTTTTTACTTGCTCTCATTTTACAGTAATAAATCCATTTGTTCAATACGGTTTTTCTTTTTATTATAAATATGAGAGATGAGTTTGTAAATTGTCTGTTATGTTGAGAATTGTTCTCTTTATGGGTACTCGTTTTTGTTGTAATGAATCTGTAGCTGTTCGATATGAAACAAGAGAAAAAACAAAAACACATGCTACTCTTTCCAATATAGAAGCAACAACAAGGCAAGCCACCCTCAAAGAGTAAAATTATTCCGTTTATTTGAGTGTTGTTGTTATTATTGTACAGTTGTATGAGTGCATCTGCGTAAGTCAGTATTTATACATGTTTGTGTGTGTGTGTGTGTGTTTGTGTGTGTGTGTTTGTGTGTGTGTGTGTGTGTTTGTGTGTGTGTGTTTGTGTGTGTGTGTTCATGTTTGATGCTTATACTGTAATTTTGTAGAGTCTTTTAGAGTTTCGGATACCAACAAATCCAACAATTTTTATATATGTAGGTATCAGGTTTTTTTTCCTTTTGCTTAAACAAACAAGTACAACAACAGCGACGTTGTAGTGGTGTTTATGCTCTGGGAGTTTGTAAAACAAAATAACTGAGCGTGTGGAGAAGAGCAAAAATACACTATGAAACTAAATTTGAATGAAAAATATTTGTCTGTAATTAAGATTTGTTCAGTTTTTAACGAGCGATCGTGTCGTCTGGTGTTCTTGGCGGAAATGTTGTTTGAAAAGCGATTTCTACAATTAATGGATTTCTCAATATTTTGAACAACACGTTTGTTGTTAAAATAAAAAAACAGTTTTTTCTTGAAAAAAAAAAATAAAAACGCAACAAAAATGTAAATCAAACAATTATATTTTGGCTGTTAGCAAAATTAAGCAATAAAATAATAGTTCCTTTTTCAAAATAATAAGTGATAACTTTTGGTGGTGGCTTTTGGCAAAGAAAAACAAAACACATAGAAAAAAAATTGTAACACGATTTTGTCCATTATGTTTTCTGTCAAACAAATGGTGGAGTAAAAATTTGGCTTTGGACAACTAAAAGAAATCCAAAAGAAAATTTAAGCCCAAACAAGTTTATGCAGGATTAAACTTACAAAAGAAAATTAAAACAAATTAACTCACTGAAATGTTAAAACTAAACGAAAAATATATAATTTAGTGCCATTTTTTTTTCTACTAAAAAGAAATTTGACCTTTCACATGCACATAAAATGAAATTCAAACTTCTTTGATTTTTTTGCGTTCTAATCTATCACAAAAAAATCTCAAGAATGTTTGAAATGGTGAAGCGGTGCCAAATTCTGTTTTAAAAATAACATGAAAGAAACTAAACAATAAAACATTTTTGTGAATAGAATATTTGAAATTTTTTTAAACAACAGAAAAGAAAAGAAATTCAAAATATCAGGATTTCGAGAAAAAAAATTCACAAGGATTTAAGATTTGGATTAATAATAAATACAAAAAGGAAAAAATAAACAGGTATGTATGTATGTACAGCAGAATTAGTAGTGCCTTCGATTGGCCAAATTTTCAATAATTTAGAAAGATTTTTATTCAAATTCTATATATTTGCTAAAACAATTTTTTTGCGGATGTAGTTATTATAGTTCTGAAACTCAATTTAAAGACCTTGTAGTAATTTCTCGTTTACAAAAAGTTACTGGATTTACCTTTAATATTCGGCGTATTCACGTTATAGCCTCTAAACTTGATAAAACCGAGTTTAGCTAAACCCTGGTTAAGAAAATTATTTTAGGTTTGGGGTTTCCTTTTAGCTTTAAAACTAATACAAAGAAAAGGTTTTTCATAAAATAGTATCTGCAACTAAAAAAATAATAATATTATTGGCTTTGTTGCATTCTAAAATAATTCGATTATTAAAAAAAAAGGTTTCGCGGCTCTAGTATTTTAATATCCTATTAAGAGCATTTCCTTCCTTAGTCTTAAACTTTCAAAAATCTGTTAGTTACAATTAATTAATAGTTTCTTATGAAACTCCAGTCAAATCTTTCAGCCTAAGTTAAGCCAAGTCTGTGAAGTTTAAGAACTTTTTAAGTCTAATTACATTCAATTTAATTCACCAACTTGTTAAGTCACAAAATTTTTAAAAATCAAGCTTCACTAATCTAGGATTAGTTAATGTTTTCGAATTATTTTTGTTTCTGTTTTTTTTATTATTTTAATAGATTAATTTAAATTAAAAAAATAAATAAAAAATAAATTAATTTCCATTCCCTGTTTATTTTATAGTTCAATTTTCTGTGGATCAAACTTAAGAAGATCAAGCTTAAGTTAGACAAATTAATTACACAAATTATTAATTATTTCTTTAAAACTTTGAAAGCTGCAGATTTTTCTTCTAAAGCTTAACTGCAATAAATCCTGCTCAACTCGCTTTTTGAACATTTTTAAGCCAGTTTGAAGTTCGTGAGTGCGTTTCAATTAAGAAAACTATTTTAAATTATCAGTTGTTTGGAAAAAGTAGTAACAATTACCTTTCGATGCCATCTTTGATAAACTATTTTTCCATATTAATCGGCTCTATTTGCTTTATATGATAATAAATATATTCTAACTGAGTAAAAATAGTACTTTTGGTTATTCAAAGCCTTTAAGCCCAGCCCAGTTTAGCCAAACTTTGTTTAACTATTTTCCACCATTTTTTCTCTTCATTTCAATTAGAGTTCATTAAAACCCCGCAAATATGCCACAATTAAAACCTGCTTTAAATGATACAATATTATATGCTATTGCAATTCGCTTTTCCATTAACCTAAGGTTAACTAAACCCTTGTTTAATTATCTAACCAAACTTTTAAATTCTCTCTGTATATCTTGATTTTAACTACATTCCGTTAAAACTCCACGTTTCTACCAATTACACTTGAATTAAATTATATAATAAAGAAGATAAGTTTAACTAACTAACGTTTAAGCGGTTTTGTACGTTTTTTCCTTAAAGTGCTCTAATTTGGTAATCGGCAAGTAACAATGTTTTTATTTTTTCTTAATTAAAACTTCATAAAATGGAATTGAAATATAAAGTTCAGTTCTCTGAATGCAGACATTTTTAGCAGATTGAGCACTTCAAGGATCCATTTTCCAGCTCAAGTCGTGAACAACGTTTAGCTTTTAACTAACATTTTGTTAAACCATTTTATTAGGACTTTTTAAACGCTATTTGTTACGAATACAGAACCACTAGTACTCCAGCTTTTTATGTCTTTACCTGCATATTGAATTTGTTACACCGTTTGCAGCCCACAAATTTATGTTTCTTGTGCAAAGAACAAAAATTGTCATTTGGGTTTTTTTTTTGTCTTTCTGATAATTTAGCTCGTTTAAGATCTGGTTTCTTCTAAGATCATTATCATAATTTTAACAACATATGTTTCTTTTCATGAATGTATGTATCTGTGTGTGTGTGTGTGTGTTTTAAGTCCGACGTCTGTTGATATTTTTCCCAACATCTTCTTCTTCTTTTGATCTATAAATTATAAGAAAATTATTCCACTACAAGGTTTTTAATTACATGTTCATTTTTATGGAAAACCAAAAAGAAAAGACGAAAAGGGTTATATGCGACATGTTGCATGTTGTGTGTTGTGTGTTGCGTTGTTGTAAGCATTGGAAACAAGGCTCTGCGCCTGTATTTAAATAAATAGTTATAGAAGAACAGCAACAACAACAAAAAAAACCCAGAGATATAATTTTAAGCACAGAGTGTGTTATTTAGTGGTAAATTTGTGGCCTGCATTTTTTTTTCTGTACAGACGCTTTTGTTGTTCTTCTCTCTGTTGATCTTTTGATGCCCATAAATTATGCGTAACGTGACACCTTTTGCTTGTTTAGACATAATGTTAAATAGTTTTGTTTTTTAACAGGTTTTGCTGTCCAATAAGTAGTAAGTTATTTTATCAAAGATCAGACAGTAAAATGAATTAATAAGGAAAGAAACTAAAGAACTCTAAAATTTAAATATACATATTTTTATTCAAATTGAAATTGCTTGAAATTCCGAAATACTCAGTTTTAACAAACATATTGTTTCAAAAAGATGTATTGATTTTTAAAAAATAAAGCCATATAAATATTATGGATTTTTAAAGCAAACAGCAAATTTTTAAACTTGCAATAAAAACTTAAACAACAGAGATAAAAAAAAGCTTATAAACATATTGTGCACATTTAATCTTTTAAATTTATATCAATTAAATTTTGCTTTTTAAACATTCTTTGTTGTTTTCTTTCAAAATGTTAAAGTCTTGTTTGCTAAGTTCTTCAAAAGCCACATAAATTAAACTCAGGTTAGCCGGGTTTTCAAACAGAAAGTTTTATAATTTGTTACTTTTTCCCTCAAAAATAATGCAAAATTGCCGGTAATTTTCCATAATTTTTTTTAAATTTACTTATATACTTTTCAAAAGTTGTGTTTAAAAATGTCCTTTCTAGCCAGAAATGCTTAAGTTGTGTTTAGTTAATTCTAAATAAGTTTACAAACCCTAAACATTGCCCAAAAACAGTTAATCTTTATTAAAGCAAGTTTAACTAAACGCTGGTTAACGAACTTTTTTCACCGACAAAGTTTTGTTTTTAATTATTATTATTAAATAATACATTTATTTTCCCTTTATTTTCATATTTCATACCAGTAACTGCAAAAATGCCTGTTAACGTGGCGTCTATGATTTAGTTTTATCATTTCTGTGGTTGTTTTGTGTTTCAATCAAGTTCAGAATTGTGTTTTTTTCGATTGGTTTTATTATAAATTCTTATCAAAGTAACCTAAATATTAAAACTACAGGTTTCATGACTATAGCAAAGAATCTTTCCACTGCCTAAATCTTTCTTTTAGTCGAAACTATTTTTAGTAGGTCTTTTCTAAGTTTTTCATTAAAACCAAAACAAAAAAAGTAAAAAAAAACACTTTTTCTTATCTGTTTTTCTAAAAAAAAACCTTTTAAAGGTGATATCTGCTCTTTTTGTGTGTCTCATAACAAAATTTTTCAATACGTCCAATATTATACCAGTAAAAATGTTGTTTTTCCACTGTCAGCCTACTTAATAACCTTCTGTTTAGATGTCGGCGCAGGGTTCCCTTTTGTACTTACACACATACATATATAATTTAATTTTTTTTTTTTTGTTTTGTGATAGATTGTCAAAAGTTATTTAATTTTTATTGTTGTTTTTTTTTAATTTTTTCAAATAAATGTAGTAACATTGTTATCAGAACAGTTTGTGATTTGCTGTTTGTTACCAAAATAATTGTTTGTTTGCCCGCATTTATTCACGGTGCTACAAAAACTGTTCAGAGTTATAAACACACTTGATAGAGAATTTATGGCTTATTGCACAAGTGTTGGAATTTCTTTTCGGTATTTAGTATCGCAAACATAATTATTGCAAAAAAAAATTAGAAATAATAGAAATGGCAGGCAAATTAATTAAACCGGAATTTAGTCCAAGTTACAAAAAACACATTTTTATTTTATTTTGCTATGAATGCTTTAAACATATTTATGGTTAAAAATCAATCAAAATAAGATGAAAAATATCAAAAAATTAAGTTAACCGAAGTTTAGTTAAACTTAGTTTTGTGGAGTTTAAGAGAAATTAACCAGGGTTTAAGGCAAGTTTAGTTCTAAATAGGGCAAAGATTTAAAAATAGTTAAGCTTTCAGTCATTTAAATACTTGTTTTTCAATAATTGCTTTTCCAAGGTCGCATTTAAGGACCTTCAAATAGGCTCAGCTAAAAAAAAATAAAATTCTGTTGATTGCTGTGAAGCATTTGAATTGCTTTAAACTTATTTATGGCTAAAAATCAATCAAAATAAGATGAAAAATATCAAAAAATTAAGTTAACCGAAGTTTAGTTAAACTCAATTTTGTGGAGTTTAAGACAAATTAACCAGGGTTTAAAGCAAGTTTAGTTCTAAATAAGGCAAAGATTTAAAAATAGTTAAGCTTTCAGTCATTTAAATACCTGTTTTTCAATAATTGCTTTTCCAAGGTTACATTTAAGGACCTTCAAATAGACTCAGCTAAAAAAAACTAAATTCTTTTGATTGCTCTTAAGCATTTGAATTGTTTATAACTTATTTATGGTTAAAAATCAATCAAAATAAGATGAAAAATATCAAAAAATTAAGTTAACCGAAGTTTAGTTAAACTTAGTTTCGTGGAGTTTAAGAGAAATTATCCAGATTTTAAGGCAAATTTAGTTCTAAATAGGGCAAAGATTTAAAAATAGTTAAGCTTTCAGTCATTTAAATACTTGTTTTTCAATAATTGCTTTTCCAAGGTCGCATTTAAGGACCTTCAAATAGACTCAGCTAAAAAAAACAAAATTCTGTTGATTGCTGTGAAGCATTTGCATTGCCTTATTTTGCAAAAATACATTATTAAAGTATTAAATTTTCTGACTTGAGGTTTGTGTCCATGAAGGAATAATACTTTAAAAAAATTCGTATGCAAATTTAAAAAAAAAACGCATTTCAAAGTCATTTTAAATACATATTATAAATACATGGGAGAGTCTTTGATTTTAAGCACCCAAAACTCTGTTTGCCTTAAACTCTGTATAACCAGGATTAACTTTGATTAACTAGTTTTTTCATTTATTTCTATTTTAGTTCTTAAAGTAGTTTGTATTTGTTTTTTATTTTCTTGGTTTTATAATATATAATTTTTGTTTTTTAAATTTACATATTATTTTTTTTTTTTTTATTAAAGAAATCTTAACATAAGTCAGATGCCATCCTTTTTATATTTATTTGTTTTTCTTCTAACCATGTTAAGCCAAGATTACTTCAATTTTTATTCTACCAAGGTCTTAAAATTAAAAAGTTTAAAAACTATTTAACAATAATTAAAATTGAACACTTGAATAAAAAAAGTTTGATAAATCTTATTTAGAAGAAAATGTTGGATTGTCTGAGATTCCCCTTAGCCTTCTTTTTATATTAAATGTCTGCTTAAATCAAAATAAAACATTTTTTATTAAGAAAGCTGGCTAACCAGAGTTTAGTTAAACTTGGTTTTTAAGAGTTTAAGTGAAATTGTTTATCTTAAACTTTACCTGCAACCAAAATACATAACATTTTTAAGTTCTTTAGCAATAACTTGTTTACATTCTCCAAAAAAAAAAAAAAACTATAAATAAAATTCGTTAAAAGCTAAAACTAAATAATCACCTTGTAGAGAGTTAAGCTTAAAAAGCGAACATTACTTTGTTTGCCCAGCAGTTGGTTATTAAAAACTATTTCTCAAAAATAATTTTTATTTATTTACAAGTCATGCCAAAATAAAACACTTCAATTTAAAACAATTTGTTGCTAAATAAATACACACTTCAATATTGATATACTAAAAAGAAAAGAAAAAAGCCATCGCAAAACCGAAAGTCACACACAAACGTGTCAGTGATCTATGCAAATGAGAATTCTAAGTAAATTCTAAATCAATTAAAATTTGGTCTATTTGCTACGAAAGTTTCAAGGTAACAAACAACAAGTGTTTAATTTTTTGTGCTTATTTTATAAGGAGGGAAAAAACTTCTCAAATTTCTTCCAAGAAGTTCTCTGACAGCAATAAAAATTAAAGCAATAAAAGGCGTATTGTCACCTTGTTTCGAATAAAACCCTGCGCTCACAAAATTGAATAAATCGAAGGAAGAAAAAAAAAATCTTTTCAAAATCATAATTTATGGTTTGATTTCAGACACAAAACAGATCTTAAAGTTAAGATATGAAACAGTCACATATCTCAAACACACACGTACACCAGAACAACAACAACAACAACAACAGCAATAACAGAAACAGAAACACTCAGGTAAAAACAGAGATCACCTGTTTTAGTTAAGGAATTTAAAACTTAAAGCAAAAACAACAGCTACAAAACAAAAACATGTTATAAAATTAAAAGAAGGACACAGAAGAAAGCAAGAAAACAAAAAACAGCGGGACACAGAAAAGGAATTGCCTGGTGCTCGTGTGCAGCCAGCACTAAAAACTGGAGCCTGTATTAAACAATAAAAACCGAAAACAGGCATCTAAAATAATCGTTTTTTAATATATATTTTTTTTTTATAGACGATATATTTTACATTTAACAATTACCGAAATGTAATTGCGGCTGCTTCTCATAGCAGTAGGTAAATAATATCCAAAATTAATTAGAATTATTACGCATTCAGGCAAGTTTAAATTCTCATTTTGCATCATTTTAGGAAATTTCTTAGAAACTCATAAATTTTTTATTCGAAGGGTTGTTTATTTCCTAATACAAACTTATTCCAACTTATTCTGGCTTAAACGGCTTTAAAGCCAGTTCAACTAAACTCTGGTTAACTAACTTTTTTTTTTGTTATACGTTCAGTTTTTTTTTTAACAAGTTACTACAAAAATTAGATTAGAATTTATACATTTTTAAAAGCATTTTATTTATTTATTTATTTCATTTTGTCTTATTTCAATTTGTCTAAATTTTAGCATAAACTCTACTAATTATAATTAAGTTTTCTGTGACGTGTCTAAGCTAAATTTATGTTTGTTTGATTTTTATTTAAGCAGGCTTAACTGAGGCTTAATTGAGAGCTAAGAACTAAAGCAGTAAAAAAAAGTTATATATAATTTTGTGATACAATATTTTAAGTTCTCTAATGCAGAGATATCTCGAGGCTAAAGAACTAAAACAGTAAAAAAAAATTTTATATATAATTTTGTGATACAATATTTTAAGTTTTCTAATGCAGAAATAATCGAGTTTCCTGGATAGTTAGCAGTTACATATGTTTTTGCTCCTGTTCACTTCTGAAGTTTAAAAATTTAATACATGTGATTGTCCGCCTCTGACTAATCGTATGCGTTCATATTCTAGTTGCATTTAATTAGTTCCATTAACAATTAATCACGATTAACCGGTACAAAAAATGGAAAAAAAATTAAATCGATGTATAGAAAAACAATTTACTTTTGCTGCCGTTCAATCGTGGCCCTGCTGTAGTACAAAATTGTCTAACCTACAAAGCCTTGCTTGTTTCTTTAACCCACATTTCTTAAATTTGCCTAAAATAAACAGATTTTAACTTAAACTCCTGAAAAGCAAGTTTAACTAAACTCTGGTTAACGAACTTTTATGCCATATTTCGCTTTGCATTACTCTGTTTTCACTTAATTGTATAGTAATTTTTTTAAATTTAAAGTAAATTTTTAATTTAAAACAGTTATTTAAAAAAAAAAATACCCAGATTCATCATAAATTATCGGGAAATCTTTTAGCAATTGAATTCGTTCTCAGTTTCTTTTGATTCCGTTAACAATAATTTATAACTTTATATCTCTGATTTCTTGTTTGTCTCCTTTATTTATACTTCATTTGTTGTCTTTGGGCTGCTTGAATGGAGTTCTGAAAAGACGTTGTTTTCCGAAGCCAGCATGTGTTTAAAATTAAAGGAACAAAAAGTCATACTACGTGAACAGCAACAAGTAACTCAAACACACACACATTTTTAGAAAAAATTTGCATGTAAATTGATACTTTTTATTGTGAAAGGAAGAAACCGAAGAAACAAAATGTGTATAAAAACGTCAAGTCGTGTCGATCTTTAAAAAGGAAAATATGCACGTTAAAGATTCTTAAGACGTTTAAAAATGTTCTCAATTCATTGAAATTTTGCATTGTTTGAGTTGCAAATAGTTTTTCTTCAGTCAAGTTTTTTTTTCTTTTTCTAATTTCTGATCACTTTAAAAATAAGATTTCTTTTGCGGCATTTAAATAATATTTTTACATTAACAATACCGTTATAGTTATTTTAAATTTAATCGAAGCTTTTATATATTCGAAATCGGTGTTATTGAGAGGTAACTAAAGGGACATTTTTAAAGCTTTAAAATCTAAAAAAATGTTCTTTAAAAATAGCAAATTATTAAAAATTATTTTCCTAGGTTTAAATAAGGCAAAAACAAAGTGATAAACATGAAAAAAGTTAGTTAACCAAGGTTTAGTTAATCTCGTTTAAGGCAGGTTTAAGAAGAGGCAACAACATATTCGGTGGGGTTATGCTTTAGGCAATTTAAAAGCGGAAAAAGTTATCCATTAAAATATTAAATGTGTAATAAATAAAAAAAAATAAACTGCGGCTAAAATAAAAATTATTAAAAAAAAAAATTTATTTAAAGAGTGTTAAAGGATACTCTCGCGGCGCTGAAATTTTAACTTCATTTCAGAGTTTAATTAAACTTAAAAAAAAAAACTGCTAAGCTTCGCAGATTCGCAGATTCGTATAACACAATTTTGAATAAAAAAAGCTGTGAAACCTCTTAAACTAAAACTTAAGCTTTAAATTAGTTTGCCAACTAAAATGTTTGCGAATTTTTAATAAAATTTAACAAAAATGTTATTCAATTTCTCTGTACATTATTTTTTTTATTTAAATTTATCAAGTATTTGGCTGAGGAGACATTTCTAATAGTCTGGCAAACAAAAAAAAAAAAAACTTCTTATTGAAATTATAAATTCTGTTTTCGAGGATACACTTTTTATTTACTTCATTTTTCTTTTCCATATAATTTATGCAGAGAACCAGTTTAGTTCCCTTAAGTGTTTTTTATTTGTTTGTTGTTTTTGTTTTTAATGTTATCTTAACTGCTTGTTCAAGTATTTAAGCCTTGTTGTGCTTCATGTGTTTAACCACATGATAACGAGCCATGTTTAACTACTTCTTGTGAATTGATTGTTTTCTGCTGTTTTTTACTTTTTAAGATTTCCTTTTTTTCTGTTTAAACACACTTTTATGAATTTTGATTAATTTCTCCGTTTTGTTGCTGTTTTGTCTCAAGTCATCAATGTTGTGTTTTTTATACCCCCCCTTTATTGAATATGTAGGTATGTGCGTTTGTTTGTATGCTGGCTGATTCTTCAGCACTCCAAGAACCAAAAAGAGATTGAAAAGCCTTATTGTAATTCATCAATCATCACCAGGGGAACACGGCAGTTAAAAATGATTTATTTTGGGCATGTTGTGCCTTTTAATTTTTAAGTGTTACAACAACTGAAATAGTGGTGGAAGCTCAAGAAAATTAATAACGGATTTTTAAACAAATATTAAATAGACATTAAAGAAAAACATTTAAATAAATCGGAGTTTTCTCTTCTTTTGTTTGTCTGGTGAAATGGCTTCAATCATTTGTCATCGTTAAGCAAATATTTTGAATAAAATTTGTCGTTCTCTGCTAATACGGCTCATCTGCAACTACTGGTTGGAAAACAAAAAAGCCAAGAAAGTTCATTTACAAAAATCATAATTAATGATTTGTCTGTTAAAAATGTTTTTTGATAATTAGTTATCAAAAAAAAAAAAAAAAAAAAAAAAAAAAAAAAAAAAAAACCAGCGCACTCGTTAAAGCCAACAAAGACGCTTGTTGTTCACTAATTGCCTGAAAAGCCAGTAGTAGGCAAACATTAACTTGTGAAGAGGATTAACTGCTGTTAGCCAACTTTATTGTTCAGCGATTAAAGTAACAATTTGTTTGATTTTTTTGATTTAATGTTGTTGAAATTTCATTTTTTTTAAAGCGAGAAAATTCGTTATAACTTCACTTGTTTAAATTAACACATTTGTGATTTTAAGAAAACTGCTGGTTTTTGCTTAATTTGAACTCATTCTCAACTTAAACGCTGCTTAAGTAACTTTGTCTAATGCAGTCCTCTCATTCATATTAGTCTGAATTTCCAGTTTTTCGACAATTTAATGATTGTAAATAACTAATCCAGTTTCTATTCGCGCCTTCATTTTCCAAATTTATCTAATCCATGAGTATTTTCGTTTAAACTTCAATTAAGCGAGTTTAGCTAATCCGTGGTTAACTCACTTTTATGCCATGTTTGATTGTGTTTTTACTTGGTATTAGCATTTAAAAAAAGATTCAAAGATTGTTTCTTTGTCCTATTTAAAAAATTTGTTCAAACCTTTAAAATAAATTAGTAGAGTTATTTGATTTCACATTTATTCAAATAATATTATTTTTAACTTTTGCCAAGGCTTTCATATGAGCACTTTAACCCCCCTTAATACTTCGTTAAACTAAACTCTAATTAACATAATTTTTAGGGCAAAATCTTTCTTCTTTTTTTTTAAATTTTTTTTAAAGTCATTTAAATAAAAAATGTTTAATTTACAGTGACCAAAACTTTGTTTTAATATATGTTGTGTTTTTAATTTAAACTAAATGCAATTCACTTAATCCCAACTTGTTTATTTACACTATAGTTTATATTAAATCTTGTTTCTAAATTAATATAAACATTTTAAGTACTTTTTTTCCATTAGTGTTGTCCAAAATTAGCTAAACTGTTTAAAGCTTTTCTTAAACTCGGGTTAAACCAGTTCAACTAAACCTTGGTTAACTAAGTTTTTTGCCTTATATCACTACGTTGGTATGCGGCAATATTGCTCCAGCCTCAATTGGAAGTACTCAGCTGAGTCAGAAATATTTTATAATTGGATTTTTAGATTAATATTTGCTGTTCCCATTTAATTGGTTTTACATTTGCGATACAATTACTTTGAATTAATTGAGCTGAACTTAATTTTACTTTAACTAAGCCTGGCTTAACTTGGTTTTTTCTTTAGCTAAATTTCATTTAGTTTTTAGCCAGTTAATTGTTTGAAAAGAAAATTTCAATATTTCTATAAATTTGTAGAAATTGATGATGTTTTTTATATGTTACAATTCAGTTATTTTGCATTTGATTCAAATATGCTGGTTTAGCTAAACCTGGGTTAACTTAGTTTTATAAAAGATTTGTTTAGCTGTTAATAATTTGATTTAGCTGCATCATTTTGTTGTTTAACTTATTTATTGGAAACTTGTTTTGCAACTAAACTCGGGCTTATTAAGTTTTATGCGTTCTGTTGTTTTTTTGTTGTTGTGTCTTACAGAATTATATAAAACCAACATTAATAACATTTTCATTTATTTTCATTTATTTCTGTTAGTGACATCATTGTACAATAGTTAAACTGTCGCCCACACTCTCGCTTTTGCGAAAACCAGGCAATTTTAATAATATTTTTTTTTTGTTCTCTAAATTCCTACTCTCTAAAAAGTTGCCACCTGAAAACAGATTTCCGAAATTGTAGCAGTTGTAATTCAGGTGGGTTATTTGTACGTGTGTACCTCTGCTGCCTACGATTATTAATTAATGCTTAGCAAAAAAAATGGTATTTCTTTTTCAATCTCTAAATGTTTGATTTAAACTTAAACGTTCCATAGCAAATAAATATATGTTATTTATATACGATTGCGTGTGTGTGTGTGTGTGTGTGTAAGCGATTATGTCTATATGTACGCGTTTCAATGGCAGTTTCGAACGAGCTCATATTTTATCTATAACGTAGTCAACAACTGAAGTAAAAGCGCAATCACATTTCCACACACTTGCCTGTCTAGATAAATATTTTATTTATATATTTAGAAAGCAAGAAGAAAAATAGACAATAAAAACTAGAACCTACAGACATACATACACACATACATGAAACCGTAACTACCTAAAAGCCAGAATATTCTTTTTTTTTATCAATTGAAGCAAATAGTGAAACAACAAATGATTTATGGCCATTTAGTTGGCAGCACAAATAAACTGCGATTGGAAAACCAAAGATTAGAAAAAGTAAAATTATATTTTATATAAAGTAAAAAAAAAAAAACATAAACGTGAAAAGTGATTAAACAAATTTGTGCTCTAGGAATTTTCATGAACATGTTTTTATGTTTAAAACCTCCAACCAAAAAAAAAAAAAAAAAATGATCTTTAACATTTGAAAAGGACCCAAAACGAAAAAAGGAAATATTCTTGAGGCAACTGAAATCATTAATGATTTAATGTTTAAGAACAAGACAGGCCATATATCATGCTGTGCCACACCATGTTTAACTAATGAACTTGAAAGATATCAATCTAAAAGTATTTAACCCCTTATAAAAATCGAACTTTAAACAACAACTGAAAGCCACAAAAATTCTACAGAATTCTCAACTGAAATCATTGCAACTTCTACCAAAAAGTCACGTTGTCTCCCTTAAATAAAAAAATCATCTGAAATAATGAAAAAAAGGAATGAAAAAACAGTGAAAAGAAAACCAGAACGTCACTTCAGCAGCAAGAAATGCAGGCGATACGAGCCAGCCAACCAACCAGACAGTCAACAAAAAATTATTTCAATTTAAAGAAATGAAAATAAAATCAACACAAATACACAGATATTTTATTATTTATAAAATGAACACCACCACCACAACAACAACAACAACAACAAGAAATTGTCAGGCTAATTAAAAACGTTCTAAAGGCATCAAGAAAAACTCTGTGTTTTCTTTTCGTATAAAAATTCCTCGTTTTTTTTTTTTTTTTAAACAAAATATCAAAAACTAAAAATCTTTAAGATTGCAGCAACATAAACATTAATTTAAATTAAGCAAAAAAGCAACCGCAACTACACAAAAAAAAGGAACTGGAAACAAAAGATACGAAATCTTATATTCAAAGCCCAGCAAAGACATATATATTTTAATGAACAGATACCGGACAGCTATAAACACAAATCGCATTTCTTTTGCTTTGATCCTCGAAGTTTCCAGCCTGCCTGAAGAACTTAAATTTTTAACAATTTTAAAATTTTAGCAGCATTTGAAGGATTTTTGAATGCGTTCAATAATTTAATTTAATTTTTTTTTAATTTAATTACTTATTGAAAATCAATGTCTTACCATTAATTTGCGCTAAAATTGCCTAAAATTAGCAAGTTTAACTAATCCCTAGTTAACCCAGTTTTTTGTTCAATTTCACTTGGTTTTTATGCAACACTTTTGTTCAATCCCAAATTTTAATATTCTGCTGTGTCAAATAGATTTTATTCATGTTTTTTATATTAATAGTTGTTGTTCGTGTTGAATTCGTTTTTTATTTGAGATATAAATGATTTAAATTCCCTAAACTGGGCTTATTTTTCCTTAAACTTCCAATATGTCGGTTTAACTAAACCTTGGTTAAGTTAGTTTTTTGCCGCATTTCAATTAGTTTTAAAGCGGCACTTTTGCTGAGAACCAAATTTCTATATTTTTATATATTTAAAAGATTTGAAAATGTGTTTTATATGTTGCTATCACGATATTTATGGGAATATTAAATCCCACTCTTAAAACGCTTCATGTGACAACAGAAAAGTGATCGGAAATTTCAAAACAGGCTCATTTGCAAATTCACAAAATAACATTATAAAACTTTTTAAAAATATCAACATTAAATTTAATAACATATCTACGAATTTGAATTTCGAAAATGAACTAGAATTTCCGAATTTGTTGGTGAGTTCGAGTTTTCTTTAAAGGAAACCGAAATCATAAAATATTTCAACATTCCTAGAGTTTTTATTAAGTTTTTAAGTAAAAGCTTTCTTTCTCTAAAATTCGAATCATAAAAATTTTCACTCAAAACATTTTACAGTTTTCTTACTATTTGTCTTTGAGCCCTGCTCACGCTTTCGTGCTTTATATTTGAGTTTCGATATCTAGTTTCAAAAAACCCTTTTGAATTTTCGAAAATAAATTCCAATTTTCGAACACAGTCTGAAAGGCTTTAGATTCTTAAATAAAGTAGAATAATTAATCACATATATTTTATTACTACCGTTACAATTTAAAAAATTCGTTTATAAGCCGAGAGTGCTTGTAAACGAATTTCGATTTGTATACTTTTACCAAATTCATATATTTTTTAATTGATTTGCTTTTTACATTTTTCTTAAATTGTTTCAAAATATCATCCAATTCAGTTGCGTTCGCTTATAAGCCTAGAGTGCTTATACACGAATTATGTTTTGAGTACTTCAACTAAATTCATATATTTTTTAATTGATTTGCTTGTCACATTTTTCTTAATTTGTTTCAAAATATTAAAAAAAAGTAATGCGATTCGCTTATAAGCCTAGAGTTCTTATAAACGAATTTTAATTTGAATACTTTAATTTATTTGCTTTCTACCTTTTGTTTTAATTGCTTCAAACTATGATAAAATTTTGTTCTTTTACTTAAAATTGTATTTGCATTTTGTTTCCAAATTGTTTTTCGTTGCCGTTCTTTTTCTTTCTCGACTGGTTGTTTGGCATTTGTTGGCTGAGTCGCTGTTTTTGTATTACATTTCGTTTAAAATAAGGCCGTAAATTAAAATGATATCTTTTCTCAATGTTGTTGTAGCCGTTCTTGGTTGTTGTTCCACATCTTGTTGAACTGTGTGTTACTGATTGCTGTTGAAATACTACAAATATTGCTGCTTAACGAGAAACGTTTTATTTGAAAGAAGAAACAAGCAGCAGCAGGCAACTTTTTTTAAATTTTTGTTTAAGGAATTCAAGAACGTTGCAGCAAAAGCAACAGCAACAGCATCAGCATCAGTTTTGGCAACAGCAACAGCAACAAGAAAAACTCAACATCCAACAGAACGAACACACAGAGTCAAAACAAATATTATTGTAAACGATGAAGAGAAGAAGAAAACAAATTTTAAGATACAAACACTCACACTGAGACAATCGTTTTCACGCTCATTTGCACACACATGCATATTTATGAAGATACTCCTCGTAGTGAGAAAAAGGGCTTCGCTAACGGCCACATGTTCGAAGTTATTTTTTATATCGCCTAGTGAAGCCGCTATTAAAGGCCTGTGTGTGTTTTGTTTTCGTATTGCTTTTTCCTTTTTCTTTTTTTGGTTTCTTCCATTTGAAATCAAACATATCAGAAATATAAACAGCAACACACGAGACGTCGGCCGGTGCAACAAGACTTATTGTATTGAAACATAATTAATTTCTGTTTGTTTTTTAAACGTGGCGGCAGGCAATAATGCCTTGATCATGTATACAAAAATGTTTATAATGTTTTTAAAATTTTTTTAATATTTTTCGATTCTTTTTTTCTTCAAATTTTGTTGTTTGTTGTTTGCTTTTTTTGGGCATAAACAGGCAAGTTTGATTTTATACTCGTATGTTGTTCTTTTGAACTGCGAGTGGCAGCAAAAAAAAAATGAAATGATTTTGCAATATTCAGTGTGTTACTTAAATACTACAGAACATACATACATAAATAGTGAGTGGGGCTGGAAATGTTTAAGGAAACAATAAATTTTCATGTTGTCAAAAACTCATAAATTAAACATTTTGCTGCAAATGGCAAGAAATTAAATATACATTGTTAATAACAATCAAAAGTTTTTCTTTCTTTTATTTGCCTAAAAATTATCAAAAGTTTTTATTGGCGGGAGAACACACATTGTACGGGTACATACTGAATTGTTTATTCACAAAAACAAAGAGTTTAAGGTTATAAAATGTAGTTCGAATATAATGCGAAATGCGACTTTTCCAAAAATGCTTAAAAAGCAATAATAATAATTGTAATAATTAATTAACTTTTTTAAATTTACTTAAGTTCGAATTATCGGACGAGAAGTTTTCAAATTTTGTGTAGTTTTGAAAATGTTTATGAAGTTTTATTGAATATAAGAATTTTTAAAATTAATTTCGAAAACTTATTCGTATTTTCGGATATACGCAAAGTTCTGAAAAACCTGATATCGGATTTTTTTTTTTTGGATATTTGAATATATTTTTTCGTTTATTTTTATTACAATTCCCCAGCTTAAATTCGAATTTTCAAATCCAAAATAATTTTCGCAAACTAATTATTAATTTGTGATATTTGAAAACGAATTTTTCTTTTACCAAAATTTTTATAGTTAAATTTGAGTTCTCGAACTTTTTTAATTATTTATTTTGGATACAATATTTAAAAATATATTTTTCTTTAATTACAATGAAATTTTTGATTTTTCAAACATAAACAAATTAAAAAAAGTCTTAAAAATTTTCATAAACTGATTATTTATTTGTGATAATTTTTTCTTTTATTAGAATTTTCAAGCTTAAATTTGAATTTTCGAACTAAAAATTTTAAAATTTCAACACAATTTCTGTAGTTTATTAAAATTTAAAAAAATTTTAACTTTCTAAAATAATGAAAATCTTTGAATATATATTTTTGTTTGTTATTTAAATTTTTTCGCAATTGAAACTGAACTAATGGAAAAAAGTCGCAAAATCGTAGTAAACTGATTATTTAATTTGAATGTTTGAATATAGTTTTTCATTTTATTACAATATTTAAGCCAAAATACGCACTTAAATCCAAATTTTAGAATATATTTATGTATAAACGAAGCTGTGAAAAAAAAATCTTAAAATTTATCAAAAAATAATTATAATTAATTTATTTAATTCTTTTATTAGAATTTGAGGTTTAAACTCGAATTTTCCAACATTCCTGTAAACTTGTTATTTATTATTTATATTTAAAGATATTTTTCAAAGGGATATTCGAATTTTTATGCAGTAATATTTTTCGCAACGACTGCAAGATCCAATAGAATCATTTACGTGAACGCATTATTTGTTATTTAGTTTTAATATATACAATACATTTGTATGTATATATAAATTGATACATACGTATGTATGTCTTGTGTCAGTGTTTCTTTCGTTTCGCCGAAATCAAAGTTTAATCTTCAAGGCGGCGTTAGTTTTGTTCTTCTTCTATTTCACGAAAACTTTATTATTTAAAGTCAAGCAAGTAATTTCATTTCCAACAGATTGACTGACTGAATTATGAGATTAAGAGTTGAGTTGAGTACAATTTAATTAAATTTTTCTTACTTTTTGTTGTCGTTTGGCAATCTTATATCTTTTGCCGGATGTAAGAACAAAAAGAAAAAAATAATAAAGATTGCCATGTGTTTGTACTATAATAAATAATAAACTATCGAACAATCAATTCGCTTAAGGGAAAGCCAATAAACCAGAATTTTTCATTTGCAGTTCTTGTGCTCAATCGTTTCCGTTTTTCTTTTGTTATTCCTTCTGCCGTTATTATGGCAACCCTTGCCTTTATAAGTTAGAGGTTAAGTTCACATCCATGTAATGTACTACATACTAGTAAGTTTAAACAGAAATAAAAACAGAAACCCCATTCGAGTGGGTGGTTTAATTTGTTTTGTATTCACAGTCATCTCTCATTTTCCTAACGGTTCTGTTGAACAGGCCAAAGCGGAGTCCTAAAGAGTCAAGAGAAGAGACGACGGTGTCGTGTCAATGTTAGTCAAACTTACTAATAACAAAAAGATAAGAAATAAAAACAATACAAACAAGCAAAAATAATAATAACTGTTTGCTGCTGTTTTGTTGTGTTATTTCCTTTGATTTCTTCTTGTTGTTGTGCAATTCATTATGTTTTCTATGTAGTAGTTGTTGTTGTATTTGAGTATTTAAGGCGGCATTTTTACTTTTGATTTATTTCTTTATGTATGTTGTTGTTGCTGTTGTTTTTTCGTTCGTTTAATTTTCTTCTATCATTTAATTTTATAGACCGTGTAACGTTTTACGCTCTTAGAATTGAATAAAAATACAAGTACAAGAGTATAAAGAACTGTATGGGGGTGGTGGCTTCGCAATAAAGTCAGACATACATAAATATCAATTCTAAAATATGATACTAATACTTATACACAGATAAATGCAATTTCTTTTTTAATTTGCCATTAACTTGAAATATGCTAATGACAAATTTGGTGTTTCTAGGGTGGTTAACCAAACGAGTTTATTCATGTCTTCACATACATTTTTTTTTTTATTTTAATACATATTACAAATTAAAATAGAAACTAACAAAATTCAACCGCCTTTTTAGTGAAACTTGTTTTTGCTCATATGCGCAACTATTCATTTGCGTTTCAAGCCTCAATATCTGTAGAGATGATGTGAGTAAAAAAGCTTGTAAGTAAATTTTCACACAAGCGTTGGGGCAATTCCAACACTCGTTTTAGCAATTTTTAATTAATTTAGAATTATTTCCTCGATATGGCAGTTTCGAAATGCAACTATTTTTTAAATCAAAGTTCTCTTTTATCTTTTAGATGTTGTCAAAGAAAAAATCAACGCTGTCTGAATTAAGTTTAAAAGAACCTGTTCTTAAATTCTTTCGAAAACAAAAAATTAAGGTTTTATTGAAAAAAAAACTTGGATTATAAAAAAATATATAGAATAGTTTGTAATTCAAAAAATTAAATTATGTCAACTTTATTCGAAGCTAAGCTCGATATTTGATTTACAATATTGAAAAGCAAAATAAATAAAATATAAAATCCAATCTATAGCGAAATGCTGTGAGTTTTAAATCTTCTTTTTTTAGCATGGATTGAAAAAAAATATGTTTAAAGATTTGAATACGATAAAGTTTTTGTCCTGAAATCTGAAAATAAATTTTTGGCAACATTTTAAAACACATTTTGCAAATAAATTGAAAATAGGTTTCAAGTCAAAAATGCCTTATTAAACTATATAAAAATTATTTTTTTTTCTTTTATGAACCTCCTGTCCCATTGTAAAAAACTAAATTTTTTTTTAACAAAATTTAAAAGATATTGATAAAAAACATTATATATTCCACAAATATTTTGTAAATCTTTAAATTTGATGATTATAAAATTATTTAAAAGCAATTGCACTGGAAACATTTTATTTGTAAGTGGATTTTTTCAGGTTCATTTTAAATTTGAGCTCCAAATCATTAATTCGATTTTATTTTTTAATTTTTCTATCAGCTACAAAAACGTTTATGAGTTTTTAATGTTGCTCGAAAACTTTGGATTTTAGGTCATGTTGAAAATTTCGAATTCATTTCAGTTTTGCTTTCGGAATTCTCATGAATATTGCCAATTTTATCGCACAAGTATTTGTGAAATGAAAAATGTTGTACTGAAGTAATAAATAATTTTTTCGCCAGTCAAGAAAAAAAGAACTCCTTCGATATTCAAACGTATTAGATTTCTTAGGAATTTTGAACACACACACACACACACACACACGCATAAAGACAACATATTTTTATTTATGACTTTTTGAAAATGTGGATTTGTTGTTGTGAGTGTTTGTAGCTATAAATTATATATAAATTAATTTGAAACCCATCTGCGGATACTTAATTAGTCATTTTTATGTTTGCTTAAATACATACAATTAATTATTTTATTGAATAAGTTTTTACCTCGTTTCGGCTGTGGCTGTGTATTATTTTGGAAACTTTAATGCCAAAAAACAATAAAAGAAAAAAAAAATGTCAAATAACAAGAAGACTTTATAACAGGTTGTTGGCTCACAAAAACATTTAAAAAAAATTTATAGTAGACAAAAAAAAAATGAAATAAATTATTTCTTTATTTTGAGTGTATCTGAAAGGTTCAGTTTGTCTGGGGTGTTTTTAACGAAATTCTTTGAATTCACTTGAACATTTTTGTTTTCAAAGGAAAGGTAGTTTTTTTTCTTAATAAACTCATTAATTCAAGAGAAATATTTTCAAAGTTGACATTTTATTGCTTGGTATATTTTGAACAAAAGTTTGTGCAATAAATCAAAGAATTATGATTAAACACATGTGGTGTTTTAATTAATATTAATATGTTGTTTCATATAATATATTATTTTTATTTATATAAGAAATATGCAACATATACTAAAATTCCCTGAAGTTTAATTTGTGAACTAAAATATCACTTTTACAAAACCGCAAAACAAAACAGCCAATTATAATATTTCGGTTTTGTTTAAGTTTTTAAAAGTATTGCAATGCCATTTTAATGCAATAATAATAAAATATATAGTTTCTATTCTTCACATTTCAAAATGTTACAAAAATAACAAAAAATTTACTTCGACTCACAGAAACTAAAAAGAAAATATTAAACTTTTCAAAATAAAAAATGTTATTGTATTGATAATAATAAGTAATAATAATTTAATAAAAATTATTGGTTTTCCACATTTCAAAACGTTAAATAAAAACGAAACATCTACTTCCAACTCACAAAAATTAAAAACAAAATACTAAATTATTCAAATAAAATATGTTATTATAAAGGGTGGTTAAATTTCAAGGGCCGATGTTGATTTTGAATAAAACACAAACTATTTAGGAAATTATTGCAATTTTATTTTATTATGATGTATTGGTATTACTCAATTATGTATGGAACAAAATATCGGCCAAATGGGCGCCGCGAACTCGGCGGCACACCTCCATCCGATGGTCCAAATTTCCGATGACGCTGAGGCATAATGGAGGTTCTATGCCGTTAATGTGCCGAATTATCTGATCCTTTAGGTCTTGAATTGTTGCTGGTTTATCGACGTACACCTTTTCTTTCAAATAACCCCAAAGAAAAAAGTCCAACGGTGTCAAATCACATGATCTTGGCGGCCAATTGACATCGCCATTACGTGAGATAACACGGCCATTGAATTTGTTGCGCAAAAGAGCCATTGTTTCGTTAGCTATGTGGCAAGTGGCACCGTCCTGCTGCAACCACATATCGTCCACATCCATATCTTCCAATTCGGGCCATAAAAAGTTCGTTATCATCTCACGATAGCGAACACCATTCACAGTAACTGCCTGACCGGCCTCATTTTGGAAAAAATACGGCCCGATGATGCCGCCAGCCCATAAACCGCACCAAACAGTCACTCTTTGTGGGTGCATTGGTTTTTCGAAAATCACTCTTGGATTCTCATTCGCCCAAATGCGGCAATTCTGTTTATTAACGAATCCACTGAGGTGAAAATGTGCCTCACCACTGAAGATGATTTTCTTCGAAAATTGATCATCCACTGTTGCCATTTCTTGCCACCATTCTGCCCATTCACGACGTTTGGAATGGTCAAGAGGCTTTAGTTCTTGAGCCAATTGCACCTTGTAAGCGTGTAAATGCAAGTCTTTATGCATAATGTTCATCAACGACGAGCGTGAGAGGTGCAATTGTTGGGAACGGCGACGAGTTGAGGTGGACGGCTCTTCAGCCACACTATCGCGAACAGCAGCAATATTTTCTGCAGTACGAGCTGTACGAGCATGCACTGGTGTTCTCACATCTTCTACAGACCCGGTTTGCTCGAATTTTTCCACGATTTTTGTGATAGTACGCACATTTGGACGATGAAATTGTCCAAAAAAATTACGAAGTGCACGATATGCATTTTGATTTGAACTCCCATTTTCATAATAAGTCTGGATAACTTTAACACGTTGTTGGATTGTGTATCTCTCCATGGTTCAAATTGAGTAAGTCTGAAATAGAGAAATGTCAAATAAAATTCGGAAAAAAACTTGGCGTTTAGGTGTGGTTCACATTCAACATCGGCCCATACAATTTAACCCCCTTTATTATTATTCAAAATATCAATATTAATATATAATAACTTCAATAATACAAATTATGGGTTTTTTTTCCTTCAAAATTTAAATTTAATTCAAATATTCATTTTCAATTTACACAAACTACAAAGCAAATATCAAATTTTTGAAATAAGAACTTAATAAATTATTAAAGGATAATTTCATTTGAACGAAATCATGTGATTAAATTTTCCCAGTCCCGCTTTCACACAACAAACACATTCTTAAGTTTGAGCGCAATCTGCTTAATTTTCGCTATTAATGAATCTCTCCCTCCCGCCCTTGAAACAAACTTTAATCATACATTTTTGTTCTTTTCCCTCCATGATGTATCAATCCCTCCCTATCCCTTTTTTTAGTTTCCAAATGTAAACAAAATAACGGAAAAAATTCCTCCCATCTTTTTTCTCTCCGTTACAGCCAGCACAAACATTGATTGTCTTGATTACTTTCTAAAACATCTTAGCGGTTGTTGTAGTTGTTGCGTGTGTGTTTACATATATGTATGTATGTATGTATGCATGTATGTAAATCTGTTGTGAGTTTAACAATGTTAAGAGAATATTGAAAACTGTAAAATATATCGTTTACAGTTTTATTAAACTCGTAAGGAAACTCTTAGTTGGCATTTTCTGTCTTGTTTTTTTCTGTTATTAATAGAGAAAATTTTTCTGAAGTTGAATTGCCTTATTTTAATTTCTTTTTTTTTTTGTTAACTCTAAATACATATTTACTCAATAGATTAAAAATTAATTAAATTTCTGTTTTATATTGTTGGTTTTGTTTTTGTGCAAATATTTATTTTAATCATATTTGAAATACTTTTATCTTTACAGCCCATTTTTTTTTTTAATGCATAAATAAAATTGCAACAAATTTTTATTGGCGTAGATTTGCTTTTGGACAGCTGTTTGAATTGCAGTAATAAAAGTAGACAGAACAGCAATAAGCAATGGAAAAAATGGTAAATATAAAAGATATTATGTACATATTTTAAGTTTGAAAATAAGAAAAACTGAGTATCAAAATTATTGGTTTAAAACTGAGGGAAAAATTGAAAAGCTTATCTGGAAAACAAGAAGATGTGCTGCTCTTACTTTGATAAAGTTTTTAGTACATTACACAATTTATAGACTAATTTAAAAGGCGCCACTTTAGAGTTAATAAATCGTGTTAATTCCTTAAGTTTCTTAGCAGTTTTAAATACATATGTACATATAAATTAATTCAAAAATATTTAGTTGTTACCAATGTAAATTATTTATGTACATACATACATACATACGTGTGCATAAGTTTACACTAACGTGCAGTGCCGTCTGCGTTAAAGAAAATATAAGCATGCCTGGAATAAATAATTAATTAATAACCAAGCTGGGCTTGAAACTAAATAAACAAACCAAAAAAGACAACAAACAACAGAAATGATAAAACATTCATATTTTTGTGTGTTAAATCAAACGTGTTGACACTTGTTAATGAAAAAATGTGTTTGAAATATTAATTTTTTTTTAATATGCATTTGTGCCATAAACCCCTTATGAGGGTGGGGCCTCAAGTGTCCCACAAGTATTTAAAACACTATAAGAATTATGGTCAGTTGTAACAAAAGTATATTTATGTATATAAAGAAATATGTATATAAATATGTACAATAAAGCACATAGAGTTGTCTTTATTTAATATTTATAACAAGAAAAGGAGTATGAGAATTTCATTTTTATGGTTTTTCGTTTGTAAACGGTTCCAAGGCAAAATGGGCGTTTTAACAGCAAATCAAAGACTCTGTAATTTTCGAGTATTTTATTTTTTTAACTGATGCAGTTGAGTTTTTAGTTTGTATTTTTTTTTGTGCTCCTCTTTGTCTGTTTCATATTCTGTTCTTTGTGCATTTCGCTGGATGAAGTCTTGAACACAAACAAAAAATAAATAAATTTTGATGCTCGTTAAGGTTAAAAAACAATTAGTTGGTGGAAAAATTTGTTGCACAATACAGTGACTTTAAACTGTGATAATAAGTGAATATTTCTTTGTAGTTATTGCAACATTTTTAATGTTTTCTAAAGCTTTAAGTAAAAATCATAAAAAAAATTATGAAAAAGTCGATAAAACGTCATATAAAATTATGATTTAAATATTGTTTTAAGTGCGCAAAACGTTAGACTTTATTAACTGAACACAAAGTGCATACTGATATAATGGACATTGATTTTACTGGTTTTAAATGAAATAATAAGTGGCTTATTAGAATTAATCTTAAGTTAGCAAATGACAGAAAAATCTTGCCCCAGTGGGTGTTGACTTTCCTTAAATACATTAGAAAATCATGTGAAAACAACTCTTTCTCTAGGTGCTGCCCTACTTGTGAGTAAAATGAATGTTTGAACGTTTCATGTCTACTGGCGAATAAGAGATAGCAACTAGGAACTGTCGACATATAGACAGCTGGAAAACACACAGCTTTTTACGAGTATTTATTTTGTTTTTTAGATTGTATTTATAACTTTAAAGCGATTAAATTAACTCAGTTGTTTGAACTTGCAAATAAATTATTGTAGTAAAAAAAGATTTAAAAAATTAACCGCAAAATATTAAGAAAAGTATTGTTAAATTTTACTGTTAAGTTTTGGTGTACAACTTCATTAATGTGACTTATTCCCCTACCCAATAATTCCTTGCAGTTAGCACATTTCAACAGCACATGCTGCAGCAAAACCATTCTTTTTTTTTTTGCTTTTTTAATTTAGTATGTAATTTTCAGTTAAATAAAAAGAGCACAAACAACAACAACAACAACAACTAGTACGAATAAAAGTAATGTTGTTGCTGTTAGTTTAGTGAGCAGCAGCATGTGTTTTGTATGCATTTTAGTTGTTTGATATAATTTTAGCTGCCAGCTAAATGTGGGCACTAAGTTTTTTGTTTTGTTTTTAGAATCAGTTTGAAACGCATGTACATACATGTGTGTGTGCGTGCGTGTGTGTGTGTGTATATAAGTATGTATGTATATTGTACATATTACATTTATAGCATTCAAACTGATGCAACAGAGAGAAAAAGATTTGACTGTAACTTATTTTTTCTTTTTTTCTTTTTTTGTAGATGAACAAAATGTTAAATTTTTTTCTCTCAGTGTTTTTTGTTTTGTGTTTTTTTTATTCGCTTTAAAAATCATGTTTTTTTTTGTCTATGGGGAAGTTGTTGTTGTTGTTGTTATAGTAATTTAAAGTTGTTTTGTTTTAGTTTTTTTATAGTTGTTGATGTTGTTGTTGTTTGTAGTTGCACATGCAATACCTACACAGTTTATTTAGCAAAGAAAATAACAACAACAACAACGCAAACCAAAAAAAAAAAAAACAAAAAGTAAAATTAAGGCCTGCCAAGTAATTTACTTGTTTCACCCATCATCAGCAATCAATGAACTTGTTTAAAATTAAAATAGTAGAATACATACATACATACAGATGTACCTACTCGTACATACATATGTATTATATGTATGTATGTGTGTATATACTTACATATACTTTTATATATGTACGTATTTATATACTATCCATATACACGTGTATGTCTCTATCTGTCTGTTTTTTTCTGTATTCAAAATATACAATAAATATGTTTTTTTTTCTTTCAAAAACTATTTGCAAATAATAAACCAACCATCAACTACACACACACACACACACACACACACACAGCCACCCACACACACACACACACATGATGGTTTCTTGCACATGATGATGCTTTAAAAAATAATTTAAAATGTAAAACATAAAATATTTTTACTCGTTTTTTGTTTTTAGTACTCCATAATTCACTAGACAAATAATTATTTTACTACCCGAGTCATTTTGCAGGTTTAAGCCTATAAAAACCAACACCAAACTGACGTTTTAGTACTTTTTGCTCTGGCCACAAAACATTAAACACTGTGTCTCAAGTGTGTGTACAAGTGCGTGCATGTACAGACATGCGTTCGTGTGCGTGTGTGCTCGTAAGTGCGTTAGTTGTTTCTGCTCACTCTGAGCAAGTGACATGTTAGTTGTTAATAACATTAAACAATCGTAAAAAAATGCCCAGGTAATAAAATAAAAGCAAAAAATTTTTCTATTAATATTAGAAAAAAGAAACATATTGCAGGTTTTAAATAATTTTTATATAAAATACATACATACATACATACATACATGTCTATATGTGAAGGTTTTTACACAAACAACCATCCTTAAATGGCAAGAGTGTGTATATTGCATACCATGCAACATACACCCAACCATACATATACACTTAAATGTTATAATATAATATTGCAAAAGGGAAGAAGTAGAAAAAAAGGCGGTGTTAGAGAAAGAAAAAATGAAATATGGAAATGAAACAAAGTTGCCAGTTTTAACAAGAATACAAGTACATAAATCTTATTAACTATAAAAAGAAATTTCTTCAAATATGCATACAGCGCATAACTGGCCGCGTCCTATAACCCTACACCTGCCATAACCAAACAAATTTTGGTGATCGTAACAGATGCAAAAATAAACAAAAACATACAACGCCGAATACTATGGGACAGTTTCACTGTTATTAAATATTCTTAAGATTTTATGCTTTATTTTAAAGACATTTTAATGTTAAAATAATATGAAGAAAAATACACAGTTATAACAGAAAAGCTTTTCTGTGAATTTTTGTTTTATAAGATCTGTAATTATATGCAATAAATTTTTAAACCATCCTAAAGTTGAGTATTTCAAATTTATGCTTCAGCCAATTTTAATTCCAAATCATAAAAAGAAACATGGTTGTAAAGTTTTGTTACTTTTTTCTATTATTTGTAAATTTAGAAGGTCTTTAAGAAATTTATTGGTCAACTGGCAAATATTGGCAAAACTATTTGATCTTTCCTAAATGAGGAGCTATAAACTTTATTACAGAGTAAAATTTGTTGCACAATCAAAGAAAGCAAACAAAATTATTACTAAAAAAATTTTAATTTTTAGTTTCTAAAAATTTATGAGTTTTGTTTTTCTACTCTGAACTATACCCACATTGAATCAGCAAAAAAAAAATCGATATTTTAGATTTGAATTTTCAAAGAAAGTTAATGTATTCCATCGCAACTTGTTAAAGTTAATTTGAAAAATTTTAATAAATTTGTATAATATAGCGAATTACTGTGCACGCTTTTTTGGCTTTTGTAAAGGCAGTTTTGCCATGCCACGCATAAGGATCGTACAATCAATCTTATAAACTCGTCTAAATACTTTTCTATGGCATCTCTTCTTCAATCTATGGAGAGAAAAAGTCATGGCTGCTTTTCTCGCATTCAATTACAATTTTTGGTAAAAACATTCAACATTCAACAATATTTTTTATGTCTTGTATTTTTAGAGAAAAAATTCACCAACAGCTTTTAGTTATTCAACACAAATTGTTAAAAACATATTTCTTTCATTTCTTTCTAAACAAAACGTTTTTCTCTTCAAATTATCTTCAATAATTTAAGGAATTAAACCAACGAAATGTTTGCCTGAATATGGACCGGTATGAACAAAAGAACAAAACGATTTTTTGTTGCCAAAGAAGAATAACTTTTCTGTTTTGCATGGACCTACAACATTGTTCCTTGGATCCGAAGATATTTTTATGGATTACTTTTTTTGAAGTTCTGCAAAAACCAGCTGGTGTGGAAACATTTTTGTGATACATTTTTTCCGTGTAACTGAACACAACAAATCTGCAAAATTTTACTCAAATTTAAAATATCATGTTTTGATAGAAATAATATTTCGCAGCAGAAAATCTGCTTAAATTTCTTCGCTTTTATTGCAGCAAGTGTTGCCGATTTTGCAATATATTTTTAATCTGCTAGTTTTTGCAAATTGTTGTTTTAGTTATTTAAATACAGGATATTGTAGTTTTATACAGAGCTTTAATGATTTCAAAGCACAGCAAAGAAGCGAAGTTATTTGTTCGTTTTTTCAACTTTTAGGCCTAGAGAGATAAGTTAAATTTTTTATTTGAATTGATGAATAAAAGAAAACTTACGATTAAAGATTTAATTTTACATACATAAATTGTATTTGATTTCCTTAAAAATTCTTTTGACAAAAAGGAAAAATATGGCTTTTCTCCAGTACCATCAACTTGAAAATCTTTTGTACTTGTTACTATTTCATTTTAGTAATACCTAATTTCTGCTTCATCTTAACAAGATTTTATGTAAATTTACGTCATATGGAAACTATTTGTTTTTGTTTGTTTTTTTCTCTTTGTTGCTCCTACTTCCTTGTTTAGTTATTAGTAAAGGAAATTTGTAATTCTAATAAGTAACCAACGTTTTGGTTTCCTTTGTGGAAGGCTTGTTACTGCTGCAGACTGAGCTCAGGAGCCACATGTGTGCGCGCCTCTTAAATGACTTGTAACTAGACAACAATGTTGTATGTGGAAAGCAACATAAAAATGACACATGTCTATCATTCAGCCAGATACTGGCAAAAATTATACTGTACGAATATGTTTTTGTTTTTAAAAATAAAAGAAACATTTTTGAAAAAACCAACCCACTGTCGTCTGCGCTACAACGAACGACATGTTCAACTTGAGTTTCTAAATGTTAGTTTTCCGTTTTGTTTCTTTTCTTTTTTTTGTTTTGCCTTGTTGTTGAATGTTGGGAAAGAAAAACAAAGCAACGCATGAAACATCCGTTCCAAAACCGCAAAGTTCAATATGCTTGGCATACATATGTATGTATGCTTGATAGTGTAGGAGCAAAATGTTCAAACAAATACATATATGTATGTGTTGACATCAATCAACAAAATATTACTGTCAAATTACGCAGGATTTAGAAGGTGTAAATTACGGAAAAAGAGAATAAATTAAAACTTAAGTCAGAAAAATACATTCATTTAATAAAACGAGTTTAAGAGGTATTTAAATCCAGCAGATGGCAGCACTACAGCTTAAACGAGTACAACAAAATCATGATTTTAGTAGATTATGAGAGTCAAAAGCCTTAAAAAAAGAGTTATAATCTATTCGTCTGCCCGTTTGCATTTGTTGTTAAATTAAACTTTTAAAACACTCGACATACAATCACATAAAAAAGGATTTTAAAATTCAAAACTTGGAAAATTACTACAGCGAAACTTCGTTAAAAGGAATTCCTAGGGGATCCGAAAATACTTCGTTATAGCAATTGCTACAGCAAAGCCTGAATAAAACGAAATTTATAGATATGCGAAAAAAAAATCGTTAGAACTATTTGCACACACTTTAAGAATTCGTTCTTTTGATAACGGGACTTTACCGGTTCGCTTTAAATCTTATTCTTACTTCGTTATATAGAAGCTTTACGAATGGGCTTGTAAAAACATTTAGACTTCGCTGTTTTAATAATGGGACTTTACCATTTAGGATTTAAACTTATTTCGTTATATATTGAAGCATTTGAATAAATATTTCGCCATATACATATGTAGCTATATATTTCGCTATATAGCGAAATATTATGCTCAGAATTTGTTCGTTATAGTTGTAGTATATTTTTGTGTGAAAAACTTTGCAATAAAGAGCTTTTCTCAAGGTTGTCAATAAAACATGCATACGTTATATCGAAGTTTCACTGTATATATATTCATTAATATAAACCACAATATTGCCAGAGAAAAGTATTTTCTTCTTAATGTTTATATCGTTTGCAAAATATTAAAAAACAACATTTTGTGAGTTATTGCAAAATTGATTTTTTTTTTTATTGATTATCGAGTGTGTTCCAGACTCCGAATCCACTCGAAAGTGGATTACTTCAGCATTTTAGGTGCTCAGCATTTTTACATGCACATAATTTTACTCGTTTTCAATTAGTGTTGGGGTAAAGGTTAAACTAATCGAATTTTATTCTTATAACTTCTGACATTTGTCATGCGATTTTGGATTTAAAGGCAAACGACAACTTCTTCATGTAAAGCGAACCAAATATTATTGAAATATATAATGAATTGTGCTAAAACCACAATTTTTCTTGGCTGAACACCCGTTAATCCGAATATGAACTTCCAGTTGGTTTCTCAGCCCAATCACCGCACAAACTACAGAATTAATTGAATTAATTCTCAAAATTTTTCAACTAGTGGACGGGCAGACCCAGTTACTGAGGACGATGTCAAATCTCACTCACGTCTACATCGGCAAAAGCTTTTTCTGTAGACGCATTACAGGTTCGATTTGGAAAGGGATATGTGCACTGGACTTCCAAGCAAATATTATTATTTTTTAATACATTTTTAAATTCAAAATTATGAAATTTTTGTAAATTTTCCATTATTTCCCCTTCGAAATTCACTAGTCTCTGTAAAAGGCTTTTTAGTTTTTATAAACACTTTCTAAACACTTGAATGTTTTTCCTTTCATCATAGTAGTGGCCATCATAAATTTTTTAATGACCTTTTGAAAATCCATAAAAAAAAATTCAATAATATACACATAAATATGAATAGTGTTTTTTTTTTGCTTAATGTATTATTATTGAAAGTTTTGTATAAAAAAACGAAATTCAAAGCGGTATTAATCTTTGATTTCGACGAATGCACAATATGTTGGTTTTTTTAATAAAAAAAAAAAAACTAAAGATAAAGATAAGCAAAACAGTTTTTATGATAATGTTTGAGTTTTTATTACAGTTCCAAAATATTTCCATATCAAACGTTGCTTGTTTTCTTTCGTAAGTTTTTTCTTTTTCAATAAAAACACCAGAGATCTGACACAGTAGCCACGCGGGCCGCAATTTTGTTGTTGCTGTTGTGTTTTTTTTTTTTTTGTAATCAAATGATCAATTACTTTTTAAATTAAAAATTTGAATAAAATGATAAGATTTTTATTTTCACTTATGAATGTAAAAGTGTTGCCAACTTTTATTATTAAATTGTTTGCCAACAATATCAGTTGTAGACACAAGGAAAGTTAAAACACAGCATAAAATCAGCAAATCAGCTCAATTATTTTTCAAGTATTTGTTTTTAATTAAGAAATAAAGTATTAAAAAAAAAATTAATTAACCAGTTTTTGTTTTAGCCTATAAAAGCGTTAAAGGTAAAAGTGTGGCCAACCTCCGCTCTCAAGTTGTTTACACACAATATCAGCTGCCGCTATAGGAGACTTTAAACAAATTAGGATCGCATAAATGCCAAATGGGTCAATTAGTTTTTCAAGTATTTTGTTTTTTTTTTTGTATAAATAAAAATTGTTTCCAACATTTTTCAATGTTTTTTATTTGTTCAACACTTGAAAAATATATTTCTAACCATTTTTAATGTTTATAGAGAAAAAACCAAACGAATATTGTTTCAAAATTACAGTGAAAGACAAATTGTTGGCTAGAGAAAAAATTATCACTAAGATTATAATCAAATTAAAATCAGGGCAATTTTTCGTTTTTTGTTTTAAATGTAGATAAAGAACTATTGAATTCTGTGGAGTTTTATCATAACAGTTTAAGTCAAGATAAGACGAAAATAAATTTTTGGCAGATACATATTACAATAAAAACCTACATTTAATAACAAATTTTATTAAATCAAAATTGTAAAACTCAATTCATCAGTAATAAGAAAAGGAAACTTGCCAAACAAAACATGTAATATTTCCTCAATTTAATAAAATTAGATGCGCTTTTTATAGTTTTAAAATTCAACTTAAGCTGTTAAAATAAAATGCCACAGAATTCTTGCCGTCATATATGCGAAATCATTGTTCTATCGAAATGCATATTCAAGACCTCTTAAAATGGTTGCACGTTTCCGTGAAAAAATTGTAAATATAGTGCTATTCTCACAACAGTTGCCAAATAAAAAACTTTCTTAAATAAAAATAATATTAATTGTTGCAAGATCTTTTAATATTACTTTGAGGTTAAGTGTGTTCTGATTTAAGAAAATGAAAAAATTGTTAGCAAATATTTGCCGATTGCACGTTTCGTGTTGCCTTCAAAAAAATTTTTTCATAATAATTTTTCCCTGGAAAAGTTTAAATTTTTTCTCCGTTTGTTTTCTCATTTTCTGATCATTCAATTGTGATTAATAGTTCTGAAGTTCAAAAGAAAACTCCCCTTATCGACAAAGATTTTTTCCGCGCTTTATGTTCTGATTGAACTAAACAAAAATACACAGTCATTGAGTTGCATTTATTTTTAAAAGAACTCTTTTAATATTATTTTCAATATAGTTTTTTTTTCTAATTAATAGGGAACTAGAGCCTCGATGGATGGTTTGGAAAAGTATTCGACCAACAGTCCAGAGGTCGTAGGTTCAATTCCTACCAAAGACTCTGGTGTAAAAACAAATAAACGCAATAACCAAAAACATACAATATGTTGGGTGAATTGATGTTTAGCTGTTCAGTGTGACTTGCACTGGACACTGGAAACAGTCAAAACAGCATCAGTTAAATTCTGACATACTCATCCCTGCAATATAGAATAAAAAAAACAACCAAATAGTGTAACGCAACTCCTGCTTCTGTCCTCCCCAACCCAGTTCTGGTACAATGCACTGCATTGTTCCCCTGCGTACTGGTCCTAACCAGTGAAATTGAGGTGTAAAGTGAATTTGAGGTGTAAGCAAATATTATTTATTATAAATAAGTAGGTTTTAAATGAAATGTAGATCAAAAAAAAATAAGAACGATAACTGTCTGGTTCTGTTAAGTTATCACTTTCGGCTAAATAAATATCATTTTCGTCAGCGTCGGCTTACAATTATGTGCCTACACTTTGAATGAATATCGTTGAACTTTTGTTCACTATAACCGGCCATACGATTTATATACGGCATTAACAGTCATCGTTTGTAGAATTCGAATGAAACCCTTATTTATACTATATGAATTTCTTGATATCTTAATTAAATGATTTTTCACTCACCCAATAGCCAATTCCAGTTTTAACAAATTTTGTTTTAAACTTAAAAAACTTTTCTTATTGGGCTTTATTTCTGTATATTTCTTTAATTTGCAAACTTCTTATACATATATTTTGCCATACTGCAAACAATGATAATTTGCCTCTTTTCAACAGCAGGGAACAAAAACGGCACGCGAAATTTACGCTACCAGTTTACGTGGGAACAAACTTTTCACTCGATATTCACGATAGGGGTGAATATTAAATTTAAATAAAATTATTTTGATCTCCACTGTTTATATGTGGGAGTGTGCATGTGTTTTTCTTCTTAAAAACGTTTATTGCTTTTAACGATTTTATTTTTGGTAAAATAAATATCAATATTTGTTTTAACAAAAAGCAAAATGGCAAAACAAAGCAGGAAAAAAAACAGAAAACAAAAATATTGATTTCCTTTCCCTGGACTAGAAATGATTAAACCGTTCATTTGTAAGTGGCCACAATATTTTAACGCACAAATAGAGACTCTCTTAGATTCAAACACACACACACACATACACACACGCACACACACAATCATACACATACAAAATACAAATGCCATTAAAAGCCATTAACTCACCGAACAGACATCAGGCAGCAGCCATGTACTTTTCCAAATATGTACTCGAAGTCTGTCTGAAAGGAAAAAATAAAACAACAACCATGAAAAAAATACAAAAACGAAAAAAACAGCTTGATACTGAAAAAACAACAGCAACAAACATTAGGAAAAACTAATAATACAAAATGTATGTATATTCTGCTTGCACTTGCAACAATTTAATGAAAATTTCAACACAAAAGAATCGTATATTTAAAAATTTCCCATATTTCAGGGCATTTGTAACGGAAATATATTTCAAAATTTGAATTTGAACAAGAAACAGGCATAAAGTGAAGTTTTACACAATCCGTATATATTTTGATAGCTTTTATGGTACGAATTTAATTAGTGAAAGATTGAAAACTGTAATTAATTTTCCCTAGTAAATTCAGAACCATATACATAATAGAGGTATAATACTTTAAGTTGGCAACACGTGTTTAACTGGCGGCCATTTTGTCAGCTTTCAAGTGATTTGGTTTGGCAATTCAACATGAATAGACTGACGCCGGAACAACGCTTCCAGATTGTGCAAATGTATCGTGTTACTGTTCGAAATATGTATCTCGCACGTTGTCCATTTTACGGTCAACATAATCGTGCATCAGAGCAGTTAATTCGATTAACTATGGAACGCGTCCATTATCGTATCATTTAACGCTGTTACACTATTTTCTGTAGGGATATGTGAAGTCGCTAGTCGACGCCGACGATATTGGAAAAAGTCATCGAAAATGGTACCTCCAGATTAGTCTGTGTCCGAGCGGTCATATGCCAGAAGTCATACATATTTGGATTATAATGCCAAAAGATCATCATTCGAATACAGTAAATTTCATGCGAAATGTAAACAAATTCATCTTTGTTTTATTCCATTTCAAAGCTTTATGCTTTTATAAAAAGACCACCTTTATAAATTTGTTAACAACAAGTGGCAACATATGAACATATGTCAGTTGGGTTCGAAGGACTATTAAAATGATAAAATCGTAAACATTAATACAGCAACTCGTACCGTAGCCTTTGGCCTTTAACATGATCATACACATATTTACATACATAGACGCGTGCTAACAGGGAGCACGAGATGTCGGTTCGGTTCGAAGGACCATCAATAAATTAAAATCCTAAAAGTTAATACAGCGCTTGCCCTCAAGGTTTCGTTATTTAAATATGTTTATAAACATACACAAACGTTTAGGTTAGCAAGCGGCAACATATGTAAGTTCGGTACGAAGGACCATTAACATGATAAAATCCCGCACAGTGCTCTTAACTTTTTGCCTTTGAATGTATGCACATCACAACACCTACACATTTAAACAAATACTAACGACATTAATTGAGGCTGGCAACAATAATTATAATGTGTTTGATGATTAATAAATAATGTGTGAAAATTTCTAAATCTCAAGCAATAAACGAATCAATAAGTTATCTTTTGCCGGCCACCTACTGTATTTGAACTAATAAATTTCTTTTAAATCAACAAATAAAACAATATTTACCTCTGTTTTGGAGAGCGCGCAAAGAACGAAACTAAATTGATTTTGCAATGAATTTTTATAGTTTTTTAAACAAACAATAAATAAAATCAATAAATATTTAGATGAACAAAAAAAAAAAGGAAAACAACAAAAGCCCCCAGGCAACAAAAGTTTGTGGTTTGTGATGAGGCAGCAAACGCAAAAAAAAAACCGAAATACAAACATTAAATAATTTTAAATAACTGTATTAAAAAAATGTATGAAAAAGAAACAAAGAAAAGCAATTTAATTGCAGTTTAAAGAACGCTGCACAATAGGAAAAATAGGAAGGAATTCAGGACGAGAAGACCAAAAACTAAGAAATGTATCAGTAACGGCGCTGCGAAATTTAAGCATCGTTTAATTTACACACTTTTTGGACTTTGTTGTTTTGTTTTAAACCAATTTCCAGTCATATTTTTGCTATTTTAAAGGAGTCGCTTACAGATTGTCAGCACCTGCTAATCTGAAGGCAGACAAATTTCATTGAATGATCTGGTCAATGACTTACCAGCACCCCTCATGCGGCTATCAGGTTGCATATACATACATAGTTGATAATTTCTTTTAATAATTGAAAGAGAAACATATAGCAGAACTTTTGAGCTTGAGAGCTCGTACTACCTACTCTGCTCCTCGGACAGGCGAGGAAGTAAAAGCACAAGAGTCGTTACTTCGAAGTTCTCACCGAACATCAGTCCTTGAGCAAACTCGCCTAGCATGTAGTATCCTATCAGCCGGTAGCGAACTAAATTAAGTACCTATTGCCAGACAATAGTTACTTGGGAAATGCTTGAGTCCCTCAAAAAGGGCCATGCATCACACTATCATTAACCATCGCCTCTTTCTGTGGCTTTGGGCTTAAACCACAACTAGTGCATTTCGGCCAATAATGGACACTTCAAATAATGTGCAACCCACTATGTTTATTCCAAGGTATCCTTAGGGGTGTTTTGATAGCCGTTCTGCCTCTTATGCACCAGAAAACTACTATCGCGAGGGGAACGATTTGCTTACAGTTTGTCTTTCTAAAATTTTTACAAAATTGGGCGGATCCATTTATTTTTTAAATAATGCACTTTATAAACGCTTTTTTATGCAAAACCTTTCAAATTCATGAATATTTTGACACAAATTACACTCGTACATATTTAATTTTTTTTTTAACAGGACGCAAAACTGCAACTCGTCTGGAGGAACACCCAGAGTCTTTGGACTGCTGGTTGTATTAATGTAATACAAAATTGTTTGCCAATTTTATTTTAACAAATTAAATCCATATGCTCCAACATTTCACATCTTTTATTTATGTCTGTCTGTCTGTCTGTCTGTCTACCTGCCCGTAAAATTTAAGTCATTATGTGTAATTATTTATTTTGCTTCGCTTTCCTTATTATTTATTGTCATTTTCCATATCCTTTGCTCTTAACCATTTCTCATTTCCCACGCAAAATATTTTTGTCATTTACCCAGCAATAACCACCACCAAAAAAAAAAAAAAAAAAAAAAACCAAAAACAGAAACTACTTACAAAAACAAAGGAAAGCAAAAAACAAAACTCAAGAGCCATTAATTAAAGGCAATGTCAGCAACATCACACACATAAATTTTCATGTTGAACAAAAATGTTGACATTAATTAATACGCGTGTATATTACAAAGTTATTACAAAAACAAAGAACTTAATGATACCCCCAGCCCCCCCCCCCCCCTCCTTATTAATAAAGTTCCTCCCCGGAAAATAAGCATTTAAAGGCATGTGTTAACGATTTCATATAATAGATACTTAAGAAAATAGGTGACCTTTCGGCCTTCGCTCAGCTATTCCAAACACTTGGTGTTTTCAAGGAATTCAAAGGAATTTAATTAACAGCCATCTCTTCTCAAGTATTGCAGGGCTCAATTGGCAACTCTGCAGTGAGAACATTTTAGTCCGTTATTCTGCCACTTGCTTAAGCCGTCGATTTTGCTCCGTTAACGCCGTCATTTAAATTCCCTTTAATGTTAAATAATTTAATGTGTGGCTTTATTTTGTTTTTAACACTTTGTAATTTTATTAAAAAGAATATGTTCTGTGTATATATTTTTAATTTCTCCGGCTTTTTTTTTCTACTTTGTTCACCCTTTTTGTGTGCCACATTAAACAAATTATATTTTTATAGTTTATTTTCTATGGTGTTTTGTGTAATATTTTATGTAACATAAATTAGTTGTTTTATTTTTATGACTCGCCACAATATTTAGAGAAAAAAGTGTCATAAATGTTTTGTGCTTGTGTGTGTGTGTGTGTGTGTGTGTGTGTGAGTTCTCCCTCTTCACAGCTAAACACATTAATGTCATAATGACAATAGTTGATTTATATTTTTAGTCAAAATCTATTTAAGTTCAAAACTTAAATTTTTTGTTTCCAGCCACACACCATTAAAACACGAGCATTGCCATGCAGTCATAGTAATAAAAGAATTTTAATGGTTTTTTAAAAGCTCAATAAAGTGAGGTTAGGTATTTTGTTGCCGTACCAAGTCCTAGTGTGTACAACAAATTCATTAAATATTTATTATTAAATTATCTTAATAAAAAGCGTTTTAATGTTATCAAAAAAAAAAAGGAATCTTAAACGCCATGTCATGTTAATTTTGCTATTAAAAATGCTAAAACCTACATACCTATATCGAAATGTATGAATGTAGAGGTGCCAAAAAGGGTGGGCAAAAGGGGTGTATTTCGTTTTTGGAAGTTTAGAAAAGCACTTGTCATTTTTAGTCTCTTTTTGTTTGTATGAAAGCAAATTTTGCACACATGCTGCTTTCCAGCGCACAGTGAATTTTCAAAATTGAATTTCCCTGACAATTGTAATCTTTTGCCCGAAAATGTTTGCTATTGTTGTTGGGTTTTTTTCGCCACACAAGAACACACTAGTTGTAGCGACAGTAGTGGTAGTTCCATGGGGTTGGTTATTAAGGGATTTTGATGAATGTGACAGTATATTTAAATAAGGGGTTTGTGCTTTTTTATTTCCCTTCTTTTTTTTTCTTTTTGGCCTTTAAATAAAAGTGTTTCGTTTGAAAATATTGTCAAAAAGGATTTAGACACTAGAAATTCGAAATTTCTATGTGTGTACAATATGTTTGCGGGCAAGTGTGTGTGTGTGCCATACACAGTGTGGTAATATGTATGTTATTGCTTATCAAAGAGCAGCTGAACTCCGTTATAATTTTTTCTATACTTTTGCTATCTATGAAGGCAAGAGCGAGCTGCACTAACATCTATCTACTGCTGTAAAACTTTCTTTTGCAATATCCGCAAAAGGAGACATAAACACAGAGCGTAGCTGGATTCGATTCCTGAGGATGCTAAAGGCCGTCCAAGGAAAATGGACACTGATTTATTTTTTAATAGAGAAAAAGGTGTTAAATATGAAAGTGGGTGTACAGATTAAGAAATTCCTGCGGGGAGAATAGGATGTCCCACACCGTTGCATTTACCCTGGTGTGAGATAAATATATTTATAGAAAAATTAAAAAACAAAGAGGCTGCGCTGCTTATAGCAGGGTGTTTTTTTAGAGGTATAGAACTTCGAATTGAAATAAAACACAAGAAAATCGTTTTAATGTCCATCAATTTGGCTTTATTGGAAGGATAATTTTATGCCATTAATGTTTAAATATGATTTCGGGCATGTGGCCGCCGCGGCTGGCTCGAATAAAGCCAATTCTACAAGTCCAATTTTTGATGGACAAAAGTTGATGGACAAAGCTCCAATTGCTGTGCACGGTGGCGAATCGATTCATTCGGGTCCTCTTCAACACTTTGCTCTACAGCGGCAATTGTTTCTTCGGTGCGCACTGGTCGACGTCTCTGCGGATGCGTATTATCGCATAGAGTAAACGTAGTGCGAAAACGATCCATGGTTAACCGAATTAATTGCTCTGATGACCATAAAACGGAGCTTGCGGTAAACTTCGCGAACTGAACCATTATTTTCGAAATAAATTTGCACGATTTGCAAACGTTGTTCTTTTGTCAACCTGTTCATGATGAAATGCCAAACCAAACTAAATATTAATCACTTGACAGCTGAAAAAATGGCCGCCAGTTAAAAAAGTGATGCCAACTTAAAGTTCTATACCTCAATAAAAAACACCCTATACTAGACAAAAATTCAGTTGCAACCACAGCAGAGATGGCTATAGTAGCCTGGATGGAGTTCCATTCTTTCTGAGAAAGAGAGAGAGAGAAATGATCAACATTTAAATGTCAGATTAAAATTTCAAAAAACATTCAACACATTGCCAAGGCAAACATAAATACATACATACATACATATGTATGTAGATTTAACAAAACCCAATCTTCAACAGAAATGATCAAAAGTTAAATTACAATTTCCAGAGAAAATTCAACCAAAAAATGGCCTTGAAAATAGAAAAAAATAGAAAGCGCAGAGGCCAACAGGATATTTTTAGTTGGTTTCAGTTCGCCTAGGTTTTTCTCCACTTGGCTTTTTCACGTACCCAGTAAATTAGTATATGGCGTCGCTATTGCATTAAATTGTATTAAAATAGCTCAAATGGCAACAGTCTGCAGTCTGTATTTGTTTTCCGCAATTTTGTTATCCAAAACTAAAATATTATTTTAACAATTTGCAGCACTGCAACCGATTTTCACTAACATCATTCAAATAATACCTTAAACAAATTAAATTTAAAGAAAAAAACACTTAACAACACTGTTTGTTATAAGTGTGTTTAAATTACAGCTAGAAAACAACCAAAACAAAGTACTAAAACTAGAGAGCGTAATATGAAGAAGAAAACAGTTAAAAAAAAAAGGTAAAAACTCAAGCGCAGAGTTGTTTCTGTTATGGTCTTGTTGTTGTCGATTTCTGTAACACAAACAAAATGCCGCCAAGTTCTATGACCTTACAATCGAATAAAACACAAACAAAACAGTGCAATAAAAACAACAGCAAAAAAGCTTCTGTAGTATGTAATTGCAACCATGTTTTTTTCCACTTTTTTATTTTCTTGCATCGTGATGTTGCAAAAACAGAAATGTAAAATAAGGATAAAGAGATGTTTATGAAGGAATATATTTACTTTGTGCAGATATTTAAAACAAAAACACTGAGCAGAAATCTTGAGTTAAATTTGTGTAGTTGGTATTTGTTAAGCTGGGCGCAAACGTGTCTATGTGTGTGTGCATGAGCAACGTTTGAACAAAGTTCCCGCCATGCAAGACGAAAAGTTGCATTTTAATTTTGTTGTTGTGTTTGTTTTTTTAAGTGTTTAAAAAAGGTTTTTCATAAATTAATGACAACTTTTTTATTCCTTTATAATGTCACAACAAAATGTTGTTACTTTTTTCAATTTTTTGTTGTTGTTCTTGACTTTTGCAGCAGCTTTGCAAATTTATAGGAGAGAATAAAAATCCTAGTTAAAGGAGTTATCCTTCCTAATGGTTTGAAAATGATATGAATGGAAATTTTCCAAGTGCTTTGGTTCTGTTTTTTTTTTTTTTTTGTTAATGATTTTCTTTCATTTTCGTCTTTGATGTTGGCGTATAAATGTTTGAGCCAAAATTCGAATAACCGCCGTGACTGCAGAATATTTGTGTATGTGTTTGTCTAAAATTTAATTTTTTGTTGTTGTAGTAATAAAAATTATTAAATCATTTAGTTTTTCCGCCAAACAGCTAAAGTAATTATCTCTTTTCTCCACGAGTGGGGTGGTAAAAAAAACAACAAATCTCTTATATATTTAAATGTAAAGTACAGCCCTGCTTTTTCTCTTTGTTTTCATGTTAGAAGTAGTAAAAATTAGTACTTGTTTATGCAGTTGTGTGTTGCATGGCGTTGTTATTGTTGTTGTTGGAGAGAGTTCTTTAACTAAATGTTATGGAACAAGTCAAGTAAATAAAGTATGCACTTGCTTTATGAACTTTGATTTGGATTGTAATTAGATTTTAATCATTTCTTTTGATCCAGAGAAACATGAACTTAAGCTTTGAACTTTGAAAAATAAAGTGTTTTTTCTTCCTCAGTGGGGATAAACTATGTATGTATGTAAATAGGCACTATTTTCTGTACACCACTCAAGGGCAGTTTACACTCTTATACGAATCTTAAGATTTTCAAAGGATTTTTTGTGAAAAAAAATCTAATGAGATTTACTGCGAACGGCAACAAATCTAACGCCATCACAACGCAAATTCTACAGCAGGAAAATTTTGGGTAGAAAATGCACAGCTTGATGAAACCTTGAACAACACAGCGGACACACCATCCATTAAAATTCTTTATTAGTGCAAGTAATTGCTTCGTAAGAAGAGAACAAAATTCATCAGCTGTTTTCAGCAAATAACAAGAATAACAAACATCATAATAGTTGCCGTACTTAAGCGTACTGTGTGTTCAAAGTGACCGAAATGAACGAACGGGATCAGTCTTTGATAATTGAACGAACATTACCGGGCTCTAATAATCACATTCCAAACTTTCAGGCTAGACACGCCAACAACAACGGCAAGCAATTTACATTTTGCAGAAATGCAACTGTGATTAAATGTACAATTTTAACGCCTAAAAAAGATTTATAAAAACAGTAAAAGTCTTATAGAATATCGTATTAGTTGTGATTTGTTTGCCAAGGTCTTAATGGCAAATATTGTAGTCTGAACTGGCCATAACGATATAAAATCCTGCATAAATATCAAAGAAATGTTGTGTTTCGAGGCAATAGGTCCAAAAATATGTACACATGTGTGCGTGGGTTTGTCAAAACCAAACAATTTGTGCACTCATTTGATTAAAAAATATCTCTGTGTTTGGCGAAAACGAGCTAAACATTTAATTGAAGGCAACTTTTTTAAAACAATTTTTGAAAATAACTTTTTGCATTATTTAAAAATTGCCGATAAATTTCCAATATAAACAGATGTAAAATATTACAATTATTACAATTTTTTTTTGTAAAAAGTTTGGTGAATTTCAATTAAATATATAACAACTGAAGCTTGTCTCTATGAAAAAACTCTAGACTAGACTACAATAGATATTTCCTTTTCAAGCAATTCTTTTCTTTAAATTTTTCTAAACGTGTGTGAGGGCAAGTTTTTGTAAACAACTATAAACAAAATATGTAAATATATGCTTTTTTCAGGCAACTTTTAGTATGTTCAACAATTCGCTATTTATGTACGTCTACAAGCTGGCAGGATTTTGAGTTGAGCGTAAAAAGAAATATGCTTTTTTCAGGCAAGTTTTAGCATTTTACAGCAATTTGTATTTATGTCTATAGGATGGCACTAAACACAGCTGGCAATGGTTTGGCTGCTGTCATTTCTTGTGGCCTACTAACGTTAATAAAATCCGTACTCATTTAAACTTAACATAATATATTTGTTGTTGTATTGTTGCAAGTCTGCTCCAGCGCTACCAGCTTGATTTTCATCATAATTTGGTCGTTCTCAGAATTAAAGAAATTTTAGTCTTTTCATCGCAGGCAAGTTTTTTTTCTACCAGCAAGTTCAGTTTCCAGCATTAAGTTGCTTCGATTTCTTTTCTTCCACCAACTTCAACTTGAAAGCTTTTTTTCTTGTCATTGTAATTTGACTTTCTATTTTCACTAGTCGTTTTAAGTGCTTTTTTCTTTAACACTGAGTTCTTCCATGAAACAATTTCTCGTTGGGTGCCATAATTATTAATTTTTTAATTATTGGAAAAAAACAAATTTATTTTCTAAGCAAATTTATTGTTTGTTTGCCTCAAGGCAGCTGTTTTTTGCCACCTGCTATTCAAAACTTTTCTTAAAAAACACGGATTTTAATAATTAAAGTTGTCCGTCAATTTCTTTGCTCTTTACTTTTTGGTGTCTAAAATAACCAAATTGAAAAAAATATACATTTTCGAGAAGGTGATGAAATAAGTACAATAAATGTACTCGTATAAAGAAAATTGTCTTTTTTTATCCATAAATAAAATAAGTTTTCTTTTTTGTTTCTTTCAAGTTGCCACCAACTTGTGCAATATTTAATATGTACATCCATAATTCATGTCTAGTCAAGCCAACTACTTATAGGTGGCTATTTTTCCTAGAAAATCTTTAACTCGAGATCATTTAGAACTTTATTTCAAAAGCTACTTGAGGACAAGCTTCAATAGCCGCCACGAAGAAGAAAGAAGCAACAAGAATAGCTTGACAATTCAAGCCTTGAATAAACAATATTTCTACTACTGGTACTTGAAATAAAGATGACTACGTCAACGATGAGTTGATGAAAATGATGACGACTCTGTTGCTGTTGCTGGTGTTGTTGTTGTTTTTGTTGTGCTGGTGATTGTTGACAAAACCAATGACGTTGGAAATGGCAAAAATAACAACAATTGGTGGCAGCTTGAACCATTTAAAGTCATGTTTTTTGTTGGTTTTCTTTTCTAGCCGGGTTTAAAGCTTAAAAATCTCAAAGAATTGTTCACGTTTTAAGTGGCTGCACCGATCGTTTGGTTGGCTGCCTGCCTGCCTGCCTGCCTGTCCGCTTAACGGAGAAGCATTTTCTAGTTTGATGTTTTTATAAAGATCGTGCTTAATGATCTTGTTTAAAAGATTTGTTTTTCTAACATTTTTTTTTGTTCTTATTGTAATGGTTGCTTTTAAGTATATTTTTTTCTCATGTTCTTTAAAAATCCAATGGTAAATATACTTGAAACTAGTCGTTTAAAATAGTTTTGTTGTTGTTTTTGTAGTTGTTTAAGGAAGAAAACTACACATTGTTGCTAGAAGTTTTGTTAATAAAGAGATTGTCGTCGTCTCTGGCTGGAAAAAACAATTTAGGCAGACTGTAATTCTAGCATTTTTTTCCCCCGACACGCTCTTCCTCACTCCATCACCCCCTCTCTCAGCCTATTATTTTATTCGAATGTCTGGCTACTATTTTTGTATGACTTGAATAAAAAAAAAGTAATTAGAGGGTAAATCAAATACAAGTATCTTTTTAACAAAAAATTATGTAAAATGGGCTGAAACTTTTGTAAACGCCTAAAGAAATTGTCTTTCTAGAATTTATACTAAAAATACTCATAAATTTTCTGGCACATTTCCACAATTTGTAATAGATTAATGAGAATGGGAATATTACATCTTTAGTCTTTTACAAACCGGGGAGATTTCGCGACCGTAATAGACACAAATATTACCTACTCATGTGTTTTTTGGGTTCTCTAAACACTCAAAAGTTTGTAATAGATTTAAGAAACTGCGCACTTTTTGTAAGTTAATCTTTTACTAAATTTTCGTTCTAATATTTATATTGAATGAGCAAATAAATTTTTGTACACTTTTCTGGTTGGACATTATTTCTTCTGGCCTATTAGTTTTAAAATTTCAATACTACTATACAAATAACCTGGTTCTTATAGTATTCCTCTTTGCCAGGGCAAAGACTTTATTGAAGATTTATGGCTCAGTGCCTAGAATGGCTCAGACGATATTATTTCCTACATTCCCTTAGCGATCACCCGGCAACTGATACAAAAACGGAAACCAGGTGAATTTCTGTCACCATCCGCCATAAGAATTTTTTGAGTTACGATATGAACTCGAAGTCAAAAAACTATTTTTGTACTTATACGACTTTTTATTAGCAATTTTACACTTGTTTTTTATTATTTAAAAATATAAATTTCAAATATTATATTTCTTGCTAAATGTCACAGTTTTTACAATGTTTGACAGAGTTTGTGAAAATGATAGTTTTAAAATTATAAATTTTATTTGGTTTTTGTCAAACGGCAATATCTCATAACGAAACACAGTAGCCCAGAAAACTAAAAACCACAGTAACACTGTTGTTTCTGCATAGAAAAAAAAACGTTACAAATGACATTGATAAATAATGCAAAATAATAATAAAGGTTGACTGAAAACGTTGAAGAAACTTTTACAAACTGTTAAATGCTCGCAATGTGCAGAGAAAAGAAAAGCGAAAAAGAATTACTAAGAGAGTAACAAGACGCCAGAGACAGAGTTATAGTTTGTTTATGCTTTGCAATATAAATAAGTTAAGAAAGTATTGAAATAAAAACCAAATACGCTGCTTTAATTAACATTTTCCGAATTAACAACAAAATTAATTACTACGTATGTATGGTGTCGAACGTGACAGTTTATACTTATAAAATGTAAAAAAAAATACAGGTCCAGCTCGATTTTTAATTTAAATAATTGCTTTTAGGAAACCCTGTTACGTAATATATGTAAAAAACAAGTGATTTGAAAGTGACAAAAAATGGAAGTAGTTTTTATGCTATACGGAAATTCAGTAAAGCTCAAACAATATTATAGAACATTTAATTTCACTTAAAATATTATTTTAAAATGTGTTTGTTTTGAGAAAAAAATCTTAAGTCACGTGTCAGGTCAAACGTGATGTTATTTCCACAAGGATTCAACTGAGCAAATGATAAATAACTATTTAACAAATTTTTTCTTAAAAGTACCAAGTAGATATTATTAATATAAATTAATATAATTTCTGGAAAAATCTTATGTCAAATGCGACATTCCTTTCATAATGTTGCAAATTATTGGTAACTTTTTAATACATTTTTTCTTAAAAGTAACAAATATAAAGTAAATTAAATTAATTTCGGGAAAAATCTTATGTCAAACGTGACATTATTTTCATAATATTGCAAATGTGCAAATTATTAGTAAATTTTTAATAATTTTTTTGTTAAAAGTACCAAGTAGATATTATTAATATAAATTAAATTAATTTCGGGAAAAATCGTATGTCAAACGTGACATTATTTTCATTATTTTGCAAAATTATTAGTAACTTTTTAATCATTTTTTTGTTAAAAGTACCAAGTAGATATTATTAATATAAATTAAATTAATTTCGGGAAAAATCGTATGTCAAACGTGTCACGTTATTTCCACAAGGATTCAACTGAGCAACGATAAATAATTTTTCAATAAACTTATTCTTAAAAGTGACAAATATATGTTATTAGTATATATTAAAACAATTTCGGGAAAAAGTGATATTTTAAATGTGACACTATTTTCATAGCTGGGCAAACGATTAATAACTTTTCAACAAATTTAGTCTTTAATATAACAAAATATAAATGTGACGGCTTTGGGAATATCCACAAGAAAAATGCTCGAGAGATTAAAGCGTCACTTCTGCCACAGGCAATCAGAACCTCAAATTGGTCCTACAGAACGTGCATCGAGCCCCCATTTAGCGGGAACCACATGCCATCTATTCAATTTGCGCCGAAAAGAAATCAGTTGTCATTGATCTGTGGCGTATGCAGTTAGCCTCACCAACTTCGTTTGCAGAAAAGTACGGGCCAATGAGGCCGCCATCATGCATTGCCATCTACGGACCTCTTGTGGCTTGGCTTCGTCCCAAAAACGGCAGTTTTATTCGATGATATCGCCATTTATCCTAAAATGACCAGCTCGTTTTACGATTTCAATGTGTTGCTATTTGTCACGGTGTTTGGGCATCAGTAACTGATTAGACAGACGCCAAGAAAACATTAGTTGAAAAATCTCCTTGTATCTTGGAAATATGCTTTACTGAAGCTTTTCAAAACAACAAATCCGACTTAAAGATAAGTCCGTCTTGTTGCGCTACAAATCAGTTTACAGAGTTTTTAGCACTTTCTACTGCCTCTGAATTGTCTTTAGTTCAAAGTCTGCTGTACTCGGCATTTGCAGTCAACAGAAATCGAAGCATGTCCGTACGCTCTTAATACGTATTTGTTTTAGCATCCATTCATGACTTGCATGTGCCTATTAAAAATACTTCAATATTTATTTTACTACAAGTATTTTTTTCTTCTTCATTTTGTTCCATAAATATTTTCAAGTATGTTGGTCTTTTTCTTCCAAGGAAATTTACACTTAGACTCATAAAATAAACATGATTAACATTGCACTACTAAATGCTTCTATAGCTCTTCGTAGTCTGCTTCATGCTCTGGCGCACTTGAAGTTGCCAACAGTCAGTCAGTCATTTAGTCGTCTTCTTTTAAACCTTTTCAGGTAAATCAACCATAATTTAAGAAAACAAAAAGAGCAACACGAGTCTTTATGGTAGTTGAGCGTTGAGCAGAAGAAGGAAAAAAACAAAAAGAAACGAAACTAACAAATCACAAAATAAACACTTGATAATTTTGTTTAAAAAAGAAGCAGCAGCAGCAGCAGCAGGAATAATAATAATATTCAAGTAATTATTCCTTTTTGAAGAAAATCTTGTTTTCCCTCAAAGTTCATGAATATTAAGGAGATGAGTTTTATAAGTTTCTTTATTTTCTTAAGATTTATGTTAATTAAATGTCAACAATAACGGAATTTCTATGAAAAATGTCGCTTGGAAGGAGACACCAAAATTGAGCTGCAATTCTCATAAAGTAGTTTTCAAAAAGCAAACAAACTTAGGAAAAAAATCTAAAAGATTCTGCTTAACAAAAGTTGGTGTAAAGGAGAAACAAAGGAAGAGGTTTCTTAAAGAAAATTGCGTTGGGAAAAAAGCAAAAAGTATATAAAGGAAAAAGTGCGTAATAAATCTTAAGTCAATTAAGTCATATATGGGTGGTGACAGTATTGTACGGTGGCCACTACTTTTATCCAGCAGTGCTAAAAATAACTCTGGAATAAAGCCTATAATGTTGATTCGCCAGAGTTGCATCTTAGATACTCGAGAAGCAGCATTCCTAACTAGGATTTTTCGGAAAAATACAAGGTTAAGGGTCTCTTGGCTGGCACGGTAACCCAAATCCTAAGAAGGGAATGCATGACCTTGGTTGGGCATTAACTTCTGAATTTTCTTCCAAAGAAATGGGCAAAACAGGTGACTAAATATGTTGTAAATGGAATCCTTAATTGATCATTGGAGAAGATGCCCATTTTGTGTGAAACGTTCTGGTTGTAACTTAAACCTAAAGTCATAGCAAGAGGCATTCGTAGTTCTAAATGATCGCGTTACTCTTATCCTGTTTAAGGTGTACCCAGTGCTTCCATGATGGTGTTGCTCTGCAACAAAGATAGCTGTTTTAGTAAGGAACTCTATAATGAGGAACATCAGAAATTCTTTAAGGATTTCGGCCACCCGCTCTGATGGCTTTAATTTCCTCAACTAAATATCTAGGAAATTGCCCACATAGGGGATTAGATAGCCAGAACGGTCATCGGGTAACAGTTTACGATATGATTATATGCAATATAAGGCGAGAATTTTGCCATTTTTCTGCGTACATCACACGCCCCAGGCGGCTTAGGCCGTCCTGCCCTCTGATCTCGAGAATCAATTTCATATTCTGTAGAATCGTAGTTAACTCACGCTCCTAAGCGTTAGGTTTCACTTGACCCTGACATAAACATCTGGAGAAATGACCACGATCTAGTTGGACATTATGCAGTGGACCAGAAGGACCAACACTGTCATTATTTGCTCGCCCATAAAGCACAAAAATATGTCTCGTGACAAAACAAAATTCTGTACTAAAACACGGCAACATAATTGAGTTTGTCCACCTGCACTGCGCCAAATTAGCACATACATAACTTCAAGCTTGGCTGGCGACTTTATTTCTTAATGAAGTGGGATTTTATAGGTCTTTAAGCCAAGATTTTATAGTCCTTTTACGCTGTAACGCCCTTGTCATCAAATACACAGCATTTCTAAGAAACGGGCTTTAAACTCCTCAAAAAAAATGTTGTAAAAAAAATCAATAAACTTTTTGTCTAAAATATTGTGTGTTTTCACCAAATTTTTTTTGCTGATTTAGCAAAAGAATTAGACGAGTTTTTTGTTTAATGTTTGTTTAAGGAAATGATAAAAAATCTATTTGGATCAATAAATTTTTTGTTTAAGGAACAGGAGTTTCTGTGTTGAGAGGTTTTTGTAAAATTATTGTTTGAATCTGCCAACTGCTTAGCAGGCCCGTATTCCCACAACTTATTAACTGATTCAGCGAATTTCGTTGTTGATTATGAAATACGAACTCTGTGTACTATTCCAACAAATTATTAACTGAATATGAAGAAAACATTCTGTGTAAACAAAATATTTTTGAAAACTAAAAAAAACTGCCTTTTTGATAAAAAAAAAAACATGTCTGCCATCAACAATTTACTTTAATTGTCTTTAAAAGTGTTTTTACATCTAGAGCTGAAAAAAATAATATATTTATATTTTCATTTGATAAACATAAAATAACTTTGCATTCGGCAGCAGATTTATTTAAGAAAATTATAGACCTACTTTTCTTACCAGTTAGAGAAATACATTTTCTTAAAATAAATCCCCCCCCTTTTACGGAATTGCTTATTTTGCAGAAAAAGAGCATTCAATTGAAATTAATTGATTTTATACTAAAACATTTCCACACTTTATTGCGCAAATTACGAAATAAATAACAAATAAAAATATAAAATATACACATGTACGTTCAGTTTTGTGCTCTCTGTCATATAATAGTTAAAGTTATTAAAAAAAAACAGAGCTATTGTCTTTTATACTTCACACTCTTATACAAGTCGCCCGTCAGTCGTTTTGAATGCTTTCCCCATTTAGAGAAACAACTTGAGGTTTGTTTTCTTGCATTTAAAGTCCAGCCCGCTGGCAGCAACAGCAGCAGCCGTTTATGTCTGTCATATTTAATCAAATTCACTGATTTTGATTGATGTTATTTTATTGAACCTGATCTCACAACTAAGTGCTCAAACGCACAACCCTATTTACACACACATCAGTATATGTGTATATATAAATGTGTGTGATGCAAAGAATACAGTGGCAGCTAAGGGTTAAACACACACACTCATAAGTGCCTGACACATGTGTATAAATAATTCCACACAAAATTATAACTGTATGATGACGTGTATACAATAATTAGAGTTGATTTTTCTTTGAAAAGGGCTAAGCGGGTAAACGCAGGAACACGGTAGCCTTGAAGAAGACCTCTGTTGTACTTTTTTTGTAGGTACAGGGCCTGCTCGCTTCCATGTCACACTCATATCCTTAGTTACACACGTTGTTAAGTCGGGGAAGGCCTCCGCGCTGTCTCTTCTTTCGGCCAAGAATGTGAGGAACGTTCCAGAACTCATCTTAAAGGGTTTTCTCAAAAAAAAAAAAAATTGCTGTTAAGTTATTCTTTGATAACTCCGAGACTATTTGAATAGCAACATTTTGTCAGCAAATAAGAGTTTTATTATCCTAAATAAAGTCCCATTCTTTTATATCTTCCAAATAATACGCGTTCTCAAAGCTTTCAAAATATGCATTTGTGTGTTTACACGACTCAAATCTCTTGCCACCCAGTCATTTCTTTAGGTTTGAAAAAATGAAATAGTCGCACTGTGATAAATCTAAAGAATATCCTGGAGGGATTAGCAGTTCGTAGCCCAATCCGTGGACTACATTAATGTGCACTTTGTCTTGATGGAACAGAACTTTTCTTTCCTTTCTCCGAATGTAGTAGTTTTTGTTTTAAATCCATATCGAATCTGTCTAAAAGCTCTGAATAATATTCACCGGTGATCGCATTACCCCTTTTCCAGCTAATCTATACATATACTTTGTTGGCTGACAGACTCAATTTGCAGGTTGATCTGATGAAACCCTCTGTTTCTTGGTCGCTGGGGTATTTTGATGGATGCATGTTTCGTCTACGGTTCGTCCGGATTGCGGTTGAACATCGCCAAACACTCCTTTGAAGTGGTCACAGTGGTTTGCGTTGTGGGCAATCGCAGCACCCATCTCGCGGATAGCGTTTTTATATGTAGCTAAATATTTATATAAAATGTGATCTATTCGCTGATCTCAGCCACTTCATGTCCTTCTCCGATCGTCCAATATAATTTCTTGAATTTTGGTTCCATTTGATCTTTTAGGGTGACCTGACGGCGTAAACTTGTCCCGGTACGACCACAATAGAACTCAGTTAACCTTTTCTTAACCCTTGATATTGATGGTGCAGAGTTGCCATAGTATTTATCAAGTCTTTTCTTGGCTTCTGTGAGTGTTTTTTTCAGAAAAAGAAATTCTTTCAGAAACAAAATTTACAAGGTTGTTTGTTTCCCTTTGATGGCTGTCAAACACAAACAGACAAGACACTCTATTAATAAATGGTGGTTCACGGCAGCAGAGTTGCATTTAGAGTAATGCGTCACAGAATTATCAAATAGCCCTCATATTTTAATAAAACGTTTTAAAAGTCTGCTACTTATTTCTGATTTTTCACTTATCCAGCATTTTCTTAAGGCGTAAAATGATTTGAATTTTTCTTGTGTCATAAATAATTTGTATTTTTTATGAATGTGTAATTGTGATTTTGTAACGGTATCCGACTTTTTTTGTTTTTAAATGGCCGCAAAACACATTTTATTCCTTCTCTTCTCCCTTATCAATGGAAGAAATAGAAGAAGGTGTATCTTATCTTTTATAGGAAAGAGCTGAGGACTTCGTAAGGCATTCTTTACCAATCAGATAGGAATGGCCTATACAGTCCTGAAATAGGAAGGCCCTCTGAATTTTCCCGCTGAGTTGTTTTGTTGTAATCTATATGGATGGATACAAATTACGCGTGTGCGTGTGTGTGCCATTTTGAAGAAAAATACATTTTTTATGAGTTAGATAGCAAAGGCAGGAATACGGATTTAGTGAACTTAAGCCTAGTAAATTAGACATACATACATACATTTATATATACATAGATACACATACATATATTTACACTTTCAATTTGGTGACACTAGCGACCACGCTGCCAGTATAGAGCCAAAAGAAAGGGGTTGTGTAAATGAAACTTAATGTCAAGTGAAGTATCGTATCTTGCTGAAGGGTTCAATTTTTAAATTAAACCATTTTTAGTTGAATGCTTTAAAAGGTTGACAGTACAACTGACAGACATTAGTCATTAGTAACTAAAACAAAAAAAAACACTTTTTTCTATTGTATTAATATATTTAACAATATTTTCTTTTTGTTTCTTCTCTTTGCAGATGTTTTTTGAATTTCGAAATCTCTTTATTTGACGCTGTGTTTTTTCAACACTGTTTGTTTGCCCTCTAACCCTAAACTTATAAACAAACATATACAGCTGCTTTTATCTACATACATACAGACAGACAAGCAACAAGAAGGGAAAAAAATAAGAAAAGCAAGGAAAACCTCTTAAGTTTCCTCAAAAGTAAAATAAGCTAAAACAAAAAGAGAATAACAAAAATCGCTCTACAAAATTAAAAAGGAGAATTTTGAGTACATACTCTGGAAGCTTTTCGTCTCTTTCGTAACTGCCACTATCTCCCTCTAATAGTGTGAGTCTCATCCTGCTTAAAAATGCTACATACACGTGCAACACATCTAATATCGGCGTCCTCACGAGGGAAATTTCATGTCCACGCCATCCTCTTCATCTTACTACTAAGTTATCGTCACACATGTCGAGCGGACGGCTTGCAGCACATGTCAGATAATGGCGGTGGCGTAGCCGGTGTAGGCATGGGCGGCAATATGGGCCTGGGTATGCATTCGATGGAGGTAAGCCCCGCCCCGGGTTATGGCCTGCCCGCCATACCCAAAGATCCCAACTCCAGATGTGAGGAAATAACGATACCCATGTGTCGAGGCATCGGCTACAATATGACTTCGTTTCCCAATGAAATGAATCACGAGACACAAGATGAGGCCGGCTTGGAGGTGCATCAGTTTTGGCCACTGGTAGAAATCAAGTGTTCGCCAGACCTGAAATTCTTTTTGTGCTCCATGTACACGCCAATTTGCCTGGAAGATTACCACAAGCCTTTGCCTGTGTGTCGTTCGGTGTGCGAAAGAGCTCGTGCTGGCTGTGCTCCCATTATGCAGCAGTACAGTTTTGAGTGGCCCGAAAGAATGGCCTGCGAAAATTTACCTTTTCATGGCGATCCCGAAAATCTATGTATGGAACAGCCCTCCTACACAGACTCTTCAGCAGCCGGTGGCTCTTCTTCGGGCGGTACGACCGGTGGTGGACGTGGTGATTCCACCGGCAGTGGTTCTTCTTCTGGTGGTGGCAAACGTAAACAGTCTGGTTCAGGTTCTTCAACTGGCTCCCAAAAATGTAAAGGCAAGAATTCAAAAAACTGTCAAAGCTCCCTAGGAGAAAAAACAAACGCAAAGGAATGCACATGCTCATGTCGCCCACCTCTCATACTCCTGGGGAAGGAAGCTCAACTGTTGCAGCCACCTCTTCATTATCCGTGGTACATGAATTCGACTGTGTCAAGAATCGCCGGCGTTCAAAACTGCGCCATACCGTGCAAGGGCCCGTTCTTCACAAACGACGAAAAGGAGTTCGCCGGCATATGGATAACTCTTTGGTCGGGCCTATGCTTTTGCAGCACTCTTATGACACTCACCACATTCATCATCGACACCGAAAGGTTTAAGTATCCCGAGAGGCCTATAGTGTTTCTGTCGGCCTGCTACTTTATGGTGGCTGTGGGCTATTTGTCCAAAAACTTTTTGCAAAATGAGGAGATCGCTTGTGATGGCCGCCTGCTAAAGGAGAGTTCTACCGGACCTCATTCCTGTACGTTGGTGTTTTTAATGACTTACTTCTTTGGGATGGCCTCCTCCATATGGTGGGTGATCTTAAGCTTTACCTGGTTTTTGGCGGCTGGCCTGAAGTGGGGCAACGAGGCAATCACCAAACACTCGCAATATTTCCATTTGGCAGCCTGGCTTATACCCACTGTGCAGTCGGTGGCAGTTTTACTACTGTCCGCCGTGGACGGTGATCCCATTTTGGGAATTTGCTATGTGGGCAACCTCAATCCCGACCATCTGAAAACTTTTGTATTGGCTCCGTTGTTTGTGTACCTGGTGATAGGCACCACCTTTTTGATGGCCGGCTTTGTTTCCTTGTTCCGCATTAGATCGGTTATCAAGCAGCAAGGAGGCGTGGGAGCCGGTGTAAAAGCAGACAAACTGGAGAAGTTGATGATACGCATAGGCATCTTCTCGGTGCTGTATACCGTCCCGGCTACAATAGTCATTGGCTGCTATTTGTATGAGGCAGCCTACTTTGAGGACTGGATCAAAGCCTTGGCCTGTCCTTGTGCACAAATTAAGGGACCTGGCAAGAAACCTCTATATTCGGTTTTAATGTTGAAATACTTTATGGCTTTGGCGGTGGGCATAACATCTGGCGTATGGATATGGTCGGGCAAGACCTTAGAAAGTTGGCGTCGCTTTTGGAGACGACTGTTTGGCCAACCCGATCGTACAGGAGCCAATCAGGCGCTCATTAAACAGCGGCCACCCATACCACATCCATACGCTGGCTCTGGCATGGGTATGCCGGTAGGTTCCGCTGCCGGATCTCTACTGGCTACCCCATACACCCAAGCTGGAGGAGCTTCAGTGGCTTCCACCAGCCACCACCATTTGCATCATCATGTTCTAAAACAGCCAGCTGCCAGCCATGTATGACATGGAGAGTCAGGCGGAGCTTCAACGATGGGCGGTGGTGGCGGCGGCGGCAGTACAATTGGCGGTGGCAGTGTGCTCGGCGGTCATGGCACTCTGATGAGCACGGCGGGCAATAGTACAGTTGGCGGCAGTGGTATGCACGGTGTTGGGGCTCCTCCTGGCAGTTTAATGCATGGCGGTGGCGGCGGTAATGGCGGCATGAATGCGCCCGGTAATGTGTATGGTAATGGGGGCGGTGGCGGTGCCGGTGTTGGCGGCGGTCCGGGTAACCAGGGCGCTCCTGGCTCTATGGTAGACTCACGTGCTGTTTCCGTTGTTGTATCGCTGCCGGGTGGGCCTGGTGCCCAGCATCCGGGTCAGGCATTAAGTGATTATGGTCCTATATAGTTAATGGTACGACCTGATACAAATCATTGGGTATCCACAAGTAGTTTTAGTCAATTGTAAAGAGTTCGTCGATGACAGTTTGCAAAGGGGGGCAACAGAAACACCTGGAAATTAATTTTATAGATTTTTCGATTTCGAAAGATATACGAAGATGTTTTATGAACACTTTTCTTTATGAAGTTCGGAGAAATGAAAGCGTTTTAGCACAAAAGAGTTAAAAGTTTGAAAAACACACTTGAATAGAGATAGAATATCTGTGATTTATAAAATTTACTCTAAAGAGAAATTACACTGCAAAAAATACGAGTATATATGAAAATTCTTAGAAGTGCTGTAGAATGTTGCTTTGAATTGTAAAATGTGGAGTTTTTCATTTTCCATTTATTCATTAATTGTGTTTAGCACTTCTATTGTTTGCACAGTTTTTAGCGATATTTGCTTAATGCAAGCAAAAGACTTGTCTGGAATTTTTTTATATCGTAAAAATCACTCAAATTTTTTGAGCGATTTCCATACAAATATTTCAGACCAGCCGCTGGCTTGTGTTGTCTAAACAACACCGTAATTCTTATTCTAAAATACTTTTCTGTTTCCACATTTACCAGTTATCGACTTGAATCGGGAAAAATTTTTATGAAAAGCTTACAATTTTTTTCGATGGATTTTGAACAATTGTTTTAGATAAGAGTTTTATTTTAAAACTTTTTTTTATTTCTTGGTGTTTATTATTATAAATAGAGAGACAGATACAGAGAGAGTGAAGAGCATTTTAGTGAGAACTTGTTTACATTTGATTGCGATTATTTGAGGTTATAAACTTGTGTAAAAAAAATAAAAAAATTCTTGCTTATTTCTTTTTCCCCGTCTCTATTTCAAGGGAAACTAGGAAACGGCGGCCATATTTAAAATCTAGTAAAGTAAATTTTAATTTTTATTCCTTTTCTTTACAAAACATACTATAGAAAACAAAAGCTATTTAACTAATATAAAAAATAAAATATATAAAAAAAATCTAGTCCACTTTTTTCCATAATAAAACTTAAGCGAAACTACTGATAATATTGAGAAAACAAAAACGTAAAGCACAATATCTTTAAATAATTTATTAATTATTATTGAAAACGAGGTTTATTTTAAATAAACAGCAAGCTAAACTACTTCTTCTGTTAATTATTTTAATAATTTTCTTGTTTTTTTTTAAATAATTTTTCTTAAATAGACTGACTTTATGAATATTTAAATAGAAAAAAAAGAACTAAGAAAATGTTGCGAAAATATAACCGTCTGTTAAATGAAATCAGTGTTGTTGGGTAGAGGAAAATGGAGAAAATTGGAAGCAAGGAGGTGAAACCGTAAATGAAAGCAAAACCATAAATACTGCCACTGCCAAAAGCCAAGCCATAATGTAAAGAAGAAAGAAAAAACGCAAAATTAAAAAAAAAAACAAACAATTAATTAACAAATCGAATAAAATATCAGCAATGAAACACATTTGTAAAATATTTCATATTAAAAATAAAAAATTTAGCATTAGAAACTGAAAATTTATATAACATTAGCAATTAAGCCTGAAAACAATTTGTAAATATTAATTTATACAATAAATATATACAATAAGTAAGTAAACGAACTGAATAAACCAAGCGTCAAAGTGATAGGGTGACTTTAACATCACTTTAATGCTTCGTTTATTACAACAGCAACAAAAACAAACAAACAAACAAGCAAACAATTACAAGAAAACTGTATTACACATCCAAAAAGTCTTAAAATGCATTTTAAATACAAGATAAAATGAAAAAAATCTCACAAATAAGCCGAAAATTGGTGAAGAAAAAATAATAAAAATTCAAAAAAAAAAAAAGAGTTTTTTTTAAACTGAAAACAAAATTAAAAAAGAATAATGGCATTTAAGCTCAACTTATTTTATAAAACTTATTTTACAGAATTTTAATAAAACAAAAACAAGCCAATTTTTAAAACTAAAACTATCATAGAAAACGAAAACAAAAATATATTATTAAAAAAAAGGAAACACAAAAAGCTGTATAGAATTTTATAAATTAAGTATTTAATTAATATTATATAATAAACAACAACAACAACAACAACAAAATATACTTACATATATAAATATTTATATATATATATAAAATAACTTATATACCTAAAAATCCTTATTAATTGGTCCGGAAAACCAACAACAAAAACCATGAATTTATAATCCTAAACAAACAAACAAAAAATTGCAATAAAATTTTGATTTTCTTAATTAAAGAATATATATTTTTTGAGTTTTTATTATTTGTTTTTACTTTACTTACACTAAATTATTGGTTTAGTCCAACAAACTGAATTTATTTAATTACTTTAGAGCTATAAAACTTGAAAACAAAATATATAAAAATTTTGTATGCTTGCCAGCTGTCTATGTGGCAATATTTGCATACAGGCAGCTAGAAAGCACACAAAAAACAACTTTATATTTCGTGTGAAATTTGAAATTCCTTTAAAATTCAGAGTCTTAAGTTATTGTTTCCCCATTTTTAAAGCGTTGGAATTTTAATTTTTCTTCTATTTTTTCTAGTTTTCTTTTTAAATTTTTAGCATATTTTTATGAATTTTTTTAAAGAATATTCTTTCTTTATATTAAAGTTTTAGTAAGAGGCTTTAAGGGTCAAAGAAACTTCCCTCTCTTAAACAATGATCCTTTTAAAAGACAGTTATAGAAAAATTAAATTGGTTTTGGTTCGTCCTATTTTGAGCTTCAAATTCAGCATCAGATTCTTGAATTCCCCAATTCGTTTTGCAATATGTTTTGTTTTTCTCTCAAAAAATGTTGGAGGAATATAAATAAACTTCTGTCATGGGAGAATTTTAACCACATGCGAAAAAGAAATTCAATTTGTATTTCGGTTTTTGCAAAAATGAAAACAAGAAAAGAAATAATAATTTTCTTGTATCTGCAAAAGAAGGGACTTATTTTCTTATTGTTTATTTCACTCAGGGTTTCTCGCTCAGGTTTAAGGCTCAATTATAAACGGCAATCGAAATACAAGTGAGTTGCCAGTTACTGCAAATGGTAAAGCAGTTCGATAAAATGATAGCACCGTCGGCAGCTGTAGTTCTCGGTTTAATGCCTTTTCCGATTTGGAAACCGATCTAAAATGTGGTTGCTTTCAATAATCGTCCTATTAGTACCTTAAAAAAGTTCTTAGGTGAAACACGGATTATCATTTAACTCGTTTTGAAGGAAAATTTTTCGTAACTTATTTCTCTAATCGTTTCATCCCAGTACGACATTTTGTACATTTTTTATACATGTTTCAGCCTCTCCTGGATGTCTGTCAAGTGTCGTTAAACTCTTGTATTCGAAGATCATTCTTAGAAATTTTTTTGCAAAAGAATATTCGTTGAGAATGAATAGTTTTATAGTTTGAATAAATAGTTAAAATAATCCATAGAAATATTTATGAATGTTTTCGAAAAACTGACAGTTACTCTGGAGGGACCAAAAAATATCAATTCATTTGCTCTGATTGAGGTTCTCGATTAAAGAAAAAAATTTCATTTACGGAGTCTGTGATATGAACAGTTGAAACAGTTCGACTATTCTTCTGTTTGAGAAATTTGTAATAGATTAAAGAAAAAAAGTTATCTATGGAATCACTTCGATTAGAGTTCATGACAAGAACAATGAAGTAAAATATCAATCTTGTAGATTATGGGCCGGAATTTAGGAAATTTTTCTGTTGGCATTGACTGTAATGAGACTTTGTTACATGTGACGGTGCTAAATTTTTCAAAAATACCATAAATAATTTTTTTCAGGCATAAAAACAAAATATCAGAGCGTAAATAAATTTTCAAAATCAAACAAGTTTTGCAGCTCAAATGTTGAGATCATCTAAAAGCCTTCAAAAAACTTCACATCAGCTAAATTAAAAATAATCGCATCATATTTTACTATGACGAACTTATTCCTTTTAATCTATTACAAAACTGTTTTCAGCAGTTTTTTTCCCTTAAGTTGGCCAACTACAATGAGTGCCATCTTAAACAACGGAAAGCCTTAAATCAGCCGAAGTAGAAATAATTTTTTTCGTCATTCTACAACCAAAATACAAAAGTCAAGTTATGCGAATTATTTTCTACACGTTAAGCGAACTTGTTCCCTTTAATCTATTACACAATTGTCGTCGGATTTTTTTGTTTATTATTCCAACGGCAAAACTCAGGATTTTCGAGCTCTCTCTCTCTAAAAAGAGGCACAACAAAATTATGACTCAAAATCGAAATCCACTGAAATTGGCAAAAAATGTTTTAATTTAAAAGACGACTCAAACGTTCAAGTAATATTTTGAATGTAAAAAAAAACCAATTGTTGATGCATTTCAAAAACATACGATCTTGATTTTTATTGAATTGATGGTCTTTTTAAGCCATAATCCGACAAGCTGTGAGATGCCATTTAACAGAATATTTTCAGGTAATAAAATGGTCCTTCGAGCTGACTTTCTTGTTCTACCCCACACACATGCACAGTCATAAGAAATATATGTATGTATTTTAACAATTTTTGTTTTAAATTTTACATCAGTCAACTTAATTGTTTTCTGCGTATAATATTGTTCTTAACAATAATGAATTGACTACAACAGCCACTTGGAAGGAGGAGTAAAAAGTTTTCCTAATTTAATTAATAAACCCTTAAAAACATATTATCAATACAATCCAGTTTTGTTTTAACGTCTTCATGTATTCCTATCATGTAACCCTCCCAAAAAACAAAAGCAAACAAAAAAAAGTAAACAAATATGTAGTTGTTAATTATATTTGAGTTGTATAATAACATTTTTTTCTCTGTGTACCTTAGGCTTAATGTATTAATATTTGTATTGTATTATATGAACAAAATTTATTATTTGTATAAAACAAAACATGGACAAAAAAATGAAAACGAAGCTTAAAATTTCCCCGTTTTTGAAGATTAAAGCTTGAGACGGAAATCAGTAACGAAATACGTAATTTGACAAGACAAAATAAGTTTTTCATTCACTTAAAATGTATGTATTTATATTTAAAAGATAATTATAAATGTTTATGAAATTATTAAGTTTTAAGAAAAATATTAACATGAAAGCAAATAACGAAAACAAAAGATGATTAAGTAGAATTTGTTGGTCTTAAAAATGTGTTAGAAAATTAAAAAATTGGTTAAGCGAATTAGAAATTAAAACAAAAATGCAGTAGAATTGGCAAGAGCGCAAACGACGAAGAAAAAGAAGCAGATAAACTGAAAACAAATTAGCAGAAAACCAAAAATAAAGTTGCAAAAAAATAATATCAAAAGGGGCAAATTATACGAGAGAAACACAAAGTTTTCTTTTTCAAAACTTTGAAAATAGGCCGTTTTTTTGGAAAAAGTACTTAAAAAGGATTCGTTTCTGAAAAGGTATCTTTTAAAACAATTACATTAAAACAACAAATTTCAAAAGAATAGTTCTCAAAAATATGCTTAAAAAAGGTAAATTTTAGAAAATATTCTATTTAAAAGAGTATCTTTTGCAAGACATATCTTTTAAAAATGTGCCTACCAAAATCTACCTTTTAGAAAGATTACTTTAAGAAAAATACTTTTTAGAAAGAGTGCTATTTGAAAAAGTACTTTTCGAAAAATAACTTTTTGAAATAATACTTTTTGAAATAGTACTTTTTGAAATAGCACTTTTGTAAAAAGTACTTTTTAAAAAAAGTAATTTTGCCAAAAAGAAGCTACTAAAAAGTTTGTTTTACTGTGAAAAGATTATTTAAAAACATTCCTTTCAGAAAGCGTACTTTTTGAAAAAGTACATTTAAAAAAAAGTGATTTAAAAAAAAACTGAAAACAGTATTTTTAACAAAAGTACATTTTAAAAAGGTACACATAAAAGAATCTACCTCGTAAAATAGGCAACTTTAAATAGTATTTTGCAAAAAGTAACTTTACAAAAAGTACTTTTAAAAAAAGTGTTTTGAGAAAGTGCTTTTTATAAAAGTACCCTATATATTTTTTAAATTACCTGAAAAAAAGGATCTTTTAAGAATAAAAGTAAAAATTGCTTGGTATAGAGAAATGTATTTTAAACAAGTACCCTCATAAAAATACTTTTAAATAATTATTTTAAAAAAATTTGCTTTTTTAAAAAAAACACACATTCTAGAAAAAATTAACTTTTCAGAAAAGTTTATTTTGGAAAAAAATACTTTTAAGAGTATTTTTTTTTAGTATTTTTTTAATTATTTAAAAAAAAGGAACTTTTTTAAAAAAAAGTTAAGAAAAGTACCCTCTTTTGAAAGAATAGCTCTTTTTTTTAAAGAAATAGACTTTTTTAAAAAAAAGGACTTTCTCAAAGAAAAGCAGTTTTTTTGCATTTTTGCGAAATTTCTTTAAAAAAAATTATAAAAATCTTTCCAAAGTTTCTCTCAGCCCCTTTAATAGAAAATCATCTTAATTTTTTATTTTATTTTACTTTAAACCCTTTTTTACTTTTTATGGACTTAAAAAATTTTCAAATACGATTTGTTTTTCACTAAAAATAAATAAATAAACAACTTTAAGAAAATGATTCAATTAGTTGATACTCATGTTGCGCCCTCCCCCCAAAAAAATAAAAAAAAACAATGTATACGATATTTTTAAATAATTTGTTTTAATCAGATTTTTGGCAAAATGTTTTAAAAATTAGCAAAAATAAACAAAGATTTGAATTAAGATTTACAAAAAAAAAAAAGAGAAAAGAAAAGAAAATTATATTATAAAATAATGTAAAAAGCGAAGCAAGTGTGAACGTATTTGTAGTTGTGAATTGTATTTTTGTGAATTATAGTTTACTCGTTTCCGTTCTGTACATCAACACATATAATTAAATACATACATATATAAATTATTTTTTAATGCATAAAAACTTAAATAAAAAATATATTAATTTGTAAGTAAAAAAAAAATATTTATTTATTTCCAATTAAACAAAGAACAACAAACAAACCCTAATCAAAATTAAAACACACACACACACACACGCAGATATAATGAAAATTGAAACATTACAACAACATAATAAATAAATAAAAATAAAACAACAACAATTGCACATGACAACAAACAAAAAACACACATTTTTACACCATTTCTATTGTGAACAAAAGAACAAAATATATATATATACATAAAATCCAAAAAAATAGCAATAATAAAAAACAATAAATATAAATATTTAAATAATAAATAAATAAATGAATGAATAAAAGGAAAGTGGTTAAAAAAAGACAAAGAAATTATTAAACAAAAACTTTTAAATGCAGTTATTTAAAAGTGAAGAAATAAAATAAAAAATTTATAATTAACAACAACAACAAAAAGAAGAAATTATTGAATTTACCAAAAAAAAAAAAAACCGTAAAAGAAAGAAATGAGATGTAATAACAACAACCATTGCAAGTGGCAAGTTTCATTAAAGTATTAACAATAAATAAAAACCAAATAATTTTAAAAATTTTATCTATTTTTATTTCAATTACGGGGAGCGATTTAAAATATTCAATCTCTGATACAAGAAGAGGTCTGGTTAAAAAAATAAGGCGAATTTTATTAATTATTATTTAATTATTTAAATTTCCACTTTGCCGCCTTCAAAGTAGTCATAATACACTTGTGCCAGCGTTTTCGGGTTTCCGGGAGAATTTGCCCTCCTTCCCCTTGGTGGGCATTCTAGGGTGTTTTTTTTTCAATTGGCGGCCTGTGACCGCCCCACTGTTTTAATGGTGTCTGTCTAATCTATTGTTAAGCATTCAGTTACTGCTGCCACCGTGACAAGTGACACGTCCAAAACGGACTGAACTTTGGAGCATTTGGAATAGAACTCCAATTTTGGGCGAAATATTAAACAATAAGGCGTATTTTTAAATAAATGGCGATGCACACTAGGTCCACCAGATGGCATTTCATGCACAATCTACTGGATTTTATGCCGCCGGCGTCATTGGTCTGTCCCTTTTCGAAAACGATATTAATATGATTGATGACAACCCTTTTTCTTTGTTGACCCAAATTGAACGGGTATTGATGTGGATGAGATGTGGCCCCAGCAAGATAGTAATACGTGCCATACAGCGGACACTACGATGCACAATTTGCATGAACGGTTTGAGGATGCGATTATATGTCGCAGAGGTGACTTGAATTGGCCACCAAGATCGTTAGATTTGTCCCTCCTTAACGTTTTATTTTGAGGTTACCAGCAGCTGCAGGTTCAAACCACCAACAAACAACTTCTTCAGCCAGCGTTGCTGTATAAAATTAAATGTTCCCCAAATTTAAGGGTCACCTTAACGAACTGTTAAGTCTAACATCAATTCTGGCACCCCTGGCATTTTGTGTTTCTTCACACACATCTTGAAAACATATTGTAGGGTTTTTTTTTTTGTTTTTTTTGCTAAAGCTTAACTATTTTGCAAATCAATATGTTGTTGCTGCTGTTGCAAACAAGTTCTCTTACACAAAAAAAAAAACACTTACAGGTATTCTTTAAAGGTGCCAGAGATCAAAATAAATTGATAAATGACACGAAACGATTTCAAGAAAAACAAACTAAATCATCTCAAGCTCGCAGCAGTCATACACACACACACACTTTAAACTAAATCGTCCAAGAAAACAGAAAACAATACGAGTATTCGCTGGAAGAAAAAAACAAAAAAGAAAGAAAAGAAAAGACTCCAAGATCAAACGCAAAGACACATCATAATAAAAAATAAACTCTACTCGATTTTGAAAACTAAATACTTGAATTTGAAAATCCTGGCAATATAAAAACTGGGGATGGCTGAAACTTTTAACCTTAATCTGTTGGAACGCAACTCAGTGGGAGTTGAAATAAAAACGAAAACTACAACAACGACAACGACAGCGACAACTAAAAAGACGACAAGAGACATTTTTTTTTTACAAAACAAAAAATCTCGCTTATCTCGAAATTGAACACGAAAATAAGACAAGAAGAAACAACAAACTCGACTGCTGAAACAAACTAAAGGAGGCAGCACTTAAACTACCAGAGTTACGAATAAAATTGAAAGCTTAAGTTTTGTGTTCAAAAGCACGATTTGGAAGATGAATTTGTTAAGATAAACGACATGATGTTGTTTCTGGCCAGCCACCACGGCAGCGAAAACAACAATTTTGCCATATTCTAGTTTAAACAAATAATTAACCATTCTACGGCTTTTCGTTTTGAAAAAGTGCTGAACCAGTTTGTAAAGATTTTTGAAAGGATTTTAAACGAAATTAACATAAACTGCAAAAAAAGAGTCAAACTATTCAATTACTGGCTGCCGAAACACAAGCAGAAACTGTTAATAATCTGAAAAGTTGATCTGCTCTTAATTGCGAAACGACTGTAAGAGGTAAATTAAATGACATATGAAAATAACACGAAAAGGTTTAAGAGGCTGTAACTAAAGAAACCCCTTCAACAATTAATATTTATTAAAAAGTACAATAGCTTTTTTATAAGAGAGAAAATGGGTACTTTCTAACAAAAGCATCTCCGAAGAAGTAACACTTTAGGAAAATACATACTTTTTGAAAAAGCACCATTTCAAACAAAGTACTTTTCCCAAACAATTTAAGTTCCCTTTAACAACTTTAAATGCCATTAAAGTACCTATTGAAGAAAGTTTTAAAAGAATTGCAAAAAACAAACTACAAAATCGGGTACAAAAACTACCTCGAAACATGGGTTTCGTTTTCGTTTCTAGTTGGTGAAAAAAAAGAGTTCACAATTACTTAAACTATTAACAGAACAACAAAAAATATCAGCATGTCTTTATTCTTGCGCATACAATTATTAGACCTGCAACTGACCGTTGGCGACATCCTTGTCAACGGTAGCGATTTGAGGACTTATCAATATCATTGCCATTTAGTGTTGCTGGTGTTGTTGTACACTTACAGTCCTCATCCTCCAGATACGGCTTGTCATAGGGTGAAGTTAAAATCTTTATGCTTTCGGCCAACTTGGGAAAACCGGACATGGTGTCCTTAAAAGTGCTGAACACGACAGGCAGATACATAAAGAAGTCCTTAAAGTGGGTCATCATGGCATTGTAGTCGACACTTTGGCCGAACGGCCCTTCAAGATTCGAGTCCCCAATATCACTTTCTGTACTGGGAGCGGCCCGTGTTAAGGCAACTAACCAGGACACTGAATCTATTTAAAGTTGATTAATTTTTGGCACAATCAAAAACAGTAAAATTTTATTATAAACTTACACAAAACTAAGTAAAAGACTGCTGTTCTTGACATGGCTTTTGCTTTGTGTGGCATTTAACAAACTATTACAAAATTCCACTCTTAAACTAACTTATATATTTGTTTTCGCGTTGCTCAAGAATTGCCAAAAGCCTTGAGTCAGCAGTTCGCACAGTTGACATTGGCCACTTAAATGTTAATGAAATTTATATTCTTTAAATTTAAATTGCTAACATTGGCTTTTAAACTAAAGTTTCAGTATAAGAAAGAACAAAACAGACTTGATAACAGCGGTTCAAATGGAATTGAAAATGAGCTACAATTTTTTTAAATAAACAAACTCTTTTAAGATATTGACCAAGTTAAAGAAAATGCCCGCAGGAATTTTGCAATAGATTAAAGAGAGCAAGTTGATTTAACCTTTAATCTATTACAAAATTGTCGTTGAACTTTTGTAATGGATTAAAGAGAGCAAGTTGATTTAACCATTAATCTATTACAAAACTGTCGTAGAAGTTTTGTAATGGATCAAAGAGCACAGCTTGAATTATTCACTAACCGATTACACAACTGTCGTAAAAGATTATATACAGCAAAAAGTTATTGCAAAAATATAGATTAAATAGAATATTTAAGTTATTTTTTTCCATCAATATTTTTGCTTATTTAGCAAAAGTTTTCTTTCACAGTCCTGCGCATGCGTTAGAGCTATCCTTTAGATTTGCTTATTAAGCCACATATGTGGCAATTTCTGGTAATACTTTGAAGTGAAATGTATCACAAAGCCTTTGTTTGAGAGCTCGGTGTAATGTAACCCCTCCAGTCAGCAGTTCCCTGGACAGTTCCCGAAAGCCGTATAGAACATCTGGCCCTAAATAGACTCGCCATTTGCACCTTACCATTACAGTCCTTTATAAAACCTTTATCTGTAGCCAGGTAAAAGAACTTGGGCGACATTTAGATCCCTATTGCTTAAGAATTACCAACGTTCCTTTCTGCGGCTTTATTTTTAAGCCACATGCAAATCTTTTCACCCAAGATACAAGTAGGCGGCGTCGCATTGTAGGACCAAGACAATCCGAAGGCGTGTCGGTTGGCTTTCAGTCATGGTAAAGATTTCGGCTGTTCCCCTACAGCCAAAGTTGAGCATTCACTTCTCAGAATTTGTGTTGCCGAAAGCAGAGTACCCCAGTTAGAAATAGGTCAGGGCAAAAATCTGCCAAACAACAATGGAGCCAAAAAAATTTTGTTAGCAGTTTGTTGAAGTCGTTTGTGTTGTCCAGCTTGACTTATAAATAGGTCTATTTTTGAAGCGACTTGAAAGAAAAAACGACCTTACATTTTTGTTTGGCCATCGATTAAGTTGGTCTGACAACATTTTCTTAAGACATAAAAATATTTAATAAAATTGTTGTTGCACCCCAGTGAGAACAATAAATACAATGTGTTGATAATTTAGAGATGTAAAGCGATGAAATATGTGCTCTGTGTGTGCCATGTACGAATTTATTGGCAAATAAAAAGAAGTTGTAAGTATTTTTTTAATTTAAGGCATAATCTATCATGCCACATTTTATCGATCGGAAGGCTCCTAAACAATATCTTTTAGATTCTAATGTATCTCTTGTACGGCGGCATTGCTCACATCTGCATCCGAATTGATAATCAGGAGTGATAAAAAATTGAATTTGTTTTTAGTTTTTGAGGAATATTTTTTTTTTGAAATCTTTAAAGCCAAATATTAATAATTAAATAATTAGTTGTGATTTTATAATATATGTATATATTTGCAGTTGCAGAGTGCTGGACAGTGAAAATATTCACGCTTTAGCTGAAGGGGGTGGTGATTCATTTAGATCCTTCTCATTTAAATTTTCCGCTTCTAAAGAAAATAAAATCTGTCTCGTTTGAGCATAAGAACAAGCGACAGGATGCGAAGTCGTGTGATTAGATCTCGTTCGGCGGGGATGTTCATTTTGAATTTTTTTCCTTAAAAACAATATTTGATTTATAACTATTCTTTAGATTTTAGCATATTTTATTTGTTTATTTTTTTTTTGTTCCTGATGCTGTAAAATCTATATAAAATTTATGCTTTAACTAACATTTTCGTCACCCCATAAATATTAAAGCTCGAAATAAAATGTAATTCATTTTAGCAAGTGACAGTGATTGATGAATTTTTATTTTGTTATTTTCACTGAGTGATTGAATAAATGATAATTTAGCCTTTCGTCAAAGCAATTGTCGCTTCAGTTTTATTGTTTATCATCGCTGAGCACAACTGCGGGTTACACTCACAATTTATCTCAAAAGAACAAACAGCAACAACAATAAAAATTAAAACATACATAAATCTGTTTTTGGCAAATTCAAGCCTTAATCTCCCTCTTGTCTTTTTTTTTTTAATTTAAAAAAAAAGCGGACAGCGTAATAATAATAAAATCGCTTAAAAGTTTGTTTTGTTAAGTTTAGTTGGGATTCTTTGTTGTTCAGTTTTTAATGTTACAAATTAAAATCATTGTAAAACTTTTTTCATTATTCGCTTTATTTTTGTAAGTGTCGACGAAATTTAAGCGTTAAATTTGATTAATGTTTTGTTGAGCCGCTGACAGGTTTTTAAGCTGTCAGTTTTACGTTTTCAAAATTCAATTTGATACGAAGCGTTGGCTTAATGGCGGTTGTTGATTAAAGCGTTCGCAAGAGCCATCTTGTCAATTGAGTGGAAAATTACTTTTGTTAATGTTTTCTATTAAGGGAAATTGTTTAAACTACAAAAAAAAAAAAAAAAAACTTTCTAAGAAAGCGATAAAAAAGCTTTAATTTGTTTGCTTTATTTCCGCCAAAACAGCAAAATATGTATGTTTTTTGTATGGTGGAACCCTATAACTAAATTATATCTTTAATAGTTTTAAAGAAACTCCAGCACATGTAACAATTCTCTTGCCTTTAAAAATACTTAATAGCTTTACGATAAATATGGAAAAAATACAGGGTACTTCCATGCAATAACCTTAATACTGTTAATAGGATGCCTGTTATATTTCCAACGACGGTTTGCTTTTCGATTGAATTCAGTAATTCTAGGAATTCATACCCGGCGAAAAGTTAAACTCTCTAGCTAAAGGCAGACCCACTTTTTTATCTTTTTTTAAATTTTCTGAATTTTTTTTTGGTATTTTTTGACAATTCCTGATAATTATGTAGATATTAGAATACTATACGATAAATAATGACCAGCTACAGGGTTCTTCCATACTCCTTTTACGTGACTATTCTTTTATTTTTTAAATTCCGTTTTGCTTTTAGTTTAATAACAAATTCATGCCTGGGATAACTTCAACTCTCTAGCTAAAGGGTGACCTACTTGTAGTCTTTTTTTTATTTGTTTTTATTACAACAAATTACTAACATTTTGTTTTCATTTAGTATTTTTTAACAATTAATGACAACGTTTTTAAATGGTTTTTTGAGAAAAGTTTTGCGAATCCTTTTTAACACCACATGGTGTATAGCATTAACTGATTAATAAAGCATTTAGAAATGATGGTCACACTGACGGCACCTGTACTGACTTCAATTCTTTGTTTGACAAAGTAAACCAATTCCCTTTGTTATTAAAATTGGATAAAATGAGGCTTTACTTAAGGTGGATAAATCTGCAATTTCAAGGAAAATTTCTATAATTTCCGGTCTAACCCAGGACAATACAACTTTCTTTCTTTCTTTAATTATACACCAGAAGCCACAATATATTGCAACATCTTATTTTATGCCGACAATATTGAATTATAATTTTTTGTTTAAAACACGATACAGATTATATTTATTTTCAGAATGATTTGGATAATTTCCGCTCGTGGTGCTGCTATAATTAAAAGGAACTTAATATAAATAAATGCAAATATGTGATCGGTTTCCAGAGCACGTGAAGTTGCACAGTCGGATTTTCTGTATAACTCACAATTAGAGTCAGTGAACACCTTTTTGGATCGGGCAATTTTGTTGCATGCGAATTGAAACTTCATTCATCACATTCTAACGTTTATTAAATGATGGTGAAAAGAATTCAGTGATCCGCTTAGTACTAAAACATATATTTACTTGGCTTATACGACCTGTCATAGAAGATGGATCGGTTATATACGACCCGCATTAAAATGTGCAAATTGATGGCATACAATCAATTCAAATGCGATTTCTGCTATTCTGTTCGAGGAAGGTTTATCCGACTTATGTTAATCTTGCACCAAACGCTACAAGATTATGAGAGATTAATTTGCCAAGCCTTCAAAAATTAGAAGCATTATGCTCAATATATATGTTTAGGTTCTGATTAGTGAAAGTGTTGCCAATTTTTGTTAAACAACTTACTTATATTTCAACATTAGCCAACGCTCGGCACGTTCTTGTCACCTCTTGTCAGGTTAGAACTTATAGAACAAACTTTGCCGTGTCTGATCCTTGGAGAAAATTATGTTATTGTTTCAATTAATTATTAAATTTTATTGGTGTTTCCTCAAATTCCTGCAATTTTCGAAGCAATATAATAATTCATTTAAATTACAAGAGGTACTATTTATAGTTCGGCAATAGCATATAATGGTAAAGTTTTATTAAGTGAAAATGGCTTCCTTGTTTTTTAAAATACTACCCTTGATGATCAACATACTTTTGCAGTCGTTTAAATCATTTGTCAAAGCAGCTACTCCCCATTCCCCTTGAGACACCACCAAAACATGTTTTTTGAATGCTTTAGCTGCTGCTTCGGAACTGGTAAGTCCTAGACCGCGCAGTTTTTTTTTGATATTCGAAAGCAAAGAAGAAGTCATTGGGTGCGAAATAAGAGCTGAGCGGGGATGTTTTGACTGCTCCAAAACTCACTTATTTGACGAGGTGGGTGAGAGCTCGCTTTGTTATAATCGATGGAATGAGTCATGTTTGGCAGTTGGTGCTACGAATTTCTCCGAAGACTTACGTCGAACAAATGGTCGCATACCACTCCGAATTGTTCGATTTATTTTCCAAAAAACGCCCTTTTGAAGAAAAAACGCACTAACTTTTGAACTTCTTATGTTTATGGAAGAAATTGTGCGCACCAAGAATTTTAAAACGCACCGTAAATGGTGCGACACGCATCCAATTGACAGCGCTGGTACTACATTTCTCAAGCGCAAAATTAGTATAATGCAATCTGTAAGGATATTTCCATAGACGTTTCTATAAATAAATTAAATATTTCAAAGAACTTTAAAATGTGCAACTTAACGAAAAATGTCTATATCGTTTTTTTCCTTCCTTTGGTTTTTTGCAAGCAACGGCTTAAAACTGTCTAAACATTAAAATTTTTTATCCTTCGCTTTCAAAAGAAAAACCGAAAAAAGATCGCCTAAAACTTACACCAAGATGACAGGGAAACGAGCCCGAGATGAAACAACAACAACAACTACTACTACAGCAACAAGAAATCAGCATGATTTATGTGTGAAATTTCAACACTCAAAAATATAAAACTAAAGTAATATTTAACTTGAAAATATGAAGTGTACAAGAGTAGCAGGCTTAAAATATTCATAAAAATTTCCTTCTACATGAGCACCTCAGCCAAAAATTATTCTTTCCCACCAGCTCCCATCCGCCGCTCCACCCTCCATTCCATCAACAAAAAAAATGAAAAGAAAGCCAGCAAACAGAAAACCCACTAAAAGCGTTTTACATTAAGTTGAAATCATAAGTTTTTACACATGTTAAATAATGTCTGGCACAAATTTTTATTTAAAAATATTTCATATTTTTGTTTTTCTTCTTTTTGGCAAGTGAGAAGGAAAGAAGAAATGATTATTTTTTGTTTTTGTTTTTTTTTTTGAATATGAAACAAAGATTGTGTAAAAACGACATGCACGAGCCGCCTAAACTTGGTCTACAACTACTCGACAACAACAAGAGTGAGGCAGTCGAGGCAAAGGCAGAGAGTGTCAACGTTAAAAAATTGTTAACAATAAAAGTAAGAGAAATTAAGGACTTCGCATGCACTCCTCCTGCGGAGGGGAAAATACTAAACAAATGCACAAAAGTGTTATCAATGTTATGCAATAGTTTTACCTCGACGTTTCTATATACACATGTCTGTAGTTTTCCAAAGCTAAAAAAAAGGAAAACACTTACTGTTCCTGGTAAAGCAGCGTCTATAACAACGTGAGTCTGTGTGAAAGTTCACAAAATATTGTCGTATAATAAATGAAGATGCGATGAGATGAGATGTTCGGGCAAAACTTTGGTTATAAATTAAGTTGTTTTATTTAAAAATCTTCAATTGTCTTATAGTTTGTGGCACCCTACAGTTTAGATGGCAAAATCTTTCTTTTGAAGACCCCCAAACGGCCAAGAGGCTATTCTAGTCCATTGGATTCTTTTTCTAAATTTTGTCTCGTTTTGGTTGTTCGTGTTTGGGGTTCTCACGGCTAAACGATTAAAGCGCTTTGGCAGACATTTTGTACAGTGTAATAACCCATGACTAGAATCAGACATGACAAAGGGGCGTGTAACTACCGTCCGTCTGAGCCCAAGCCCATAAATAGCATAAATTATGGGTTCAACTACATGTTTGTCATTTCAAATGGGCGTGTCATAAGCGTCCGCCTAGACTAAATGATGTAACCGATTTAGCAGAAATTTGTCTGATAACTTTCTTGAGTAATTTACCAGGCATTCGAGAAAGATGAGCGGGCAACTGAAGGAGCGTAAAGCAACCAGACTTGTCTGAAAATTTCCCACCATCTAGTCTTTGTGAAAAACAAGAATCTATTGCAAGACAATAGTCCCTCGGAAGTATTTTGGATTGCAGAATATAAAGTCGTACACCTCAGCTCCATCATCAGAGACTATCATAGCCTGCGCTTTTAAGTTACAATCACAACCAGAACGTTTTAGCCGAGGTGGACACCTCAATCCGTGTTCAGAAGCGTGATTCTTCTTTTAGAGTATGTCAGTGTCACATTGGCCCACTTTCTGCCAATTGACGTTTGGCGAAGGTTTCACAGGAACCTGCACAAACTAAGTTATGCAGAAACCACCTAGAAAGCAGAATGCTGGGATTGACCTACTCACAGATTAGGAAATGGAATGAAATAACTTATACCTCTTGCTAGAGAGTTTATGGTATCTAAAATCCCTTCTGCCAGCAATTCTATAGACAGTAAAGAGAATACGAGGCACATGACTTGGTGGCCCGAAATACTTAAGGAACATCAAGCCTTAACCAACTCGCCTGTAAATTTCCCACCATTTAGTTCCATGCAAAGAACAGAAATCTGTCGCAAGACAAGCGTAGGCCATTACCAAAGCGCCTTCCTCCGATTTTCAGTTGACTATTGGAAGTCAATGCTACCCCAAGACAGCTGCAATGCTGCAAATATCGATGCCATAAATCACCCTCGACTAATAATAATGAAATATTATTTTAAAGAAAATAAATACTTTTCGCGTCCGATTCTGCTCTACAATTCACTTTAAACCTTGAAGTTATTTTAAATTTAACAAGAAAGTTAAACTGTCAAAATTGTATTCGGAAATAGAACGAGTACAAATCCTTGATCCTTTCAAGAGCTGTTCCAATAACGTTGCATGCCTTCTACATTCGTTTAAATGAGTGTAAATTTTCCTGCTTATATTTAATCCTTTTTTGTTTTATTTTTTCTTCTGGTTTTTTTTTTTTTTTTTTTTTTGTTCAACTTTTATTTAATATTCATAACTTTGCATGATATTTTTGTTTTAAATAAAACTACCAAAAATTATTGTAAGTTGATTTATTAAGTAAAAAAAGAGAGAAAAACTAATAAAGCCAGCAAAAGGAAAGTTTTACTTGTATGACAAAAACAGTTGAGGAAACGGAAACGAACTCAATGGCTTATATTGTACAACAAAAGCAAAATGCTGTAAAAGCAAAGATATGACTTGTACTTCGTTTAACTAGTTGTTGAGAAAACAACAAGGACCTTAAGCCAAACAACAGCCAGTTGCTTAAACAAATTGCTCACAAATAAATGGAAATTTTAAATAAAATATTATTTATCTGAAGTCAAAACTGAGAACAACAAAGTTGCTGGGAAATGGAAAATCTTGGAAATTTTAAAATGAAAAACTAAAATTTGTTTTCTCTTAATTGACCTTAAGCGCTGTTAAGTCTGAACTCTGTATCCTTAAAGGATGTTTATTCTTTTAGCAAAGTAAGATTAGCCAAAGAAGTAAATACTTTGCCTATATGAGATCTTAAGGCCAACAAGCCCTCCCCTATGCCAATTGGGCATACGATTAAAACACACACTTCCTATTTAATTTCCTTAATTTAAGCTTTTTCTGGCTATTCGGTGAAATTAAAAGTTATTTGTTGTTCCCGAGCATAATGAAGAAAACGTTTACAGAAAAGCATTAACAAATATTAATTTTAATGTCTCTTTATGCTGTAATTGTCAACAATGAATGCATTATCGAAATCCCTAAATGTCAGCATAAGCTGGGGGAGAAACACAGGCCATTAAGAGCAGAATCCTTAAAGATTTCCGCACAACAACCAGCAACTGGCCAAAAAAGCTAAAATGAAAATTTGGGGTCTTATATTCAGTTGGCGACTCGCAGTTTTGTTTAGTTATTTTGTTAGTGAAAATATGTACATATGTAGTTATAAAAGCTATTTTGAAAGGAAGAAATAATAGTAATAATAATTTTAAAAGGAAGTCGTGTGAAGTGGAAGTGTGTCCTTGCAAATGCTGAAAGCAACAGAGTCGAGCGTTTTTAAAATAAATTTTCTTTCATTTCTGCTTATTAATGATTGGCACTAAATATTTCAAACAATAACTATAATAGTGGTTCGAAGGACCAAAATTTAATGCACATTAATAATATACATAAATTTTCGATAAAAAAAAAAATTTTCCACAAAACTTTTCGTTAGCGACGTTTGTAACAACAATTGTTGATAACAAACAAAAACTGTTGTAATCAAACAAATGTTTAAAAAAATATTATTAACAAAAATTTGGCTTGAAAGTTTTCACAAATTAAAAAGAATCTTTTTTTAAAAAAAATTTTTAATAAACTAAAAAAATTAAAAAAAAAATCCATTAAATCAAAAAATTAATTCTATGGAAAAATGCTCATCTCAATTTTCGCTCTCCTGTTATTTTTCAAAGTTTTATTTGTCCTGAGTTTGTTAACAGCACTTTTCTACAAATCGGCCAAATGCTTGCAAGGAATATTTTAATTAAATTTGTAATAATCCCCCCAAAAACCCCTGTATTCTTTCCTGATGATGGATTCAAGCCCAACAAATGACAAGGTGTCAAACGACACGGATTTTGACAAGGGATTCTTAGTTAAGAAATCAACAACAACAAAAGAAAACGAAACCAAACAAAGGCAACCAAATAAACGCAAAATATAGAAATCTTAGAGAAAACAAATAGTTTAAAGCGAAAATGCTTCTTTATGCTTCTCTAATCCCGCACAGAGATCACATTTTTTTCCCACTCACTTTTCCCTAATCTTATATTTTTATTTGGGATTCAATTCATATGGGTTCTATATTGTTGTACTTTCGGCTACCATAACGGTTTATCACTATTTATCTGCGTGGATGTTGATGTGTGTGTGTGTGTATGTGTGCGTGTGTGTTTATCCTTTTGAATCCTTAAAACAATTTGCCCAAAGCCCCGAACATTTGCTTACAAACATTAGTCTTACACCTGCAGTGTCTTAATGTTTGTTTTTTGCGTTTCCTTGTGTTTCTTTCTCGTCGTCTAGTTGGTCCCCAAACTCATTCATTAAGAAGTTGCCGTTTTTTTGTGTTTTTGTTATACTTTCCATCTGGGTTTTAGTTTTGTTTTTTTGTTTTGTTTTTGGTTTCTAGAATCCCTTAAATCCTATTTACTTGAGTTTCGTAGGCAAAAATGATAGTGGCACAAAGATTTGGGAAATTTTAGAGAATTTTTTAATCACAAACATTCAGCCCAAAAGGACAAAAGCGGCAATAATCTCAAGTTGATTAAAACGTTAGTTTTTTTTATTAATTTTTATATGTATATATACAATTTATACACACACATATATATTTTCACATGTACACATGTATGTATGTGTGAATTTTCATGTTTTGTAAAAATTAAATTATTGAAATTTTTTTATAGATTCTTATAAATTGATTTTTAAAAAATCAAAAACTCAAAAAGACTTTAAGTTTAAAAAAAGAACTGCATTGCGCCAAAATAAAATCAACAATTTGGAGTCATGATGATTTTTGAAATAATACTCGTTTTATACTAAATTTGTTTTCCACAAAAACATATTGCCATTGAAAATTGTGTGTAAAAAATCTTAACATTGAAAATTTTTCTGGAAAAATTGTATTATTGTATTAATAAATGTATTATAGAAGATTTCTTCACAGCAAAATGTTTTTATCACCAATTTTCTATAAAATGTTTTCTATAACAAATTTTTTTAAAAATAAGTATTTTATCGAATAATTTTTGTATAATTGGCAAATATTTTATGCATAAATTATATATAGAAAATTTTCTTTATGGAAAATGTTTGTATAATTCACAAATATTTTAACGATAAAGTTTAAATAGAAAATTTTATTTATCGAAAATTTTTGCCTAATTGACAAAGAATTTATCAATAAATTTTATATAGAAAATTTTATTTATGGAAAATGTTTGTATAATTAACAAATATTTTAACGATAAAGTTTACATAGAAAATTTTATTTATCGAATATTTTTGTATAGGGTGTTTTTTATTGAGGTATAGAACTTTAAGTTGGCATCACTTTTTTAACTGGCGGCCATTTTGTCAGCTGTCAAGTGATTAATATTTAGTTTGGTTTGCCATTTCATCATGAACAGGTTGACAAAAGAACAACGCTTGCAAATCGTGCAAATTTATTTCGAAAATAATGGTTCAGTTCGCGAAGTTTACCGCAAGCTCCGTCCATTTTATGGTCATCAGAGCAATTAATTCGGTTAACCATGGACCGTTTTCGCACTACGTTTACTCTATGTGATAATACGCATCCGCAGAGACGTCGAACAGTGCGCACCGAAGAAACAATTGCCGCTGTAGAGCAAAGTGTTGAAGAGGACCCGAATGAATCGATTCGCCACCGTTCACAGCAATTGGAGCTTTGTCCATCAACTTTTGTCCATCAAAAATTGGACCTGTAGAATTGGCTTTATTCGAGCCAGCCGCGGCGGCCACATGCCCGAAATCATATTTAAATATTAATGGCATAAAATTATCCTTCCAATAAAGCCAAATTGATGGACATTAAAACGATTTTCTTGTGTTTTATTTCAATTCGAAGTTCTATACCTCTAAAAAAAACACCCTGTATGATTAATAAATGTTTTCAAACAATTTTGTATACAGTAATTTTTTTACGGTATATTTTTTTATAAAAAATATGTTTTTAAAAAACGATTAAACAATTTTTTATAAGAAAAATGTTTTCAAACAATTTTGTATACAAAGTTTTTTTAGGACAAATTTTCTTTTTGGTTTAGAAAAATTTTTTTTTCAAATTTTTTCTATCTAAATATTTTTTTATTGAAAATTTTTTGAAATAGAAATATTTTTTCTATAAAAATGTCGTTTTCCATGAAAAACAATTTTGCTTTTCGAACAGTTTTTTATTGATTATTTTTTGAAAGAAAAATTTTCTTTGGAAAACCCTTTTTAGGGTTAAATTATCTATGGGAAATTTTTGTTTGCCGAAAAGCTTTTGTGGACTGAAAATCTTTTTATAGGTTAGCTTTTCTCGTAAAATGTTTTATGGAACATTTTTTAACGAAAAGATTTTTATCAAATTTTTATTGCAAAATTTTCTGCGAAAAAAAATTTCTATATCAATATTATTTATCGAAATACTTTTTTTTTATAAAATAATGCACAACGGAACTGCTAAAGTTTTTTTTTTAATTTTCTGCAAGGCCATACACATTCGACGGTTAATATCAGGGATGGCAAAATTGTTATAGTTGTACTTTTTTTGGTACTATTCAAACGCAAATACTAAATATCTCATTTAGTGCAATTAAGAAACCTCGCCAGTGTTGGTAATTATATATGTACATATTGGAACTCATCATTGCAGTCATATAAATTCATCGGGAAATGTGGAAAGTACGATTTCTTTGCAAAACAGCACTAAAAACAAAGACAGGCAAACGACGAGCTGCAACTTTTTGCGGTTTATCCAACAAAAGATTTACTGAATTCACAAAAATTGCAATCGTTATGATATAAATGTGTATGTATCAAAATGTAATTGTCATTTCGAAAACGATGTGAAAACCAGGGCGTACCTTAATGTTCTTTATACATATGTAAAGAGTAAATAATTGTTCAATACTGAATTGTTTTTGGTTATATTCTCTATGTAATAAGAATAATATAAATTTAGAACAATTAAGATCAGAAAGTACAATCTTTCAGGCTATTTGATACAATTTAAAAATATTCAATGCCATCCCTGGCTAATGTAGTACAAAAATGTATGTACAAATGAATGTATGTAAACATGTATGTATGTATGTATGTACATCTATTCTCAAAAATGCTTCAATAAAAGTAGTTGCGTTAAATGCAAACAGGAAAAAAAATATAGAAAATTGATTAATTACTTTGTTACGCATAAATTTCAAGGACTACAATTGCAGACAAACGATTCCTGTGCGAAAATCTCCTCAACTCGAACAAAAGTTGTCGTCGTGGAATACCCAGCCATGATTGATAAGCTAATTTTTGCCGTTTCGAATGGAAACTCTCTGTTGGGGCAATATTTAAAAAGTGATTAGACTTTAATGCCTCGCCGCTGTAGAGACGATAGGGAAAATAATTTTATTAAAAAAAGAACAACCAGGCAGGATTATTGATTTAAGGATAATTGCAAAATAATGAAAACAACTGACGAGAAAATAATACCATAAGAGAAAATAAAGGATATTGGTAAATTAGTTTGTAGTTGGGTGGTGTGTCAAATGATGGATGGATGGATGGATTAATGGATGTTTAAATGCTTGGGCCAGAGGTACGAGTAACATTTTAGAATTAATTAAAATCAGCAGAAAGAGAAACAATTAAACTCAGAATATTATGGCGGTAAAATTAAAAGCACTGAAACAAAATCTTATCTCGTGAGTTCAGAAATTTTGGTTAAGTTCAACTTTTAAATTATTAAGGTCACCCTTTAATATTTTATTTAAAGACTTTGTTTAGCCCTCCCTCCTTTCACCTTTCGTAAAATATCTCTGCAACCAAAAAAAAAAAAAAAAAATTCACCGCCAAACAAATAATTAATGTTTTCTACATATTTAAGATAAAAACAAATAATTACAAAATTAATTCAAAGAAATGCGACAATTTTTATTTAGTTTTTATTTTATTTTGCTTTTTTGTTGACTTTAGTTCTCGTAATTTTAATACTCTGCCGTGCGTTAGTCAACTTTTTCTTTTCTCCTTCTGCTTTAGAAGCCGTCTTATTACAGTTGTTCTTTAATGTTGTCAGTGTAAACAGTGTTGTGTATTTATGTGCGTATGTTTGAACAGTGTTCAAGATTTTGTAGTTGTTAACTTAGAGAGTGGCAACAGTATCGTCGGCTTCTGTTGCCGGGACACAGACACAGTCAGTCTGTCTGTCCGCTGTTTCCCTGTTTGTCGGTCTGGTGAAGTGGGAATATGTATGAAGCCAGCCAATGCGGGAGTTTAAATATTTATTTACTTTGATTCTTTCGAAAGTCATTTGTATAACAGCAACTTAAATAAATTTATTAATTTTATATACTTTCCAGTGGCGCTGTACAGTGTACAACGCAGCCGTATTGGCCGTCAATTAGAGACATTTTGCGATATTACGGACGTGTTTTAAGCGCTTAAGATGGAATTTAACTAAATTTTCCACCTCTGAGTGTTTGAAAGGCGGAAAATAAACTCGAATGTGAGAATTTTTGGTACTCCGTTTAACGAAAGTGTTCTTTTCGCGTGCAGCGATTTCGTTTAATAAAAATTAATTCAAAATTATTTTAGAAGCTGTATTTTTTCTTTAAATTATCAAAACATTCATGCTTACTGCGACTCTCAACATACTTTCGAGTATTCGCGCTTATTACAGTTCCAGAAATCTTTGAGAGTTTGTAACAGATGACAAGAAATTCTAGTCCGTCTTTTTTAACCAGCACAAATTTTTCCATAACTTGCCAAAGGTTTTAATTTTATTTTCTGAACTTTAACTTATCTGTGACAAAGTGTGAAAAGTGCTTCAATATGTAAATAAAAACTACAATTTGGGTATAAAAAATCTCTGTATTTTGGTGTAAAAAAAATATTAAAAATCGGTCTTGGGTACATAATTAATTGCCTTTGGACATTTCATATTCTTCGTTCTGTACCATTTTTTTGTGATCATCATCGAGCAGATTTTGCCATTCAAAAACTAAGTGGGAATTGGAGTGCATCTTCTTCAGAGAATCTGCTATGTTGGCGTCTAAGAGACGTTCCACAAAATTGTTTGGTTGGAAATAATCGTAGTTGGCCGGCGAACTGGCAAATTCCCTGGGATTTGTTGTTGCATTGTTTGAGGGAAAGTTATTTAAACTTTGTGTTATTTCTTGATTCGTTTGCGAGAGTTGACAGAGAGAACATTTGGGTTGTTGAGATATTTTGGTTTTCAGAGCATGGACAGCCAAACGGTCTTGAGCCAGCAGCAGACGTTCTTGTGAAAGATTGTTTTCCTTTTCGACAATTTCGTTGGATCTCTGGTGCAGTAATTGCAACTTATTTTGATAGAATTGTTCAGCAATTTTGGCCTTCTGTTGAGCTTCTTGAGCGACTCTGTCAGCCATGCGGTAGGATATAAGTTCTTGTTGCAGTTCCTCTTCCCGCAGTTCTAGAGCATGTTCTTTGGTATTTAAGTCCCGTTTTTGTTGTTCCAACTGCCGTTGCATTTTGTAGTAACGATCCCTTTCTAAGTCTGCTTTGCGTGCAGCATCTTGGGCCACTTGTATGGCAGTCTCTACTTCCAGACGTTCTTTTTGCAGATCGTTACTATTTTGCAAACGTTTTTCCAATTCAAATTTGGACTTTTCCACCTGCAGTTGAGTTCTTTCGTCCTGCAGTTGTATGTGCAATTTTTTTGTCTCCATTAACTGTTGCTCCTTCAGCTCCTTGATTCTTTCTTCATCCCTTAGCATTTGCTCACGGAAAAATTCCTTTTCTTTGTCGAAAGCCAGTTTCTCAGAATCAAGGCCGGCCAGTTTTTGTCTCAGTTGCCAGTTTTCTTCGGCTGAATCCTTGGACATTTTGGACATTTGTAATTCTAAATTGCTGACCAAATCCATTAGTCTTCTCTTCTCCAGTTCATTCGATTCTTCTGTAATTTTAAGTCTTCTCTCTGCATCTTGTAATCTGTTTTCGCGCTGTTCCAGGCTTTTCTCCCTCTCCAACTGCAGGGTTTCTATTTTGTGGTGCATATTTTCCTTGAGCTCCTTCAAGCCACCGGACAAGTCTTCCAGATTATTAGAGGCCACTTTTAGACAGTCCAAATAGGAGCCATTTTCTTGCACAGCAGCAAACTCCAGCATTTTTGCTTGTCTTATATTATCCAACATGCGACGCTGTTCATCTTTTAACATGTCCATGTCTTCTTCTTGATGTTTACGCATTTTGCGCACATCATCTTCATGATCCTGTTTGAGGTTAGACAATTCTTCTTCGTATGACTTTTTTATATCGTTTTTTTCTTGTTCCAGAGTTGTGACTTTATTTTGGAAATGCGATTGTAATTCCTCCAGTTCGGTTCTTAGACGTTTTTCCACACTGGAAAGCTGGTGTTCCAGAACCACGATTTGTTTTCTATAAAATATACATTTAAAAAGAATGTAGCTAAAGATATAAAAACAGGCTGCCGTTTAAGAAAAACTCACTTGTAGGACTTCTCCAGGAGCTCTATTTCCCTTTCGTAATTGTTTTTGGTATTAGAAATCAGTTCTTCTAAACGCAGATTTTCCAATTCCAAACGCTTGTTATCGGACTCGTATTGTATCACCTCCATGGTAATTTGCTTCTCTCTTGCCAGGTCTCTTAAAGGAGTTGCTGCTTCCTCATGTTCGTCTATATTGTCTGTCTTAGCTGATAATCCACTGGCCTTACCTAAATCGTAGACATTCTGCGTAAGCGGTGGCTGTGTCATCATAAGATGCAAATGATTATTAATTCTTTGTTGTTGCTGCTTAATGAGCTCCTCTAATTGCTGGTGCCTTTGCATTTGTTGTTGAAAAAGCTGTTGGAATTGTTGCTCTTGCTGCTGCAGCAGTAAGTCCTGTTTGCGCTGCATATCCATTAAAACGCGTTCTTGCTGTTTCATTTGTGTGGCCATTATAAGTTGTTGTTCCTGATATTTTAGCGTGGAAATATTTTGTTGGGTTTCCATGTTTAACGCATTCATAAGTACAAACTGTTGACTTGTCGCATCCTTCTTTAGGGTTTCATCAACTGTGGATGCCATTTCTCTTACGTCCTCGATTTGATCTTGACGGAGACCAGCTTCATGACCCGCTCTGTCATGATTGCCAGACAACTCTAACTTTTCTTTAGAAGAAGTTTTGCTAACAGTCGTTGTTTGGGGAGTTTCAGCGACGACTTCGGTTTTAGAACTTTCATTTTGTAGCTCCTTCGACAAACCCAACCAATCGGCTGTGGTGCCTCGTTTTTGTGCTTTGGGTGATGCTAAACGTGAAGATGGTTTGGAGCTGTCTTTATCTTTTGTAAACAAACTTAAAGGATCTGGACTTTGTACACTGGACAAATTAGATGTTCTACGACCCTGAGAAGTTTTTGGCCTTGCTGTTTGAGTTTGAAAAATATTGGAGTTTTCGGTTGTTGTATCCGTGGATTGTCTTGATAACGGAGCTTTGGCACTTAAAGCTGATGCAGTCTGTGGTCTCTTTGTTTCCAGAGGTGCCAATAGATCGTCGAATAAATTTTGTGATTTTTTAGTAGCTTTCGGCTTTTTGGGATCAAATCCTAAATCATCATCGTCTTCGGTTTCTTCTATTATTTTAGGTTTAATGCCGCCTGTAAAAGTTTTCCTTCCAGCTGCAAGTCGATCATTATTTTTCTCCTCTAAGCCGAAAAGATCTTCCATAGGATCCAAAATTTTGGATGATTTTTGTTGAACTGAAGCTGAAGTTTTTTTGGTATTAAAGAAACTATCAAAGTCATCGCTATTGTCGTTCAAATCCATAACTTTTTGGGGAACTTAGCGAGCATAAAAGTTCGTGTAGTTTATTTTGAAAAAATTTAAATGCCTTTCCGAAATTTATAACCAGACGCGTTAAAAACACATACTGCGCGATATGGTAAATAATGGAAATGTTTGTTATCATTTAATAAAGTCGTTTTATAAAATTAAGTGCATTTTGTTTAATTTTTGAAAGGAAATGGTTGACACAAATTTTGCGTGTATATATATATATCGATAACTTAACATGGAAAATCCTTAACTCTTTGTTTAAAAATCGAACTTTCTTTAAACTTTTAAAAATTTAAATTATTGAAAAATTCAGAAAGCTGGACTAAAATAACTGAGTTAGGGCCTTTCTATGTTAATTTGTGCCACTTTCTTGTAACTAAATATTCAAAAATCACTTATTTCCTATATTAATAGATTCACTTCTTACGTATTTTAAATCAATTTCAATTTTTTTTTTTTAACTTTAAGCTTTAATTCCCAATTTTAAGGAACTACTTTTTATAAATATTCCATTATTTTAATCAAATTCAATTTATAGCATTTTTCTTTAGTCCAGATACACATACATTTTTTTTGTTTACGCATTACAGCGTTTCCTGGCAACACTTTAATATACTCCACTAACAACATATTACTAGTTTGAAAGCCACTGTTCGCAAAATCAAAACACCTCTGTTTGTGCCCAGCTGTTGTAACCTCCAAAAATTACGCAAACAGCTGTTCAACTCAATAAATGTAAACAATTTTCATTTTGCTCTTAGAAAGTTATAAAACGACATGAACTTTTGAAAGCATTTGTAACGTTTATTAATAAAAATTCATAGAAAATGTTGCAATTTTATAGACACTTCAGTAAGCAGTGTTTACAAACTATTAAAACTTTAGTTAAACCAAGATTTTACGCTACACAAACGCCCAGCGGAAACCCGGCAGCAGAATCGTCCCGTAATAAAAACCTAAAATCAACTTTGTATTATGTTACAGCCGGAGGAGTATTAATAGTTGGTTTAAGTTACGCAGCTGTACCATTATATCGCATGTTCTGTCAGGTATATAAAATTTACTAGCAATGGTCTATAAACTATAAATTTGTTTGTTTTTAAGGCTTATAGTTATGGTGGCACCACAAATCAAGGTCATGATGCCGATAAAGTTGAAACTATGGAAAAAATTCCTGATCGCATATTGCGTATACGATTTAATGCCGATATAGCAACTTCGATGCGTTGGAATTTCAAACCTCAACAATATGAAATTAAAGTAGCTCCAGGCGAAACAGCTTTGGCATTTTATACTGCAAAAAATCCTACAGACTTGCCAGTGATAGGCATTAGTACATACAATGTTATACCGTTTGAGGCGGGAGCCTACTTCAATAAGATACAGTGTTTTTGTTTTGAAGAGCAACAGCTGAATCCGCACGAAGAGGTACTTTAATAATTTTAATTTAAAAAAAAAAAAACTTACCTTAATATCTTTGTTGTTGCTAGGTGGACATGCCGGTTTTCTTTTATATAGATCCCGAATATGTTAGGGATCCAAAGTTGGAAAATGTTGACATTATTACGTTATCTTACACTTTCTTTGAAGCTAAAGAAGGCTTAAAACTTAATTTTCCTTCATATGCTAAGCCTCATACCGCGTAGTAAACAAATTAAACTTTTGTAAATAAAACAATTTGAAGAAATTAACGGCAAATGTAATTATGTTAAAATGCAGATTTCGAACTACATATATTGCAATAAATGTTGAAAAAAAACACATTATTAAAGCTTAAAACTACACTTCGTTAAAACTTTTTGTAAAAATTTAAAAATAATTGAGAATTTCACTAATATTTTATAATTAAGCGCGACCTCCCGTACACACATACATACATATTTGCTTTGATCTTTCACATGATTTTTCAGTATAATTGCTGCTAACACATTTAAGATGCGCTGTATTTCGCTGCCCGCGGTTTTGTTTAACTTTCTACGTGACAAAATGTTCCTAATATAATGGATGTAAACGCATCATTTGATTCTTTTTACACAGTTTCACTATTGTATAATTTTTATACAGCACTTTAAAATTTCATTAATTTTAACAGGATTCTATTATATAAACTAAAACAAATAACTTCTTTTACACAATTTTCCACTCCGATCTACTATCACAGCAGTGGCTCTAAAACATAATAGTTTGAATTATATGACAGTTAGAGAACAATCAAGCCATATTTACATATACATACATAAACTTATATGTATGTATATATGTAGCTGAGTTTTTTTAATAGCAATGGAAGTATTATAGTACAGCAAATTAAATACAAATCGCGAGAACATATGTATTTAGCAAAACAAAGAAACTAAAATTATTTAAAAAAAGTTGTATAAAGAATAAAACTAACACTTACACTCTAAATTTGTATGTTAAAGAGTTCTTCAACTCCGTTTTTGTACGTTCTTTTTTTGTGAAGAAAAAAAATTAACGGTATTTCAGGATACTTAAGAAGCCACTGCTGATATACATACATATCTGCATTAATGTAAGCCGGCTTTATAGTCTGGCAACCTACAGTTTATATTACCACTATCACTTTCATTTATTCATTCCGTCAGATGAGATTTTAAAAATAGAACTGTTTTGTTTACAATAATTATTCTTTGTTGAAATGATAAGAAGTGTCATTAAAGAAAACATAGAAACAACAAAAAAGCAAATAATTATCATACCGTATTAGGATTATGGTTAAATTAATTGTTTTCAATTATGATTGTATACACACAACTACATAAATTTAAAGAAAAAAAACTACATAGACACAACGAGCAGCAAAGTAAAGCAAGAATTTGAGAACAACGAAATCATACACCAGTGCATCCGGTCTGAGTGAAGCGTTGTGTTCCCATTTGCCGATATTTTTTATTAGTGGGCTGCTTTAAGAAAAATTGCTAAAATAATGAAAATTTTGGGGCTTTTATTAATGTCGAGCACAGTATTATGGTGTTATGGCCAAGAGACAAGTTTAGAAGATTTACAAAAATTATTGCCGGTTGACTTAAAAAACGAAGAGCCCACAGTAATGGTGGCTTTGATGGTGCGTAATAAGGCTCATGTTTTGCCTTTGTTTTTAACATATCTGGAAAAACAGGATTATCCAAAGAAACGCATGTCTCTGTGGTAAGTTATAGGAACTTTATATATATAATATATATAAAAACATGTATTGTTCTTATAGGATTTATTCAGATTTCAATACCGACAACAGCATCGAAATTCTAAATGAATGGCTGAAGCATATGGAGCCCCTGTATCATAGTGTACAAAAAGTTTTAGACACTGACACGCAACGTCATCAAAATGAAAGTTCGCCTTTTGATTGGCCGCGTGCACGCTTTGAGCATCTTATCAATCTTAAAGAGCAGGCTCTGCATTACGCAAAACAAAACTGGGCCGACTACATATTTGTAAGCATACATACATACATACATAGATACATACATACCTACATACTCATAGAACTCTTATCTTTAATCTTTTTAATTAATTTTTTAATACATGTGTGATTTTTTGTTCAATCTTTCATTTATTTTACACCACTTTTGAACAGTTGCTTGATGCAGATGTTTTACTAACCGAGGCTCATACACTGGCACATTTGGTTGAGCTGCGTCTGCCGATAGTGGCACCTATGGTTCTGTCCGAAGGCCTCTATTCGAACTTCTGGTGTGGCATGTCGTCCGACTATTATTATTTACGCACGGATTTATATCAAGACATTTACAATGTTAATCGTGAAGGCATATTCCAAGTGCCTATGATACACAGTGCTGTTTTAGTGAGCCTTAACTATAAAGGCTCCAGTTATTTAACATTTGATCGTAATCAGTTATTGGAACAGCAGAAAAATGATTTGGGTTATTTGGCTGATATGGGTCCCCAATGCCGTTTATATGATGGTCCAGTAGATGATATTATAATTTTCGCCATCTCAGCAAACTGTTCTAAGATTCCTTTATTTATTACGAACGAAGTTCCTTTTGGTTATATTCTGCAACCTCTGGAACCAAGTGATAATATCGAACAGGATTACAAACAGTTGGCCAATATCAAAGCAAATATCTTACATGATTTGGGACAATTGGTTGAGGTCAATGGCTATTTAAAGAAATACGAAAGGAAAGAAAAGAAGTAAGTAAGATAGTTCAAATAAAGCAGGCGCAAAAAGCGACAAAAATAGCGGTCATACATTATTTCATTTCACGCCCTTTACACTTTCTTTAAATATAGTAGTTCTGATCTTTTAATATTTAGAATTTATCAAAAGAGTGGCACTTATTCCCTGTACAGAGAACATGAACTTTTTCAAGGAAAATTTTGTTGTATGTGATTTTTATAAAAGATTTCATATTAAAAATTTTCAGTTCAAAATTTAACGGTGGCAGATATTTTTAGTAAAAAATTTTCAATAAAATATTAAAGTCGATAGTAAAAAGTGTCAACGATAAAAAGAATTTCTGTAAAAATTCTTAGTACATAATTTACCGATAACAAAAACTTTATATAAAATACAACAGTAATCGATAGTGATTTTTTTTGTGGAAAATTTTCTATAAAACATTTGTCGATAATAAAAGTTCTGTATAAAAAATTTATCCATTGCAAACATTTTTCAGAAAATTTTTCTATAGTAAAAATTTAACGAAACTAAAAATTTTCTATATAAAATTAATTAAATGCAAAAGTTTGCTAAAGAAAATTTGTCGACTTCTATAAAAAGTTTACTTATAGTAAAGAACTCTATAAAAAAAAATTATCGATAACAAACATTTTCTAAAAAAATTATCGTTCACAAAAATTTACCGGCAGCGAAATACTAATCGCTAGTAAATATTTTAACGAAAAAAATTTTCCTATAAAAAAATTTATCGATAGTAAACATTTTTTTTTTGAAAAATTAATCGATTATAAAAATTTTCCAAATGTTCTATAAATAATTTTCTGTAGAAAATATATCCATAGATATGAATATTGACATAACAGAAATAGTATAAGAAATATTAATCGATTGTAAACATTTTATCAAAAAAAGTTACCCATAAAAAATTTATCGACAGTAAAAATATTTGTAGAAAATTTAATCGATTACAAAAATTTTTCACATGACAGAAATAGTCTAAAAAATTTTAATCGATAGTAAAAATTTTATCGATAAAATATTTTCTATAAAAATATTATTGATGGCAAAAATCTTGTGCATAAAAATTATCGCTTATAAAAATTTGTAAGGAAACATTTTTCTATAAATAAATGTTTAAAAACAATTTTTTGTTGAGAATTTGTCGATAATAAAAATTGTCTATAAAGAGTTATCGATAACAAAAGTTTTCTATAGAAATTTTATCGATAGTAAAAATTTTGCAAAAAAATTATCGACTACATACTAGTTTTTTTAAAACCCATTCATAACAGTTTAAATGATTTAAATGAAACGAAATTGCCGAGGCAATGAACTTTCTTTTTCTCTCCGCCGAATAGATAAATCTCATATTATGAACTATTTTGATTTGCTTTAATATACGAGTAACGATTTTTTCCAGACACACACTTTCTTTGGACCATATTTACATGATCAATTTGGAGCGACGTCCTGAGCGGCGGGAAAAAATGGAAAAACTTTTTGAAGTTTTAGGATTGGAGGTGGAACATTTTCCCGCTGTTGATGGCAAGTTAGTATTGATGGGCATTTTTGTATAAACAATTTGTCAGTGTTGAGTTTATTTTGCAGAAATTTAAATCACGATTTGTTAGAAGAAATGGGCATCAAATTCTTGCCGGGCTATGAGGATCCATATCATCGTCGTCAAATGACTATGGGCGAAATAGGATGTTTCCTAAGCCACTACAAAATATGGCAGAAAATGGTCGAAAAGCGGCAACAGGAAGTTTTGATTTTGGAAGATGATATAAGATTCGAGTCGTATTTCAATGATAAGGCGGCTTCGGTAATGGAACAGATACGCAATGTTATAGATTATGATTTGGTGTGAGTGGAGAAAGATTTCATGCATCTATATTTGTGAGGATATAAATCGTTTTGTTTATTTGTTATATTCTTAGATATTTTGGTCGCAAGCGTTTGAAAGAAGAGTCAGAACCCTGGGTAGCCAATACCGAGAGTCTGGTGCATGTAGGCTATTCGTATTGGACGTTGGGCTATGTTATATCGCTTAAAGGAGCTGAAAAGCTTTTGGCTGCCAAACCTTTGGAAAAACTTGTACCGGTCGATGAATTTCTGCCCATCATGTTTAACCGCCATCCCAATAAAACCTGGTCCAAAGCCTTTAGCAAACGCGATGTTTTGGCTTTTAGTGCCAGCCCTTTGCTTTTGTATCCCACACACTATACAGGTGACTACGGCTATATATCAGACACCGAAGATTCGTTAGTTATTAAAAACGATGAAGCAACAGGCCCTGTACGTCCGGGCCAAGCTCAGCTAAAGAGCGATCGCGAAAAAGAATATTTTAGAGAACCCCGCTTAGATACGCCGGCCATAGAGTTGCAAGATCCTAAATTTGAGGCTGCTGCTAATGTTAAAACTCACGAGGAATTGTAGTTGCATTAAGTAAATACTTTTAGCTGAAACCAAAACAAAAATTATATGTTTAACATATTGTAAGCGGAAATGTAAAATTATACCATAAAAATACTGCCAATTTCGAAAATTTGCAAGTTCCATAGTTTTGCATTTCAACTGGCGATATTTAATTTACTATGCCCTCCTATATTAAATGGGCCAATAAGTTAAAGTAGAAGAAAGTCTTTCTAAAGAATATACTCCCCTCATTTTAAATGTGCCTTAATAGTTTGTAGTTGTATAAATCGAAAAGCATTATAATGTTTCGAAATTAAGGTAGATTATTTGTTTTCTATGAATGTATTTAACTAAATAAGAATCTCATAAGTCGTATGCAAGAGAAATTTTAGAAACATGTGTAGTTAAATAAAATAACTTGCACGAAAATAAATTTAAAAAAAAAATATATATAATCAAGAATTTATTAATGACAAAAAATGAGTTCTTAATACATTTGGCAGCTGGAGGGGGAAATTTCAAAATAACTTTTACTTACGCTTGGCAACAATACGAAGTTATAAGTTGGGCGAAATCTTTGCCGTCAAACTTGCTGGTACCAGAGCGAATTAAGTTTTTCATAATCGAGGCCTAAAACTAAGTTGATTCGGGTTCATTTAAAATACGAAAACTAATTTCGATTTCGATTTCGATTTACAAAACAGTCATTACAATTAATATTTGTGAGTTTAGCAATAAACTTAAGACCATTTTCAAACATTTAGATGAATTTTATGTTTTCAGGAAACATAAAATCTTTAAAAAAAAATTTATGCATTTCAAATATTAAAGTTTACAAATTTAAAACTTTGACGCGAATTTATGTTTGTGCTCGTATGTCTAAAGTTCAATATTTATTCAATGAAATTTACTAATGATCTTAATTCTAGCACCATAATAAAAATCTGAACATTAAATTTTATTTTACTTTTAGTTAAACGCTTTTATTATGCAGAAGATTTAAGTGCGGCGAAGATTTGTTAAAATATAATCCAAAAGTTTGTGGTCTTTATTTGATGTTTATGATAAAACAGGTTAATTTGCGTTTATAAAAACGGATTAATTGTTGGTAAATAAAGTGTTTGTTTTTAGCTATAAAAACGCACAAAATAATTACAAATAAAATATACAGACATATGTACATATATAACAAGCAAATTTTATACTAAGTAAAGCCGTAGGCTTCTCGATACGGCCTATAATCTATATATTTTACAAAAATTTGTGTAGACAAAACATTTGTCTTATTATAATTTTATTAGCAATCTAAATTTATTTTATGATCCAATGACAACAACAACAAATACTTAAGACCAAAAGGTTAATAACTTAAATATATATGGACGTGTTTATAACACAGTCTGAAAAGAGTTAATTGAAAATTCACAAAAGACAAAATGTGGGTGCATTAAGGACTGACTGATACAGTTCACTTACATATGTATGGAGCAATGGATATTTTTGGTTTAGCGGTTCACAACTTTCAGTTGGCAGCACTGTTTTATTTGGCAGCCCACTTGAACAGCCATTTGACACTTCATTATGGATAGACCAGAACAGCGCTTGCAAATTGTGGCAAATTTTTGCGGCCGAACTTATGGTGCACTTCGTGGATTTTATGGCTTTTCAATATAATCGTCCTTCAGAGCGGCTAATTCGAACAACAGCAGATCGTTTTCGAACCACGTTTGCACCTAATGATAATATGCATTCCATGAGGCTCAGAACAATGCGCACTAAAGAAGCTGTAGCCGCTGTATGGCAAAGCATTGCAGAAGATCCAAGTCAACTAATTCGTATCCTTCCACTTTACGGAAGATTTGAATAAACGATTCAAGATTCAACTTGAGCAGGAATTAAAGCCGAAAGCGGCATCGTTTGCACCGCCAATTCAGCGAAAAGACTGAAACATAAATTGATATTGATCTTCAAAATTTTGTTCTCCCATGAAGCCTATTTTTGTTTGAATGGATACGCCAATAGGCAGAATTTTCGCATTTACAGAGAGGAAAATCCACTGGAAATTATTGTTGGTTGCGCTTTATGCTCTGGCGGAGTCCATGGGCCACATGTATTTCACGATAATGGTCACAATGTTGTTGTCAATGGTGACCGAACGGGCTGAAGACATGATTAGACATGCTTTCGTACATCAATTAGCTGGCATTAAAATTTCGGACATGTGATACCAACACGACACTTAACTGTACCATTAATTGACCACCCAGATCACGTGATTTAACACTATTTTGGATTACATATTTTCTGGAGGGTTACGTAGTCAGTTTGTCTACCGCCATTTGAACACCTGGAAATCAACAGTCGAAGAGTTATTGGCGAAATATGGTCGCAAATGTTGCGAAAAGGTTGTGAAAATTGAGGTTCCGAATTCCATTGCCATTCTTTCCGAATCGTTAGAGTCTTGCGTTATACGAAATTTGCTTGTACAAAATCTTAACAATTTGTATTAGCGTGTAAAGCCGCCTCTTATATGGAGACCCTTAAGATTTAATTGTAATTACATGCATTTTTTATATTCTCTATTTCATATCAATTTGTCTATAAATAGTTGTTGAGTTTAAATTCTTCGTTCTTTGCATTCTTTGTTTATTTCGCCAACCTTTAACTAAAATATTTTCTTAATTTGCTTAATGTTTGTTTTTGTAGTTTGTTTCTTTTTTCAGACGAAACGTATGAAAACCACTTTTCGTTTTGGCCAATACTTTTGTGTTAATCACGTTCAAAGTCAAGGTTAGCGCATCATTACAAAACTATTTGCGGCCACAAGTTTCTTTAATGTGTCTGTCCAGCTGTGAGTGCAATTATGGGTGTGCAACGAACCTACAGGCACTAGAATATTTTTGTTTTCAAGAAATTATAGAAAAACTTTTTTTTTATTGAAACTAGTTTGGCTGAAAGTCAATCAACTTGGTTTTATTTTTAGCTGGAATTCAATGAGCGGTTAACATGAAAGAATCATGCATGTGAATTAGTGAAACGTTAACGAAATAATATTTGATTAAGCCGCTATAATATACAAGTGAAATTAATATCTACTCGTATTATCTCAAGTTGACGTCTAAATCAATAAAGTCTAAAATTTTGCATTAAAGTTTTGCATGGGGAAAACTTTGCAAATAGACTAATAAATATGCGTTAAAACCCAATAAATTCCCATATTAATACTTTATGTATATGTGTATGAAATTTGTTAATTTCTAATTTTAAATTTGGAAATTTTAAAACAAAATTAGTTATTTATAAATAGTTGTTTTAGAATCATTTTGGAACGCCGATCAAGTTAAACTGGCATTTTGATTACATTAACAGGCGCTAAGTTTAGCCGCATTAGTTCTGCTGTCATGTCATGTTTTTTTTTGTTTTTAGCGAATTTAGAAAATTGCTTTTAATTATAATTTTACGCAGTGCTTGTACAGGGCGTGCTCGACAAAGTGCTCTACATACATTTTATTCATTGCTTTCAATACTGTTTACAATCTCCTATATTTTTATTTTTTAACACTTAAATTGTTGTTGTTCAACAGAACACTTTATATTTTTACTATATCTGTATGTACAATACATGTATGTAAACGTGTGTATATTTAAATAGTCCCTAAAACAATTTTAAAATGTTGCTGAATTTAAAAAGAAATTTACTCAATTTAATACATTTCATCTCTTAAGCAAATAAAACAAGAAAAGCCAACATGTTGCTGGCAATTTTGTTAGAGTGATAAATATCTATATGTCTGAGCGTCCAGACGAGAGTGTAAACAAACGGGTATTTAAAGCAGAATGATTTGAATGAGTAAAACCCATTAAATGAGAGTGCGAGTAAATGTAGGAATTTGTGTTATTAATGTCTGCATGTTTTTGTTGGAAAATGTTATTGATGACAGTTATGTAATTAGTGTCTTGTAACGGACTTTTAAACAAGAAAACTATGCGTAAATACACATAACACCTACATACACACACACACACACATACATACATACATACATACATGTGTTCATAATTAATTCCGTCACTTAAAGAGGAATTTGCAAAATTCTTTATTTCAAATGTTTTATTTGTTAATTTTTAAGCTTTTTATAAATCATTTTCTACAAACATTATTTGGCAGATTTTACTCACCAATTTTATTTCGTTTTAAAAATTGAAACAAATAGAATTAAATCATGCTTTTTTTTTAAATATAACTTTATTTCCATAAATTAATCATTTCCATGTACATACATACATATATAAAAAATTGTCACCTATTTCTTCACCTACCAATAATTATATTTATTTACTACATACTACATTCGAATAAAATGTTTAATTGACTAAAAAAAAAATGTATCACAGTGTTGGAATTTTAAAATATTAATACTTTTATGAATATATTAAATTGTAAAATCTTCTTTACTATTGACACGTGTCATAATAAATGGATGCTGTTCGGTGGGGCATACAAACTTTGAGTAAAGTTTGGGTGAAAAGGGCGATTTTTCATTAGGTTTCTCAAACAAATTGTTCCAATAAGAATTTGCACCTTAAATAATAAGCAAAAAAATATGTTATAAGATAAGCAAAATAAAAATAAAACTGTTGACTTACTTGCAGCTTGACCTCTTTGACTTATATGGAAACAGTCTTCCGAAGTATAAGACAGGTCGGTATTACCGTTTGCCAGCTTTGGAAATACAAAATTTTTCGTAAAATGCTGTATATTTATTGTAAAAGTCTAAGTAAAGAAAAGTGAAACTAAGAAACAACATTCTTCAAACAATATTTAGTTGAAAACAAACCTCCGAATTAAATTCTTCTCTATTTGCGATTTCTATATCCTTTTCCACCCATTTATCCATTAATTTGCCCATAAAATCCCTTTGTTTCGTGGATTTACCAATTATACAAGGACACTCAAACCTTAAACTTGTATAACAATTTAATGGCAATCCTTTGAGCCGCGTCAAAAGTAATAGATTTGGGGCAGGCACAACATTCAGCATCAAACGTGGTACATTGTCTCTTAAATATCTATAAGTTTTCAGCATATTTTGTTCGTGCCATTCAATGATTTGCATGGGATTAGCATGAAAACAAGCATCGGAGCAAAAATCGTTATTGCCTATCAGAAGAGTAACAAGTTTCCAATGATGTGTCATATTGACATGAGTATCATATTTCAGGCGCTTAACCAAAATTTTAGCCATATAAGGCATATCACGTGACATGGCGCCCAATTCGGCAACATTAAATCTGTGAGAAGAAGAAACATCAGAATTTATGCAAACATATTTTTATTGTTAAAACTAACCTCGAAGAACGCTCCGTACTCAAGCTATCCTTAAGGGCATAGCCGTACAACTCGGGATTAAATTCTTTCAAAATATTAGGCAAAGTAAAATATTGCTGCCAAGTACCCTGGCCGCCTATAGACCAACTTACGCCCCGATTTTCTTGTATAGTATGTAAAATATTATTGGCAAAAATGCCATTGCCGGCAGTTAAGGAATCACCCATGGCGCCTATTATATCTATATCGCCTGGGCGCAATCTATGCACCGAACTGGGGGGATGTTCTGCTCTGCGACCAGGACCATTTTTTGCATCACAAAATTTCATTAGAGATCTGGCAACTCTATCCATTTTTTGAGTTTTCTTTTAAAAGTCAAACTCATTATCAAGATTTATATTTAATGCTTTTAAAAACAAAACTTACACCTCTTTTATTAGACAATGCTAAATTGTCAGGATCATCGCCCGAACGCCCCATTACGCTGAGAAATGTTTTTCGTAATGATCTCAAATTATTGCCCAGTACTTTGTCCAATGAGGTGCGCTGGCCACTAACATCTTGTTTCAACCCAATAAATATGAGTATAACAAAAATTAATTGATAGATACTAATCAAACGCATGATTTGAATAATTTATCTGGAAAATATAAAAAAAAACAACAATAAATACGTTTTTTGACTCTGTTATGGTGCTATAAGTAGTAATTTGGAACATGTGTTATAAACTACACAAAATAGAAATACAGCTTTCGTTAATAGTGTTTAAGAACATAATTTGTTTTGTATGGATAATTCGTTCAACTCTGGTGTTAAGTCAAAATCTAATTAACCCATCATAAAAATTAAAATATAATTATTTGACGATAGTATTTGGCCAGGAAAGAAGCAAAAGTAAGTGACTTTTCTGACCGGGTTAGAAAGCGGGGCTTAAAGTAACAAACCGCAGTCAGTCTGCATTATTCTTAACCAAGAAGTTTGAGTGAACAACAAAAGACTTAAGAAACAAACTCTTGAGGATATTTTTACTTAATTCGTTACCGATGCAAATTGCTCTGCCATAGAGAAAGACTTAAGACACATACAGTATAAAAAAATAAACAAAGGAAAAGACTTAAGAGACATACTTTATAAAAATTCGCGATATTGAAATAAAATATTATCATCAAATAGTATCAAAGATAATATAAAAAAAGGTCGTTTGAAAATATTTTCATTGTAATAAATTAAATGCTTAAATTTTTAATGCTTAAAATTTACGACATTAAACTTAAAAACAAAATAGAAAATTCCCAAAATCTGCTTATGATCATATAATGGAAATAATTTATCAGCGGCAATAATGGATCCAAGGAAAGTTTTAAGAAAAAAGTTCTGCTCTGTCAAATTATCTTCTTATTACAAAAAATGTAAAACAACCTGAAAATTGTTCACGCAAAGTCTGAATATGTTAAAAGGCTTGAATTCCACACAGTTGAATTCATTTAAAATATTATTTGATTGTTGTCTCACAAACTACATACATACATATGTATATGTATGTATGTATAACTGTAATTCAGCTCAGCTGAATTGCGCTTCAATTATATTCTTTGTATATAAGTTTTCGACAATTTCTCATCAATAATGATGAAAATTATTAGTATAAGTTTTATATTAAACAAAATATAATCAAACATAATTTCCTTGCAAAACAATTCCGTTCCGTTCTTTTCGTGCGAAATGCAAATGTTGCAAATTAAAAAATACTTTAAAAGATAAACTTAATATATTCTAATGGCATTTCTTAAAGATTTCTTGTTGTGTTAATTAAGCACTTTACGAAGAAAATTACAATAGCAAAACGATATTCAAATCCAATTTAATTGTCTTTTGATTGTCACACTTAACAACTCATTTGAATGAAAGGCACATCTAAAACAATGTAAGCAATTATTCACGTGGAATTTGTGCTTTCCCATTCGTATGATGACCAATAATTTAATAGTTAATGGCTTTGAATTGTGAACATTTTAAATTGATTATAAATGGCATTATTAAATGAAAGTGTTATAAAGTTGTAGATACATTTAAAGAGAATTGTAGCAGAACTTACTGATAAACTAATTATATTCCTTATGAAACAAAAGTGCCTCTTTATAACGCAAACTTTTAAGAAAACGCGTGCATTCGTGCAATTTTTTGGCCACTTGAAAGAATTAAAAACAAGGAAAAAAGTTCCTTATGAATTAGGATTTTTATTAGAAATATTTTCTATATTAATTCGACCCTTCTTAACATATATAACCATCCACAGTGGCTTCTTTTAGTGAACTAGTAATTAAGTTTTTTTGCCTATATGAAATCTTATTAAAAACATATACTCTAGAATAAATCAGTTTCATATACTTGAGACACAAAATTAACACTTGATTGTTAGTTTTAGTATGAGAATAGAATTACTTTAGCAGCAAAACAACGCAGTTAATTTATGACATCATAATGAAATTCCCAATAGGCAATTAATTAGATTCAAATTAAAAAAAAAAAGATATCGGCTTATCTGATCTATATAAAAATAAATGGCTTTGTTTAACATACATCTAACTAACATCTTAACTAAAAATTAAGGATTTGCCAGCTCTTGAGTAGTTTGTTTTCAGCGAGATTTTACACATCACTAAAGAAATGGCAACACTTTTTAAACTGTTTCTTTTTTTATAATCGATTTTAATTGAGAAATATATAGATATAAGATGCAATAAGAATTTTCGCATCATTATAAAAACATTGCCAGCACTTTTTAACTGTTTTCTTTTCATAATTGTTTTAATTGAGAAATAGTTTATTAAAGAATTGGCAATATTTTTTTGAAATGTTTTTTTTTTTTTTGTTTTGTTTTATTGAGTTCTTATGTAGTCGCCAAAATCTTGCAAAAATTATGCATTTGAGAGCGATTGGTTGCATTTCAAGGAAGTTTGATTAAAACTTATACAAAAACCTGTCTAAAAATGAATTTCGTTGAGTTCCAAATATAAAGGCATGCGGTATGTGTGTTTTATATAATTGTTATTTGGTTTATATACGTAAATCAATTTAATAACACAATTTAGAAATAAGTTAAACACTAATATCATTTCTTTTAGAAAAGGTTTTATATTAGAAACAAAAACAACAAATTCTGTAGTTTTAAATTGAGATAAATAATTAAAAAAGAGAATTATGTTGATTCCTAACTAAATGTACAGACTTCAAAATACATCGATATTGATAGCAAAAATGTTAGAAGTTCCTACAACATTTTATGCAACGAAACTTTACTTCAACTGCAAAAAATAATTCTTATTATCTTAGTTTTATCAAACAATAATAAAAAAAAGCACTTACACATACATCAATTTTTTTTTCTAAATAAAACCCAATATATATGTACATATTTATTCAAACTTCAAAACTATATGTTTAAATTGCTGATAATTACTGGCATTGAAGCGGTGATTTTATTTAAGAAAAGAAATATAAATAAGTGCTTATTAATAACTGTAAGTTATTAATTAGCATTATATTTTGCTTGTAAAAACTAAAGAAATATTTTCAGTTAAATATACCAAATACTTGCTAGTTGAGTATCTCAAACAGTTTACAGATTTTATTAGTTTGAGGCCAGACCTAAAAAAAATTTTAGTCTCAAATAATATTGTAAATAAACAACATCTAAATAGAGGTGAAGGTTAATAAAGCATATCACTACTATCTGCTTTTCACTAATTTATTAATGTTAAAAAATAATAGGAGCGCTCAAAACAAACATTTTAATTATGCAACTTAATGTACTACATCAGTTCTTGAATATAAATTGTAACATTTTTTTTGTTATTTGTCTTTGAGTAGAAATAATGCCAAAATAAAAACAAATAAAAAGTAGGCAAGATTTAAACTAAATGTTTGCAATAACAAAAGAAAATTATTGATATAAAAAATATTTAGTACATACATATGTATGTACATACGAATATCAAAAGAAATAAATTTTAATATATGTATGTATGTATGTATATACATATGTACATACATATATTCAAAACTCATTTTTTAATACAAAAAAAAAATTAAAAAATCATATGTTGTTTAAAACAAAAATAAACACAACTTTTCATTATTAATTTGGCTCACGATTAAATTATAATAAAAAATTATGAGGATACAGATTTAAAGTAAAGAAATTCAATATCAATTTTAAACTTTTTAACATTATTGTAATTTTGAAATTCTTTAGCTCATAAATACCACCAAATGTTTGGAAACACACAAAACAATACATACACTCATTCCAGCAAATAAAATCATTTCCAACAAATAAAAATTATTGTAAAAAATATAAATTTTTAACTATTTACATACTTTTTTCTTTTGAAGAAAACAAAAATTATACTTGTCGTTTTTCAATACGTTATAGTTTTGCACTTTTACCGTTTTTAATAGAACAAACGCGCTGCTAATTCCTTAATAGTATATTTAATCGTAGAGTCTTGACTTAACATGCTCACACAGCACCACGCCTCATCGAGCACTTAACACTTCTAAGAATCAACGACAACTGAAACTCAATTAAAGTATTCTGATTGTGATTATCATTTTTTATAGAAAACTTTTAAAGCATAAAAAATCAACAGCGATAAAAAACAACTATTCTGCTTCATTTATGTATGTGGACATTTAGAGAATTTCTGGCATTGTTGTTGGTTTTGCCGGTTTTTTTTTATTTTGCTTCTTCATCATGAGAACTAGCAGTCAATATACAATGTATATATACATACATGTATGTATATGTGTGTATAAACCTTAACAAAATACGTTGTGTTGTGTTGTGTTTACATTCATGAGTACATAATTTCAAACGCAATCAAAAACGTTCCGTCATGATGATAAGAATAAAAAGAAGAAGAGTTTTATCAGAAAGAGAGTAGATAATTTCGATAGTCATAATAAAAAGAATATTTATACCAGAATGAATAAGAGAGAAGCAATGCCATTATAATACAACTGCTATAGTTGTTGATAATGTATCACATATACATACATATGAATGTATGTATGTATGTACATATGTGTGTATGTATGGATGCATATTTAGTAATCACCGACAAATTAAAACAATTGCAATACACATTTGACATACATACTGTTGGTAGCATAATTACATACACGCCGTTGGTCATGTTATAAATGCATTAAAGTAAAGTAAAATCAAATTAAACAAAATAAAAGAAATGAATTAATTCGAAATTACATAAAATAAAATTAAATTAAATAAAGTGATGTAAAATAATATATAGTAAACTAAAATCAAATTAAATAAGATAAAATCGAATACATAGTACATATGTATGTATAAGAAAATAATGTGAAGTGAACTAAAATAAATCAAAATTATTTCAAATGAAATAGAATAAAGTATTTTAAAGCAAATAAAATTAAATTAAATAAATTCAAATAAAATTAATTAAAATGAAATTAAATAAATAAAGATAAAGTGAAATAAAATAAAATTAAATATAGTAAGCCCAAATCAAATTAAATAAGCAAAGATAAATTAAAATAAAATAAAGCAAAATTAATTAAAAAGGTAAAAAATAAGGTAATGCAATTTAAAAATTAAAATATATGTACATATATCGGTGAGTGTTTTCCAGCTGTTTGGAAAATATATTCCTATATTCCACTTTATATCTAAATACTTGTATGTTTAAAAAGGAAATTATTATTAAAGCATTTTTCTTTTAATTCTCATTTTCTTTTTAAAAACAATTGCATATCATACATACATATGAACATAGATAGTTAAATGTTTGAGCCTATTTTTCCAAGGTTTTCAAGTCGGCAAACAGACAGATAGAAAACACAAAACAACTATACATTTTATTTAATAAAGTGTTAATGAAATATATTAAAATAAAATTATAATACTAATAATATTATAAAATATTATAATATAAATAAAAACTGCACCAGGGTATATTGAATTCGTTTTAACTTTAAGTTTACCAACAACTTCATTAGCATTTATTTACACAAAACTAAGAGAAAAACTAAGTTACAAATAATTTAATATTTAACAAGCGTTTCTTTTTTTGATATGTTACTCATATAAAATAAATTGATCTTATAAATAATACATATCCATTAATGTAAAAATCAGTTAAATATGCCGTTTTATTCATTTGTCTATAAAAAGATTCAACTGAACTGTTTAAGGAATTTTAATTAACAAGTACATGCGAGAGGCAAGTGCGTTTTTTATAGCTATATAAATATATACACACATACATACATACATATGTAGCTAAAATTTCCTTTTGAAAAATAAAACTATTTGAAGCGATTCTGTGAAAGAATCAAAATACTTATTTATGCATGTATGTAAGTACATATTTCAGAAGATGTGTATATATTTATGTATCTGTATGTGGCATGAAAGGAAGTCATGAGAGGTATTTGCCAAAAAACACCCAAAATGCAAACTTATCATTATTATCTAATTGTTTTCTCTTATTATTACCAAAGAAGGTAAACACCATTGATGAATATTTTTATACAACAAATGTTACCATGACTAAGTAAATTTGTTTTTGTTTTGCGATTGTTTAGCAAAAAAATATAATAATTTTTGTGGGAAACCAATTAGTTTAACAACAAGAATCTGTTCAACAAAATATTTAATAAAAAACTAGCAGTTTACATTGTTGTTTTCTTTTTTATTTAAGCGAATAATAAAGTCATTTCTTCAAATATTTTAAACATATTGTTTTTTGTATCATTTCTGTTCAACATACAAAGAAATATTGTTTTGTGATTATAAACACAAAAAACATAGATGAATGAGTTTATAATGAAGAGGAAGTAATATAATAAATACAAGAGTACAACATGAAGTTATGAATATCCTGACTATTCAGCACATGCTAAGACGCCACTTATCATATTTAAACTTATTATGTAATCGATTGAAATAGAATCTTTTTCGCAAAAGTTAAAAAATTCGCAAACATTTGTTCAAATAATAACAACACTAATATTCCTTTTATTGTTATTGCAATTGATAATAGAAACTAATTATACCACGAAATGATTTGACAACCAGTTTTTTGTTTTCAAAATGCATTTGTGTTCAATTACACACAAACAATAATATACGAATATATGTATGTATGTACATACATATGTACATATTTATTTTTATTTAATTTCAAGTGCACGGCCAAACGAGCAGCCAACCGGCTTTTTGTACCCGTTTTATGAATTGTTGACTACGTCATGATTTCGAGCAAGAAAAAGAAAAAGAAAAACGAACTCAACGTGTTTATTTTACAAGATATTTTTATGTCAGAATGTTAAGCAAAAAACAAACAAAAAACACAAATCATAATAATGCAGCCGGCATAACTGTAATATGTAACTGTAGTATGTGTAAATTTAAGAATAATAAAAATAATTACAAGTGTAGAAAATAAATCTCTGAACGCCCAGCGACCTTTTCAGTTCATTTATTTGTGATTTCAAGGCCACAACAAGAATATACTACATATGTACATACATACATATGTATGTAAATTTAACAAACATATTAGCATGAAAATATAACAATTAGCCATAAAAAATGTAATCAATTAATTTTATTTTATTTAATATTGAATAATTCATTATTGAATAAATTCAAATAATTGATTGTGTCGGTTATATTTGTTTAATTTTTACACGTTTTTAGATTTATTTTTATTTATTTTATTTTTCTATTTCTATATATTTAGCTACATATATATGTACATATATTTGTATATAAAACCGAATTTGTGTATGTTTGTAGCTTATAGGAGACCCGATCGCTGGTCTGATCTTCCTTAAATTTAAACAATATTTAACTTGGACTCTCGAATGAATTGTAGGCCTTTTTTCAACCAACTTTAACCCCCATTTTTTCTTCCACATAGTTTTTAATCGATTTTATAGTATAAACGAACATAACTTCGCCATTTGTGGACCAATTTTCAAAATTCTTTTGTAAATGGAAAAAGGGCCTCTAAATAAGGGAGGGGGCTAAATGTGCGTCCCAAAAATAGACTATCAAACTACTCAGTTGTTTGTGGTCTAAAGGTTGGTGCAAAGCACACTGTGTTAATATAGTATCATATAAAAAATATAAATATAATATAAAAAATATAAATATAATAAATATAAATATTTTTTATATTATATACATATATACATATGTATTGTTTTAGTCTTTCCAATTTCTTCATTCAATGTTATATGTACTTAGTGCTGTATTATATTATTTATGTGTTTTATTTCATGTTATATTAAATAACATTATAGTATTTCATTTAATTTGATGAAGTTAATCTTTTACTTTATTTAATTTAATTTTTTCAATTAAAATTTTTCTTATAATGTATCTAATTTTTTCAGTTCTTTTTTCTGTTTTATTTATATTTATTTTATATTTATTTTTTATTTAATTTTATTTATTTATTTTATTATATATTATATAACGCTATCGCATTGTATATAATTTCGCTTCTCTAATTTTTTTACTTAATTTTTTTATGTTTCAAATTTTTTATTTCATTTAAATTCAAATTTTTAAAATTTTTACTTTCTTATTTTATATTCTATTTTTTGTTTTGATTTTCTGTTTTATTTACCTATTATATATTTATATATCTTATTTAATTTGTGGTATCTTTTTAATTTGCTAATTCTAGTTTTCTATGTAGGCAGCGCAAATTAAGTTATTTATTTGTTTTATTTCATTTTACATTGTATAACGTTCTATCATTTCATTAAATTTTCTTTAGTTAATTGTGAGAGCTGCGCGCAAACATACAGACATTTTATAAGCAATAAAAAATTATAAGGACAATAAATAAGTTTAGCAACTGGACAACAATACTGAGAAAATAAACTCCTTTACTTATATTTTATATTATTATTTGAGATTTTATTTTTTCCTTCATTCAAACTCGTATAACGTAATGTTTTTACATTTTTTAATGTTGTTTATATTATTATGTTCTTTATTGTTTTCTATTTTGTTAATTAATATTTTGTACAGTATATTTTTTTTAATTTGTTTTATTCTTTTTAATTTTTATTATATAGATTACACAATATTAAATTATTTCATTCCATTTGATGTATTTTACTTTTTATTATACATATATCTCACATAATAGCAATTCATTTAATTTTGTTTGGTCAATTATTTTCTTGCAGTTCTTTTGTTTGTCTTTATTTTTATTTTATTCTGTTTTGTATACTTTTATATAATTTAAATTTTTTATTAAAATATTTGTTTGATTAAAATGCATATGTCCACATATTTAAATGACATTTTAAATATCCGTTTCTCTACGTTAAGCTTGTATTTTATTAGTATAACAACTCTGTTATAAGGCTGGCTACTTTTCTTACTTACTGCTGCCAAACATTTTAGAAAAGAAATTGTTAAAGAAGCATTTGACTATATTCGCTAAATACAGGCCTGTAAGACAACTTTGTCAGTTAAATTGTTATTACTTTTTGTTAAGACTTTCTTTATTTTTAAAAAATAGTTCTATAATAACATTCTTAATGACTACAGCTATTTACGCTTTCAATTCAACGCTTACTGGCAGCATTGTTTTTAGCAAAAGCAAGTGACGTTGTGACAGTTGTTATCATTAGTTAATTATCTACAGTAAACACCATACAACCATACAGCTAAACCAGATAGCCAGACAGCCAACCAGACAGACAGACAGACATACACACATGCAGGTAGCCGGTTTGTTTAGGCAAAAATTTCTTTTCATTCGCCTACATTCAGTTCTTTGTTAATTATTAAGAGAATTTTTTGTTTAATTGGTTCGCCAGAACTATAAAAAACTGTCAACGTTTAACAAAGGAGTTAAGAAAAATTTGGCAAAATATGACTCTTTTAAAATATATGTCTTTGTTCACTACTTTCTCGGTGTTTGCGGCCTTAATATCGATTGTTTGGCAAGCATTTTTATCATTGAAACAATTAAATAAAATCACTCAAATTTTAACTGGTTTATTGGCAATCGAGAGCCAATTAAAACGACCTTGGAATGAGCCAAAACCAAAAGTAGCTTTAGGCTATGGGGCTTGCAGTGATCTATTGGTAGGTGCTACAGAGTTTCTTAACTATTCGGCCGAAATTATACCACCCAATGTGGGGTCAGAGTTTAAGGTGGATGAGGTTAACGATGAGGCAGAATTGTTACAAACATTCGCTTATTATTTTCGCAACGGTGCTGCGGCAGAGTAAGTTAGAATTTTAAAATGTCATGGAAAATACATACATACATATGTTCTTATTATCTCATTGCTATGTTCTTATTATCTCAGGAGGGTGATGCCCAACACCACTCTATTTAGGCAGTTGGTAAGCATAGCGAAAAAACAGCACCGCCAATCCATTCAATGGTTTATTGGCGGCAATGCTCCCTTGATGGGCTTACGTTTCGATAAAGAGGGCTGGGAAGTATTGCTGGGTGCTCGCATGTCTGAAAAGTGGGTATATGTAAAAGAAGCTTAGTATGTCATTCAAACAAAAATTACCTGCATATGTTCTGAGACAAAGTTTATAGTTGTTGTTAATGTACATTTTTTTTCTCTCACATAGACTGCGCCGCTTAGTGTCCAATTCAATAAAGATTGCTGGTGATGCAATCGAAGAAGATGATATACATTTAATATTAGAATACAAGGCTGGTGAAATTTGGGGCCCCTTTACAGCTCCCAGAGCTAATCGCTATATCTTACACAACGATCAGAATAATCCGCACTTAAATTCTCTTGAACATTTAGCAAAAGCCATCAAATCATACAAACCTGATCTCTTTATAATCAGTGGCATACAAATGATGGATAGCTTTAAGTTTAACGAGGGCGTAAGAGAATCACGCTTGCTGAAAGTTAATGAGCAAATAAATTCTTTAAGCAAAGACACTTTAGTACACTTCGAAATGGCTTCGTATGTAGAAATAGAACTGTTGCTGCAATTGAAACAGTACATTTTACCCCATGTCGATTCGCTGGGTATGAACGAACAAGAACTAGAGAACTTGGCACAAGTTTTAGAATATGGACGTACAACTTTGGCCTCAGACTGGAACCCTCGAGTGGCCACAACCTTAGATCGAATGCGTAAAGTCTTTACAATATTAGCAAATGATTATGCTAAGAATTCAACGGGTATAAATAATACTAAAAGAAGAATGGTCAGTAGAATACATTTGCATACTTTGGCATATCAGGCTCTTCTAACTGTCAAAGACACTAAATGGAAGCGCACCAAGTTGGGGGCAGCTAAAGCAGCTTTAATAGCCCATCGTTATGTGTGTCAAACACAGCAGGTCTAATATTATATTAATGTTGTGACAAACAAAAGCTAGAAATCTTTTTTTTTAGATTAATCCTGAAGCAGCAACTTTAGTTTTGGATGATAGTTTTTCCACCTCCTTAGATCAGACAAAAGCTCAGCGCATGAACTTCGACCCTCAAAATCCTGTTCCCTGCTGGTCTGAAACTCTAAAAATTACTGCTCAAAAGTCGGTGGATATTGAAATTTGTGTTGCTCCCGTACTTGTATGCCGCGTGGCTAAAAAGACTGCCGGTGCTGGCGATAATATATCAGCCGCTGGTCTTTCGCAGCAGTTATAATTTGCCAACAAACACTTAATTTAATCTATTATGTAACTCAAACGAGCCGTAACTACTTATTTAGACTGCTATGCTAAAGAAAGAAGTTTTAAAAAGGAATCTCTTCTTTGAGTCTACTTTTGGAAACCTTATAAACCTGTGACCTACTCGAAAAATATTCCCTATATATTTTGAAATATGTATATTTTTTCGGGTTTCGAAACATTTGTATGTGTTCATAGCAATCACTAATTATATGTGTATGTATTTGTTTTAATTAATATATTTGACATTTGCCTAATTATTATCCTATTATGTTTAGTTGTCATAGTTAGTAATGTTGGTATTACGAAATTTGTTAAAATTTATATTTTAAGACTTTTATTGCGTGAAAGCGTATTTTTATGTTTTATTTTATTACTGGACCTGTTCAAAAGTTACCTTAAGCAATTTTACATTCCCCTTAAAAAAGTATATTTTACAACTCTTATAAAAAAATTTGAACTTATAATGTGAGATTAATAAAAAAAAAGTTTAAGCAAATATCATACAACAATTTTATGTACATATATTTTATTAAAATATCTTTTCTCTTAGCCAAAAATCTATTTTCTTATTAGCATTTTAAAGCCCCGGCATAACATATGCAATGTTATCTAAAGTTGTGGCTAAATTTAACTTAAGTTGAGGTTTCTTATCCAAACCAGGAAGTCGTGTTGTTAAACAAAGTAAAGGTCCCAAAGAACAAAGAAGACTATCCAGGAGCACTGATAGGCTGCCTGAAACCGCAATTTGACCCTCATGTTCTTTAAGGCGATCACCTATAATGCTAAGGCTCTCGCCCAACAACTTTAAATGAGCAGCGGCATCAATGGGTTCAATTGCGGGTAAGGGATTTTTAATATTGTTTAAAGACTTGTTTGAATTGTTAAAACTGCTTGTAGCACCGTTTGTAGCTGCATACAGCGTAGATGAATTTGAATTATTACTCACTGAAGTATTAGTATGACTTCTTCTGTAAGAATTATTGCGTATTCTTTTCGTCACTGGTGTTGTTGGACTTGCCACTGTTGATTCCTCTTTAGCCTTTTGTTTATCTTCTGCCAGTTTTCTGGTGCGGCTGGTTGTAGGTCTATTGATAAAAGTGGAATTAGCCGCTGTTTGATTCACTTGATCAGCAGATGTTTTGCTTATTTGATTTATTCCAGCTCTTTCCCTTTGTTTAGCTCTGGTCGCTTGTACCTTTGCTTTTCGTTTCCAAGCACTTTTTTCTTTGTTTGAAACATTTGACCACAATTCATGCAAACGTCTGGCTGCCTGGTAGTCCATATCAGTGGTTATACCAAACTTATTAGATTTACGATGTTCACGGGCCCACATATTGTATGCTGTATAGCGTGCCTTTCCCTTATCTTTACGTTCCACTCTTGTTTCCTTTAGTTTTTTATTCTTTTCGGTCATGTACAAAGATTGCCTAAAAGTCGATTTTGTATTAATGGCTATGCCATCTACATTAGCTCTTTCACTTCCCACTAAATCTGCCACCAGTTCACCAAAGCCATCATCATCCGAATCTGAAACATTAGTCAGACCACTGGTATTGTGTAGAACTTCATTTATGTCATCATCGTCATCTATTTCATCATCTTCTTCATCCTCATCAACTGTTTCTTTACTCGGGTTATCTACATCCATTTCTTCCTTGTTTTGTGCCTCCTCGCCGAGATCATTTTCATCAGCCGCCACATCAGTTTCTTCATCACGGGCCATTCTGCGCGCCTTTATGGCTGCCAAACTAGGTCTACCGCGACCAACGTATTTAGTCGGCGTAACTTTAGGTGAATGCGTATTAGCTGTAGTTCTTTTGTAAATTTTCCTCTCCACTTCATCGGGAGACTGAAAATCTAAGAGTTTAGAAGACTTTTTGCGTACACGACCGCTTCGTGAAACACCCGTCACTTCAAATTCTACGCAAAAGAAATTCTCATTATAGAAACACTTCTGCTGCTTAGTTTCTTACCTTTCATATTTGTTGTACTGTGCGGCGTATCCATTATTTTTTAAATTTGGTTTAATCTTTTTAAGAAAAAAGTTTGTTTTTATTATTGAAATTCTTCTTGCATAAACAATCAGAAATAGGAGATAAAGAACACGGGAAAAGTAATAAGAAACTTGGCATCACCAATGCTGAGTAGTGCTGCCGTATACAAAATATCCCAACTCTACATTTTTTGGGAATCCTATGTTTTTTCGTTATATGTACTTAAAGTTTTAACAACAATATATTTAGCTGTTTTTTTGTTTGTGTCTTTTAGCTGGTTATACGTTGACAATTTATATGTGCCATCCTACCCGTGAATAGTTTTGAAAACCTTCGGTAACGGGTATACAAACATTCAGTTGTTTTTAAAAAGTCGACTAGCATTCAAAGGGTTCAAAATGTTCAAATAACATAAAAAGGTTGGACATCAGATTTGGCTTCTTTCCATACCTTCATTTTAAATAAACACATTTGTTTTAATAGTTTCAATATATTGTGTTGTTTTTGCCATATAGAGTGCTTTGCAGCGCTACAATTTAGATCTGGCTACTCTTGTTTCACCCAATTTTTACCATAAATTGTCAAAAGTTGACAACAAAATAAAAATTCTCTCTCATCCATTTTTCCGGTAATTTTCATTAGAACAAGACGTATTCTTTGCAGATCAGAAGATATTTTTTTATAATTTCGTGATTAATAATAATAAAAAAAGAAATGTGTTGTTAAGTGAATGCAAAACTGCAAATAATACTTAGTGTTGTCGGAAATAACTAAATGATTTATATAAGCATTCAAAAGTGCAGTGGTTGTATCTTAAAAAAGATCTAAGGCAAAGACCCACACATAATCAATTAGCAGGGCAGTGGTTGCGCAACTCCACCTCCCCTTGTAAACGAAAAGTTATATCAAGCTCTTATTTCGAACTGTATGTTTTTTAATATAATAATTAACATTTGAAAAAAGCCAAGTGACTTAAAAAAAGGGGTATGAAGAAACGTTCTAATTCACGCGGTAGCCCGGAGGCTGTCGAAAATACCTCGTGCGCCACAACCTACACCCCCACAACCTTTAAATCAGGTGCGAATAGTGTCCCAACCACACCATCCAAAACAAATACTGCCAGTGGCAGCAGCATTAAACCGAAGCCTGAAGAAATTGCTGAAACTTTTTTGGTAGTCAATGAACGTCCTGTCGATGATATATCCTTGGATTTCTTTTATAAACCTCATACAATAACATTATTGGCTGTATCAATATTGGCCGTAATGTATTTTGCGTTTGTCAGGTAATTATGTATGCCCCAAAAAATTATCAACAGGTTCTGTGGCGTCATATCATGTGCTTTGAAGGATTAATTTTATTAAACTATTCACGGTTTATTAGAGCCTTTATTCAATCCAATTGATTGACAGTTGAAAACAAATTTTTGCACAATATTTATAAAGAATACTCCGATCAAAACAAATATTACAAAACATACATTGGTTCTGTTTTAAAGAACAGTAAACAAATCCTTTTAATGCGCATATGCGTTAAAAAATCATTAGCTTAGGCTTGAAGAGGGTTTTCGGGAAAATAATGAATAAAATATCAAAGAGTAGGCTTTTGCTGGTGCGGAACTGGGACACCGCTACTTGAACGCCAGGCGGAAATACTGATCACTATAGATACTATCGAGAAAAAGCGCCATGCTATGGCTTTTATTATGATTTAAATTATTCTTAACTGCATTTCCTGATTTATTTATCTACATGAACACATACATATATTATTTGGAAATAATTTAAGTCCTTAAAGGTGTCAAGTAAGCTGTACAACTATGTAATTCTACAAATTGATTTACGAAAATGTCCCATTATCTCGACGAGAAAGAAATTCCGCTTTTATACTCGTTGTTAACAACAATTAAATGATGTTGGTACGCTTTAGACATATATTATGTCAGGTTTGTTGTAAAAGTTTATATTTCTATGCCACCAAAGAATGTAAAAAAAGGAATTATATCTACTGCCGGCCCTAAATTTTTTTTTATTACATAAAGCATAAATAAACCACAAAACAGTTTACACATCACAAATTAATTTTAAATATTAAATCTTATTTAAAATATAACATGCCCCTCTGTTGGAACACCTCTGCTTCCAAATACTTTGTCACATTCATACTACCCTTAATTCTTCAATAACAACAAAAAACTGCAGTTTGCTATTCCACTTTCTTGTAACATGTATTGAGCAGAAAGAAAAAAATATAATTGTGTCATTTCTTTCTTAGATAGTTTAACGTGAAAATCAAATAATTTTGCGAATTTTCTTTAGAAATTCGAAAAGTTTTCATTACAAATGAAAAACATCAATAAAACTAATAAATTTTTTATTTTTACTTAATACAAATGTTACTAAAATTTGACACTATGGTTACTATTTATAATAATACATATAATAAAATGTTAAATTCGAAGTGTCAAGAAATTGCATTAAACAAGTAATATGTAAAACTAGTTTACACTAAAAACAAGCAATAAAAAAATATAAGCTTAACTTAGCAAATGCTCTTCAATACATTGAAGGAATATCTAAAATGGATGCGTAAGTTGTTCTACTTCCTAAATAGCTAAATAAAGATTTCTATGGAAACGTAACTATACAATTATGCTTAAATAGAGTTTTTTAGCGTTAAAAAATCACATTAACCTTCATTTATTTATTGATCGAAATATATAGAGAGAACTATTAGTAACAGCACTTTTTTTATGCGGCATCTACTAGAGGACTTGGACTTTGTTTCAACACTTGTACTTTTTATGCTGAATGTTTCATTAAATTTTACTTTTACACATTTAATCTGTGTTTGTAACATTATTTTATATGAAGACATGTGCTCAACGTTGCGAGTATTACAATTGATTGGTTATTATGCCACAAAGAATGTAAATTACATACATATTTATTAAGCTGTGCAACTACTGAACGCAAATCTGAAGGCAAGTAAAAGCAATATTTAATGAGATCTCTGAGTAAACTATTACGTGTGCTGGAAAAACAGTTAGCTAAGAAAGATGTGCATGGTTTTAGGAGCAAAACGTAACAACAACAACAACAACAACAAATATAAAAACTGCGGGTCTTCAAATGCATAATATTCTTATGAATAAATTCTCTATGCACAATTTTATTTATAAATTGTTTACAGAAAATATCGATAAATTTTCTATAAAAAATTTGTGCTGATAAATTTACTACAGCAAATGTTTTTTTTTTTTTTGTTGATAATTTTTTATTATAGAAAATGTTTGGTATCGATAGTTTTTCCATAGCAATTTTTGCACAAAATTTTTGTAATGAACGAGTTTTATATACAACCTGGTTGTTATTGATATATTTTCTAAAGATAATTTTTGTTATCGTAAAATTTTCGAAATAAAATGTTTGTTATCGATAAATTTTCTTTGAAAGATATTCTTCATTAGCTATAAATTTTGTACAGAAAATTATTGCTGTCGATAGATATTTTATAGAGAATTTTCGTTATCGTTGAATTTGCTTATTTAATTTTTGATACAAAATTTTTGTCGATTTTTTGGGCGAATTTTGTATGAAAAATTTCTCTTACCTGTGGAAATTTTTTTCTATTTATAGATTTTCCATTCAAAATGTTTGTTGTCAATAAATAATGTTTAGGAAATTTTGTTTGATCGATGCAGGAAAATGTTGGTTGTAGATGAATTTTCAATAGAAAATAGTTGTTGTCGTCAATAACTTTTCTGTGGAAAATTTTTTGTTATCAATAAATTTTCTATAGAAAGTTTTCTTAAAAAAATGTTTGCTGTCAGTAAATTTTGTGCTTGAAATTTTTGTTGTCGAGAAATCTTTTATAATATATTTTGCTACCATCCACTTTTTTCTGCCACTTACTATAGAATGATTTTGTAAGCGAGACATTTTCTATAGATAATTATTTGTTAACGATAAGTTTTTTATAAAAAATTTTGCTATCGATAAATTTTCCATAAAGAATATTCACTGTAAATAAATTTTCTATTAAAATTATTTGATATATAGAAAATTTTTGTTAACGGCGAATGCGCTATAAAAGATTTTGCTATCAATAAAGTTCTATAAAAAAATTTGTTGGTATTGAAAAATTTTCTAACAAAAATATTTATTATCAATAAATTTTCTATAGAAAAATCTTCATTATCGACACATTTAAAGCAGAAGCTTGTGTTTATCGCATAAAGGTTAGCAAATTACGAGTAGGTATCAAGATAGAGGGTCTTTGAACTTCGTCTGAAATACAAGAAAGCAAAAAGAAATATAAAACAAACTCTAATTGGGTGTTTTTTTTTCTGGCATAAAAATTAACATGAATTGTATATTTTAATTATAATAAAAAAAGGAAATAAGATGTTTGATACTGTTCACTAAATTTATTGAAATAGATTTTTTAAAACTGTTTGTGAATTGAATTCTAATTACATAAATGCGAGTTTTTTTTATTACATATTATGTTTGATTTACAGAAAAACGAAAAGAAAAAAATATATATATGGTATATACTTACGTATACACATACAAACATTTATTAGTACATCAAAATGTTTACTTTAATAATATTATTATTTTTTGTTTAAAAATGGAAAATTTTGTTTCAGTTTTCAAATATTGAGGTAATTCGTTGAATTGTTGTAAGACAATGTAATAATTCAGGCCAGAGTTTGTTGATGCGCAATTTAACCTGAAGTTCCTAAATTTTAGGGCTATATTTAAACAAAAATATTATTTAAATAATCGGGCATCATTCCGTGTTTTCTTTTAAAAATTAAGATTAATGAATTGTTAAAAAGGCGTTGTTTTATAGAAAGCCATTGTAAGGCTGCTACTTGGCGTCAATCTATGGCAATGAAGAATACACCTCATTCCCTTAATTTGCAACTAATTGTCGTGTTAAAGATATTGACGGCAATAACAACGAATTCTTCCCAGAAAACTAATTTTCTTTGCTACCCTTTTACAGACATACGAGTTTATATTTATAATGGAGTTTGAAGCTTAAGTTCTTGCCAATAACTACTCGTAGATATTTCGTTTTTTTTACGTTTTCGATAATAAATAATAATTTCAGGCAACATCAATCAAAAATATATTGCAAAAAAATTTTTCTAAAACTTAATAAAAGTTGGTGTCTTCTTCAAAGACACGTCTTCGATAAGAAAGAATGATCAAAAGTTCCATTCAAGATTTTCAAAAAGTAAAAGAGAAAACATCGAGACAAAACGGCAGCCAGAAAGCGGAAAAAAGTACTAAGTAAAACTTTAAAGAAATTAATAAAATAGAATTATTATTAATGAGTTCCCGATAACAAAAACCATAATTTTGCCCTCTTTTCTTTAATGAATTTTTACCAAGTTTTGCAACAAAAACTCATTAATACCTAAATTCTAGTCATAACGTTATTAAGGCCTTCGCTTCAACAAACTGAAAAACCCTTAACTAATTTTTTCGCATAACTTTGTTTAATTAGTGCCGATTGATATACTTTTGCAACGTACGAATTGAAACAGTCCGTCGATCTGCATGAGATAATGCATTTAGGGCAAAGTTGTTGATTGCTCTCAAATGCACTGGTCAAGCTGACATACGGCCTTCGTGGCGCCCCCTGTATAGCCTCTACAGCACCCACTTTGTCCAGAGGCCTAAACCAGGACCGGGTCCTCTAGGTTCGGAGGTTGTGCGTGGGAGTAACTTCCATATCGTGTTAAAAAGTTAAAAGTTCAGGAACAACAACAAGTAATAAATATGGATGACCCTACTGCTGACGGTCGTCTAAGTTCGGGGGTTGGGCGTGGTTGTTACTTCCCTACCGTATAAAAAAGTTAACAGTTCAGGAAAAACAACAAGTAATAAATATATATGATGTCGGCTGCTGACGACCAGGGACAACGAAATAAGGGTAACGATTTTGGAATGTTAGGTCCCTGAACAGACCACGTGCAGCCGATGAGCTTGCGGTGACAATGGAAGCCTATAAGGCTGCGTAACTGCGGCATCTATTACATTGATTGCTACAAAGAACGAAGACAGCGCCTGTTTGGAGGCGGGTTTGTTGTTCGAGGCAGACTTAGGCAAAAAGTCTTAAGCTTTAAATACGTGAGCGAACGCCTCATAACAATCCGCATCAAGGCTATACTCGGCAACATTAGCATAATCTGCGCCCGCACCTCTACGAACGATAAGGATGACTTTTTTTTTTGTAATCTAGAAAGAACTTACGATCAATGCCCCAGATACGACAACAAAATCGTCCTAGGAGATTTCAACGTAAGGCTGGGCAAGGAGCACATCTTCGCTATAGTCATCGGAAAACACAGACTGCATGACGCAGGTTAATAAGCACTCAAATATATAATAAGACATCAAAGGATGACACATCGAAATGAGTCGATAAGTTGCTTATTTCGTTGGCAGAGCACAAATTAAGTTCCTGACTGTTAATCCTCACAAAACTATTCTCTAATAGGAAATCTATAAAAAGAGAACGTTCTATTGAAATCTGCTGGTAAAATTAAAAAGTTTGCACTATAAAACTCTTTTAATCGAAATAAGATTTTCCTACTTTTATATGTATGTAGTAGATTTTAAATGCTCAGAGGCAATAGTGTACGATTGTGTTTGGAAATATGTATGTATTTGCGATGAAACTTGTTTAGTCGTTGCGCAGCTAACAATGGAAATGTTTGAGACCAAACGATACTATTTTTAGTGCAGTGAATATGTTAATAATTAAAAAAGTACAAATATAAACAATTGTAAAAGTATTTGTAGTTGCATTTTCTGTGATGCTAGAACTTGAATGCTTAAGTAAAAATCGTACGATATGACGTTTAAAATTTATGTTTCTGGTTGATTTCATGCCGCTTTCTTATCGCATATTACTCTACATATCGTTACCTAAAACTCAAAATAACGTCATCATAAAAGAAATGCCAATAGTCATGCTAATGAAAAAACTACAAATCACTTCTTTTCTTCTTTATTTTATTAAAATAAGAATGGAATTTTTCGTTACAAGCATTTTGGAATTGAGTAACTAGTTAATTAAGGGGCCATTATCTTATTTTTTATTATTAACTTATTATTAAAATAATAAATTGAAATAGTATTTTGTGTGGTTGTCTTTCTAAAAGTTAATGAAATCGTTTTTTTTTTAAGTTATTGGTATCCAGATAATAATACAAAAGTAAAAAACACCAAAAATGCTTTCAATTATAAATAGAAAATTTAAAAAGACCACATTATTGTGCTGCAAAAAACAATAATTCATAATAATATAAAGATGCTCAGCATTTAGCATACTTTGAAAAACGGCTAATTTTTATCCAAAGGAATTTTTTGTTTCATTCAAACTAAGATTTCAAAATTTTGATTCAATTTCTCAATTAGTTTCCATTTTATAAAGTTTTATATACTAAGTGCTGTTATGTTAATTTGCATTTTAGCTGTCTATATATACATACATACATATATATGTATGTACGAGAGTCTAACATATCGATGGCTTAATATAGAAAGGCCCTAAGTAACGTTTTCCTAACTTTTCAGGGGAGAGAGAGAGAAAAAACTTAATCAGGGTGTCATAGAAACCAATATTATTGGAATTGGTTTTGAAAACGACTAAAAAAGTTATTTGGTGTCATGAAATCCAATGTTATCGGTTCTATGTTCGAAGCAGAATTAGTGTTGGTTTTAGGTGTCACAGAAACCAATCTTATAGATTTTTTTCCTGAAAAAAAAACCAACCATCTAACAGCTGACAGATTTCATTTATGCAGTTTTATTTTTATCTTTCAATTTGATATTTTGTATAAATGTAGGTAAATTTTATATTAAAAAAGGAAATATGTATGTATATTCGTATGGATTCTAACATTTGCTTACATACGTATGTAATAAAACTCAAAGCTCCATAATCGTGAAGTTTATGGACAAATATCCCGACCTTGTGAAAGGCGTCACCGTAGACTCTCTTTGGCAGCAGCTGGTTGACATTGTGTCCTACCCAGACATATGCCACAGTCATTTCCAACAGCTCTTTGATATGCCCGCCCCTTCAGCTAAAACCCGCAACGAAACTGCAAGTTGTAGCAGTGGCGAAAGATGTTCATTTATTGCGTCTAGGACCATCCGAAAAGTTTCTTTATTTAGTCGTTAGTATTCTATGAACGCACATTATACACTTTATAAAAAATATACTTACGATGTCTCCGGCAGCTCAAGCGGATTGCTACAATCTCGCAATGTTTTTCTTCTGCACTTTTCCGAACACTCTTCCTCCAATAGCAAATATAAAACAACAGCGTTGCTCATTTTCTTTCTTTTTTTTTATTTTATTAAAAACGCAAATTTTTTATATGTATTTTTAATAAATACACTTTATATTTTGCCCAAAAAATTACAACTAAAATTGTATACAATTATGCAAATGTAAACATTCCGAACCTGTGGGACAACGCATTAGAGAACGCCCACGGAACCGATGGCGCACACAAGTGGAGAGCGACCTCAACCAACTTGGTGTGCACAATTGGAGAACGCTGGCTAAAGACCGTGCCAGCTGGAAAACTTTGTTGGTTGAGGCCCAGGTTCACCACGGACTGTAGCGCCAAAAGAAGAAGAAGAAGAAGAAGAAACAACAGCTGATTCGAATATTGGTTTTGTTTGCATTCGAACATAACCAAACCGACACCAAATGGAACCAATATTGGTTTTCAGAACCAATAAACATCAAAACCGGCTTGGTTTCTATGACGACACCCCTGAACAAAAATTAAATTTTTGTAGTCGCAAAACTTTTTTCACCTGCTTTTATTTTTGGCTATTTTTAGCCGGATCACCGCAAATTTTTTTTTTACCACTCATGTGTTGAAAGATCATCTTTCGAAATTTACAAAAAACTCGATTTGAGAAATAAAAAAACAAGTTACGGCCTTGCCATTTTAAGGTAACGATATGTATGTCTGTACATACATATATATATATATTTAGTGTTATTTTGAACTGTTGCCAAGTTGACTACATACGGGAATATTATATTTTTCCAAGCAGCACGTGTTATCACAATAAAAGAATTTATTACATACATTAAAAGAAACGAGGTCTGTTCAAAAAACAAAGTGAATTTACAAATTTCGTCAGTTGTGTACGATTCGATTATGGTTTTTTGTTTTCCAATGTTGCCACACTCGTCTCCAAAATACGCGTTCACAGTTTCAGCTATTGTGAGAGGCTCAAATATTAAAAGTTTTTTGCGTGTGTTCGGCTATTTTCTGCTGTTGAAAAAATTAAACAAATAATTTACAAACAAATTTTTTCTCAAATTTGGAATTAAGTGTTCCAAAGTCTTACTCTGAGTAAGAAAAGTATTTACAAGTCATACAAGCTTTTCAAAAAAGATCGAGAATATGTGAATGACGAAAATAGCCCTGGACGCTGCAGCTCATCAATAGCCCATGAAAATGTTGAGACATTGAAGAAAATTGTTATGCGGAATCGTCGAAAAGTTGCTGCAGATGCCGGCATATGGTTGGTTCGTTCATTTTGGGCATGAAACATGTGGCAGCGAAATTCTTTTAATCAGACAAAACAACAGTATGAGCATCGCTCGGCCAGCCAGATTTGTTTACAAGCAGACTGTATTCACCAGACTTGGGCGCCTGCGATCCAATTTAGAAGGGAGGGTGTTTTGAGCTGATTCAAGGATTCAAGCAAAAATTTTATATCACAACTGCTTCGAAGAAGGAGAAAAAACATTGTATTAAATTTGGTACAACCTCTCTCTCTCTCTCTCTCTCTCTCTCTATTCAGACTATCCAGTAATGAGGACATTTACATTTTTCGGCCAGTTTAGAAAATTTTCCTCCACAGTTCGCACAAGTGTTCTTATTTCTCTGTAAAACTTTGTCGTTATTTTACCGCTGGACAAAATAAATATTTGTGTGTGAATGTGTTGCATGAGTTTTCATGGATGTAAGACATAAATATGGCAGCTGGCTTTTCGTCCAAAGCGAATGGGAAGAGGGTACTCTTCCTTGGCAAAGTACAAAATGGAAATAGATGAATATATAAATGCTTTTGGGCGAAAAATTAAAATTTTGCTTATTTCTTGAACAGACCTCGTATTTAAGCACCTAAGAAAATATTTGGTTAGCAAAAACTAATAAATTAACACAAGTAAGAAATACAAATCCTTCAATCATTTTCCATCTCATCTCCAGTGTTTTGTTTATGTTTCTTTTTCTTTAGGGACGAAGGCAATTTTGAGGAGAACATTTGGGCTGGTATATTATGCGTGGTCTTCTTTTTCCTAATTATATCGGTGTTGGCATTTCCTAATGGTCCGTTTACGCGACCCCATCCCGCAGTCTGGCGCATTCTGTTCGGCTGTTCGGTATTGTACCTGATGGCTTTACAATTTCTCATGTTTCAAAATCATAAAACCATTATGAATATTTTCTACTGGCTCGATCCAAAACTGAGAGATTTTCACATAAACATGGATAAGGTAAGTGACGGAGAATCTGCTATTTTGATGTTTTTTTTTCTTTTAAAATAATCGTGTTTACTTTTTAAGGAATACGGCGTCAATTGCTCGGACCTTTCATTTGAACGCATCAAAGGACATTTGGATGTATTCGCCTGGGGCCATTTCTTGGGCTGGGCATTTAAAGCCATACTCATCCGTCACATGGGCATATTGTGGGCAATTTCTGTTATGTGGGAAATAACCGAAATCACTTTCGCCCATCTGTTGCCGAATTTTGTGGAATGTTGGTGGGATGCTTTGATTTTGGATGTTTTAATTTGCAATGGCTTGGGAATTTGGGTGGGTCTGAAAATCTGCAAGATATTAGAAATGCGCGAATACAAATGGGCCAGCATAAAAGATATATCTTCCACGAGCGGCAAAATAAAGCGTGCCATGTTACAGTTTACGCCTGAGAGTTGGACAGCCATACGATGGTTGGATCCGAAATCGACGGCTATGCGTTTTGCTGCTGTTATACAGCTGGTGATATTCTGGCAGGTAAGATTTTGTTTGGCCGCCTAATTTATAAAAAATATAACTGTTATATTTTCGAGCAAAATTAATTAATTTTCAAGTGCAAAACTGAAAACCACCACCATTCGTTGGGCCATTACCTTAAATATGACAACAAATGCTGACGCTTTGCCTTAAAACTTTCCTTTGTTTTTAAACTTCGGACATTTTTATTTTTATTGTTTGTTTTTCAGGTTACTGAACTGAATACGTTCTTTCTTAAACACATTTTTGAAATGCCACCCGATCATTATATTGTTATAGGCCGCTTAATATTCGTCGGCCTGTTTGTGGCGCCTTCAGTACGGTAAGTTGCTGCGTCTCTCACTTCCATATCAGGATTTGCTGCATAAAATGCAAATTTTATATTTATTTTGTGGTTATTGTTTTTTTTTTTTTTTTTTTTTGAAGACAATATTATACTTACGTGACGGATACACGCTGCAAACGTGTTGGCACCCAGTGTTGGGTTTATGGTGCCATAATGGTGTCCGAGGCAATTCTGTGCATTAAAAACGGCAAAGAACTGTTTGAACGCACGCAAGCAATTAACATTGTAATTTGGCTGACGGTACAAGTTATAATTTCCATAGCTTTTGTTTACGGCTGCATATTGTGGCAGGTAATTAATTTGCACGCACAATGAACTCTTAAGTTTTATTCACATTTTGCATTTTATTGTAATTTAAAGCGCATGATGGATAAACGCAAGTCCAATAAACAATTGCAGCAATCGCCTTCGAAAAAACTGCGCAGCTTAGAAAGGCAACAATCAAAAGGTAAACAAATCTAATTATTGTATATTATTGAAGTAATTTTGTATTGTTTGTGTTCTCGTCATGATTGATTTTCGTTTTTCAATTGGTTACTTATCTGCCTTAAATGCATCCACATTTAGTTTTAATAATAAAGCACTTTCTATGATGCCTATCAGGTGCCTCTGTATAATGCGTGGCTTTTCGTTTATGATGTTTTATGATTTCTAAAATTCAGTTTTTAAGTTTTTAAAAATTCTTTTTTTTTTCTCTCTCTCTCTCTCTCTCTTCCGCCAGCCGGAGTTTATAAGACTTTCGGCCTGGTCGCGGGCATTATTGATCATTTACATACATACATACATATATGCAAAAAGCAACTAAAACTATGTGTCTATTATAATGTGTGTGTAATTTCATGTTATCCTTTCCTTTTTTACCTCTACTTTTCAACTGGCCAGGTCCCATTTACTATGTACATCCTAGAATCATAGAACATGCACGAGGAAAGTTAAATAAAACCATTAGCAAACATGTTGATATTGAGAGCACACCTTATGATATTAAAATTAAAATTGTCTAATTATTATCGTACACAACATTTAACACAATTATTATAATCTATATTTTTATATTGAACAAATGAACGGAATTAGCCTTTTTGTACCATATGTGTGGGGATCGTATTGGTTGGGTCCTCAAAAAACACCAAAAGAATTACAAAACTTAACATTTATTTTATAATTTTATGGCAATATTAAAATAAGCAACTGTCCCCCCGCCCCCCTGAACTTGAAATTTGACGTTATCAAATATTTTTGACAATAATTCTTCTTAGTTTTCTTTAAAATTGAGTTCCTTTGGCTTTTTCATTTCAATAAATAATTTACCTAAATGAGTCAATATTTTGTTTTCCTTTTTTGTTTTGTAATAAAAAGTGCTAAAAAAAAAAATTCTTCTTCTACAGAAAAACGAAATGGTGGATATATTTTGTAAAACAAAAAAAAGAAACTCCAGCTTAAAGAAGATTTAGAACAACTAATAAGAAAACAGAAAGGAAAAAAAAACTAGAATGAAATATTTTTGGCAATCGAATTGAACTAATCGCGATATCTTGGGTATTAATTAATGCGAGCGCTGGCTGAGTTCATGAACAGCCTCTAAATGTGGTGGGTTGTTAATTTGCAAACGCTGGCAAACGTGACCATTCGTTATTGTGGAACAGGCGTTGACTTTCAAACACAATTATATTTCATATTTTCTTTAAATAAATGCGACAATGAGTCCATAAATAGCCTCGAAATGTGTGACTGGTTGTTACTTAACAAACGTTAATGAGCGCTGATTTACAAGGTGAATTATATTTCGTTGTTAAGAAAATGTATATGAAAAGCAGGCACAATTTTTTTTTTTTTTTTTTTTTGTTAGTGATTTTAATACAAAATTTTCACAGCATTCGCTTGATTCTGTTGTGGCAATATCACATTAACACATATATGTGTTTTAGCTTTTTTGATATTCTAAAAAATAAAAATTTTAACCATTTTGAACCTTCATTTTGGTGTCACAATTTTTTCACAAGATTTTTTCTAAGATTTCCATATTTTTTAAAATATTTGGAGGCTGGTTTTTCCAGCTCAAATCAATAATAGCTAGAAAAAACTTTCATTTCGCCTGTAAACAAATATAATTTATTTCATAAACCAAATTATAAGTTAAAAAAAAAAAAACTAGTACATTTACAAAAAGAATTTATGCTTAACCACGACATATTCTTGACTCTAGAAAATATTAAATTTCTTTTAATATATTACAAACTCTAGAATATTGGCGCACTTCCTGTGCGCTCCGATTCTGTGAATCTGTGTTTATTCGCTAAAAAAAAAAAAATTAATGTTGTTTTCGGTCCCCGATTTGTAAACTATAAGTAGTGTTTAAGGACTTATCACACAGTGGCGAACGTTAATATTCACTAACACTTTGAACAACAGGAAACAGACTAGAAGCAGATGAACTGGCTCAAAGGCAACAGAAGAGAATTCATTTAAGCGAGCGAACACATTTAATAAATATCCTTCAAATCTGTTTTTTTTTTTCTTCAAAATACTGGTACACGTTAAAGTTCGATATCATGGAACAGCCGACAATACTTTTGATTATACAAAATGCTATAAAATTGTTTTAAAATTTCTTATGTTTTCCCCAATAATTTGATTTAGCTTTTTGTTTCTGCTTTTGCTATTAAGTTTTTTAAAAAGAAATTTTTCATAACAAAAACCGAGAAAGATATTTGCCACTGCATTATTCGCAATCTTATTTAAGGCAAAATGTGTGTTCTGTCCTAATCTGTATTTTTTTCATAAAACGGGAAAACCAAAAGAAAACTTATTTAGTGGGTGAACTTAAAAAATTACAACTGCGGCAGTTTTGTATTAGATTAAGTGAATAAGACAGAAACTCCGTTGCCTTGAATCTATTACCAAACTGTAACAGGCTTCTTTTTTAAATGCATTAACCACATTTTGCGGGTCATTGTTAAAACCTGCTCTCACTTGAATAACTTTCTTTTCCTTTCCTTTCTTTTAAAAGCAAATAAATAAACGATAATCTATTAAATGCACTGCTTATAAAGTAAAAAAAAAACAAAAAACTGCAAAATTTATAGAAAACAAAATTTTGCACATAATTTATATTATTTTGTATAATTTTAAATATATATTTTATTTTTTATCCTCTTCTTCTGAACCCTTTGATTTTGTAATAAAACCGAATTTCTTTTAAAATTACCGTTTTCCATATAGTCGAATGTTTGTTATCGATCAAAGGAAAATACTCGAACTTGCTTTAATCTTTTACAAACAACTGTCGTCGTATTAGGAGAACCGTAACAACCTCACATGTATGTTTATGTCCAGTTTAAAAGAAGTTTTTTTTATGAAATCAGGGTATAAGGAAAGAAAAAACATATATTTTTTATTTATTTTTTTTTATTTGTTTTTATATATTTTTATATCTGTTTTTTTTTCTAGGCAAAGTATCACCCAAAAAGTCCCCAAAACGCAACGACAAGAAGATTGAGTAGATATTTATGAGTTGTGTCTTAAAAACTCCCGCTTAAAAGTTAAAGAAACAAAAATATAAATACCCCGAAAACAATCTTGGGCGGCAGGGGTAGATGATGCAAATCAAAAACACACGTTTGTGAAAAATTTTCGCATGTAATTTAAATCTGTAGCATCTTTGCCAGCAATAATAACGGCAGAGCTTAATCACTAAAATGTTAATGAATGAATGAAAATTGCTTAAAGCCTAAAGTGGTGGCCTACACGAACAACTAACGGTTAGATTTGCTTGCGAAATAAGTTGAGAGAAGTCGGCGGCTGGCTGCCACTACACAAAGAAACTCTAAATGTAAAAACCAAAATGTATAGTTTTTCTTTCAACAATCTTAAGGACAAGTAGATTTAGTAAGTGAAACATTAACTGCCGACTGAATCGTCGAGTCGCAACAATTTTTCACAATCTGCAAACTTTCATCACATCTTCTGAAAACGTTTCCTAACCATGTGTTTTCTGCTCACGCCTGAATAACTCTCACTCATGCGTTTTGTATTCGCTAAATTTTTGTCGTCGATAACGAAAGTTTTTTACTCAAAATCATTGGAAATTTATTACAATTTCAAATCTATCGATTTCCCTTATTCACCTGCATGTCTTACCACCAAATATGTTGTTGTTGAATGCCACACACAACACAATCGTTGTCAAACTGGGTGGTAATACATTTATTTTTATTTTGTCACACTGCCCAAATTCCATATATATTTTTTTTTTTAATATTTTTTTATTTAAACCTGCTCCTCATTTACCTCAACATTAAAAAAGCGATCACTTTTAAATGGCCATTTCATCGGTAATACTTTTAAGTTCTTTTCATACCATATCATTTAATTTAGATTTTACTTAGACAAATCATTTAATTAATTAATTAATTAGAAAAGACAAATAGCTGTATAAATATTATTTTTTATAACACCACGATGTAAGAAATAATTTATTAAAAAAAAAAAAAAATGAATGCCTCGAAGTACTAATGCCCTCATACACATAAACAAAACACAAAAGCTTAAAGTTATTTTAAAACCCCGAAACAAGAGAATTTTTCTAAGTTTCCATCAATTCGTCACAGCCTGCTTTTTGGCAACGGCTCAAAGAATTTAGTTTTTAACATTTTACTTTTATTGAAATCGGCCACAAACTGTGACAGTTGGTTGGTTTCGATTATTAATTCCAGCAAAAAAAAATTATGATTTGTGGTCGCCCAGCAGGCAGGCAGATGAGCAAAAATTTTGTATAAATTAAAAAAAAAAAAAATAATAATAAAAAATGTTGAAAAAACTGTTTTCCATTTTATCGTAAATTTAGAATTTTATTTAAATTGACGATTTTGATAAAGTCTAGTTTAAGTAAAATAAAAGTTATTTGAAATTATGTTTTCAAACCTTATTTTGTACATTTCATATATTATGAAATACAAGTTAGGATCTTTGTTGTAAAACCGTTTAAATTGAAAGAAAAGGATATTTTGAACAATAATCAAAAAAAGATATATTTTTTTTTTTTTTGTTAAAAACTAATTAATGTTAATTTAAGTGTAATGGATTTAATTATTAAATAATATTAACAAAACATAGGCTTTAATAACTATTTTATAAGTTAAGCTTTTACTTAATAAGGGAATACAAACAAACGACTTTTTGTATGTGTTGTATGGTGTTACCAAGGCTTAAGTTAAATACCTTTTTTTAAGTTATTTTTACTACTAGAAGAAAAAAATAAGGTGAACAAAAAACAAATTAGTAAAACAAATTGCTGATATACATATATTTTAAGTGATAATTTTTGTTAACTTTTTTCGAATTAGTTAAGAAATACAAAAAAAAAAAAAGAGATTTGAAATTAAACTGTCTTTTACTTAAATAAAACGCTGCAACGTGTTTTCTCGTTTCGTTTTGGGTTTTATGTGCTGCTTGCAGAACACGAACGAGCGCAACGTCTAAAAAAATGCATGTGACAAGTTCTATCATATTCTACGCTTTGGCAATTTAATATAAACTTAAGCGTAAACATTCTAGGCACTTGATTATGATTATTGTTTCAATTTGAAATGTTTAGTTGTGGATTTCTTCTATTAGCAGCTAATTTTTATTTCAACTTTAATGCCTACTTAATAGTTTTTGTTCGATTACTAGCGACAATTTTTACAGCATGTGATGAAAACCGTTTTTCTTTACACTATGGTTTTTGTTAAGCTGGATTTTTCTGCGTTAAGCTAAACTCCATACAAAAAACTTAAGCTGAAAAGAGTGCAGTTGAACATCTCTAATTGTGTTGGATGCCGTCGTTTTGTTTTATAATTCGTTACAACTCATTCATTAAAAATATTCTTTGAGATTTTTAATTTAAACGAAGCAGAAAATAATTAGCAGCCCCAAACTTTTTTCTTTTCATTAATTTTTATTATTTTTTTTATAAATATATATTTATTTCTTAACTTGTTAGTTTGTTATTTAACTACATATTTTTATTTGAATGCAAAATTACTTCTTAATGCAAAAGTTCAGAAAATATGTTTTATACATATGAATGTGCGTGTATTATAATACAAAAACAGAAAGAAACATTTTTTGAGACTATTAAATGAGGAAATATGTATGTATGTATATAATACTACAAATATGAATGCTTACAATATTATAACATTTTAATGGCGTTATTGTTAAGCTATTTATACATATTTTAAAATAAAGTCTAAACAAATTATAATTATGAACATTATCTGATGCAAAAATGAGTAAAGAAATGATCGTGTTACTTAAACGTCTAAACAAGCAGAAACAGTCTTTTTAACAGCATCTCTGGCATAGGGTATATATGATAAGGAATACCAAGTCATAGCTAACGATTGTATTATTATAAATATTAATGTCAAACCAGGCTTGTGCAACTAAAAATAATAATAAATAAGTTTTAGGAAAAATATATCATAATAATGTTGTACAATAAGAAAAAAAAGCCTACCACAATGGCCGCAATCAACGTCATGATGAGAGAAAATATAACAATGCTTGTAGCGATGAGACGTGTATCCGAAAACATTTTCTTCAGTTGATTTACGGGGCCCATCAGAAAACATGTGCTTAAGAAATCGGAAAATTAGGAAAACTATTTACTTGCTAGAAAATGCGATTAGGTGTATTTACCTGGTCATTGAGATAATATTGCCCAGAGTATAAAATACAGCAAAAGCGGCTATGCCGATATGTAAAAATAAAGCTATGGATCCGATTAGGGACAAAACAATACTCAATATGAAGCATATACAAAAACCTTTAATGCGGGTAGACCAACTCAGCGTAGACATTTCATTAATCTGAAAATTTCCCAAAGAAATTATAACAAACAAAATAATAATTATTATATAATATAATAATTTTTCTTACTTTATAATTGTTAATTTTTCTTAATGAAATATTCAATAAAATGCAGTTACGTATGTACATATGTATATATGCATATCGTTATATGATTTCCTAAAAGCTGTAAGTTACATTAAACAAATTTCAGGAGAAGCCAAACAACTCTAAATGTGAAAAACTACATATATAAATCAAAAATTTTTTAAGTTTAATATTTATTAAATAATTGCCGGCTCTAATAACTTATTCCGTTCCTTGCAATTATTCATTCCGTTTCGGCGTTAAGGGATCAAATAAAAACAGTCGTTTATTTTACGCTGCCAAACATAAAAAAAATGTCTTCACAATCAACTCAACTTCAGTTACGAATTAAAACAGGGATGTTAAATTTACTTTGCAACAAACTTTTACCGCAGGAATGAATAATTGCAATTTAAGTGTCCATCGATATTATTTTCCGTTAAATTTTTCTTTGAGTGCGAAATCAATAATACCAAAAATAATATCTAGTCCTTTTGTTTTATTTGCGGAGGTATACACCAAAAATTACATAAATCAAATAAAAAAAAAATGATTTTGGTAGTCTTAAGGCGAAGGATAAAAACGTTACTTTTAACAGTAAAACTTTCCAGCACATGCATTTTGATACGCTGCATCGTAATCAGCCAAAAAGCTTGATTTTGATTTTCTTTTTATAACTTAAGGCTTTCTTGAAATCATATGACGACATGTACTATTATATGTTGGCCAAGTATAGGAATAACAGAAATTAACTCATTTGAATACAAACGGAATCGTCTTTAAGATCAATTTCATAGTTTTTTTAACTACAAACAATTACGAGTATTTAAAGAATGAATAATATAATAATTGGTTTTCCAAGCGCAAATACTAAAACTATATTAATAAGGAAGTAGGACGCATGTGCAGTTTGCTACCGTTTCTGTTTGGTAGCTCCAGTTCATCATGCCAGCTAAAAGATCAACGAAAACGGATTGTAATATGTTCATTGGCCAATCGTACAGATCATCCTTTCAGCTGCAAGATATTTAAGACACAACAATTTCTGAGACTTGTTAGCGCTTACTTCTGTTCCACGCTGTCAATTGCAGTAGAAAGAAGTTTCCAACAAAAATCTGAGTCATTAAACGAAGTTCGAAACCCCCTTCCCTTTTGAGCCTAATGGAAAAACCTTGAAATTGTAACAATATGCGATCACATATCTCAAACATATGTATGTATGTACATACAAAACCAAATAATACTCCCTTAAATATTCATGTAATGATTAGATTTTAGAATTGTTTTTTTGAAATATATACATACATACATATATATGTACATACATACGCACTTACATATGTACATACATATGTATGTATGTAAATTTACCTGTGTTATAATGCTGCTTTCTTCTTCGGGTGTGCGATCATCACCGCTTAATACTCTGCGCAGTTTGTCCATATTTGAACCCACCGATCACAATTTTCTATCTACACGAATTCAAAGGTTCTGAAGAAAATTGTGAAACGATAACGAAATTTCGGAAAAAAAAATTTAACAAATTAAAAAATTATGGGAAACAAAAAACAAAATTTACTGAGAATAAAATTAACGCATATGTCAAGTTGTTGCTTCTTTGTATAACCAGTGTTAGTAAGCGTAGAAAGGAAAAAGAAACATTTCAAAAGCAGCGCTGCCACACCAAATTTACAACGACTAAGTTTAAGGAAAACAAACTGCACTTCTCTTTTTTAAAATTACATAATTTTATTTACTATATGTAGTATGATTCTATACATAAAATTTGTTTATTCAAAAGTTCAGTTTAATATTCGTAAATCCATTCTAAATATTTAAAAAATTACATTTTTTCAAAATATTATTTTACATGTTGCTACACATTTAGTTGATTTATTTATTTTTGTAGTTCAAATTCAGCGAAACCTGGTTTCGTTATAGATTTTATTTACAGTCACATAAAATATCGAAAAGCATAAGATTTGATTAAAAAAAGTACATAAAAACTATAATTAAATATTAAAACAAAAAACAAGGGAAAATACTCTTGACAAATTGCAAGTAACAACCAAATATATGAAAAATTAATGTTTCATTTATTTGATTTTCTTTGATCTTCTGGCAAAACCGATTTCCCTTATTATAATAAATTAAATATTGTTTGAGTATGTTTTTTGAGTTTGGAGAAAAAAAAAACTAAAAACTATCATAACAAAGTTAACAAGACTAAATTGCAGAACTTATTTTGGAGAAATGTATGTATACGTTTGAATATCGAGCATTAACCGCGAAGAAAAATTAACCAACAACAAGGAAGTTTTGAAATAAATAATTTTGTCTTGTCTTTAAGAAATGTAAGTATTACACATGTAAGTAAATAAAATTCAATGGGTGGTATCTATAACTAAAATCGTGTTTGATACTGTAGCATACAAATTCAAAACAAAAAGTTTATTTCGCAACGAATGTCGGTGAAGATTTTCTGCAATTATGGCGGAAATAAGCAAAAAAAAAATATTAAAGTGAGAGAAATTCTTATTCATTAGAATCGGCAGGGTTAGACTTTTCATCCGAGGTTTTGGATGAGGAGTCTGAAGAATGAGCAATATCTACTAAATCTACAGTATCACCCACGGAGGCAGTGTTGGCAGCTTCTACAACAGAGTAGCCAATATCCGGCGGCGTTCCCTCAGGATAGCCTAAATAGTAGTCGGCAATGCGACCGGCTTCACGAAGTCCGCTTAAAAATGCGCCATGAACAGTGGCCGGATAATTTCGTATTGTGTGTTCGCCGGCAAAAAACAAACGTGGTAGTTCGTCCAGTTCTTGATTAGGATTTGGGTTGTTTGGGTTCGGAGGTATAACGGGAGCAGCCAAAAGATCGTAGTCACTGCCAGAGGAACCCACGGAAACGAAACTGTATGAGCCTCTGGCCCAAGGATCAGCACGCCAACGTGAGACCACAGTTTCTTTGGGCTGCGGCACTGACCCATTACCGAATATACCTTTTAAAACGGCTATGCATCTGCCCACTATAACATCATCTGAAACATTTTCCATGATGGCGGCCGATTGGCCTGCAACTAGGGCTAATAGCACAGGCGATGAAGATATGCTCCAAAATAAAAACAGTTCACCGCGACTTGCCGTAGTACTACCAACATGACCAAATAGATTTGTATTTGGATCCCAAAATATACGATCAAAACATAAAACCACTTTGTTTAAATTACCAAAACCTAAGCGTTGTATGGCCTGTTGCTTCCAGTCCGGCAGAGACGGTTCGAACTTTACCGTATTAGCCTGTTGAGATTGCACTTTAGCGGTAGCTATTTTTAAAACACCTAAAGTTAATGTACATAGCACTAAATCAGCTTTATAAGTAACTGTTGAGTTATTGGTTTTCAAATTTTCCGCCACAATTTCGACACCCGTAGGAAAATATTTTATAGTTTTAACTGCTGTATTAACCCGTATGTCAAGGCCTTCTGTTAACGCTATGGGTACGCAGGAGTAACCGTTTCTGACCGTGGTATGATTGCCAATAAATTCGAAATCGTCATCTTGATCCCAATGCTTAAGCGATAGGTTACTTAAGGGTGTGGCATTGGCAAATTCAAGATTGGCAAAATGCCAGTCTAATATTTGGCGATCTTTTGATGATAAGTAAACATCACTGAAAGAAATAAAATTTACAAATAATAATATTTTTTTCTTATTTTAAAAATAAAATTAAAATGTTCATTACACGACGATTCACAACAAACAAAAACTCGTCATTACAACAGCCCTATCTCGGTGAAAACTCAAAGTACATATGTACATATATACATACATATGTATGTATGTATTTTATTATTTATATACTTATGTATGGATGTATGTATATTTGATGGTTAATTGTCAGAAACAAAGATGCTCCTCTTGAAATATGTATACACTTGTAATCGTGACAAACACATTAAACAATTAAATGTTAAGTAATTACTGATTTTGCAATTAATATCAAGTCACTTGGGTAAATTACATAATTGAATTTAAAAATAATATGTGTTTTACATATGTATGTATGTATGTATGTATTTATTTCAATTTTGTTTTTCTTATTTCTCAATATCAAATTCAAAGAGTTTTTATTTGCTATTTTTCCGCACAGAATCTTGTAAAACGAAACAAGAAAAAGCAATCAAATTGAACAAAAAATTAAATAATTAGGAATAAGCTCAAGTGAAAATGAAAAAAAATTCTTTCGATTATTATATTATTGAGAATTTTGTGTTACCTGGGCGGGTTAGATTCCAAATCTTTCAGTTTATTTTGTAATATTTCGTCTTCTTTTAGAAGCTCTTCATATAGTTTACACGCCTTGGTCCATTCGTAATGGGTTGATCGTGTCTCAAATTCATGTTCTATATAACTGTTATCAGCTTCACCACTACGAGCAGGGCGCGTGCGCAACAATTTAGCGTGCAATTGTTTTAAATGTTTAATACGCGTTACAACATCTGAAATTTTTGTTTGATTCTCAATGATTGCCTTTTGCGCTCCGCACAGTTGAGTTAAATGCTGAACTTGTTTTTCTTTAACGGCCTTTTCCTGCAGCTTAATAATCCATTCCAAAGCCTGGCCCAAAGAAACGGGGTTATTGCCGGCATAGTTGAAGTCTAGTTGATGAGACAAATAGCTGGCCGATTCTAAAAGCCGATTGAATTCCCTTTCAACCATATCGTCCTTATGTTTGGGAACAGGTTTTCCACCAGCCCCATAAAGGGGGCAAGCTTGTCTTATAGGAACCATTTCCATGCCAATTTGTTTACTTAATATCGTCATTGGATTGCCCCAAACACCTGTTACTACTAAAGCACCCAAATCAGCTATATAACTGTTTTTACGAAAAGTTGCTATACGCCCTCCCACACGATCTCTAGCTTCTAAAACGATCACATCCATGCCAAATTGTTGCAACTGTTGGGCGGCCGCCAGGCCTGATATGCCAGCACCTATGATAATAACTTTGCCTAATTTTTTGCTGGGAATTTCACGTAGACGTTTAAAAATGCCAAAATTTATAAAACCGTGGCGTTCCAAAAAGGAGTGCACGCGTTTTACCAAATTAGGATCGCTGTCAAATGGTGGTTCCATATCCTTAATAGCGTTTTCTAATATCAATTGCTGTTTGGGATTCTCAATCCACATCTGTAGTAGACGGTTACGAATGTTAAGAAACACACGTTGTGCCACTAAGCCAGTTTTGGTTATATCAGGAAAACAAGCCGCTTCATTCGAAGTCATTTTATCGAACGGTAGACGGGATTGGAAAGCCGCTCCTTCTAGACCAGTTAAAATTTCTTTATAAGCCTCAGCGGCCGCTGCCGCAGCTTCGCGGGGATCTGCTATATCTTTTGCAAAAGGACTTTTAAGGGTTTCTGGTTTTTTGTTTTTCGTCTCCAATTTAGCACTTGTATTTAACAAAGTACTGCTCAAATTACCCGATGGAGTGGCGGGTTTTTCATCGCTGGCATTGTTAGCATTTGGTTTATTTGTATAGTCTACTCGAGGTTTATTGCGCCTGCTTGTACGTCGTTCTTCAGCTGTTCGTTGGGCGTCATTAGAATCTTCATCACCGGTGCACTTTTTAATACCACTACTATTAAAACCGGAACTACTACTGGGTTTGCGTTTAGGCGATGGCTCTGTGTCAGATTCATCACTTATTAAAGTAACACATTCGATGGGCTCAATATTACAGATATTTAATTTAGTTTTGGAAGAGACAGATTCAGTTATTGCAGAACCACTGGTAGTGTGGGGGGAAATTTCAACGAGACTCTGGTTCATATCGTTTGAAAGAAAAGTATCGCCGGTATCCGTATTACTGTTAGACATTATATAAAACTTTTTTGTACTTTTAGACGAACTAAAGTTCTTATGTTTAATAAAAAAAAATTTTTAACACAATTTTTTTCTTTTTTATGTGCTTTGTTTATTTGCTGCTTCTTATTTTATTCTGCTATGCACACGAAAATGTTAACATAAATGTGATGCCATACGATATATTAAACTAATATAGTGGAAATCCGTTACAAAAATTTTAATTCAAAAGACAATAACAACTGCCCCTAATTCTATTTTTTAGTAATAAATAATTTTAATTACAATAACACTGTAATTCATTTAACATAAAAGTACAATGCAAGACCTATCAAAGAAAAAAATTCCGCATAAAATAAAGTTCAGTATTTTCAAAAATACTGAAATATTGTACATACATATATGTATATATATATATGTACATATATGGTGCATGACAATAAACAACTTCTATATGCAAATTTTTAATATTAGTTTTAATTTGTATTTTTGAGAACAGTATACAAAATCTTGTTCATATTTTGTTTAATACGTCATATCAGTTTTTGTATAATGATATGAATATTTTTGGTTTATAAATAAAAGTTCTAATAAAATAAATATGGCCCAAGCTATATGAAACGTAGATAGTCCCTTTTTTTATTTAATTTTATTATTTGCTTTTTATGAATAAAATTTTTTTAAATAATAATTTATGGAAATAATATTATCAAAAACTATGAGCGTACGTGGACCATTATGCTTATTCGGAAACGAATACTTTGTTTATTTTTAAGACTAGATTTGTATAATTTGGTCCAACCAAATATCATTATGGCTAAAAACCGTTTCATACCAGGTTATTGTTAAAGGTTATTTGTGGTTGCAGTAAACACATATAAACATAAATTTCGAAATGCAAAAAAAAAATAACATTTCATACCTTAATTGTACACAAATAAAGTTCATTGACTTACCTTCGAAATACTTGTGCGAGTTTGAAGAAAAGCATTAACGAACAACAAAATTTTGACCTACTTTTGTAAATTTAACAATTTTTTTATGACCAACTAACCAAAATACCTACTCTACAAAGACGACGTCAGAAATACGAGTTTTTAAAAAGAAAAAGTAGAAGAGAAGTTCAATGAATTTTTTGTTACAACCAAGTTTTATGTAATATGTAGTTTAGTGGATTCAAGATGAAAAAAAAAACTTTAAAAATCGCAAATTCAAAACGACAAAAGTGAAAGTCTGCTTTAAATTTAAGTGCATATTTTTTTTTTTTTGAAAATGTACATTTAAAAAAATTTTCGGTAACTACTTTTTGTTGTTAAGATTAAATCTCTTTTTTTTAAGTGTATTTCATAAAGTTGTCCATTTCATGTGAATAACAGGATTAAGCAAAATGTGGTATTTCCTTTCTGGTAGATAGTGAGCGTTGAAATCATGCTAAAAATAACTGAGAAATACGTTAGAAAATTAGTTTCAATTCCAGGAAGAACTTCATTTTCAATTTCAAAATAAAACTATTGAACCAATTTACATGCATATGTATGTATGTACACATATATTTGTGTTAATTTTTAATTTAAATTTAGTTCCAGAAAAATTTTTAAATTCTTAATTTAACAACTAGCCGTAATATGCATCAATAATTCCGGAACTATTATACGAGTATATTGGAATAAACATGTTAAATCTTGTTTTTGCTTGCATGATTTCCTGTTTAGAAATTGTTAATTGAAAAGCTTTTCGTATCGAAGCATTTTCTCAAAAATGTCATTATCATGGTCGTTAAATCATAGGTATACACGTTTACAATTCTAACAATATTCAAACACGTTATAGTTTGATAAAACAAAAAATTCATGCACGCCCTATCAAGCAAATTCATTAGAAAAAAGCCACTGAACTCATTCAAGGACAAATATTATAAGTTTTTATTCAGTTTTGAAATAAGATAACTGATCGAGAAGAAGAAAAAAACTTTTAAAAGCTGATTTATTAAGAATATGGTATTTTTAGTTTAGTATTAAAAATGCCGATGATGCCAAGAGAAAATGCATTTTTAAATATTTTCTGATGTCGGCTCGTTTTTAAACTTGACTAATTTTTTAACCTGTCCCAGCATATTGTAGGAAAACCCGGACAAAGTGTGCCAAGATCGCTGATAATTAAGGCTAACCACACTTGATATCGAAGAAGATTTTTAACAGTTTTGCCTTAAAATAACAAGGATGTTCTCAATCTTTTAATTAAAAGTAGAATTTCTTTTCTAACTCTGGCATAAATTTTACTACTATTTGTTATAGAAATTGAACTCAAAGTAAATAAAAAGTAAAGGAAAATAATATGTTTATGATGGTTTTAACATACTTTTATAAACGTCTCCGTTTATGAATGTCACGGAGGAAGTAGCACCGTAGTTGAGTTGAAATTCCTCAAATGAATTGTAAAACAATGATATTATACGAGGGGAATCGGTGCATGTGAGATGCAAAACTCTCGATGGCCAAACAACGAAGCCTGCCCGCACTTAATAAATAACTTACGATGACGCAAAAGCATTTCTTCAGCCAAGCGCTGTGTTACGACTGAACTTTACAATTAAAACGTTTGTAAATTTTTAAAAACTACGTACTTCAATTTTAATATATATATTTAATATAATATTTTCAATTTCTTGGTAATATTCTATTGGGCAATAGAACTCTTTTCTGGTGCAAATGAATGAGATACTCTTCCAAAATAGTAAGATTGTTCGAGCAAGTCATTTTGACACTTTAACATTTGACATTTTAATACAAATAAAATATACGTTATTAGAATAAATTCAAACAAAATAAATTTCTTAATTAAGAGCACTACCAGCTGTTTAATTAACACAAGTGTGTGCATATGTATGTATGTATATACAATGTACAAATGTACATTCTTTTTCTTAACATGAAGGTAAAATACGTGGGTGTAATTACATTTTTCCACATCTTCTTTTGTTTATTTTATTAAAATTGTAATTCAAATTGTTTTGCTTACATATAAATTTTTGTATTTTTTCAATGTTTTTTGTTTTTTTTTTTTTGAAACAGCTGATTGCTTGACAATTTCGTCAATCTGTCCTAAGAAAAAGTGCAGGCAATTTGGTGCATTTCTCTTATTGGGTACGGACAAGGCTTAGTATTTTTCTCAATATGATAAATGCGCATGGGCTACAGCGCGTCAAGTATTCAAGCAAATTAATTGTTAAAACTATATACTGAACTACAATAAGATATATCCCCGATGCGCATATGTACATACATATGTATGCAAGTGTGTATACATTCATGCCCGAAATCCCATTTAAGCAGGGTTGTTTTAAATTTCAATTTTGAAAAAAATTACTTTGCTAAAAACTTTATGAACTTGAACTATATCTACTAAGTAATATGCCAAACAGTTAAAAAATCGTCTCATACTCGTATATACATACATATATTGAAACTAAATAATAGGAAAACTATGCATTTTGTCATTTAGCAGAGCAAATATTATAATATAGCCAGTATAAAAATCGTACTTTAAGAAAAACTAAAAGCTTATTATCAACACGTGGTTGGCGGCAAAAAAAAAACAATCAAAACAAAACAAATTGGTCAACGTACTAGGCCAAAAACAAGTTGGTCAATGTACTATACCAGGGACAAATTTCTAAGCATTATACATATATGTATGTATGTATGTAGTATATGCATGACTGTGAAACGTCTAATACAAAATGCGTTCGCTACAATAAAAACAAACGTGCACACATATCGTTGTCTAAAATTCAAAACAACGTGTCATCAGAAAAAAATATACAAAAATTACATTTTTATTGATTGCCATCAATTACATCCAATTACATACATACATGTGTGTAAAATTTTAAAAAATACATAACCACAATTCAAAACAACTTATCTTTAACAAGGTAGCGTATCCATACATCTATCACTCATGCTAATGAAAAAAACTACAGATCATTTATTTTCTGCTTCTTTTTATTAATTTTATTATTTTTTAGTGTAACTTTTTATCAAACTGAAAATACTTAGAGCATTTGCAAAATCTAAATTCAGCAGACTGTCATTTCTTGTAAGATCGAACTGAGTAACTAGTTAATTAAGGGATCATTATCTTATTTTTATTATTAACTTATTATTTTCTTAATTATTTAAAATATCTTATTTTTTATAGTTTTCTTTTATAAAAGTTAATGAATAGCCTTTTTTTTAAATTATTGGTATCAAGATAATAATACAGAAAAAAAACACGGAAATTTTGTGCCATTATAAATGAAAACTATAATTTTTGTTTGTTTTTTCATAAAGTTTAAAAAGTTGATGATACGTTATTCTGCTTCCGAGAACACGAATTCAAAATAACATTCAGCGTACTTTGAAAAATGGATGATTTTTGTCCATAAAATAATTTCTTGTTTCATTTAAACTAAGATTTCAAAATTTTCCCTCAATATCTCAAATAGTTTCCCTTTTATATACGTATGTACACACATAGAATTTTCCGGCTCCCGTAAATTTGATGAAAAGTGATGTTACATTAGTTTGCATTTTAGGTGGCGATATGTATGCACATATGTATACCTAAACAAAAATATTTAACAAATTTTAAATACAAACATGCACAACCAAACTGCGCTCGTTAAATATAAAGCTTTTCTTAGAAAACTTTCAGACATCAAACGAGAGATCTAACACTGGCTACATTAGAAACACGGAAACGAAGAGAAGCGATCGATTGTTTTCATTTCGTTTGACGTCATTCAGGAACCAATACACACCCATACATACTTGAATACATGTGCATGCACTTATGTATGTACAAAGAGTGACCATGTTAAGGGTTTTTACAAAAATCAGCAAAAACCTACAAAAATATTATTCTCTTTTCTAAGAGCAGGTTTTTTTTTACTACATAGAATTTGGGAGGTGTTGAATACAAGTTCATTGTACTATAAATTGTAAACAACATCCCCTTAGCAATCAAAACAATAGGTATAGGTGCAAAAATTTACAAACTTATTTCCACATATTGTGCATACATACATATGTATGTATGTATATGTGTGTGTACATATGCATATACATACATACATAAATTCATATACACAACTTGCATACAAATGTTTTTGATTGGCAATTAGATCTGCATACATACATACATACATACATATAATGTTTACATTAGATATTTCATTCTAATACTTTCATTTAGAAAATGTTTTTGTGGTTGCTGCAAGGTCGCGTCACGTTTCTAAGCTAATTAATTGTTAAGTTCAATGACTCGTATTCCTCTGTCAAGGTGAAAAATTCATTAAACTAAATTGCCACGTACTGTGAGCAATCGTTAGACGATGACATTCAAGCAATTTGCAATTTGCAATAATGCAAGTTGACAATGTTTTTAATTTTTCAGATTAAATAAGATGAAATATGAGTTAACATATAGTGAGCAGAGAGAGGGTGGTTGGTTATTTACATATACAAATTTATTGTGTCTCACAAATTAAATCTGAATTTTTAATTAGTTTCAGCAAATGTTTAGACTTTCACAACATCACATATTCTTCGATATGTGCGCTGGGTAATAAAGACCTTGTTGATATTCTTGAGCGATTTGAAGTTTCCATCATTGCAGCAGCCAACATCAATGAAGACATTTTCACATTTGGCAGCACTGCTGGAAGACTACTCATCAGATTATGCACTAAAACATATGTGCAAACATACATACATATATGTACATATGTATATATTACGGTATCAGTTCCTCTCCCATCTACACGCCTGGGAATGTTCTGCAAAGCTGAATGCAGAGAAAGTATGTAGAACCCAATCCCAAAGATGTTGGATTTTTGCGCCATACGTGTAAAAAAAGCACAGGGTAGAGGCATTTAACTCAAATAGCTGGTAATATTGGTGTTTCTTCTGATGGTCAATGTGGCTGCCAGACTTTTTACAGGATTTTACCGTTACAAAGTCACAATTTATTTGTAGTTTATTGTTTTTGAATCCCGGTGTTGCTGAGTTCACAATCCAAGCCTTAATACCGTGAATCTCAAGCGTAAAGCATTTTTAATGTTGAATATTTTTTTGTTTTTTAATAAAACCCTCTGTTAGTTCATGTTGTTAATTAACAATTTCTACAGTCTTATATCGTTACATACATATACACATATACATACATACATACATACATTTGAACTTTACAGTTAATGTGGAATAGTTTTTTTTGACCGCTGTATACGTACGTGTAGTAACTTTATGGTATAGGCTTTGCGCCTACCATACCATTATTTATTGAATCTTTGAAAAACAATAATATTTCGTAAGTGGCAGCCAGGACAAAATGTTAAGTTTCTGCGAGTGTTATTTGTAAGACTCTGCAGTGAGAACCCACCTAGTGTGTCAAAACATGTTTAAATGGGTAAAATGCAATTTCTTTCATACTTTGCCCACACAACACACTAAGTGGATGCTTGCTGTTTTATATGACTGGCTTGTTTTTGAGAAAAACAACTGAATTCATGAAAGTGGACACATTAAAGTGGGGTTTCTTATACAGGGTCAAATGCATAGTATAGGCAAAAAATTAACTGTACTGCACTCGTATGGTGGCAAGTGCATCCCTTCCTCTCAGCCAAGTATGTCCGCCGAAACTAAGGATAGTGCCTGCGAGACGGCTGGGATGGAGTTCAAGTTTACTGGTATACCTTTCTGTGACTCTCTACTCTTATCGGCCTATTTACTATTGCAATTCAACAAAATGCGTTTCAAGCAGCCCAAATAATTTGTTTCACAAGTCAGAAACACTTCCTCGCCGCCGTTCATTTTTAGAAAACAAGATCGACAAAACGCTTCATTGCTTCGTACGCCAGGAACATTTCCTCGCCGTTATCTTCCATACTCAAAAAAACAAAATCAGCAAAACTTTTTTCCACTTTTCTAAACTAAATTTAAAGCATTATTATGAGTGTTTAACACTCATAAAACACTTTAACAAACAAAACCTGAGTATATTGAGTTTTTAAGAGAGATAAGCTTTTTTATTTTACACTGTCTGCTCTAAACCGTTCAGAGCAGAACAACAACTATTAAATAACTATAAATACTTTCATGCAAACGTACAAGCCTTAACAGTTTGTTAGAAAGCATCGGCCCGTTAACAACTAAAACTAAAGAAAAGAAGAAGAGAAAACACTGTAAAAATAACGGCATTTTTACCAGTCTCCTTGTAAATAAAACTTTGTTAACTGCTGATAAATCAGATAAACTATTAAGTGTGTAAAATGAAAATGGAAGATAATAACAACAATCATTTCGATCAAAACCAAACGTCTGTTTTTATTAGCGGCAATAGCGAAATTTTATCGAAAATCTCTCCCAAAATATTTGAAACTTATAAAAAATTAGCTTTTGAGAGAAACTTAGAGTCGTATGAAATAACTGCTCGATCGGTATCGGGTGTGGGAGAGAATTGCAACGGTTTTGTTTTGCAAATGTGTTTGAAAGCTCTGCCCATCGCTGACAAAGAGGAAACGGAAAACTTTGAAATCCCCAAACCGTTTATAACTATTTTAAAAATATCACCCAAGGCACCGGCCTATCGTTCGCATGGCCGCATAGTGGACTTGTATAAGCGTGAAGTGTTTGTGTATCAGCAAGTTTTTAAGGAATTTCAAACCTTAAAGCCAGAGACACAGCACGAACTAAATAATACTTCAGCCAACCAGCTCAACGGCGATGACAACAAAACTAATAGCTTTGATGTAGTACCTGAAATGCTTTATGCCAGTTTGGACGACAAAGATGAGTTTATCATAAGCGAAGATTTAACTTTAAGTGGCTATAAGCAAAATCTACGTACCAATATGCCCACCTATGATATTGTGTGTGCAACATTTCGTTCCATAGCAAAAATGCATGCCATGTCATTTGTTCTACAGCGTCGCAAACCGAAACTTTTCAGGACTCTAGTCAGTGAAATGAGTGACAATCTGTTTAGCCCAGACATGGCAACTGTGTCGGTGGAATTTGGCAAGAAATATGTACGACGCACTAGAACAATGCTGGAACAGGAGGCCAAACCTTCTCTGAAACAAATAGAAGCTTTAGAAACATTGGAAAATCATTTTCGCGAAATTTGTTTAAAATGTGTTGATGGTCAAGCGGTGGCACCGTATGCGGTTATTTGTCATGGCGACTTTTGGAATAATAATATTTTGTACAAGTTTGATGTAAGTTGAAAGATTTTGTTTTGTAATTAGAGAATAAAATATTTCGATTGTATGACAATTTGTGGTCAAAGCTGTTAAAAAGTATTAATGAAGCCAATAAAAGTTTTTTTTACATCTGTAACTTCATTCAGATTTTCAATGCTAAAGAAAGCCTTTTAAGGGCATAACTGTTTCGAAAACTGTTGCTGTTCGAATCCATATTGAATATTTTATAAACATTTTTTTTTTTAATTAATTATTTTTTTTTATTTTACCATAGTTTAAATTTCTACCCAAGTGCAAGTCTTAATAATCTTAAATAATCTCTATAGTCATACTTAAATATTTTTTAATAGAACTTTTCATAGGTCAAATGTAATATGTATGTATGTGTGTGTGTATGTAGAAACATTTACGCGGTATACCAGTTTCAAAACCAGTGATTTGTCTTGTCTTCTATTAAGAAACTAATATATTGGCGCACGTTTCAGACGCCAATGCGTAATATTTCAGGATTGCGATGAATGCCATTGAGAGGACCATGTTGTAGTAGCCTCTCTCTGGCTCTTTGAAAATTTTCTCTGCGGTGAAAATAGATGCAAGACAAGATCACTAGACCACCGATTAAATACCGAAACCAACTGCAATTATATTTCATATATTTAATTAAGAATTTGGAGACTGCTTTAGTACATGTATGTATGTATGTATAGGTTTAAAATTTTAGCAGCTAATAAATAATATTTTATACATAAAATGTTTGAGTTTTCTAACCCAGCCCATCAGTTGGCTAAGAAATTTGCATAAACTGTCATACGATGCGAATTTTTCTCTCAAATCTTTTTCTTCTATCTTGGAATGATAGCACCAAACTATTGTGGACTAAATACATCCCACCGGGGGCAGGATAAGCGTTGATGTCAGGACACTCTGCTTTCCGTGGAATAGAGGGGAAGGAGTCCCTCGGTTGGCGCGCCAACCAAAACTGTAGGAAGTTCATGTATGACTTCGAGTGTGTATGTTCTCGCGAAACCTTCAGCAAAGGTCAATTGGGAGAACGGTGACCGACACGATTCGGTCGATCGGCCAGTGGTTGAGGAGTCTATCCTTAGCTGAAACGTTCTCTTCGCGGTCCTTTTTTATGCAATTACGGAATGTCAGGCGAGCTGGTGTAAGAACAAGATTACATGTGAATCTAGTGTAAACATTTATATAGGGAGAATATTATCGTTTATGTATATTGACCAAACAGGTTTCCTTTACCACTCCACTATTCAAAAAGCTTTTTGAACTTTTTGGATTATTTTTATTCCTAACAATTGTCTGAGGGTTCAAAACTTATTCAGTTGTCGAGAGTATCGAGAATAAACTCTAAATGAAATATCTAAACGAAAATCGTTTAATCAGGCTTTCAAACATTTTAACGCTTTTCCAATAAATAAGGCCATAAATTTTGCTTGTCAGACATGTTCTTTTAAATCAGCTTTTGGCGACGTGATTTTTGAAATCACTTAAAAGTTGGTGTCCGACACACAAAATATACTGGAAATGGCGCGATTTTAAACCGTTGAAATCACTAGCGAATTTTTTATAATTATTTCGTATAAAATTCAATAAAAATCCTTTCATATATTTCTTATCACTATTTATTTGTGTTCAAAAATTAGGTTTTCTGGTCTATAAAAGCCTAAAAGTTAACCAATTTCTAAGTTTTGTTAAAAAAATAGTTTTACTGAGTTTGGCAATATCCATGATAAACTTTTTTTTTTCTCAGTCCGCACCCAAAAACGAAAACGCTCGTGGTTGGCAGAACAGCATCAAATCGTTTCAGTGATTTTAAAACAAAGCAGGCTTAAATTTTTTTGCTAAATATTTTTTCAATTCTTATTTATTTACAATCTATCCATTTAAAGATAATAAGCAAATGCGATATTAAGGATTTTTTCCGATTTTTTTTCTTTTCTAATTTTTGTTTTCTTTAATTCCTTTTTTTCTAGAGCCAACATCGGGCCATTTCTGCCAAGTTGATCGATTTTCAATTATCCCGTTATGCTTCACCTGTTCTGGATCTGGTGCATTATTTATTTACCTGCACCGAACGTGACTTGCGTAATAAGCATTTTATAGAATTTATGGATATTTATTATGCCGCTTTAACGGAAACCATCGAATACTTTGGCCATTGCATTGAAGAAATTTATCCCAAAACCATTTTTCTGCAGCATTTACGTGACTTTGGTGTTTATGGTTTTTGTATGGCCGCCTTTGCGATACCATTTTTCATATCAAATGCAAACGAATTGCCCGATTTGGAGGAAGTGTCTCGTGCCATAAATGAAATATCTTCTAATGAAAATTCTGACGATGAAGCAGAAGTACATGAGCAGGGCTGTGGTGTTAATGAGGGCAATCACGAATGTTTGGAGTTATTGGAAGAATACGATTTGTTATGCGATCGTACGTTGCCGATTTTTAAGAGACGGATGTGTGGCATAACCAAAGACTTGGAAAAGTATCAAATGATTGAAGAAATCTCGAAATGGTGATATTTCAAAGGCAAACGAGTTTTTGTGCTCTGAAGTTTTAAGCCAGAGAATTAAGCATTCTGAAATTGCTTTTGTATGTACATATGTACATATTTTAAGTATTTTGTATAGTCTTTAATTATAAGTTATCCTTAAGTAAATATGTAGGTTTGAAGTTTGTTTCAATGTTATAAATTAGATTACAAAAACAGATGTTGTTGTTGTAAATATTAGACAATAATAAATTATTTAATTAAAACAAATATTTTGTGATAAAAAAAAGTTTTATAAGTTTCATATCTATAAAATTAATTTCCTTTTTCACATTAACATATCGCACCCTAAATACAAAAGGCGCACAACTCAAAATTTTTCCAAAACTGACTTTTTTCCATAAATTAATTCAGAATACACATCTCTAACTACTGCAAAAATTTCTTTCACGTCATCATTATCTTCTTTAACTGGAAAAACACAGTTATATTAAGTGTGTTGCTTCTGCACGACGAACTAAACATAAACAGGTTTTTGTCTCTCCTGAAAATTTTAGTATTTTGAGTTGTGCCCCTTTTGCATTTAGGGTGCGATATTTCTTTTAATCCAAAAATCTTTATTATTAGAAAATAGTTTTACGTATTCTTTTCTGATCTTATAAATGAAGGATTTTCATTCTTGCCTATTACGATTCGCAAAATTTTCAAAAGTTTGTAAAAGATTAAAAGAAATTTTCATGTTTTTTCTTTTAGTCTGTCCGTTGCAAACTCTCGAGAATTCAAGAATCGCATGATTACTAAGGGACCCTGAAATTTTGGCACTTTGTTACATCGGCAACATTGAAGAATCATATGTATGTATGTGCCAGGCCTGTTTGAAAGCGCCGTAAATATTTCAATAAAAAAAAAATTCGTCAAATAAGCGTTTTATTTTCCTTTACGATCAATACATTTAGTCCAGCGGTTCTCTTATTCCTTTCAGCTAATGGGCTTTCTCACGTTTATTTCAGTATCGAATACTGTCAACAAGCTCTGAATAATATTAGCCGGTGATCGTTCTACCCTTCTCTCGGTCTATGCGAATGAGAACGCTTGCATCCCAAAAAACTTTGGCCATCCCCTTTTGGCTGACAGATCCAGCTGAAACGTCTTTGGTGCACGTTCATCTGGTGACGTCCACTGTTTCGATTACTCCTTGATCTCTGCGGCATTGTGTTGGATCTATGTTACGTCTACGGCTATATGACGGCCTAAAATCTCGTCCGGATTGCGAATCGCACATCGCCACACACTTCTTTGAAGTAATCACACGGTTGCGTTAATGGTCGAATGTGAACAATCGTTTATAATTAAGGGACATATTTCGGCCCAAACGAAAGATAACGCCTATAGATGACAGTACTTCTAATTATAGGAGCCTATTTTTGCAGTAACTTTTCTAACTAACGGCTGATACAGTTAGACATTTTCTTTCAGTGTTTTTCGCTGATTGTTATTTTATTTTATTTCATTCAGTGTAGGTTGCTTTAGGATGGATGCCTACAATTATTCAGCTTATTAGGAAATGAGACAGTTTGTAACAGATTAATGAAAAGGATAAACTTTTCGCAATGCCGCATGCGTTTTTTTTTTCCATATTCACCAATTAGATCGAAGGTCATCATGTAGTGTAATTCAATTCAAAGAATATGTTTGTTTTTAACACTTTTTCTTTCAAACAGTATCACGTAATTGGCTAGACGTGTCAAATCACTCCTCTTCAATGATGCAGCTTGCTGGCATAATTTGAGGGTTTCTGTTGACAACGCTGGAAAAGACTGCTTCAAATTGGAGCTTCCAAATGTAGATAGCAATTTTATCAACAACACGACACTTTAATTTAACAAGGTCTTCGAAAGTTTGGCTATAAATTAATTCAGCTGTCCATCCCAGTATATTCGTTTTCTATAATCTATTACAAAACTGCCGTAAACGTATATTTTAATACTCTAATCACAATTTTTTAAATAATTTCGGATGAGAGTAGTATTTAAATGCTTTTTATTACAAATTAAAAAAAAAATTAATAAGTATATTTGTTTTCTTTAATCTAGTACAAAACTGCCGTAAATGTATTTTTTAATACTGTAAATACGATTTTTTAAACAATTTCGGTTGAGGGTAGTATTTCAATGCCTTTTATTTCAATGTAAAAAAAATTAATAAGTATATTCGTTCTCTTTAATCTAGTACAAAACTGTCGTAAACAAAACTATTTAAATCTCTAAAATGAAAACAAGAACCACATTGATACGAGTGAACACAAGAGGAACAACAATTTTAACAATAAGCATCAGTCCCAGCTTTTGCTTTTTTTTAATATTCGAAAAACGATTTTTTAAATATGAGAGTTTCGGATGAGAGTATTTAAATGCTTTTTATTTCAGATTAAATAAAAAAAAAAAAAAACTTAATGCATCATTGTCATTTAACGTTACGGCCATTTGCATAAAAATACATTTTTTCAATTCTTTAAATTATTTATTTATTGAAAATAACTTTTTTTCAAGTTCTGGGGTGCTTATGTTTTATGATAATCACTACATTTAAAGAGCAAAATTAAAATATCCCTTATTTAAAATAAACATAAAAAATATTTTCTTTTGTTGTTGTTGTTGTTAAAGAAGCTTGTGCTTTTTTGTTTTGTTAGCTATTCTTAAATGAATACGGGACATTCCATATTAAACAAAATAGAAAGTTTACATTTGCATTTTACTCGAGTTAAACTGATGTATTGCACAATTAAACAAGTATTTTTCCAAATTTTAGGAAATTAAAAGGAACAAAATGGGGAATTAAAAAAATAATCAATGGACGTTTATTTGTTTATTGAATGGCAAAAAGCAAAGAAAGAAAAAAAATGTGCAGTTTACAATGCCGCTTAGAAAGAAACGAGATATTATGATAAGATATGTGTTTAAACAGCAAAATAAAATGTTGTAAATTTGTTATTTAACAGTTTACAGTTAAATTTAAAACCTAATATAAATGAATATTATTTCAAATACGGAATGGCCCATATGTTTCATATACATATCTGCGTTTGTATAAACATGTTGTAAAGTTGTGTATGTATGTGTGTATGTAGCATGTCCAAGTCGCTTTACAATAAGTAATTAAATTAATTGAATTTTCCGATTTGTGTGTTTTTTTTTCAAAAGTGTATGTAAGTATTTATTGTTTTTTTTACAAAAAAAAAAAAATATATATATATAGTGGTGTGTTATTCTTAGTACTAATAATATTTAGTTTAGAGAAAACCTAACTTTTTACAACTAAAGAAAATCGAAATGAAAATCAATTAAATGTAATGAAAAACAATAAAAAAAAAAAAAAAAAGTATGCGTTTGTTGGTTTTAATTTTCAAGTATATGTGTATGTAAATTCAAAAGTATTTTAATGTTTGCATAATTGTAGACTACACATTAAGTATTAAAATGATTTCTTTTAAGATAAAACAAAAATTTTAAATTTTTGCATATTTAATTAAATTAATATTTATAATTATTATACGTTTTTCCTTTTACTTTATTCAATAGTAGATTAAGGTGTTTATTTGTTTGTTTTAAGTGTAATTTCTTATGTTATTATTTTATATTTTTCTTTTTAACTTCAATTAGCAAAACTAATTTGCTTGTGTTTTAAAATATATGTATGTACTGTATATTTTGTTGTTGTTGTTGTTTTATATGTATAATTTTATATATATATATATATAGTTATTTTCCTTTTTATACATGGATGTATTGTTGTTGTTCTTTACTAATTAATATTTAAATAAAACTTATCTTTGAATAGTTTATTTTATTATTATTTTCATTTTATATATTGCAAGGAATATGTAGCATAATCCACACACGACCGTTGTGAGTATGTGTTAAAATTATTTAAAGTCACAATTGTTTTTCTTTTCTTTGTGGGTTTATTTATACCATTTTCTTTTTTGTTAATAATTTGTCAAATTTATTGCGAAACTTCTCTAAAGCGTTTTTGTCTTTCAAGACTCTCCACTTCAGCCCAAGAATTTCGCATATTGCGGAAAAGCTAAAACGAAATAGACAGAAATAAGAATTACAACAAGAAATTTAAGACGGCAATAAAAATATACAAATGTGCGAAAAATATTTTTGAAAGATTGAAGGTCTGTCCGCCTCCCCTTATTTCTTACAAACGTTTCAATAATTCTGTGCAAATTCCCTAGTATTTGCAATATCAAAGTGATCGGTATTCTAGACTATTTTGTTTGACGAATTTAAGAAACCCCTACGACAGTTTTGTAATAGAATAAATAAGTTTGCTGCTTTTTCTTAACACAAACAAGAAATTGTGCAAATAATGGGTTATCAGCAATTTGCTGGAAATAATCTATTGATGAGAAACTTATTTCAATTTGACATATACGTCGTCAGATGTGCATTCATAATAAGTAAGAATACAAGTACAGAATCGTTAGAAATTTACAGTTTACAACCGTTCCGCAATATATTTATGCAAATAAATTTAGTTTCGTTAACTTTAAAAGAAATAAAAACCGCAAAATATTTATGCTGGAGAAGTAAAGATTAATTTGGTTCTTTAGTCTATTACAAAACTGTCGTGATTGTTTCTCTTAAATTCACCTGAAGGCAGCAAAATCGTAAGTTGAATTATTCTACAAAAGAAAACTTATAGGTGATCTTTGTTCGCAATGATAGAGAACGTTAACAGGCAGCAATAAATTGATATAAGTAAATAAAAATGAAATTAGTTTCGCGATCTTATGATTTCAAAATTTCTGAATTTAAAAATCAAAAATTACTCCTAAACCCAATAAAAAAAGATGGCCACGAATTTTATAGTAAAAAAAAAAAATTAAAAAGAATTCATTAATGGAGTCAATAAATTGGAATATACTTTAAGCACAAAATCAATCAAAACAAAGTGAGACAGACACTCAATAAAAGTAATATGTAATAATTTAAGACAAACTAATGATTTTCAGTTAATTATATTCTTTTCTTTTTTGCTCACCTCATCTATCCAGTTGTGCTCGGCCAGCAAATCGTTAAGAATTTCTGTTGACGTTTTGCTGGGATTCTCCTGTTGTAACTCGGTTACGCGACGAGAACAATTAATATATAAATTATATTTCTCATGAGCAATTTTGTGGAATATATCAGCACGAGCAGCACAAATGCGGCAAAGTAAAATGTCCTATTTTCGGATACACCAAACAAAACAAAAAAAAAACAATGTTAAAATTCAAAATTGTTCCCCCAATTTAATTACATTTTTGTAGTACCTTTTCATAAGTAATACGTGCATCAGTGGGTATCGATTGCATGGTATTCGAATTGTATGTGTGTCCAAATAAAAGGAAACGCACCGATATGCCTGGTTGATGGCAACCGGCACAATTCTTTTGTGTCAAATTGTTCTGACCCCATTCGGTAAATACATGACATTTGGGCCAGGTCTCTATCGAAGCGATAATACTGCGGGTCCAAGGGGTTATCGATAGCAATTTACGCTTGCAATTATCCATTATGGTGTCGATAGCACGCACACTGCCTAGAAAGTATTCATCTGCAAAGGCTTTAAATTAATTTAAAGTTTGCCAAAATTCCCATGATCACATACCTTTTTCACGGGTGATTTCCGAAAAGAAGCTGGGATCCAGAACTTGTGATATCATCGTTTGTATATAGATTTCGAAATGATCACGATACGACAGATATTCTTCCATGATTTTTTCGATAAACTGTTCGGTATCATCTGCCAACAGTTCGGAACGTAAAAACTCCACTATGGTTTCGGTGTGGGATTGTACTTGAATGCGTACGGGAGCCTTTAAGTATAATTTTTTCGTCTCCAAATTCCAGGAAGCATACTAAAATTTAAGAGGCTTTTCATTAGCGTCAGTTCGACCAAGACATGGAAGATATCAATGTTTGGTTAATGCATGTATGTATGTATGTACCTTGGACATGTTGCGGTAAAACATTTTTCCATTCTGATAAAAAGGTTCGTATTTTTGTAAAATACATTTAGAGTCGACTTGCCAAATAGTGGGCCAATCGTTAACTAAATCTGAACGTAGAACTATAAAGTCACCGGTCTAAAGGTGATAGATGTGTATGTGTTGTGGGTGGTTTTAAGAGAAAAAAACAAAAATTTATATATATAATTTCAATTGGAAAAGATTTTAATTTCATTTCTGTTTAACCTTAAAATTGTCAGAAGCGGCGCCAGCGCCTGATGAATTTGTATAGCTCGCTGAAGTGCTGGCAATGTCGTGATTCAATGTGTAGCCATCATTGTTAACAATGGCATTTGATTGCTGTTGCTGTTGTTGTTGTTGTGGCTGTTGCTGTTGGGTTTGATGAGGCTGTTGTTGTTGTTGTTGCTGCTGCTGCTGCTGTTGTTGCGGCTGCTGCTGTTGTTGCGGCTGCTGTTGTGGCTGCTGCTGTTGTGGCTGCTGCTGCTGTTGTGGCTGATTATAATGTTTGCGTGGTGAACTTTTAGTACGCCTTGCTATTTTACGCTTAAATCCTTTGCTATCTTCGCTCTTTATTATATTTAGTATTTAAGTATTTGTTTTTGTGTGGTTGTTGTTTTTTTGAAATCAAACAATTTTGATGTGAACAAATTGTTTTGTTTTGGTTTTTTGTTTTCTATAGTCTTAAAATAATCTTACTTACATCATCTTCTTGTGGTGTCCAAACCGGATCTGTATCTGAGTCTGCAAATTCATCAGGTTCTGCCATGGCATCTTCGGTTGCAACAGCGGTTGTGGTATCGCCCAATACAGCAATGCTATTTGTTTTAGCCTTGCGCAAACATTGTTCACGCCTAGGCGGTAAATTTAATGGATCTAAAATAACAATAAGTTTTTGAGTAAATCGAATAACAAAAATGGACTTAGCATTCATTTTGTTTATTTTTGTGCTTTGGAGGAGGGGGGAAAATCAATCCTCTACTACAGCTATTCGGTTGAGAAGTTCATTTAATTTTTATAGGCGATTTTGGAAGTATTTAGTATTTGCTATAATTTAGACTGAAATTGAAATAAAATGTTTGCTTTTTATATGTCAACGCATGTTTTTCTACACAATATGCTTTTTGCTTAACAGCGACATCGCTAGTTCGCTTTCACACTCTATTTCCAATAAGTTTATAGGCATTTAAAATTTTACAGCGATTTTATAATTTCATTCTAATTGGTAACTTAATTTCTTTTCTATAATATTGGCTTTTATTTCGTTATCATTATTTTGCATCATGCGAGCTTGGAATGGTTCCTGACAATCATGGGTCTATGAAAAAAGACCAAGAAAAATTTGATTGTAAATCACTGACATAGTTTTTTCCCACTTGGATGCTGGATGCTTTTACTTCAAAACAATGTAAAATTTTACGATTTTGGTTATTAAAATGAAATGTAATTTCTAAGAGTTTGTTTTTGGGTGGGATGCGTTAATTTTGGAGTACAGTTATTATTTAAAAAAATTTAAATTTAACAACAATTTGAAAACTTTTATTAAGTAAACCCCACAATTTAATTTAAAAATATCAAATTTTTTGTTTTTTTTTGTAAACAAAATTAAATATTTTAATTAAAAAATTTAAATATTTTATTTTAAAAATATAATTTTAAATAACAAAATTAAATATTTTAATTAAAAAATTTAAATATTTTATTTTAAAAATATAGTTTTAAATAACAAAATTAAATATTTTAATTAAAACAAATTATTTCAAATGAAAAAATTATATATTTTAATTAAAAATATTAAATATTTAAATTTTTATTTGGAAGAAAAAAATTTTAAATATATATTTTGGAAAAAAAATTTAACAAATTGTTTTTTCTGTTGTTAAAACTTGAATTTTTAGCTCATTATTTAATTTTTTTAAATATTAAATTTTTTTTTATATAAAACTCCATCTTTTTTAAGAAAGTTAAAACTTATAAATCTCTTTTTAAGGAACACTCTAAAAAATGCACATTTCTTCAAAATCCTCATTTTACTGTTTTATGACGTAATATTTTAATAGCGAATAGGAAAAAGACAAGCACTAATTTGGACTTCCGACATTGTGTTTAGAATAAGGTTATGGGGTCAGAACACAGAAATTTGCGACTTGTTGTATTATTGTGCTTGTATGCATCGTGGTCAGGTTTCCATACACAACGCTAAAAAGTTTTTATTTTTTCGAAAATCGGCCAAATAATTTCAACAAATGCCAGACTGCATGCAAGCAAAATTTCCAGAGTGTCAATTATGGGTTATGAACAGTTTTAACCGAGTTGATTCAAGTGTTTCATATTAAAAGCAAATTACTTAATTGTGGAGAGAAAATCCTTATATAGTTTCTGTTACTTAAAAAATGTTTCAATTTCGAAACTAAATAAATAATTACAAAATTAATATATAAGACACAAGAAGACAATAGGTGGATCTTATTATTAAAAAAAATTCGGCTTATATGTATGTATGTACTTCCACCGTCTCTCAGATACTTCCACCATCAACTTAATGAAAAATAAAATCATTTGTTAAAAAAGTTATTCTATAAAGTAAAAAATCAAACTTATTAATAAGAAAAACAAATGGATAAAATAATAAATAAAAATAATATTCAAGGCCGCCAACAACATTTCAAAATTCCGCAAAATTTCCTTTAGTGCTTCTTATAATATGCCACCAACATACCACCATCATAATTTCTTCATTTGATCGTATACATATACGCATCATCATCATCACGATCCTTTTTGTCCGACTGAAAGGAAAACTTGTTATCTAATCCATCCATTAATGCAATAAAAAACAAGATTTACATAGAAGAGTTTTATTATTTTTTTGATTGCTTTTTTTAAATATAAGTTATTTCGCTTTTTTTTTAGTAATTTACTTGACTATAAATTATCTTTAGTGAAAATTTTAAAAATACTTTTTGTCCAACGTAAATATTTAATTTCTTTTACTTTATGCGATTTTTTAACAATTATTTTAGAATATAATTCAATTTTTTTTTGTACAAAAAAAAATTATGAAAATTAAAGAAATAAAAACGAAAATTAAAAGGAAATTGTGTTTTAAATACTTTTTACACAAACTTTATAGAACGATTGATTATTTGGAGACTACAAAAAAAAAAAAAAAAATTTTTTTAAGAGAAACTTTAATTTCTCTTTTCTGGTATTTAGTTTTCACTTGTTTGCTATTGGAACTCTTAAAGAGATTCATGCATGCTATGGCGTTATTTTGATAACGGGAGCATATTTATAAAGAGCGAAAGATATATTTATAGAGAGGATGAGGACGTGTTTTTATTTATACATGTTTGTAATGGAGAGATGAGAGAGAAAACGAAAAGCGGACGCATCGTTTTAGAAACGAATAAGAATTTCGTTAAGCTGGGTTTGTCTCTAGTTTATTTCATTTTCTAACTCTTGTCTCTAATAGTGTTTTCAACGCCAGGACCAAAGAAAATTAAGAAAATGATGATGATTGTTGTGTGGTACACTAGTGGCGGCGGAAGAGGAATTATGATGTGGAGCTGTAGTAGAGTTGTTGAAAGCATTTAGTGAACTACGGCTAGCAGAATTTTGTTGGTCAAGTAGCAACATACCTTGACTGGAGCCAGCAGCCACCGCTGGTGAAGCGCCAAAACCTAATTGTGCACAGTATTGTTGTTGTTGTTGCTGTTGTTGCTGCTGTTGATGATGTTGTTGTTGTGGATGATGCTGTTGTTGTTGCTGTTGGTGTTGTCCATATGGACGGAATGATTGCTCATGCTGCTGCTGCTGCTGTTGTTGTTGTTGTTGTTGCTGCTGTTGATGTTCCGTGTGCTGAGGATGTTGTTGTATGACGGATGTACCTGTATGGGAATTGGAGCCGGACGATGATTGTGCTGCAGCCGCCGCTGCGGCAGCGGCCTGCATTTGTGCATGGGGCCTTTTTTTAGGTAAAATTTGTGTCTGCGATAGAATCTTGATTTGATGGCCATCATCTCCCGTAAGCATTTGACCAGCTTGAGCACCTTGTCCATCCATTGCAGCAATATGAGCAGCTGCTATAGCAGCCTCCTCTGCTGTTGGCTGTGTCTGTTGTTGCTTACGCTTTCCGCCACCTCCTCCTCCACCACCGCCACCACCACCACCACCACTGCCACCGCTGGTACCACCTGACGACTTTTGATAATTGTTTTTCCGCCCGCCTTTCGCCGTCGTTGCCGTCTCTTCCTCCCTATCACCTTGCAAGAACTTCAAATAACTGTCCATAAACTGGGTTTTCTTTTCGCCTATCGAGGTGCCGACTACCGGTTTCTTTTCGGGAGGCACATAAGCGGCCGAAGAAGCTCCGGCATTCGCTACTCCGCCAGTCGCATTGCTGTTACTAGCCGAACTGGAATTTGTAACAGCGGCACTTCCAGCACCGCTGGCGGTAGTTGCATTCGATTTTGTGGCAACTTTTGAAGTTGCAGTATCACCAGCTGCACTATTAGGATTATAAATGCCAATGTTTGTGGCTTTCACTGAGGAATTCGTTGGACGCACTGCTGGAGTTTCACTGGCACTGGCATAACCCTGTTTGGGTGTAGTGTCCGAAAGAAATTCCAATTCTTCCTCGATATTCGGTACAATGACTTTATTAGTGGCAGCTTCCTGAGCGGCCTGTTGTTGCTGTTGTTCTTCTTGCTGCTGTTGTTGTTGCTGTTGTGTGTGTGTCGTTGTAGCTGGGGCAGGTGCGGCCGTTGCGGCTGCCGTTTGCTGATGCTGTTGATTGAGATTGTAGAGCGTGTGCTGTATTGCACCGGCAGCTGCAGCTGTTTGTTGCATACAAGCTGTGTATTGTGAGGCAATTTGTTGCGTAAAATTTGGATAGTACGATGTCAGATTTGTCAAATGCGATTGGGCTTGTGATGATTGCATATGTGCTGGCTGTGGTACTTGCTGCTGTTGTTGCTGCTGATGCGCAACTGTTTGTTGCTGTTGTTGCTGCTGCTGCTGCTGTTGTTGTTGCTGCTGCTGCTGTTGTTGCTGCTGTTGTTGTTGCTGCTGCTGCTGCTGCTGTTGCTGTTGTTGGGCATGTTGTTGCGTATGAGGATTTACGTATGTTGGTATATTAATAGCTGGCACTTGCACCGCTGGTGTTGTTGTATTGTTTTCAGTTTTTAGTACCGTGGTATTCCATTTGTTATTGAAATCATAGTAAGTTGATTGTTGCTGTTGCTGCTGCTGCTGCTGTTGTTGTTGTTGTTGCACGTGCTGTTGTTGTTGCTGCTGCTGTTGCTGTTGTTGTTGCTGCTGTTGGTGGTGATTTGCCGTCGAAGACTCTTGTTGCTGCTGTTGAGGACTTTGTTCCGATTCATAATCGTTTGTTATAAGCGTCTTTTTAGGCTGCCTCTTACGTGGTGTTTTTGTCGTTTTCGTTACCACCAATTGTTGTTGCTGTTGGTGTTTTTCCTCCTGGGCCTGCAAAAGAATAGAAATATTGATAAATAACCTTTTCAACTATAAAACTTGAACGTTTTACTGTGTCAAGTTTTATTTACAGTGTTTATAATTTTAATGGTTTAAAAAAGGATTTTTTTTTATATTAATAATATATTTAGATGATTTTTTTAATATTCTTACGCTCATCTTCCTCAACATCGTATACTTTTTAAGTTTTTATTTATTTTTGGAAACGTCACAGGTTCAAATAACTTTTTTTATACAAGTTTTTATTTATATTAAACATATATTAAGTACATAATTAGTGTTAATAGAGAAAGGCACAACAAAGTTAGTTATATATAAAAAAAAAAAATATAAAGAAAATAAAGAAAACTAAACTAAATAACAACCAACAAAACCAATCTATAAAAGAGTATAACTTGTATTATAGTGTTAAGAACTAAAAACGTTAAGTATTTTGAATTAGAAATTAGATTTGTGTTATTGAACATTTTTCGTAGTTATATAAGAAAAAGCAATCATTAACTGAAGCGAAAAAACAAATCCAAAACCGTTAGCCCCGTATTTCCGTTGTTGGTAAAATTTTTATACAGTTTGCGAAAAAAGAACATCAAACAAATTTCATACCAAATTAGGAAAACAAAACTTGAATTAACACACATAATAGAGGAAGATGATTGTATATATGAAAAAAATCTTTAAATAATTTTAAATATTTTCCTTTAATAAATTTTATTTTGTTTTTTTCATTTAAATTTTGTAAATATTTCGTTAAAAAATAAACAAGCATATTAAAGACTAAATTGCGCTCCTTGAGTGAGTGCGACAACTATTAATTTGAAAATAAAAATATAAACTGGTTTTAAAGATTTCAAGGCATTGTTAACGGTTTTAACATATATGTATATAAAAAAGCTCATCCTTTATTAAAAAGAAGGTTAAACAAAAACTTTGAAAATGTTAGTTAAAACGAAAATAGTACAGGCGATAATTTTTCTTCCACAAAAACAGATGGTAAGAAAACAGTTGCCCAAATAGATGGTCTCACTTTCAAAAGTTATTCTGTTCAATAATATTAATTGAATTATGGGCCTATTCAGATTCATGTTTCACATGTTACAGAAACATCCACTATTTTAGTAACACATAAACTCCAGCTGTATTCGACAGCTGCTCAAAGTTGAGTCTGTGCCATTATTAAGCAGTTCTTGAATAAAAATTGATGCCCAGTATTTAGAACTGTGTTTTGAGTTTTATTTGCTTAGAGCAGTTGTAAGTGCTCCAAATAATGGAACTTGAGTGACCGCATTGCACTAAATAGTCTCTGTCATAACTATATAAATATTCCTTTTATTTTGAATGCTTGATGTTCGTATTAGATTTTGAACATGCAGGACAAGTCGATCAGGTTGACAGGCTGTCCATTATCATTGTTTTGCAAAGAATTAAAAAAAATATTTAATATATTATTGTCTTCGTTTTTTTTTTAAGAACAAACGAAAATTATTGGAATAATTGTTTTTTTGTCAAGAAATCGAAATACTTAAAAACATAATGAGAAAGTCGCCAGAATAGTTTATTACTATCGAACTTGAGTGGCAGCTTCTTTTGTTCGTTAGTTTTTCTTTTATTATATCTTTCCATAAATTAAAGAATAATTTTCTAAAGATGAAAACTTTTGGATTGCTACTCATATTCTATATTATGGAACAGTGGAAACAATTTCATATATTATTAAGTATGACAAACTGATCAAAAAGCTTACAACTTTGTTTTATTGCAGATATTTTTGGGAATATATTCGACCACAAGCTGTATCAAAAAGCCTAAAACTTTAAAACTTTGTTTTATGGCTTTACCGGCTTTACCTTTAAGCAAGCGATTGTTTTTTCGCTACCTTATTATTAGCAAAAGTTTGTTTTTGCCTTGAAAATATCCTTATTTGCTTAAAACACACTTAACTAAATGTATTGTAAGTTTTTGTCAGCTTAAGTCATATTACCAAAGAAAAAAGAAACAAATACTTTCTTTCCTTCGAGAGATCATTCATCTTTCCACCTATTGCTGTTCAGCAAACCCGACTCATGTCACAGATGTCAAATAATGTATTTTTTTAAGCAGAGACAGCGCTGGCAAAATATTCTCTAATGCGACGAAGACATTAAACTACAAAGCTGTCGCCCACCGGCATCATTTTTGTGTCAACAAACCTGTACATGTGTATGTAGAAAGATATTACTTACGAAAAGTTCAATCTAGATGCAGTTCTAAAAACGATACGTTGTTGTTATAGGAGATTTTAAAGCCAAGTTTTGTAATTTAGAGGCAGAGAACAGTATAATTTAGACTAGTAACAGACAAAAGTATTAATTATATATTTTAAGTTTTGTGCAGTTAATAACACAACATAAAAAAAGTAATTACAAGGAAGAGCTTTTTTTTCTATTTCACAGAGTAGAAATGAAAAAAATTATCGCTATTACTTTCAAGCTTTAACAGTGTCAAAAAAGAAATTGTAAAATTTTATTGTTTTTTTTTAGGTTTTTCTGTTGTGTTTCATAAATTTATATGTATGTAAAAAAAGAAACCATTTTGTTTGTTTGTTTTTCTTAAAATTTTTACAGCTAAATGAAAAGTGATATAGCAAAAAACTAAATTAATAATGAAATTGAAAAAAAAAAAAATCAAACAAAAGAAGTTAAAAAAAAATTAAATAAAAACAGCAAATTCTGCTTTGAAAAATTAAAAAATAAAATACAAACCTTAGAATTTATTTGAATCTGTGACGTTGTGGCCGAAGTATGATGGTGGGAAGACGACGAAGACGCAGACGCAGACGAAGTGTTATTGTTATTATTGTTTGCAGCGGTGGTGTTTGTAGCGGTTTGAGAAGAAGGCGACATTAACATATTGGCAATCATATGCTGACGTCGTTTATTATCTGGTTGCTGCTGCTGTTGTTGTTGCTGCAGCTTTTGTTCATTATATAAATTATGCTGTTGTTGCTGCTGCTGCTGTTGATGGGCTAATAATTGCTGTTGCTGTTGTTGTTGCTGATGTTGCTGCTGAGTATGCTGCAGCACGGTAGGCGAATGCTGTGAATTATTATTGTTATTGCAAACATTTATACCAGTTTGTTTGATTTCCAGGCCAGGCGGCAAATTAAATATAAGATTATCACTCATGACAACATTGCCGCCACCAACAATTCCTACACCAGTATGATAATCCAAATTTTGATGTTCTTGTTTCACCTGTAATTGTAAAACATTCTTAACATCTTCTTCTTGGCCAGCAGCATCTTCAATTTTCCATAAATTCAATTGATGCTGCTGCTGCTGCTGTTGGTGGTGTTGTTGCTGCTGCTGCTGTTGTTGTTGTTGCTGCTGCTGCTGTTGTTGTTGGTGTTGTTGTTGCAATTGCTGTTGCTGCAAAGTGCTTTGTATCACAGAAGAATAGGCAACTGTGTTGGAAGATGTTGCAGGCGAACCAGCGTTTGCAACATGAGAGCTACGACGTATCGGCGATTCGGCGGACGCTGCAGTTGTTGTTTTATAAACAATTACTTGCGGTGGGGTGGTGGCATTATTCACATTATTGTTGTTATTATTGTGTAAGGCTGGTGAAGAATTGCCAGTCGAACTTAAAGCTGGACTGGCATAAACGGGATATTGTTGGGTGGTGGTCGACGAAGCCGGACTAGGATGTTGCTGTTCTATTTGCAATACTTGCTGTTGCGGTTGCAATTGTTGTTGCGATTTACGTACAATTTTATAATGTTTACCATCAATGGTATAATACGTTGTTTCCTCTTCCTCTTGGTGCTGCTGCTGATGTTGCTGCTGCTGCAGTTGCTGTTGTTGTAATTGTGTGAGGTATAACAAATCATTGTAGGCTTTTACTTGAGCCTTAGTACATTGTGTATTTTCTTGTTTGATTTGCTACTCAATGTTTTTTATTTTTTAAATTATTTTTTTTTTTTTTTTTGGTTTTTAATTTGAGTTTAAATTTGAATTGCATTTTTCATATTTTTGTTTTTGTTAACAAAAAGTTGAGTTTGAAGAGGAGGAGGAGGAGATGTGTAGACAGATTTGTTTTTGTGTTTAAAATTTTGTTTTTAAGAGACATTATTGAGAAAATCATTTGTATTGTTTTAGTTCAACGTTATTAAATTTGCCATATAAAGTAAAAAAAAAAGTATAAAATATATGTATGTATGTATGTATGTATATAGAGAAAAATACATATATACAATTAAATGTATACATATGCAAGTATTTAGGTACATATGTTTTTAAATGTTGTGTTTAGTACATGAATGTTGTATGTATGTATGTATATGACAAACAAAGTAAATGTATGCAATGCAATGTAAAAGATATGTATTTACGATATGTGTATATGCATGTATGTATGTATGTATGTATGTATGTAAATGTTACGTATGGTATGGTGTAGTATGTAGATGTAGCATAAATGAATGCGTGTGTAAATAAAAGTTCATATGTTGTTTATGTATGCGTGGTGTTTGCAGAACATGTATGAAAATGTACATGTGTTTATATGGATGTATGTATATGTATGTGCGTGTGTGTGTGTGCGTGTGTGTAAATTGTCAGAGAATAAACAGTAAGGAATAGAATTTTGTTACAACAAGATTGTGTACATACATGTAGTAATAACAAATACAATAGTTTTTCTATAGCACAGACAACAAACGTAGCATATTTTTATGGTATTCCTATGTTTTTTGTATGATGATCACCCCTCCCATCTTAACCACCCCCAAAATAACACTTCTGACATCTTGTTCATCTTTTATTTCTTTCAATTTATTTAATTTTTTCTTCCTCTTCGTTTTTTTTTTCTCTGGGATTGTATTCTATGGTTTATTGTCATGAATGCTAAATTATAAATCCAAGTTTTCTTGTTTTGTTATTATTTCAGATAACAATGATATATGTATGTAGTATGTAGCATGTAAGTATGCTGCTATACTATCGAATGTGTTTGTATGGGCGCACTGTATGTATACTGGCAACATATGTAAGTTTAAATTTAATATAATTGTATAAAATTTTGTACATACCAGCTACCTCTATACCTCTACCTAGTAGACAAAGTACATACATTTAAACTTTTGAGAATATGGTTTTATGTAGTAAAAACTTTTCAAATATTTGCATCAAGTTTACTTTTCTATGTAAACGTTTTATAGTGTCTTTTTGATTTTAGCAAAACTCAAAAAAAAAAGGTTTGATTTTATGTTTAGTACAAAAACTTCTTAAATGCTTCTTTAAGGTATTATTGGGAATTTAACGGAACCTTAATTATTCTAGATAAACGGTTTTTTTTTTTTGGTTTGTTTTAAAATTTGAGCCGGCGATTATTTTTTACCGGACACATACATTTTTATTTGGATTACATGACTAGTGGAGAAAAGCAAAGGTTTCTTCGAAAACCAATACATGTTTTGTGTTTTCTTTTTTGACACATTGTTTTAGTGTTCAAATTCTGAGCTTATAAGCGAAAAATGTAAAAATAGGGTTTTTTCGAAACAAACGGAGCTAAATTTTCAGTTTTAGTTACAAAATAAATAAAAAAACTAGCGTTTTGAGTGGTAAAGTAGATAAAGTTAAAGTGCTAGTATTTACAAAAAGTAACTGAAGTTGATAAAAAAAAAACGACAGAAAATGGTGTGGTAAATACTTGTGTTAAATGTACCAGCAACTGACAGCCAGTGGTTTTGCGGCAAAACTATTTGATTTAATAAATGTATGTAGATATATATTTTATGTATTCCTACATCTCTCTAAATATACAAAACAGAATGTGTGTTTGTTTATTTGTTTGTATCTTATAGGAGACCAGACCGCTTGGACCGATTTTCCTGCAATTTTCTCCACATTTAACCGGGACTCTGGAATGAATTATTGGCTACTTGTTTCCGACCACATTTCTTTTAATTATGCTACTCCTTCCACGGTAATGAAGAAATCGCTAGCACGTTGTGGTAAAAATTGTATTTAACTGAGTTATAAATATAACACAATGAAAACCTCTACTATAAAAATAGAACATATTGGAATGATATTTCGTTTCAAATTTATGTTGAGAGTAATTATTTTTGAAATCAGTTTCTTTTAATAATGCGAGAATAGTCTATTTAGGTATGCAAAATTTACGCTTTTTTTTTTTGCTCTGCCGTATTTTTAGACTCTTGTTATAATATTGTTTTTTATTTACTCTTATTTTATCGAAGTTATTATATTAAACAGTAGTATGGATGAGGTTGAAGAATACTTTTATATTATGATAAATGCATAATTAGTTTAACCCCATTCATAACATTTTGAATGAATAAAAATGCAAATTGACTGAATGTTTGTAAAGAAATTAACGAAAATTTAGTTGTCCACCACAAAAATCTTTCAAGCAGCTATACTTAGTTGTATTAACTGAAAAATATGTGCAAAAATAGTTTTATTTAAATGCTTAGTTGCATGATATTGCGCCATACTGACGAACATTTGATACTGACCTCTAAGAGTTACTTTAGTTTGAGGTAGTGTGATAGGCATTCTTAATTTTAGAAGTGATTGCAAGAGAACCATTTCAAACTCTAATTTTGCATGAAGCACAAAGTTTTCCTTTTTTAAAACTTTTCTTGTCAACAAGAAAAACAAACTCAAACTAAAACTTTCAAAATTCGAGAAAAACGAAATTAGAATAGTAAAAACAACGCATAATATCAAAAATTAATCATCACTAAAAGCAAAACGTATTTAGTGTAAATCTGTATTGTTTAAAAGTTTGTTTAAACTTTTTCTTAATGTTCGGTACAGTAAAAAAAAAACCAGAATTACCATAGAAATTCCATGAATTTTTTGAATTCTACAAAGCGATTTTTTAATTCATAAAGCAATTGAATTTGCTTCTAAGTTTGTTAATTTCTTTCCTTATGAGGCGCTTTATAATATTTCTTTAACAAATTTTTAGTGATCTTGGTTTAATTGGTAATTTTTTTTTTTTGTGCTTAAATAAGATCATTGTCCATACATACGTATAAAAAATGTTTAATTTCTAAAGAGGTGAAATTAAAAATAAAGGGGCCCAGAAAATTTTGAAAATAAACACATGCACATGTTTTTCTCCTTGTTACATATGAGTGCGCCAAAGATAGAAATTTTTCACAGTGATTGCAGCAAACTAGAGGGTTTGCAAATTCTAAAATACTTGACCGATTTTAAAATATAAAGGTATTTTTAAGTTCATAATATGTGTTCATTGCTTATGCCCACTAGGCCATATAACTAAGCATAGAATCAACGTTTTTATGATTTCGTGGAGTGATAATCACAAGATAGGACTTGTTATATACAATTGTTCTTATTTATTTATTTTCGAATAAAAATAACAAAAATCGTTTCTTGTTTAATATAAAGTATAGACACATAAAGCTTGTACAAAGCTTTCATTACCTTTGTCCTGCAGCTTGTTCTCAATCTAAACCTTACTGTTCTCTCTCTCTTTCTCTGTCTGTTATGTTTTCGGTTCGTATTGTAGTTTCATTAGAAATGATCGAAAGTAGAAATCAAGTTAGTTAAGTTAAAAAAAAAAACAAGTCAAACAATAACAAAAATAAAAATATGTAAATGGATGAAGTGAGACGACGACGTTTTGTTAAATTTATATTATAAAATAAAATAATTTTCTATTTATATATGTATGTATGTATATACATATATTTAGCAATAATAATATAAATGTAATTCCGTTTGGAATTTGCCTTTTAACTTAAACTCTGACTACATACTACTACTCACCACCTTATCCGCAGCTAGATTAAGCTGTTGTTGTTGTTGATGCTGCTGTTGCTGTTGGCTTTGTTGTTGCTGTTGCTGGGCCTGTTGCTGCTGCTGTTGTTGTTGCATGGCTAAAAAAGTATTTGAAATCATTGTCGGAGTATTCCAACTTAAGGTGGTTGGTGTTATAGTTGAGGTGGTAGGCGAAGGTGAAGCACCACTTGATGATGAATTTTCACCATAATAATTTGTTGCGGCTGCAGCATTATTGACTACGGCGGCAGCGGCCGAAGATACTGCAGCTATAGCAGCTTGGTTTTGGAATGAGGTCAATTGTTTATCCAGTGTGGCGGGTATTTGTAATTGGCGATGTGGTGTATTAACAGCCGATGAGGCATAATGGGCAGGTTTAGGTTGTACAGCACTAGCAGCGGCGGCATGATGATAAATTTGCTGGAAAACTGGATTGTAGCCACTTATTGGTGAAGGTGATACAAAACTACCGCCACCGGCAGCAATATTTGCCGCAATATTAGAATGAGCCTGCAATAATAATGACTGGGCACTTGATGCCAAATGTGGATGTTGAAAATCTTCAGCTGACGTTGTGCCGCTTGCCGTTGGTACAATACGATTGTAGGCATAAGGCCAGGGACTTGAATTTGGGTCCATGGTGACTCACGTTTTTTTAGTAAAAAATACACACAGAACTAAAAACAAAAGTTATAAAAACAATAATGAATATTAAAATATATAATCACCTCATCATTATATAAAGTTTAAACTTTTTTCGTTTACTTACCTAATTAAATATTATTTTACTTAATAATTATTCCGAAATTAATAAGAAAAATAATAATTTGGATTTTTAACAATAACCTGCCCGCCGTCTTGGCTCCCTTTTTTTGTAAATTTTTTCTCACTATCAACTTTTGACGTTTTTCATCTACTACATATAAGAAAATTGTACTTGTCCTCCTCTTTTTCGTTTTTTTATTTGGGGTTTTTTTTTGTATTGTATGTTGAAGGTGTTTGTGTATGTATGTGTATCGCGTTCTTGTTAAATTGTCTATCATCAATCACGTCTATCACTTTTAATTGTCATTTTTTGCTAATGAAATTTTCATATTTATTCATGATTTTTCTTATATTTTTTCATTATTATATATTAAACACTATTTACACTTGATATTTATGCAAAATTTTCTTTATTTTATTGGTAATTTCGTTGTTATTTTTATAAAAATTTATGCACTGTTTTTTACTTCGTCTTGTCGCAAAGCGCCATTTTAGAAAAATATGGCAGTCACAGAAGATATTGGAAGTTGAAAGAAAAAAATTTGTGTATTGTCAGTAATGCCTAGTGTAGAAACGACTATTAACAAATTGTATTGATTTTCAAAGAAAAAGTAGCTAATTTATTACGCGTATTCAATAGTTTGTTTAAAAATCCATTTTGTATTCAATAAAGCTATAAAATGGTAATGTAATTATATGTATTAAGCCCTAATTTGCTAAAATAGCTTCAATTGGGCATCACTTTTTTTGGTCAATAAATTTTCGAGAGATGCCACATAATTTCCAAGACAAAACAATTAGCCTTTATATATGTTGTACGAGTTTTCGCAATTAAAATGCTTGTCTAATATATATTAATATCAGTTAATTACTTGCAATAAACCATTTTTAACAAAAAGCTGCATAACATTTTGTAATACAGGTACAGGATTTATCTTTTCACTTATTTATCTTCATTAAACATATTAAACTTTCACTTGACGGCGCAATATTGCATGCCCGGCGTTTTAGTGCATTAATACTTCGAAAACACCAGAAAATAGAAGTTCTCATACCTGTAAGTAGTATATTTAAAAACGTGCACTATTGTTTTAAAAAGAAAAAAAGTCTGTCATGTCCATAAATTTGTGTCTTGCGTAATAATTTATGGATTCGACAACTAATGTGCGTTTTAAAGATAGCACAAATTTAATAAATAATAGAAATCGAAATTAAAACTCAGGTTTTGTTTATTAACATGTGCTTGTTTTTGTTTTTTTTCTTTGGTTCGTTTTTACATAATGGCTTGTTTTCTGTGTGCGAATGGAGCGTTTTTTTATTTATAATGTAAATTTTGTTATAGTATACAGAATGTGTGTAAAGTAAATGTAAGTCATGGATGAAAGAATATGAACAAGAAATTGGTTATCTCTGTTCCATTTATATCACACGGTAAAGAAAGCTCAGTTGAATTGATCATTTACAATAGATGAAGAAATCGTTATTAATTATGTGCCTACAAAAATATTTTAAAAATTTATATTTAAACATGGCTTATTGGAAAAAAATGGCTTATATATATAGAAAAACGTTTTTTTGGATCAAAGTTTCCTGAAAGGAATTATGCGTTTTAATATATGAAATTGTTATGCTAATTATTGAAAACATTATCTTCGATACTCGTAAAAATAATTTACATTAAAAAAATGTTTTTTTGAAGATAAGCAATATAATTGTGTTCTTTAATATTCGTCACACAAAGTGTGTTTTTTCTTCTAAATTAGTAGTCTGTGTAAATACTTTGTTTGTTTATCATGACACATGTGGTATTCTTACAATAATCTGTCAGCAAAGCACATCATTGGCTGCATTCTAATAAAGACCGTAGCTACACCGATTTATTTGATAAAAACGTCTACAAAAAGGAATGAAGTATTTTTTACATTGATGAAAGAGTATTGAAAAGAGAAATATCAAAAAGTGATAAAGAACAAAAAACAAGAAAAATATAATTCCTAAGTTACTAAACGTTGAAGAGGAAATTTCGATTTATTAAACATTGTTGGTGAGTAAACAAATTTTGTTTTTCTGGAATCTAATTGGATTCTTTTACCTTTACGCCCCTCTTATTGTTTCATTTTTCTTTGGATTGAAAATAAAATGATGTGTCATCACTTCGCATTGACTTTAATAAAATACTAAAGTTTTACGATATGGATTTCGGTGACGATTTTGTAGCTGCCCCTGCTGGTGCAAGTGAAGAAGTTGATCCAGCTGCCGAGTTTTTGGCTCAAGAGAAATCAATTTTGGGAGATCTGGAAGCTGAAATCAATGCTGGTTCTACTGTTAAAGCACCCGCAGCAGCTGATGATGCTGGTTTGTTGGGTGGTGACATTAACGAAATAGCAGCTGCTGGCAGTGGTGGCTTAGAATCGTCTACTGGCTCATTTGAAATGATTGGAAGCGACAACAATGACGTTAATCCCATATCTGGACCTCCGCCCTCTCGTGTGGAACCAGAAAAGATAAGAAAATGGCGTGAAGAACAACAACAGCGTCTTGAAGAGAAAGATCGTGAAGAGGAACACAAAAAGGAGGAATTGCGTGCGCAGGCGAAAAAAGAGTTAGAGGATTGGTTGAGACAAACTGAAGAATCAATTGCTAAAACAAAATCTGCTGCACGCAGCGCCGAAAAGCAAGCAGCAGCCTTAGAAAATGGCGGAACGATGGAACCAGGCACTGAATGGGAACGTATTGCTAAATTGTGTGATTTCAATCCCAAAGTCAATAAGTCTGGAAAGGATGTATCACGCATGCGGTCCATTTACTTGCATCTCAAGCAAAATCCTATTCCCATAAGAGCCCAAAAGGCTTAAAATGAGGAAGCTTACAAGTTTTTTCTTAACTTTATTAGTATTTAAACGAATTCATTATTATTACATTTATTAAATTTTTTCTGTTTATTTTCAAACCCGATTCCATATAGTTTCGAAAGTATATATAGAATTATCTAATTTCAAAATAAAAATATACAAATAAATATATTAAACATAAAAACAAAAAAAAAAAAAAAAACAGGTGGCTTTTTGATTTTTATCAGCAAATTTTTAATTTTTAAGAAACTATCTCATGGCTTTGTTATTTTAGCTTCCTTTGCAAATATCGCACTAACCCACCCATCAAAATGATACCTCTAATGAATAGCAAACGCCAAGATTATTTGCACTGGGATGATTACTTTATGGCCACAGCCGTTTTGTCATCCCAACGCAGCAAAGATCCTATTACTCAAGTCGGTGCTGTCATCGTCAACGAGGAAAACCGTATTGTAGCTGTTGGCTATAATGGCCTTCCCAACAAATGTGAAGATGACGAATTTCCTTGGTACAAAGCCAGTGATGTCACAACTTTGGTAGAAGATTTTGATCCCATCAACGATAAAAAAATGTTTGTAGTCCACGCTGAAGCAAATGCCATAATAAATAAAAATTGTTCCAATTTAAAAAAATCCCGCCTATATACTACACTATTTCCCTGTAATGAATGTGCTAAACTAATTGTACAGTCAGGTATATCGAAAATATACTATATGTCCGACAAATATGCCGATAAACCAAAATATCGAGCTTCACGTTTAATGTTTTCAAAAGCAAAAATTGAGTGTTCACGTTATATACCATCGCAAAATAAGATTATTATAGATTTTGAGCAAATCTTGGAAGATGATTTGAACTTGGCACAGGAATTGGAAAACGTAAAACTATAAAATATATATTAAGACGGGAATAAGTATTCTTTTCCTAATTTGTACACAATATATTTAGTTTATTTTAAAGTTTTAACCTCCAAAAAGGTTCATTATTGTTTTTAAAATTTATTTTTAAATATTTTTATTATTTATTTCTCAATATATGTATGTACGTATGTAAACTGACTAAATAAAAAGAAATTTATGTAAAAATGTTCATTTAAAAAAAAAAGAATTTTTTTACTCTAGGTGACTAGAATTGGGTATGATAAACTTTTTTACAAAAATGAAAGAAAGGTGAAGTGGAAAAAATTATATGATTATCCAGTTTTCTTCATAAAGATTTTGAATCAAATCACAGAGTTGCATAGTACCATATTTAAAGTAAAAAAATTGTTTTTCAAAAATGTGTATATGAGATTTGTTCAAAATTTCATACTTATACATATGTATACATACTTATACATATGATACTTACTATATATTAGTATGTATTTTCTTTTAATACGGGCTGTCTTTCAAACTTTCACATGTTAAGTAAAATGTTAAATAAACATGTAAGTTCCGTTAATTGCATACCATGATCTGAATTTAATTAATGATACAATTTCATTTAAAAAGTTTTCAATTTTGTTCTTTTCTAAAATATGTATGTATGTAGTTGTACATATTTTTATTTTGTTTCAAACTAAAAATCTGCCATCTTTTACTTTTGGAATTGAAGATTTATGTTAAAATTACGAAAGCATTTTAACATTTATTTACAGTTTGTAACTGTTTTTAGCACTAACATAAAATAAATTCTGTTAATTTTATTCGTTTTTATTTAAAATAACTGTAGCATAACATTTGTGCTGCTGTTAACATAAGAACTGTATAATGTTACAATTTATGTACATATACATATGTGTGTATGTGTAACATTCTTAATTTATGAGTGTGTGTGCATTTCTTTGGTGCTCTGTATATCTTCATCAAAACAAAAATCATCTGTTTGCCTTGTATTTGTTTTTGTCCTGTTTCTTTTTTGTGTTGTGTATTTTGTTTACAACAGCGTTGGCATTGTTGTTGCTGTTAAGGGACATAATTTTTTTGTTTGTTATTAGATGCCATGTTGAAATCTTCAAACACATTTGCTTACGTTTATGTATATGTGTAGTCACATGTTGGTTTGTTGATAGGCTAAAATCGAAAGAATTTTTAGTTTTCCATGAAACGTTTAAGTAAACGGTTGTACGGCGTAAGAATTTTTAACGGTAGTATTTTCTTGTTTTATGAAATGAATAAGAGAGAGTGATAAAAAACAAGAACTATAATGTATTAATAGTAAAATTTTTTGAGGAAAAACATGCCAAATTTATAAAAAATAGAACAAAATTCGCGAAATTTGTCTTAAATCAAGCAAAGTAAATGTTCCTCAACAATTAAAAGATTTTTAAAAGAATTTGTTTTTGTATGATTGTTTTATATGAAATATATTGATTGATTACAAAAGTATTAAATAAAATATATGTACATTTATTTTACCGGTTGTTCAGTGTTGGCTGTACAATCTATTCATTGTTTTTAATATTTAAAAATGTGTGTTGCGATTATTTTCTGCTAGTTTTTATATATTAATGTAATATTAAAATTTATTGAAACAAAGATCTATGATAATGAACTAAAATAAATTTACATTGAAAGTTGTTCCAAAAATAAAATTAAAACTAATGTTAAAAATCTAAGTTGCCAAGTAAAATAAATTTTAAATGAAAATCAAATACCGTATGTTTGTACACCTGTTCATTTATGAAAATAAAAGATATACATACATATGTATGTATGTGTGTAGTTTATTAATACTCGAGAAATGTTAAGTTGCAAATTATGTGGTTTTTATGATTGTTTGCTTGAAAAGTATGTGAACAGCATCCACCCACGGTATCAATAAAAAATTATTTTGCTAAAAGTGTTTCGGTTTATTTTGTTTTTGTAGCGGCTCAATCAAGTGTTGCATTTAATAAAAGGTAAGTTTTAAATATATGAACTAAAAAATAAATAAAAATAAGCAATTAAAGACTTTATATTTGTGTAAAAATTAAAATATAGCTGGAGTATACATACACTTACATATGTTTCTAAATTAAATATCTTTTCTTATTAGCGTCATATAAAAATTATGAACTATTTTTTACATATCCACTCTTAACACTCGTCTATTATTAGGTCGAGCCTGGATTTATGTACGTTCTACACACCGTCTAATAGAGTGATGTGTTTTTATTCCCTTATTTATATTAATTGGTTTACTTTTTTTAAATTTTGCTTCGCTGGAAACGTTTCAATTGACGAAATATATCTGAAAATATTTGCTTTGTTTGGGAAGCGATTTGCACGCTAAAAGGTTTTAGTTTTACAAAAAGAAACAGGTTCTAGATATAAGGTTTTGAAACTCATAAAATTTTAACTTAATCTGCAAGTATTGGCAATTAATTTTTAGCAAAGTTTCTAAGAAAAATTGCCGCATTCAAAAGAGTGGCCAAGTAAAAAATATATTAACTAAGTCTTTTTAAAGTGATTTGTTAAAAAAAAGAGATTTTTCTCTTTTTTGAATACTGTAGGCGTATGATTTATTTTAATTACTTTCCACTGATGTGGAAATCTTTAACTTTTGTGTTTTTGAACTTGCAATTTGATTGCATTTTCTAAAAAGCTCTAGGTTGGTAACAAAAACAGAAACTCAATTGACATAACTTCTTCTTAACTCGCACTTTGTTGTCCAGAATTAAAATATTATATCTGTTTTTAAGCCCTGAAATATTAATTAATTGTAGATTTCTATTAAAAAATTTCATCAAACTTGATTTAAAATCTTTATTAATTTGCCTTTTGTTATAAAGAAACCAAATTCGTTTTTAAACTAATAATCATTTATTTTAAAAATTATAACAATATTTTCCATTTTCCTCAATGATTTATTGACGGCAGTATGTGAATATTTTTAAGAGGAATTTGTATCATAAATAACCATATTCCATATGCCACATTTTGAAGTCAAAGGTATAGCACATAAACATATTTTCTCTATGAGATTTTTACAAACTTTAAAATTTTAAAAATCAATTATTTGATTTTCTTGCTTAAGGAATTTCAGTTTAAAATTTCAACGTGTTATTTTATTACAACTTTTATTCAATTCTATTCATTTCTTTAGAATTTATGTGCATACAGTAAAATCAACACAGAAACCACACGACACTGTTTAATTAAAAGTTCATTTCACTGTTACCTTTGGTTTGTTTGGTATTGGCAAAAATATGTATGTATGTGTTTTACTCACGCATTATAAAGAATCAAAACAGTACAATATAGCAGAAAATAAAAATAAACAATACCTACATACGCACACACATACATTAATGTTTTGGTTTGTTTTTTATTTTAAAATATCAACATCACTCACAAATCAACTACGTGCTCTCAAAAAACAATAACAGTTATGTAAGTAAGAGCAAAGAGAGTGAAAGAAAGCACAATAAGTTTGGTATTGTTCAAGGTCATTAAGAAGATAATCGCACCATTTCTCACACACTTAGTGCGTGTACAATTACAACAAATTGAAATCTTTGTTTGTGTTTTTCTTTTCTGACACGCGATTGCAGTGATGCTTCAATCCAACGAAATTATTGTTTTCTGTTTTCAACTGAATTCATTCTCTTTTTAGATCATTTGATAGTGTTTTTTTTTTAAATATTAGCAAACACACACACATACATAAATGTATTTTCACACAATGTTAACATTTCCTTATTTTTCATTGTATAAATTTGATACTACTCGTATTTTATAACGAAGAACTGCAAAATCACCATTGCAATTCAATCAGCGTTTGGGCCAGCATTTTTATTGGTTTGGAAGTTGATGTACATATAAATTTCGTTAGAATGCTTTAGAATGTTGTAGCAAAATATTGAAATAAAGTTATGTTTAGGAAAGAAATAAAGTTAAACAGTTTTAATTTAAAAAATTTTAAAACATGAAACAGGTTTTCTCTCAATGTAAATATGTACATATTTATGTACAAGGTGGCGCAAAAATAAGCTTCCGATGTTTTTTGGCTGTAATTTAAAAAAAAATGAAAAATTTTGATTCTTCTTGTGGATTATTTTTATTTGGTCTTTTAATTTTTTTTACATCAAGTCGAGAATATGATGTCATGTAATTGGCCGCCGCCACAGTTGATTGTCATTTGAGCCCTTTTTATGGCAGTTTCCATCACTTTGTCCAAAACTTCCGGCGATAGGTCCTCACATTCTTGACGGATATTGTCTTTAAGAGCTGCAAGAGTCTGAGGCTTGTTGACATAAAGCCGCGACTTCAAAAAGCTCTACAAAAAGAAGTTTGGAGCGGTCAAATCAGGCGATCTTGCTGGCCAGTGCAAATTGCCAAAACGGGAGATTAGGCGCCCGGGAAATGCATCCTTCAGCATATCGGTTGTGGCACGTGCAGTGTGTGCCGTTGCACCGTCCTGTTGGAACCACATGTTTTCCAATCCCAATTCATCAAGTTGCGGCAAAAAGAACTCATTGATCATTGCTCTGTAGCGCTCACCATTCACAGTAACCGTTTGGCCCGCGACGTCTTCGAAGAAAAAAGGTCCGATGACTCCTCCAGCGAAAACAGCACACATACACAGTGACTTTGAGCGGGTGTAATGGCTCTTCGTGGGTTACACGCGGATTTTCAGTGCCCCAAAAGCGTAAATTTTGCTTATTTACGTACCCGCTAAGATGCAAATGGGTCTCATCACTCATGGTTATTTTTAATGAAAAATCATCTTCCTCTTGGTGGTGATTAAGGATGGCTTAAGCGTATATTAGACGCGATTGGTGGTCAGCAGCTAACAGCTGATGCACCGTCTGGACTTTGTACGGAAACATCTTCAAATCTTGTACCAAAATTCGCTGTAAAGACCGTCGACTGACACCCATTTGCGTGGCACGTCGTCTGGTCGATGTCGATGGCGCTTCCATGGCATCCTCAGCTACAGCAGCAATATTCTCTGCAGAACGGCTACACCGGGGTCTGCCACGCCTGGCAGCATCTCGTGTTGTGCCAGTCTCTTCGAGGCGAGCGGCTAAACGTCGCAGTGTTTCACCGGTAGGCGTTGGACGGCTAGGAAATCTGCCACGAAATAGTCACCAATATTCCGCGTTCTGCAGCAGTGTAGCGTAACATTGTTTATTAACGTGTATTTCGCACGTGTTTACTACACAAATGTCAAAACAGAACTTACATTAGGGGTCAATCGCAAAATTTATAGCATTTTCTGATAGGAGGATTACTTTTGCGCCACCTTGTACATACGAGTATATGGAAAACAAAAATTTTAATCAATTACGCCAGTTACTAAATGCAGTTTATGCTGTTTAAAAACAAACAAACAAAAAAAAAAACATGTAGAAGGAAGGTAAAAAATATGGTAATTATTATAATTGTTTGTTAATTTTGTATTTTATGTTGCATAAAATAACTGTATGAAGTACCTGCTGCGTTTAATTGTTCTATTAAAAACAACAAGCAATTCAAAATTTCTTAGTCTTGTTTTTCATAATATTAAACAGTTTTATTGCTGGACATTAGAATTTTGGCAGATTTAAGTTGTAACTTTCTGTTAACAGAATCAACAAGCACAACAATTTGCAATTGCTTTAACAATTATAAAACTTAATTACTAAGTTTTTGTAGTAAAACTTTCTAAGTACACGAGTAAACAATTTAACACGCACAGGCATGCATATATGTACATAAGTACATACATACATATGTATGTATGTTCCCCAATTGATCGCATTGTCTGTAATCACATTACCGTCAATGATTTATGCTAAACAGAACTTGATGTCTTTTAAATCTCGGAAACATTTTAGATGTTTGCAAATATAAACAAATAAAACAAATTTGATCTGAAAAGTCTATCATAATTTTTATATTTTTTAGAAGGCATTCATGCATTAACATGTTTTTGTCACATGCTCGCACACTAAATTCAGCAAACAAAAACAAAAATGCAAATACATATGTAAAAAATCCATAAATGTTTATTTAAAGAACAAAAAGCACCCACTTTCAATGATGTTATTGTTGTTTTTTTAAGAAAAATAAATTGTGGGTGTGTGTGAATAAATGAGTCAAAATTTGTTTACCGCATGTAGACTTTCAAAGAAAATGTTACTTGTCTTTTGCACAAAAGAAAAGCAAAAACAAGTTTCTATATTTTGAACAGGTTGTTTTTAAGCAAAACAGGTGGCTAAGACAATGGTATTATGGATCTCAAAAGTAAGTGGCTGCAATTATATTCAATAGAAAAATATCAATGTTGAAAAGATGAATGGGCGTGAGCGCTCAGCTGTTCTATTTCTGATTACATTGTCATTTCTTGTAAAAAAAAATCTTTTATCAAATTTGATTGACATAATTGTATAAGATTTTATGAAATTAGATATTAAAAGGTATTTTATTTTTTTTTTACATACTGCTGTCTAGAATTCCGCATAATGGGTAATCTGTTCAGAGCATTTTATTATGATTCAGTGTTGTTTGGCGGTGGAAATTATATGGCAACAATGTTTTCAAATTATTCAGATGCATAAAGAAAATATGGTTTCCACGAGAATAACTTTTTGTGTGACTAAGTGTTAGAAGTCAGTAAGTTGTATTGAACTTTCGGATCGCAAAATCCAAACTCCTAATACGATATAGGACATGGGTTCATTCTGTCAATAGTGAGAAAAACATTACGGCTGTACATATAAAGATGCTGACTCAAGCCTGTGACCCATCACAGCTAAATCATGCAACAGGCCAAACGCTAGTTTCTCGTATGTGATGATTAGCCGATCTTAAAAGACAGAGTTTATCAGTCGCTCCATATTTATTTAAGAAAAAACATGTGACATCATGAAAAGCGATGTTGATTGCTTGAAGTTGAATCACACAATGTTGTCAACATTTAGTTTCAGTTAAGCGGTGTTTTATATTATAACAATATTAAAATTACACAGAGATCTGCAAAAATAGGTTTTATGATATCGCAAATTTTACGTTTCGCACCCATCTACTGGCTGCTTAAGGCAAGCGAAAACACTCCTATGGAATTTTTGTCTTTTGCAATTATGTTGAGATGAAAGTCTTCGCCAATAAACCAGTTACGATTCAACACTTGGCAATGGAAGTGCCGACTGAATACTGGCCTTGCGAATGCACCACCAATAACATCGTTATAGGCAACAGTTTCAAAAAAAAAATATTTAAAAAATAATTATTGTCAGAGAGTGCCATTTTAAACAACATATTTAACGTTAAAAAAAGAACATGAAAATAAATCACCCGTTACACATGTGCATATGCAATAGATATGATTGTATATTAAGGCTGTTGTCTGATATAGATATTGTTTTCGGTATTTGTAAGCTGGAACATTATTTCTTTTCTGATATCAGCTTAAAATGTTCTTTGAAATTGAGTTGTACAAAATGGCATAAAATTGATGAGTTTTAACGATGGCTCAGACAATGTAATTTTATAGACACTGCAAAAGTTAAAGATTATTTTTTATGTTCGCATTAAGCAATGAATAAAATTTCAAAGAAACAGACACTTTGATTTTTATTTGCTGTTCTCCAACCAAATGGCAAATAATATTGTAGAAAACAAAATGTAAATTTTAAGGGACAATCCACCACTTACTGCGAAATAAACCTATTTCCAACTCAGCAAGATCTAGTAAAAGCACGATTTTATTCAAGCTTTTGAAGACACTATTTATATGTCATATAACGATAAGTTTTTTGTCCATATTTATATAAAGGGTGGTTAAATTTCAAGGGCCGATGTTGATTTTGAATAAAACACAAACTATTTAGGAAATTATTGTAATTTTAATTTATTATGATGTATTGGTATTACTCAATTATGTATGGAACAAAATATCGGCCAAATGGGCGCCGCGACCTCGGCGGCACACCTCCATCCGATGGTCCAAATTTTCGATGACGCTGAGGCATAATGGAGGTTCTATGCCGTTAATGTACCGAATTATCTGATCCTTTAGGTCTTGAATTGTTAGCTTATCGACGTACACCTTTTCTTTCAAATAACCCCAAAGAAAAAAGTCCAACGGTGTCTAATCACATGATCTTGGCGGCCAATTGACATCGCCATTACGTGAGATAACACGGCCATTGAATTTGTTGCGCAAAAGAGCCATTGTTTCGTTAACTGTGTGGCAAGTGGCACCGTCCTGCTGAAACCACATAGCGTCCACATCCATATCTTCCAATTCGGGCCATAAAAAGTTCGTTATCATCTCACGATAGCGAACACCATTCACAGTAACTGCCTGACCGGCCTCATTTTGGAAAAAATACGGCCCGATGATGCCGCCAGCCCATAAACCGCACCAAACAGCCACTCTTTGTGGGTGCATTGGTTTTTCGACAATCACTCTTGGATTCTCATTCGCCCAAATGCGGCAATTCTGTTTATTGACGAATCCACTGAGGTGAAAATGTGCCTCATCACTGAAGATGATTTGCACGATATGCATTTTGATTTGAACTCCCATTTTCATAATAAGTCTTTATAACTTTAACACGTTGTTGGATTGTGTATCTCTCCATGGTTCAAATTGAGTAAGTCTGAAATAGAGAAATGTCAAATAAAATTCGGAAAAAAACTTGGCGTTTAGGTGTGGTTCACATTCAATATCGGCCCATACAATTTAACCACCCTTTATGTATCTTTTTCTGTAGCAAATTTTCGGATTTTGATTTTGTGAAAATTGCAAAATTTTGCTCTTATATGTATCTGGGGTAATGGCGAAACCAACAAACCGCAGACCCCCACAAATGGGCCAGCCCGCTGTGTAATAGATGGTGAAACTGAACTTCACAAACGGTTGACGGTTACCATAATATTTTAGTTCAAATACTTATCGTGTAATATTGTTATATGACTCATGGAGTTTCGACTTACTGGTTGGGTTACAGTTTGAAAATAGTTCGCACGCGTATATCAATTTTTGTGCACTATTGAGTCGGCCACCATTTAAGCACAAAAACTTGTGGCAGGATCTCAAGAGGGCGGTTTTTATTTTTTATCGAAAACTGAAAACTTTGATTGCAAAAATTGGCAATAAAGCAATTTTTATGGAGATTTTTTAATGCTTGAAATGAAAAGTGAAAGCACGTAACATAAAACACTAGTTCGGAAAAAGATACAACGTTAATTGCTGCAAAAAAACGACTTTATTGTAAATCCTTTCCAAAACTGCCATTAAAAATGGCAATGAAAAATTCCATGACATATAAGTAATAACAATTACGAGTTTGTACGTAAAATATCACTCATACGAGCCGCGCTCTACACAATCATGTATTAGCGTGAACTAGAATCTGAAAAGTAGCACAACAACAAAAATAACAAAATGAAAAATTATTGAACTATGCAAAGAAAAAAGACTCAAAAATTAAAGCATTTCAACTTATAAAGCAATTTTGGCACCTCTGCTCTCCTCACCAAACAATTGTAATGAGAAGCAAACGTTTGCTTTACTAAATTATAGCTGGCGCTAAAGTTCTTAATAAACTTTTAGTGCTGAAATGTGGTGTTCAGTGTTTCAGTTCGTTAAAGTTGTGCAATAAAAAAGTGCCTTCAAGTTTGTCTAATTTGTAAGAACATATCCCAGCTAACGTTTGGGTGATACTTTTTTTTCTCTCCAAAACTCATACATGTGAGTCTTTTATGACATCTCATATGATTCATTCCTCCGATCATATAACAATTTTTTGATTTTTCATTTGAGCTTTTGAGAAAAGATTCACACCTACATACATAAATATTTCGCCCATATGATTAAATAATGATTTCTGGCGATTCGATTAGGATTCAAAATGCCAGCTGGTATAAATTACTGAAAAAAATCCAAGGAATAAAAAAACCGGTTTTAAGTATTCCTTTTTCCAATGATGTTTTCAAATTCATTGAGAATAACGATTATAGGTTAGTGTCTTACTCGCATAATGTGTTTATTTTGATGACCAGCAGAGCTCTTGGGAATTGTTACGTTCATCATTTATGCTTAGATTTATTTGCTGCCGAACGTTGCCAAAATGAATAATGAAATTTATTTAATTTTTTCGAATTAAGGCGAACAAGCGGTCAGTCCATATTAATTAGGGCTCGTTGAATAAAAAATAACTCGATAAGCATTTTTAATGGATTCTGTGCATAGATGAGACCACCTTTAGTAAAATGTAAACAACAAAATTAAATAAAAAACGAAAAAAATAAAAGCTAGAAAAGCTTGTGTAAATAATATCGTACTTTGGAAGAAATGTCTGAACAAAATATTGTAACTTTTGTTAAATGCAAACAATTTAAGAGACTAAAATATAAACTTGTTTCTTTGTAAAGCTTTGTACTAATATCATTTTTCCAAAAATAATTACACTTTTGCTCAAAATAAATTTAAATTAAATTTAAATAATTTTATCAAATGTATAAAAAAAAAAATAAAATTAAATAACTTTGTTTCCTTGCAAAACTTTCAGAAGATATTAAATTTTCCAAATTAAGGGAATTTTTTTCCAAAATCAGTTAAAGTCGTTTTGCCAATATTCGTTTATTTTGGAAAAAAATTCAGATAAATTAGGTAATGACTTCTGTTTTTAATTTTAACTCTTTATTTTTTATAATCACAAAGTAGTAAAATATTTAGGTCTCAAAATTTAGGGCACACATAGAATTGAACGCATTTCAATGCTGTTCGTGTACAATTTTTAGCTGAAACATATCATTTTATATTTAGCGTGACTTTTTATAGGAAGTAACTCAGATATTAAAAATTACAAAATGAATGCAAAGAATGCTAGAGCAAAGTTTTGGGTAAAAATCATATAATGAAGGATTTTTAGAAGTACAAGTGCCATTTAAACAGGCATTTAAATACTGAAAAGCCAAGAGTTATAAATGAAATATGAAAGAAAGCAATTTTTTGTAACCTACAAAATAAAATAAAATAACTTCTTTTTACCCAATAAACTTGGATTACTATTTAATGAAAGACTTACAGATCTCCCGGCAATAAATAAACATTTATAAAAATGATGTAATTTATATTTTTGAAATTTTACAAATACAAACACCATTAATGTTAGTTTTTGGGGGACTCTTACTGCTTCGACTTTATGATTTATTAAATTATTAACATATCCTAAGGCAGCAGATAAATAAAACATTTGAAAATGTTTGCAGCTCGGGAAAAAATTGTTGATTTGTTTGATATTAATTTCTTTTTTAAGCAGAGATTAGCTGACGGATATAAAAGAAATATGTCCTTTTTATAAGCTTTTATTGCATATATTTGTAACTCGTATTAGTTTTTAATTAAAGCCTAATATGAATCAATGAATTAATAGCAAAATTTTGCAGTTTTGATCAAAACTTTGGAATAAAAAGGTTGAAATAAAGAGGTTAAAATAAAATTTTACGATTTTTTAAATTATTGTATATTTTAGCTTTAATTCCTTACATAAAATTTTTTAGTCTTAAAATGATTTCTTAAATCTGTTAAGTGAAATGTAAAAATATGAAAGTTGTGTCCCATTTTCATTTCATCAAAACTGGCTTAATAACTGCAGCGAGCAAACATTTTGCATTGCCATTCATTGGCATAACAGCTTGTTATGAACTTGTTCCAAAGAACACGCATATATGTACATACATACATATATTTTTGTACCTACAAACACCAACCAGCCACGCAAACAAGTAACAAAGAAAGGAGAAATTTCTTTGTATGTAAAAAACTGGAACATTCCTGCAGCTGAGAACATAAATAAGAATAGTTTCAAGAATAATTATATTCATAAACAGTTATGCATGGATATTGCATTGTAGTTGTTTTACTTGTATGCTATTCGTGAAGGCTTGTACATTTAAATTTAAATATGTACTCATAAATAAGAAATAACGGTTTAGAAACTACTACATATATGTATGTGTGTGTGTGTGTGTAACTGCCACTATAAAACTCAATACAAATTGAGGTTTAAGTTGTAACAGCAAGTATGAAAAGGTTTGTTTGAATTTATGAGGGAAAGAAAGTGAGAGATGGTGAGAGGGAAAGAGTGTACGTGTTAAAATGTTTTATTTTCAAGAATTGGCTGCGTATTAACAGTTAATCTAAAAGAGGCAAATATTTTAACAACGTGGCCAACTTTTATATTTTAAAATGCACTAAAATCGAATTAACATTATTTATTCATTAAAATTAACATTATTTAGGAAGAAAAACACTGAATGATCTCAATTATTTTATTTTAAATTTATAAATGAGCTTTTTATAGTCTTCTTTTGATGTGTACAGTGAACTCGCGAAAACGTGAACTAAGTTTTGCCAAGAATTGGCAAATTGATTGAATTGAAAGATGAAAAATATTGCGTGAATATGTGTAAATATAAATATTCAAAAGTAAATATATGTAAATATAAATAGCAATTAATATGGACGATATACAGATATGAAAGCAAATGCGCAGTGATATACTCGTTTGCTACGAAACAGGCGTGATTACACATGAATACAGAAAACATTAGACTGCATGTCGAGTACATGGATTTTCTTCTTATACTCGTTGCCATTCAGTGGTATTTAATACAAAAAATTATAATAAATTATCAAACACCACTCATTAAAATCAATATTTTTCATTGTTAGTGTTATTATTATCGTCTTAGAGTTTTATACGCAACAACATTTTTGTTACACTTCAATATATGTATGTATTTTGTCAAAAAATAAGATTTCGTGCCAGTGCAAATGATTAACACTAAAACTTAAAACAAAATCATCGAGCACTTAAACTTGTACGCTTGTCTTAAGGCATACAACAAATGGCTCTATGTGACAACACTGGAACGGCGGACAAAAGAAATAGACTGTGCAACAAATTTATTCAACTTAACCCTAGATTTTTCCAATGACTGCAAAATTCTTTTAAGCTTTTTTTCTTTTAACTAAACATTGTTGTACGAGTATATATAGTTTAATTATTGATATAATTAAGCTAGAGGCAATTTGTTTGTTTTTAATTTGTTTATTCAATTTAAGCCCTAAATTTATTCTTGTTTTCTGAGAAATTACGCCTTTTGTTGATTTGTTGATTTTAGTTGAATACAAAAAAAAAAAAGAAAAAAATGTAACCGGAAATAATGATAAATTTCTTGAAGCCAACAAAGCAAATCATTTGAAGGAAATTGATGGTAATAAATTAGGAAGAGAAAAAACTTGCTTACTCACTTACCGTAAAAAACAAAGTCTAAATTTCATGCCGGAGCTTTTATTTATTAACACAATAAAACACTTGCATGAATTAGCAGCGAAGCAAAAAAAAAAAAGTGGCTTAAACTGAGGGTAAATTGTTGTTTAAGAAATGTTTAAAGCGCATTGATAACCATTTGCTTTTAAATTGCATGAATTCGCCTTACGGTGGCCTACGGTTTAAACAAATCAAGTACAACACACACTGACAAGGTAAAGAACCACACACACCGTTATTAAAATAAAATTTTGTGCTTAACGATATAGTAAAACATAATTTCATAAATTTATTGCGTACTTACATCCGCACACACACAAACACGCTCCTTAATCTCTTTGCCAGGTTATAAATACCACTGAGAGTTTGTTGTAGTTGTGTGAAAGTGTGTTTTTGGAGTCTCAGTTCAATTTATCGTTTTATGAGGAAAATAACATTTAATCTATATTTAATCTTATTTTAATGCAACAGGAAAAAAGACACTTGAGAGACTAAAAGCCAAGTAAATATAAACAATATTTAATGCAAATATATAAAATCAAGGTTATAATTTTCACGCCCCCTTCTGCACCAAACCATTAGAGGTATCTGAAAGTATATTAAAGTTGTTAGAATGTTTACATTTTTATGTGGTTCTTAAATGGTGTTTCATATCATTAAATAAATGAACGACTGTCAAATAATGTCATCTATTAATGACAACTTTAACGGCATCATAAAAGAGAGAGAGAGAGAGAGAAAAAAAATAAATTCCCAGCAAGATTAAGAAAATGTGTGTTTGAAATAATATCGCTGAAGAGGTAATACGAGTATTATTAATAACAAGGCTGAGCAAACATGAGGACAAAGAAGAAGAAAAAGTTTTCTTGCTTCCGTTTGAAAGAAGTCTAAAGGCATAGAAAGAGAGACAGAACGAGGGAAAGATAGATTTGAACAACTACGAGGGCTGATTCAGAACTGCCCGACTTTTCAATTTCAATTTTCAATTTTACTGTAAAATTTTTGGGCAAGTTGCGTCATTTAGTTTGTGTTTGGCCGCCATTAAAACCATACAACTGCTTGAATTTTAACAGAAATGGAGAAAAGTGAATTTCGTGTGTTGATTGAGCATTAGTTTTTGGGTGAAAAGTTATCACTGAAATCAATGAAAGCTTTGTTAAATACTATGGCAACTCTGCAACATCAATTTCTAATGGCTAAGAAGGGGTTTAATGAGTTCCATTGTGGTTCAAATCAGGTCATCATGCTAGAAATCGTAAACATATTCGTGGAATAATATTGGACGATTAAAAAATGTAAGTACATAGAATGCAAGTACGTTAGACGGGTGAGTCAGTAGGCCTCTCATATTTTACATGAATGTTTGAACATGATAAATCTATCCCCGAGATGGATGCTGCGATTGGTCACATGCGAATATAAATGCAACCCTTTAACCACTTCAAAAAAGTATTTGGCAACGTTCAGCTCCAATTCGGACAAGTTTTTAGGCCGTTATAAAACCGTAGACAAAACATAGATCCAGTGAGTTTCACCGCGTGAACGTACACTAAGACGTCCAAACTGGGTCTGTCAGGCAACAAGGTCATGGCCACAGTTTTTTGGAATACACTCGGAGTCATTCACACAGATTGCCTAGAGAGGGATAGAACGATTACCCGCGAACGTTATGCAGAGCTTTTGGACTGATTTAAAGCAAAAACGACCTGATTTATCGAAAAAAGTGCTGTTTGCTTAAGACAATGCACGCGTGTAGTCACCATGGAAAAAAGCCATAAATGGGGCTACGAACTTTTAAGCCAGACTTATCCCCTACTCCTCGTTTTTTCATCGGAACCTAAAAAAATGGCTGAATGATAAGAGATGTGAGTCGAGTGAGGAGATCGTCGCCGAAATAAATTCATATTTTGAGGGCTTTAAGAAAGCCTCTTATTTCGAAGGAATGAACAAAATTGGAAAAATGCATTGATCTAAAAGAAGATTATACCGATAATTTTTTATTTTATTCAAATGGTCACGGAGCTTTAATTTGTATTTTGTATTTTGTATTTTTTTCTGAAAAATTTCCACGACAATTATAACTTTTTCTGTGAAGAAATATTTTGTTTTCATTATTAGAAATTTTTGTAAATTTTTTCCATCAAATATAAATTTTGTGAAGGATACAAAAACAAATTATGTTCCAGTTCCAGTTCCAGTTCAAGTTCGTTTGTTTGTCCTTTCTTCTGTTGGTTTGTTGTGTTAAACTTTCGGCTTTGATTAATAGTTTTTATGAAATAAAACAAGAAGAGTTATTGTAAACTTAATAGCTAATTGTTTTGTATTGGCTACAGATTGTATAATACATATATGGCCTAATCTGATGGCGGACTAACTCGACATGGGTAAGTTGGTCAACGGCTCACACCCCCGCCAACCATGTGGCTTAACAGGCGTTAAGCATGGCCAACAGGCCATATTTTGTAACATGTGAAAAGGGAAACAGACCGCAAATGCCGTTTTCCCAGCATTCGGACCATATAATCTCTATAGCCAGTATTTGTGTGACAGCGGAGGAAGGCCAGACATCTTAGTCAATAGTTTAAAATCCCACAGGAGTGTCAGAATTTTACCAGACTTATGCGATGATTCTCTATCCGGCAGTTCTTATAGAAAAACAACAATCTTTTGCACAACAATAAAACCTCGCTGGACATTTGGATCACGGCCAATAGACCACTATTCTCAATATCTATCAACGCTTCTTCCCGCGCTGTTGGATTTAAAAATCAAATTTATTGCGGACAATTCCTTATCTTCCGGTTACATACAATAATATAATTTAACAACCTTAAAACATTTCGGTAAAGCTTTAAATAAACTTTATGGTAAGGAAAATAATCGCATACAATTTTTTATTGGCTATTTTAAGGAGTTTGCCATCATAAATCAATCTATTTATGGACAAGAACAAATTTCTAAGCATCTTCTTTTATTTGTGTACGTGTAGAATTATTTTTATGAGCTGCCATTTATTTTCTATTTTCGAGCTAAAAAGCAGCCATTTTTATTGTAAATGGACTCTAAATCGTGCCAAAGTATACAAATATAAAAGAAACCCGTTTTAAATTCAAAGATGAATAAAAACCGCAAGTTTTTTCCCTTCACCAGTCAGATTTTGAGGCAAAATTCCTTTCAGCTGTATAATATTGATTTAATTAGTTTTTCTAGCACAGAATTTGTTCGCCCTATTCATCTCCGTTATTAAATTATAAGATCTTAAGAAATTTGTATGGGGACACCCTATATACAAATTGAAGGTAGGAAAATTAGGTAAAGTTGGGAGTGGTGGTCGTCTTTAGATATGGCTTCTCTAGGGGCAATTTGCTGGGCAAAGCTGTTGAAAATATGATTTGCGGGAGTAGAAAGAATTCCAAAATGTCCAGAAAAAAAGTTAAGGTGAAGAAAAAAAATATGGTTCTTGGTATTACATCGGATTCACAGGCATTTGTGCATTTCTGCTTTTGGTAGTTATAAACTGTTTAAACACTCTCTCTTTGAATCACATGAGGTGTCAATTTTAAGGTTTTGTCATTACCGTACCACAATTTGTGGCCGGTTGCATGATGCATCAATCACATGAATAAAATCAAAATAATTTTTAAATTTCCTGCTGTAAAAATGGCATGTAGACGAGTGTCACGATGTCGAATGTTAACGTTTGAATACCACAAAACCAAACCAACTGACCTCGTAAGAGATGTTGGAACAAATTAATGGAAGTGACAGTTAAATTCGGTCAAATAAACTATCTTTTTTGCCCTTCAAAATACTGACGAAAGTCAATGTGCGTTATTTTATTATATATAAAATCAAATATTTGCTTTAATGAATAAATAATGTTGTTGCGTTGAACGTTAATATTTTATTAAACTTTTGTTTTTAAGTTTAAAAATAGCCGTTCCATTATGAAATAAAATTTTATGGGCGTGCAAGGAAACGAAGAACGAAATAAAATTTGTCTAAAAGCATTTCATGCTTAAAACGTTACATTTATGAACATAATTTGATTTGACTGGCAACATATAATTTTACTGCCTACTTTAAGGCTTTCCGTCATTTAGTGCACATTAGATTTGTGAGAGGCTTTGACGTTATTATACAGTTTTAAAAGCAAATACAAAGAGAGAGGATATAGTTTTGTGCTATATAGTTTTACATAATAATTGTGAATAATATTAAGTTATAAATAAGGAACTTATTACAAGATTTATCCACCCATTAGGTTCACATTTACTTATTTTTGTGATATTTTGTACAAAAACGTAATTGAGTGAATACAATTTTCCCATGACTTAAATTGAAAATTTTCCTACCCAGTTTTATATGATGTGTTTGTTATGCTTAAAGTTAAACATTTAACATAAGAAAAACTTTAGCCTATTTTGGAGCTGTTCCTAAAAATAAAGAAAAACACCTGCATATATTGGCCACACCCAGTTCGTTGTCATATTAAGTCTGATTTAAGTTTGTTTTCCTCTTCCCCTCAAACACAGAAAATTTATTATAAGTTTTGCGTGAGGCAGTTGGCTCATTCTCATCCAAAAGTAAAACTAGATGGAACTAGTATTAATAAATGCAAATAAAAATTTAGATACTATCATTTCTCAAAGTCCCAAAGTATTTAACCTAATAACACACAAGTTCGTCTTCAAGATGTCTGTTAAATAGAATTTAACCACAAGACTTCAAGATACGAAAAAAAAAACAATCTAAAGCCAATTTTTAGGCTTCAACAAAAACATTTTATCTGTTCGAAAAAGTATAAAATTTTCATTTGCATATTTATAGACTTAAAAGCTATTAACAAACTATAAAATTTGTTAAGAAAAGTTACCCAAAAAAATACATCTAAATTGAAAAACTTAAAACTTTATAAGAACTGTCTTTTAAGCAAATCTTTTTGAGTTTCTTTAAAACACAAATAAACGAGGAAATTTTCAACAACAACAAATTTCTTCGAAACATAACTTAAGGCCTTACTTTTATTTGCATATTTGAAGGCTTTCGCTAAAAGCAAAACAACCCACAAATGACGCCTAACAACACCCCACATCATAAACTTGCCCCAGTTCGTAGACGATAAGTTGGCAGTTTGCCAGAAAAATCTAAAAATGTTGGCCAAAAAAAAAAAAAAAATATTTTCATAAACTGTTACTCAAAGTTGTCTACTTTTGAGTTTGTTTGATTATTCATTGTCTTTCTTTGCCTGCCATTTATCTAGTCAGCACTTAAGTCGCACCAGCTTAAGATATTTTTCTTTTTAAATAGCCAAATTTTTCCTTGCCACTACAAAACAACAAAGCAAAAAATCTTAGACATTATCTACAACATGCCTTTAGGCAATTGTGGCTTTTTGTTGTATTTACTTAAAGGATTAGTAAACATAAATATTTATTATCGATAGACCTAGAAAATAATTCTAATGAACTGTCTTAACAGAGAGCTGTTAATGCGCTGTCAAACGTTATCAAATTTTTCCTTCAATAACAGTAAAAATGATCATATATTCTACGAAGAGTGAGAAGCAGAATCAAAATCCTTGTCAGCGGTGCTGCTAAGCCACTACAGCCAGAGTAGAAACATTCATATATTCTACTAGGAATATTAAGCAGAAGTTCCAATTTAAGTTTGGGAAAATTTGGGTCTTGTCCAGTAAGGAATTTTGGCCATAGATGCCAATGAAATGCTACTGTATCAGTCGCAAGACATGCGAACTAGACCTTGATTTAATTGTGAACATTTTTACAAACTCAATTTAGATATTTTGCTTATTACTGCACATTGTAATGGCCACTCCCGGCCAACATCTTTCACTGGCCACTTGGTAAAACGGCACAAGTGTATTTAAGTCAAAAGTACCCGAAAGAAACTCACTAAAGCAAATCACTTACAATTTCCACTTGGTAAAATAAAACATTTTCATATTTTCTTGCATAATTTCAGGCGACCTTAATTCGTTATTATTATTATTAAGATTATGGTAGGATGTGTACAAAACAAAAAGATGGAAATCATAAATTGTACAATAGCTGTAAAAAGTATGTTAATTCTTCTGTTTTCCCACAAGAAACACATATATTTTATTTCATTGTTGGAATGAAAAACTTGCCAGTGATTTAATTTTTTACCTGCCCATTTAAAATGCTTTATTTTATGATTTATGATGAATTTCCAGCAAGTTTGCAAGGATTGTTTTCAATCGTGTCCTGGCTTTTCTTAAGCGATTCATACACAACTGAAGCCCGCTTCAAGTTAATCAGTCGTAGTGTAAAATTTTCAATAATTAAATATATTTCTTTAAATTTCTTAAAAAAAAAAAACGAAGCCACTAAAATCATTGGTGTTTGTTGTATGCGTTTGTGTGGAAAAAATAATCCATTTTTCCATTTAATTTATTGTTTTTTCTCAAGGATGCCGCTAGAAACAAAGTCTCAAAATTTCTTTGTGCTTCTTTAGCTTCTTTGTGCTTCTTTAGGCTTCGTATGTAAAATTAACTTTGACCCAATAACTTTGCATAAAACCAAACGGAAATGTCCTGCTTTTCTATAGTTTTTGTTTTTTTTTTCCATTAGCAAACAAAAGTTTTAAATAATTTCAAATACAGAACAAAAACAAAAACATAATAAAGTTGCCATTGACACCACACACAGGCGTGAAAGTTCTTTTTAAAGTCTATTCGTAGGCTTAAAGAAAAGTATTTGAACAAAAAGTTCTTTCTTATAAATATATTGTGACCCACTATCAGGCTCACTTTGCCTCTGCTTTGCTCACTGACATATTTTTGTTATCATGTTCATGATTGTGACAATGACATTGGCCTAAATAGCTAAAGCGAATAATGGCTAAAAGCAATTGTAACATTATTTTTTCATCAGCCTTTAATAAAAAAAGTGAATTGAAATAGTAAAATGTATAGAGGAAATATTTTGTAGCATACTTTTAGGCCAACTCAAATATCACGCAATGGGAGCGTATAAATTTAATAAATACAAATTTAAAACATTTTCCATCAATGAAATTGATTAAGAGTCTTTAAGGAATTGGAAAATTTAACCAATTAAATAGTAACGCAAAATTTTTGGGGGGGTATCAAACTTCTTCCCTCTTAAAGTTCATATGCCAGCACTGTTCGACCAAACCGCTTATGCATTCGTCCGCTTAGATTTATATTCTATAATACATTAAATAAATGAGTTACCAGCTACAATTTTTTTCCTACTTCTCCCTTGAATATTAACTGAAATTCAGCTGCTTGATTTAAACACTTTTGGCATAAGTTCAACGTATTAGGATGAAGCGTTATGTTTTCCATGTTATAAGAAATATTAACGATTAGCAGGGAAAACTAAATTCTTCAAATCATTTGCACATCTGGCGGAATAAATTAAGCCCAATAAAGTTTATTCCGTATTATTCACATGCCATAAGATTTATTCCACTTCAAGACCGACTAATTTACTTAACCTTAAAATGACAATTACAATGTTCTGGCCTGATTTTATTTGCAGCATTTAAGTGTTCATAAATCTTTTGACATCAAGTTCTCAACATATGCTGCAGACATGTGTATAATCCTTCTAAATATCCTTCAAGTTTGTCATTAACATTTATTTCTATCTTACATGTGTGCTGTATGTGTGTTTTAGAATGCATTAAATCAATAAGTTAAAAAACCAAAAACTTTATGCGATAAATATACAATTTTTTATTATATAATTTATACATGAAAACACACACATGCGTGAATATATTTACATTAGCAGAAATAAACATTCACAAAAACTTAACTTTGAAATTTATTTGAAATTTATTTCCCTAGAAAGATTTTTTAAATATATTTCAAAAACACTTAATTTATTTTAACAAATTTTATTGCTCCACATGATGATGTGGCTCTTCTGGTCAGTTTCATAAACGGTTTGGGTCGTGCATCTATTTCTCTAAAATGCTATTCTTTAAAAGATTTCAAATGTAATTTTTTTTAAAAGTATTTTTTTTTTTTAATATTTTTATCAAAATAAACTTTTTCTTGTGACATATTTTTTAGAAGTTATTATTTTAGAACTTAATTTTTTAAAAGTTATTACATTCAAAGATATTGTATTTTTTAAATCTTCTTTTTTTATATATAATTTTTTTAAAAGTTATCATTTTTAAATTTACTTTCTTAAAAACTATTTTTTTGAGTTATTGTTTTTAAGTTAATTTCTAAATTTTATTTCTGAAGCTTAAATTTTACTACTAAAATTTTATTCCTCCACATGATGATGTGGCTCTTCTGGTCAGTTCCATAAACGGTTTGGGTCGTGCATCTATTTCTCTAAAATGCTATTCTTTAAAAGATTTAAAATGTAATTTTTTTTAAAAGTATTTTTTTTTTAAATATTTTCATCAAAATAAACTTTTTCTTGTGACATATTTTTTAGAAGTTATTTTTTTAGAACTTAATTTTTTAAAAGTTATTATATTCAAAGATATTGTATTTTTTAAATCTTCTTTAAATTTTTTAAAAGTTGTTTATTTTAAAAGTTATTGTTTTCAAAGTTATTTTTTAATTAAAGTCATTTCTTTAAAAGGTACTTTTTAAAAGGGAACTTTTTTAAACGGTTTTTTTTTGAAATGTACTTTGTAAAAGCTACTTATTTTGAAAGATACTCCTTTTGAAATGTACTTGTTTTGAAATGCACTTTTAAAAAAGTATATATCTAAAACGTACTTAATTTAAAAAGTACTATTTTTAAAAGAAACCGCCTCAATATACTTTCTTTTAATGGTATTTTTTAGTACGATCCTTTTGTAAACGGTACGTTTTTATAAGATCTTTTTATAAAAAGTACATTTTCATAAGATCCTTTTTAAAAGTTATTATTTTAGTGGATACCTTTTTAGTGGATATTTTTTCCAAAAAGTGCGTTTTTAAAATGTTGTTTTCTAAACAGCAGGGTTTTAAAATGGAACTTTTTTTTTTAAAAGGAAACTTCTTAAAAAAGTCTCTTTTTTAAAAGGGGATTTTTTCCAAAAAGTAGGTTTTCTAAAATTAATTTTTTGTTTTGAAAGGAAACTTTTTTTAAAAGGCACTTTTTTCTAAGAGCTTTTTTCTTCCAAAAGGCATTGTTTTGTAAAAGGTACTTTTTTTCTAGAAGTTATTTTTTTTAAAGGTATTCTTTTGTAGAAGATACTTTTTTCCAAAACGTGCTCTTTTCGAAACGGTACTTTTTCCTGAAAGGTACTTTTTGCTAAAAGTTACCCTCTCCTGAAAGGTACTTTGTTCTGAAAGGCACTTTTTTCGAAAAGGTATTATTTTCTAAAAAGTACTTTTTTCTAAAAGGTATGTTTTCTATGGTTGTAATAACAAACTAATTGTTTTTCCCAAGGTACCTTTTTTAAGGTTTTTGAAAGTACTTTTTTAAAAATTACACTTTTATTTTATTATATATTATAAATTTTTAAAGAGCACTTATTTTAAAAGATACAGCTTTTAAGAAGGACTCTTTTGAAGTGTAATTTTCGATTTTTTGTTTTGTTTTCGTTCGGAGCTGTTTATTTAGAGCAACTCATTTAATAACTTTTTTTCTAAAAGACGGCTCTATTATTGTACTCTTTTGCCAAGTGGTAACAAAAATTGCTTTGCAAAATATATTGTACGTTTCTTTTTTTTAAATGTTAAATTCAACGGCAAATCTTAAAGCCTGCGCTCATTCAGTTCTGCTGCAGTATTTTTTACTTCCTTGCCAGGACGTTTCAATAAATACTCCCAAGCAGCCATTAATATCAATTATTTCATCATAATGGTTCAACATTATCTCGCCACTTTGCCGGCAAATTGATGGATGACATTAATTACTTGGGGAAAAAAATAATAGTATGACTGATACTTAAATTGAAAAAATAAACTCGGTCATATAGTTTCCAAGAAAATGACAAAACTGCCAACAACAATAACACTCAAGCAACCAACACCTTGAAAAAGAAACAAACAAATATTTATTTCATTAAATGGAAATGGAGAAATTACGTTGTCAGAAATGTTGAACACGATGCAAAAGCAACAATTTGTATTTTATGCAATTGCAAACTTTATTTAATTTTTTTCTACTATTTTTGGAGCCCGATCAGTCCAAATTTGTATGTTTGAAACTAAAATAACCGGAATGGAAAATAATTGCTAAGTATTAAAGTTAAAATGAAGTTGCGTTTATTTAGAAGAAAACACTGCAAATCTGCTGTTACGACTTTCTTACGGAATACTGTCTTAAAGAATGCGATGCAGGAGCACACAGGGCCTAATTTTCTTGCCAACATTTAATTTTAACGTTATAACTTCATAGTTCTTGGCTTTAGTGTTTAATTGTACACACACTTACACACTGATACTAGAAACCCCAAACGCACACATGCCCTCTTACAAGTACATAAATATGTGCCCCTTGTCCACTGATGTCTTGTTATTGGTTTGCTATTTTTCGTCCACCTTTTGATGATGACATTGATTAAGAGAATAACAAATTTCTGAACAAATTAGAAAAGTTTCACTGTCAATCAAGCATCGCAAAGTTAAATATTTATTGTTGAATAGTCGAATTAAAGTTTTTGTCTCCTGCTGTGTGTAAACGTTGATTATGGATCGAATCGTCAAACTCTTATAACTTGACTGCTATTTCTCTATCAAAATACATACATAAATATTCTATTGTTGTTGTTGTATATAACCAACTGTTGTTTGTTCGGTTTCCTTAATTGTGTGTTTCGATTAATGTGGTTGTTGTAACATACCAAAGGCACGCAGTATCATTTTAATTTTGTCTTGTAAGTTTTCGAGTTCCGAAAAACTGAGAGAAAATTTCAAACATCATTATTTTGTGTTACAAATACTTATATAATTATTATTTAATGACTGTTATAAATTTTTTATATTCCCTTCTTTTAGTTTCTAAAGAATCGCATTTAAAAAATATTGTTTTAAATAAAAAAAATATTATAAAATAACTTGTTGCCTTTTCATTAGTTTGAACTAAAACATAAAACAAATAAAAGATTTGATAATAAGAAAAAATATTTGTTTAACATTTTTTGCCGATGTTTGCGGATTTTTTTTCAAATTGTTTTAAATAAAAAAATATTATAAAATAACTTGTTGCCTTTTCATTAGTTTGAAGAAAAACATAAAACAAATAAAAGATTTGATAATAAGAAAAAATATTTGTTTAACTTTTTTTGCCGATGTTTGCGGATTTTTTTTTTAATTGTTTTAAATAAAAGAAATATTATAAAATAACTTGTTGCCTTTTCATTAGTTTGAACTAAAACATAAAACAAATAAAAGATTTGATAATAAGAAAAAATATTTGTTTAACATTTTATGCCGATGTTTGCGGATTTCTTTTTTATATATTACAAAAGTACTCTAAGAAAGAAAATATACTAAGCAAAAGTCTTATAAAATAGTTTCTTTTCATTACATCGAAATTAATTTGGCCTTAAAAGCAGCTGTTAAGTTTACAATTTAAATAAAAGTTTGAATTATTAGCGGATATTTGCGGGATTGTGGATATTAATTAAGCAAAATTCCAAAACTCCCCCACACAAAACAAGTGTACAAATCAGCTATTTTTAAGTTAATTAATTTTATGTTTATAATTATGATTATATTAAAATTTTACTAATTCTTTTGTTAAAACAAATGTTTTAACAGAAATACCACCAAATTAAAGAGTTTATGTCCTATTGTAATATTTATTTGCTGCTTTCCAAAATATTTAAAATATTTTTTATAATCTATATGATAAAAATAATGATTTTTCATTTATCCACAACATATAAATTTTGATTATATCTTTTTGGCACGCTGCCCCATTTAAGAAAAACAAAAACTGAATGCCACACAAGTATGACACAAATACTATTTCATGCGTGTGAATGTACATATATTTTTTGCACAGCAACGTATAATGGAAATATTAAAGAATATTTGTATGTATGTATGTATTTCAGAGATTAAAGACTATAAAATTAGACATTTGTCAGGCATTTTCTGAAATTAAAAAATTTTAGGTTTGTTGTGAACTCGGTGTGCTTTGCGGCACCACTTATGTTTTGTATACAGAAATATGTATGTGTTGTATTTAAAAAATGAAAGTCTATAAAAGTAGACATTTTGTAAAGATTTTATGAAATCAAAGATTTTTTTTATCAACCCGTTGTGCTTTGCGGCAACATTTTTTTTCATTTTGCACAGAGTGTATTTTTCCGATTTTTTTTTTAATATTTAAAGAGTTTATTTTCCCGCATATTTTTAATACATAAAGATTTTATTTCAAGGATAAAATTCTATAAAAGTAGACATTTTTGTTGCTATTTTTTGAAATTAAAGAGAACTTTTTTATTATGAAACCGGTGATCTTTGCGGCAATATTTCTTCCTTCTATTTTGTACAGAAATGTATATTTTTCCCAATTTTTTTTTTAATATTTGGCCAACATATTTAAAAATCAGAAGTTTTGTCAACAAATTTATGAAATTAAAGAATATGTTTTTTTTTATTGGAAACACGTTGTGCTTTGCGGCAATACTTCCTCTGTGTCAGTTTTTCAATATTTAAAGAATTAAGCTTAAGGACTAAACAAGTAGACATTTTGTGAAGATTTTATTTCTTTTATTATGAATGCGGTGGGCAACATTTCTTCATATTTTTTTTAATACTGAGTGAATTTATTTTAAGACTAGACATTTCATTATTCATTTCTAATATTAAAAAAGAATCTTTTAGAGTCAAGCCGGTGCAGCCAGATTTTTGCTTTTGTAAATTTCCGAATTTTGTAATATTTAATTAATATATTTCAGCGATTAAAGGCTTCCAAATTAATGTAATAGAGCTAAAACTGGAATATTTGTATTTCGCATGGGAAATGTGAGCAACAGAAACTAGTTTAGGGGAGGAATTGTTTGCTGGATATAAGTTTATGGTGTTCGCAATATATTCAATTCGATTATCCCAATAAATTCGTTTCCAATGATATGGCTATGGAAAGTGCTAGTGACAAAATTTATGAAACCAGTCACGTCTTCAGGATGCTGTCCTACAAAACAGCCAGCAAACTAACGACTAGACATTCAGTCATTCGCTTTTACATATTAATTCCAATGAATTCAAAAAATATATTTAACAATTTGATAAGAAAAATTTTAAATAAATTTAAAAAAATGTTTGCTTTGCTCCAAAATTATATACAAATAAGTAGAAAGCGCTGGCTTAATATAGAAAGGGCGTGACTGGGTTTTTGTCAAAATTGCGCGTTTAACTTATTTTTTTTGGCCAATACATCCTCTTTAAAATAATCCGTGATTTATTTGTATAAAAAAGCTTATTTGAACAATAGCATATTAAAAACGACCTAACTAATTAAATAGTATTTTTAAAAATACATCCCTGTGTAAAAAACTTTCTCAAAACTTGAAAATATAAAAAAAAACCTGCACTCAAATTTGCATTATTATTATTTTGTCCTATTGAAGATGAGTATTTGCTTTAGGTTTTACTTAGATTTTGCCTTCTACTGAAATAAATAAAAATCGAGTTATAGCCTTTTTATGTTAAGCCATCGATATTTTATGTCTCAGAGATTTTGCTTATTTTTCAAAATCATTTGCAAAACTAATGGGCTAATTGAGGCAGCCGCCCGCCGTGTGCCACTCAACCAAGTGTTGAAAAATACTTTTTGTTGTTGCTATTGTTGTTTTTATTTTTCGTTTATTTTTAACGCATTATGGAACATGAATTTGTTAAATGATTTTATTTCAATTTTTTTGTACTTTTCTATATGAAACTTTGAAATTAATTTCTGTTAAATATTGTTTTAATACTCCTGACAGGCAGGGCGTTTTAGGTATGTGGTATATATACTATAGTTTCTTATACTACACTACACTATACTATACTATACTATAGGGACAGACTTATGGTATGTTGGGTGTTGGCGAACATGATTGACAAAATGAAACGAAAACAAGTTTTTGGCATAATTACAGTGGGTGTTTTTTAAGCGATTAAAATGATAATACCAGACAGAAATATTGTGGTAAACAAACAGCACTTCGTAAAAGAAATGCGTTACCAAGTCGATTGTTAAGCGTTCTGTTTGTCCAGTTACTTCGTAGTGTAAGGACCGAATGTCATTGATGTTTAGCCAATTAATTTTTGGAAACATTCAAACAGTCATCATGCCTTGATAAAGTTCGGCAATCAGCGTAAGGGCAGCTCTTTGCTCATTTTGAAAGTAATAAGGATCAATGAAACTGTCAAATGTGGTAGCCGCACCACATAGTCGAAGGCGGCATTAAGCGTGCTGAATTTGCACAGCCTTTAAAATGGTAAAAGTAAATTAATTACTTGACTTCATTGACTAGTTTGAATATCTAATTTGATAAGATATGAATTTTTACAACAAATGTTTTAATAAAACATTTAAATGTCGTATTTGAAAGAGGTTAATTTTTTCAGCTAAAAATACACATTTCAAAACGCAAAGCCTGAATGTCACTTTTCATTAAGGCTTTTATGTGAAATATAGAATTATTTCAGGCCTGCGGACAGCTGACAGAGCAAAATAATTCATTTCCTTTAAACAATCACTTACACTTCCTTCCCTCCCTCAAAATTATTATTTTGGTTTGTTTGTTTTTTTTTTTTTTTGCCTTAAACCAAAAATTGTGTTTCCTCGCACCGTGTTGAATCAGTAAATCATGTTCCTTTTGGTGTTCTTAAGCTCCGTATTATCGCGCTTTATTTGTAACAAAATAACCAATTTTCAGGCTCTCAAGATTTTTGCATTTCTTCACAGTGTTGATTAAAATTATAAGTTTTAATGTTCGAGAATTAAATCAAACAACACGCAGGTGCTGCCTGGAATTAAAGCATATCAAATTTCTGGTATTTAAGTACAATAACAAAAAAATTCTTGCCGCCACTACAGCGCACACCAACTGTTTAATTAAGTATTTCCGGCTCTTTGCTGCGCTTGGCATACACGCACGCACACGGTGTGACCATCTCTCCTATACTTGCAAGCAAAATAGCTAAAAAATTAACACTTCTGAAATGATTTAGAATGGAAAGTTTATGGAAAGAATTTGAACGCAACACTAAAATGCTTTTAGTGAAAACAAAAACATTTAAATCAAATTAAAATTAAAACCAAAACCAGAACCCTCCCAAAAACTCACAGTTCGTTAAGTGGCATTTTGAGCAGCACATAGAAATGCCAAACTAAAAGCAGGGCAAAAGGGTCGAGCGTGTGATTTTCCCATTGAAACCCTTTATTTGGTGTTATAAAGAATTTTGTTGTTTCCAATAACATTTAAGTTTATTCGTTTTTCAAGTTTCCGGTTTAATTGGTGTTTAATTTATTGTAAATTTTCGGAGAAAAAAAAAAGAAAAATACTTGAAGGGAAACTGTAACTTTTAGCCAATTTATAATTTTATTTAAATTTTTCTAACTACAATAAGAACGCAAGACTTCAAAGCGGTTTCTACTTGTCATTGGTAGGTACGGAGTTTACAATCCCTGGACTATGGCTGGAACACTTTCACTTTAACAGAATCGAACACTTTAGCGACTCATGTATTTCTACTTTAAGGTAAGGCAAAACTTAAAAGCCGTTTTTGCTTGTCGGCCTACACACATTCAGAGTCGTTGGTAGGCACGGAATTTACAATCCCTGGACTATTGCTGGAACACTCTCACCCAACTCATTCGTCGCAACACTTTAAGGTGTGTACATACATATGCACGTACAAGACGACTGTCAGGTCTTACCAAATTGTTAGTAAATGTAACTGTCTGAACTGCCAAGTCTTAGGAAACTGTTGGCAAATAATACTGATATATAAAAATATCTTACAACTGTATAAACGGCCCATTTTGTAGCCTTTACAGGTTGTCAAAATACTTACATATTGTGAGTTTATTGTAAGACAGCTGACAATCGTGAGAACATTCTAGGTTGTCAGTAATCTGCATTTTCATTATCACGTATGTTTTTGTTTTATTTGTATTGATATATACAGACATAGATATATATTCAGAACAAAAACATTACTTATCAAAAGTCCTAAAGCGTCCTAAAGGCATTATTGGAACAGGCTGGTTATAACAGTTGCAGTTTAAAACTCAATAAGAATTATATCATGTAATCAAAATAAAACAAAATATTATTAATATTTTAATATATAGTATATATCTTTAATATAGTATATATAATTTAAAAATTACTATTCTATTTGTGGTTTTTATAGAGGCTGGTAGTCCATTGTACTCACCAATACCCATATATTCTATGCGCTATTTGGTGGTTTTCAATGTACAAAACCTCTAGGCGCTTGCAGATTTTGCAGATTCTTTGTATTAAATATTCATTTAATCATCATATCTCTGACAATATATATATCTTATGGCAACACCGTCCACACCTATGAATAGCTTCAGTGTGCTGGTAAAAGGCCATTTAGACGGTAACACAAGTCGTACGTCAAACCAAAGAGAAAGTCTTTTCAAATTATCTACGTATTTTAAAAATGACAATAGAAATCTTACGACAGATTTTTTCACGTTTACACCAATTGATAAAAGGCCAAAACAATGTAAAATCTTTACATAAAAATACATCCCTGATCTAATGGTGTGTGAAGGAATTTGAAAAATTTTTAAAAACGATGAGAGCCGAACGACTGTAAAATTGTCTACTGTATTTTCCCTCGATGTCGTATGGTTGCATTATATATTAAGTTTAGACGATAAGACCATCCATCCGTTCTCTTGTACTCAAAAATTCGACTTATCGTACGACTTGTGTTACCGTCTAAATCCCCTTTAAAGTCTTATAAAAGATCTAGCAATCTCTGTCGTACAATAATCTGGCAACTGCGTAAACTAATAATACTTATTTGATTTGATTGAACTAATGAGCTATAACGTTTTCTTACAAACTTCTAAGTTTATCTTCTAGTAGCAGTTTTTCACTGGCAATATTCATACGTTGCCAGACTTTTCTCCATATACTGAAAAACTCAAAATTTTTATATCATTAACTTTTTCAAAATCTCAAATCTAATTTTTTATGTGCTGAAAATCACGCGTGTCTAAAAGTCTGGTAAAATTTTTGTGTTTTTGAACAGGAATAAGAATAATAATAAGGCAAACAAATGAAGCCCAGCAATCAAATGAAAGGAGTATATTTTTAGATTGGAAATATTTTATTAAAACCGATCAAAATAATGTATAAAAATGGGGCATGAAATAAAAACACATTAAATATCATTTTTATGCTTCCGTTTCAACTGTTTGAAGCGAAGTTTTTATTACTTGCCTGCGAGTTCAAATAGCGCAATTTTTTTGCGATTGCGATTTCCTTAAATGTGGTACCCTTAAACAAAAACAACATCAGGCATAGAACTGTTGTGTGAGAAGGATGGAACCTTTTTTCACTAATTTTTCTGTAGAAAAAAATCTTTAAAACGAAAGTTACATAAATTTTTGTATTTAATAGCATCATGTTTGGTAATGAAATCTAACAAGTCAATTCAATAGGAATAACTTTTGTGGGAATGAAATAAATTTGCCTAGAGAAAGAGCTTTGCGTTGAAATTTATTACTTCGAAAAAAAAAAAAAAACACGTCAAGGCTGTTTTATTTGCAGCTAAAACTCATCATTAATTTGCCAACTCTCATATAAGCCAATAAATTGTTACAAATTTATTATTCTTTATGGCCGTTTTATTATTCTGTATAAGAGTAGGAGTGAATGTACGAATGTGTGTATGTGGTTGTATATGTTTGTGTGTGTGTGTTTGGCTTACAACTACTCCCTGTCAATTCATTTTATATTTTGATTTGATTTGACATTTAACAAAATTGTTACAACATTAAAACATTTCGTATTAACTTTTTTGAAACCGTCGATTGAACTATTAACAGGCGCTAAAAACGACAACAAGATGATTTCTAGGATGTTTGAGTTGATGGGTGACACGATAAATTTGTAATTGTAAAAGTTTTGACAAAAACAACAACAGCCATTCCCTAACTGTCTGTTTGGCGGAACAGGAATAAAAAATGTTCTCTTTTGTATTTTTTTTTTTTACATAGAAATTAGAAAACAATTTGTTTAATTTTTGTTGTTGCTTTCATTATATATTGGAGAGGGAAAATTTTTTAGAAATAAAACAAATTAAGTTGGTTTTTCAACAAAATTAAAAAATATATTGATAAACACTTTTTGGCAAATGTTATAAACACTTGTAAACGTTTCATTTGTTTTTATTTTAATTCTAGGAAATATAGTTTTATGTTTAAATAAACAAATTAAATAATCAAACTAAATAATATGAAAGTGTAAGTTCCTTTTGAAATATGCCTTCAGCAACCTAAATAACAAATTTAAACTTTGCAAACTATATTATTGTAAAAGTCATGATATAAAAAGCAATAAGTAAAGCTAAATGAAATGATATAAATATTTTTGTAGAGTTGGCCTAGTTTTCATGTATTCAGCGAACTCTATAATGAATATAAACAGTTTATGTGACAGTATTATACACATTATAATGTAAAAAGCAAATTCAGCTACAAAATTTTGAATTACAATAAGTCGCTTTCATCAGCATTCAATTCAAGTAGATGTAAATATTTTCGTGGAGTTGCCTTAGTTTTCATGTATTCAGCTGGGTAAATAATTAATATGAATACTTTATGTGACAGCAAAATATATGTTACAGTATAAAAAGCAAATTCAGCCAGCTGAATAGTTAAAAGATGGGAGTCACATTAAATTAATTTTATTAAATCATATAAATATATATATTTTTTATGCGAATTCAGCTAGATAAATATTATAAATAAACATTTTGTGTGACGGTAAAATAAGCATTAAAATGGGAAAAGCAAATTCAGCCAGCTGAATTTTCAAACCTTTTAAAATCGTTCAAGAAATATATAAAAACACCATCGCTAAACGTAATAAAATGCTGTAGGGTGCAATTCAGCAAGCTGAATTCATTCAAATTCAAAGTAAACGCCTTAAAATAATTATAAACTTGTGGCTGTGCTCAAATCAGCTGGCGTAATTTGCAAAACATTTCGGCCCAAGGAGTAAAGTTTTAATAAAGTATCTATATGTATATACATATGTATGTATGTTTGTATGTATATTTTTAAAAAAGTAGAATGAAAATCATTTTGTTAAATTTGAAATTACGGTTTCTGTTTTGCTGAATAAGTTTTTTCATCGTAAGGCAGACGCTCGCTGCAACCCTATTCGACCAGCTGAATTTGTTTAAATCATGAAGAGTTTTGTTTTTCTTTGTGAATTAAGACTTTGTTAAAATATTTATATTTAATTGGGTTCTTATGAAATCGTTTTTGTTGCCTTCAATCACATGTTGCTGTATCATTTAACACACTTACAGCACAGATTTCATGAATATTTGCCCTTCTGACGTTGCAAAGAAACACAGTAATTTAAAACTCAAACTGGTCTTTCGTTGTTGTTGTCGTTTTTCTTTCTTCTTCTTATTATTATTGTCTGAAAGAGATTGATTACTTATGTGGTTGTTGGTTGTTCATGTCTTTATGTCCATTTCCAAATCTCAAGTATTTGCCAGTGTGTGTTAAATCCTTAAAAGTACAGCATGCTTTTAGGCGATTGGGGATTTATTCCCCCCCTCTCTTTGGTTTATTTACTTGTTATAGAAAGCAAGCCGGCAAAAAGTATTATAACATGTGTATTAAACTTCTTAACAAAAAGGTTGCTGTAAAACAAGGGCTTTTTAAAACTTTTATTTCTTTTGCAATTTCCCATTCTTTATGGCGTTTTGAAATGTCGGCCGATCTATAATCGACCCCGTAAACTTTAGAAGTTGTTAATGTTTGGTTTCTGCTGCTGATGCATGTATGTATGTATCGCAAACTCCCTTCAACCACGAAATGTTTTATTCATGATGTGGCCACATTGTTTGCATTTCTTTTACTTCTTCTGTTTATTTGACGTAAAGTCTTTTATATTTTTTGTTTTACTGTAACAAACCAAATAAAATACTTCTCTCCATTCACAATTTATATATATGTATGTATGTATGAATGTAGCACGTGTTTGGTTTTTGTTTATTGTAAACGTAAGCACTTTTCAGAGCTGAAGTTTAATTTTCCAAGTAATTTATTTTATTAACAACTGCTCACTTCGTATTATGAGTATGACTTCAGCTTAATAAGGGGCATGGTCTTAAGCTTGTACATTAAGCCAGCGTCGGCTTAATAGCATTCGTTGGCGAACACATTTATGGAGAGCAAAATTTTGTTTATACTTCGTGGGCTTTTGTTAAAATTTTTAAATTATATCATTTAGAATTTTTTGAAATATGTTAAAAACCTAAAAATGCCTAAAACTCAGTGAGCAGTTCCTAAAAGTAGTTCGCAAAAAGAATTTGTTGAAATAGTTCACAAAAATTGTTCACAAAAAGTAGTTTGTAAAAAATAGTTCATATAAAATATTAAAAAAAAAAATTCATATAAAACAGTTCACAAGAAATAGCTCATAAAGAAGTTCATAGAAAACAGTTCCCACAAGATGCAACACAAAAATAATTATTTCATTAAAGAGTTTGTAAGAAATAGTTCACAGAAAAATAGATCTTAAAAGACTATTTCATAAAAAGTAGTTCATAAAGTAACAGTTTTTCATTTAAATTTGTAACAGTTTATAAAAAAGCTCACAAAAAATTGTTCACAGGAAAGGAAGTGTGGAAGAAAGGTTTGAATAAAATAGTTAATAGCCAAAAGTTAAAAAAATAAATATGCCTGTAGAAACAGTTTTTTGTTTAAATTTTTTCATTTGGAAGGGTTTATAATAGTTTATAAAAAAAGCTCACAAAAAATAGTGCGTAGAAAAACTATATAGTTCATAGAAGGTTTGAACCAAAACGGTTCTTAAAAAATAGTTCATAGAAAGTTTTAATTAAAGAGTTCATAAAACATTTCTTATACAAAATAGTTCATTATTAATTGTTTATAAAGATAGTTTATAAAATCAACTCATAAACAAACAATATCTTATAGAAAAAAGTTCATGAAAAATAATTTATCAAGAATATTTGATACAAATTATTTCATAAAAGTAGTTCGCAAAAGTAGTTCATGACAAATAACTCATCAAAAATAGTTTGTACAAAATTGTTCGCAACAATAGTTTATAGAAATAATTCACAAAAGTTCTTCTTCTTCTTCTTCTTCTTCTTTTGGCGCTACAGTCCGTGGTGAACCTGGGCCTCAACCAACAAAGTTTTCCAGCTGGCACGGTCTTTAACCAGCGTTCTCCAATTTTGCACACCAAGTTGGTTGAGGTCCCTCTCCACTTGTGTGCGCTATCGGTTCCGTGGGCGTCCTCTACAGCGTTGTCCCACAGGTTCGGAATCGAAGATTCTACGGGTCGGAGCAGTATTCTCCATGCGCTCTACATGGCCCAACCATCTTAGCCGTTGGATGCGTAGGCGCCTGGTTAGGCTCATGTCGCTGTACAACCCGTACAGTTCATGACTGAATCTTCTTCTCCAGAAACCATCAACGCAAACAGGGCCGAAGATTGAACGCAGAACTTTTCTCTCGAAAATACCAAGGACTTCCTCATCCGCCTTCGACACCGTCCATGCTTCTGCGCCATAGAGAAGTACAGGGATTATCAAAGTGGTATATAGTGTCAGCTTGGTTTTTCGAGAAAGGGCCTTACTACTCAATTGCCTCTTGAGCCCAAAGAAACAGCGATTGGCAAGAGTTATTCTGCGTTTGATCTCGGTACTGATGTTGTTCATACTGTTGACTTGGGAGCCAAGGTAGACGAAGTCCTTCACTACCTCGAAGTTATAGCTGCCTATGGTGATGTTCTGGCCCAGTCGTCGGTGTTGCGCGTCCTTTTTTGATGACAGCATATACTTCGTTTTGCCCTCGTTCACCGCTAGACCCATTTTGGCCGCCTCCGTTGAAATACCAGCAAACGCTTCAGTGACGGCTAGCTGTGTTCGACCAATCACGTCAATGTCGTCAGCGTATGCTAGAAGTTGCACGGACTTTTGGAAGATCGTGCCTCTGTTGTTGGCGTGTGAGTTTTGCACGATCTTCTCAAGAATTATGTTAAAAAAGTCACATGACAGTGCGTCGCCTTGTCTAAATCCCCTTCTGACATTGAAGGTCTCGGTGAATTCGTTACCGACCTTGATGGAGCAGCGAGAGTTCTCCATCGTCATCCTACACAGCCTGACGAGTTTAGTAGGAATGTCAAAACTAGACATGGCTTCGTATAGCTCGTCCCTATACACACTGTCATATGCAGCCTTAAAATCGACGAATAGGTGGTGGGTGTCGATTTGCATCTCTTGGGTCTTTTCCAGGATCTGCCGTAGTGTGAAAATTTGGTCGATGGTGGACTTCCCCGGCCTGAAACCACACTGATAAGGACCTATCAGACTGTTCACGAATGGTTTCAGGCGCTCACACAAAACGGCAGAGAAGATCTTGTAGGCGATGTTCAGGAGACTTATTCCTCGGTAGTTGGCGCAGTTGAAGGGGTCTCCTTTTTTGTGGATCGGGCAAACGATGCTGAGATTCACAAAAGTTAGTTTTTACAAAATAGTTCATAAATAATAGTTTATAAAAATAGTTCATAAAAACAGTTCATAAACAGTAGTAGATAAGAAATAGTTCATGACAATTAATTGATAAAAAATATATCATAAAAATTATTTTACAAAAAAAAAAATAGCAAATAAAAAATGTTTTATTAAAAATAGTTAAGAACAAAATATAATTTATTTTCATACAAAATAGCCCATAAAAATGTTCATAGAAAATAGTTCATGAAAAATATCAAATAGTTCATAAACAATAGATTATTTAAATAGTGCATAAGAACAGTTCATAAGCAATAGTTCATGCTAAAAGATTTATAAATAATGTTTCATAAAAATTATTACTTTTTTTATGATCGTTTATAAAAGTTGGTAAAAGTTGGTTTATAAGATGGTTTTAATGAAAAAAATTGTATAAAATAGTTCATAAAAATATTTTATGGAGAATAGAATAGAGAATAATTCGTAAAACTTAGTTCAAGCCAAATATTTTTTAAAAACTGGTCATACATATTCGGTTGAATATCGTGTGCCGAATTGACTATTAATATTACACTTCATTGTGGTAAATTCATCCAGCTGAATAGGGCTACTGCCCTAATTGGCAGCTTCAAAAGTGTAGCATTTATTATCATTTAATGCTGGTGTTATTTTTCAGCAAATTCTCCACCAAATGATTTGTTAGTTTTATTAAAGAATAGCGCTAAAGATATTGTTTGCTAAACTCATTGATAGAACACAATTTTGTTAAGAATAATTAATATATTTTACATAAAAATTTTTCTTTTATTAAAAATTCGAAGCCGACTTAGTTTTACACAAATTCAGCTGGCTGAATGTCTTTCAGTTGCACAAAATCTGTTAAAATAAATTATAAGAACAAGAACATCCTTTGAGATTTCGCTTGCTGCTGAATGCTTGAAAAGAATACAGTTTTTCCAAAACAAACACTTCCCAACCCTCATCACTTTGATTAATTACTGAAATTTTGTCTCCAGCAGCTACAACTACAACAGATACAAAAACTTGTGGTAAACTAAATACATAAATTTGGAAAAATATATGTAAATGTTTTAGATTATTGTTGAGACTTGTGTAGCTGCTCCTGCATTTCTTATAAGATTTTCAAGCGTATCCTCGTTTTTCTTTTTAAATAAATGTTAATCTGTTTTTCATAACATTTATGAGTACTTTTGTTTTGTTGTCCTTGTCATTTTCAATCATAAAACTTCTTTTTTCATATTTAATTTTTTAAATTTTGTCAAACGAAGAAAGATAAAGAAGGCGGAAAAATTTACATAAATGAATTTATGGCTGGCTGAATATCAGGTTGATTTTGGGTTCTCAGCCGAAACCATAAAAATGTCACAAAAAATGAACAACATTTTATTTTATTATATAAAAACTGGAAGTTTCTATCACTTTCTTCATTTATGTTTTGGTGACAGAGTTGTTACCAGGACGGCTGCGATGAAAGAAAGAATGATAGAAAGCAACAAACTGTCGTATTACACAGTTTGGGGGCCTACATAAAGTATAATGTAATATGCCATTATAAGGCAAAATTAAAACCTTAGTGTGAGTTGTGAATTTGTGATAAGAACAAGTTGTTCAATTCAGCTGGCTGAATCTCTAATTTTTATGCATCTTTAAATCTATAAATTCAAAATATTCAAAATATACTGTCTATTTGTTTAACTGAATATAAAAAAAATTATACTAAAAATTATCTATTTGACGCGTATTCGTTTGAAAAACTTAGCAACTCAGCTGAATAAACAATTTTCCATACAACAGATATGAAGAAAAGGTATTCAGCCTTGCTGAATTTAGTTGGTTTCACAAAAAATAAATATTACTTGATTCAAGGGCATAAAATTAACAAAGAATTGTAACAATTCAGCCGGCTGAATTTCAATAATTGGGCATAAAATGTCATAAAAATTTGCTTTGATTTTACTGCATGTTAAAGTGCTGGAATTTTGCGTAACGAATAGGAATTCAGCCAGCTGAATAAGGGCGTTTTTACCGTTAATTACATATTCAGTGAAGAGGCAGGCCGAGCAAGCGTATTCAGCCAGCTGAATTTCAGTAATTGGGCATAAAATGTCATAAAAATTTGCTTTGATTTTACTGCATGTTAAAGTGCTGGAATTTTGCGTAAAGAATAGGAATTCAGCCAGCTGAATAAGAGCGTTTTTACCGTTAATTACTTATGCAGTGAAGAGGCAGGCCGAGCAAGCGTATTCAGCCAGCTGAATTTCAGTAATTGGGCATAAAATGTCATAAAAATTTGCTTTGATTTTACTGCATGTTAAAGTGCTGGAATTTTGCGTAAAGAATAGGAATTCAGCCAGCTGAATAAGAGCGTTTTTACCGTTAATTACTTATGCAGTGAAGAGGCAGGCCGAGCAAGCGTATTCAGCCAGCTGAATTTCAGTAATTGGGCATAAAATGTCATAAAAATTTGCTTTGATTTTACTGCATGTTAAAGTGCTGGAATTTTGCGTAACGAATAGGAATTCAGCCAGCTGAATAAGGGCGTTTTTACCGTTAATTACATATGCAGTGGTTTAAGTGTTTATTCTATAGAGTTTTTTAACAGAAATAACATTAAATTGTGTGTGTATAACAGTTACGGGAATTCAGCTGGCTGAATTTTCTTATTTGATATTTACATATATATTTATCTTAAAATTTTAAAAATTTTTGTTTCCAAAAACATTTCTGTCGAAGAAGCTCAATAAAAAATATAATAAGCCCAGCTGAATTTACTTTTCTTACAAGTTTCAGGCAAGTATTTAGTGGCCCAAAAATCAAAATTCTGAAAATGCTATAATTCAGCTGGCTGAATTATTTGTTTTAGCCTTATATTTCCTAATTTACTAGTAACTTAAATAATATAAATAACTGGTGCGTTTTACTTGAAACATTTATATGATCTTATGAAATTTATGGTGATTTTTTTTTATAACAATAGTTTTACAATTTTTTGTCTGCCATCTTTAAGTTTTATTTGTATTAAACAATTCTAGAGTAAATTTCTTAACGTATACTCGCCGAATAACTTTTAGCTACTTTTGATTATGGGCTTGGTTCGGTTCCGAGTTCTTTAAGTCGCAATGTGCTAAAAGATTGTTTGCTTTGCAATTTGTTTTGCTGAAAACTTCAAGCTCGATGACTGTGATAATTTGTGTGTTGAGCTCTAGCCTCAGCGAACGTAAATACAAATTAATTATTCAATTTTTTTCCATTTACTTCCAGCTGTTCCAGCAATCAAATACAGAACAAAGGAATGCTTATGGCCTAAAACAAAGAAATATCGCATTACAATGGTGAGAAGGAAAATAAAAAGATATGAACATTTGCATGAAAAAGTACAGTCGAATTAGAATGACTTTCAACATTTTTTAAGTTGTTACAAGAAAATTGAAATGAAAAAAATGTGGTCTTCCAAGTAACAACCAGCGTTGGCAGAAAAAAACTTAGTATAAAATACGTCTTTCACAACAAAAGAGGCAGGACAAAAGAGACCAAGAAATGAAATTTCTTAGTGTAATTCGAAATGAAGTGAAATCGTAAATGGGCAAAAAGGAAAACACTAACACATAGACAAAACAAACGCATAAACGTTGAACAATTTGACTAACAGAAATTGCATTTTTTGGGTATTGCATCATCAAATTAACACAACGACAACAACAACAACAACAATTACAACACGTATACAAACTCACACACACATACAGAGACACATCCCCACTCAGGCGTTTACAATGTTACGCAGTTGTGTGTGTTTCGGTCAACGTGGCAGTCACAAACGTCGCAGTTCCTCGTTCGATACATCGTCATCGTGCCGTTCCTCCGAAATAGAACGTGGCGGCAAGACGGCCACAACTACAACCGTCCTAACAGCGACATACACTGAAGGCAGCCGGCAGAATGGTGTGGCCAATGGTCGGTATGCTTCCAGTTTATTGCAATTGTTTCAAACGAGAGGTTGGTACCGTCCTTGGCGTAAACCGGCTCGAGGCATCAGCATGACTAAAATTGAAATAAGTAAGTAAGAAAAAAAAAAAACCAACATAATTTGCATTTATGTTGTTTATAAACTTAAAGTTTGTGTGTGTGTGTGTGTGTGTGTGTGTGTGTTGGGGCTTTACAAGCACCTCCGCACGAGTGTAAAGAACACCATAAATGATGTATAAATACAAAAACTGGAGGCAATTTTTTCCACTCGCATACAATTAATTTCATTATTCAGTGCAGTGTTAAATTATTTTGTGTCGATTTGTGGCATACATTTGCGATTAAGGCAACAAACACAGGTAACAGGAAAATGGCGTCATCTTGTGCTGTAAATGTCAGCATGGAACATTAAAATCAAGGACAACTTGTGTGCCGATATAAAAGCGTGAAAATATATAATAAAACAGTAATTTTGAAATCAATTTTATATAATATTCGACAGCTGGATTGAAAAAGTGTCTCGATTTCTCCGAAACTGCGAATTCAGCCAGCTGAATAGTTAAGTGCTGGCATTATGGATGTGCTTAGCTTGAAAATATTGAAAAAAAAATGGTAGTGTCAGCAGTTTTTTACGTTTTGGAAAATAATTCACAAATCCAGCTCAACCAGTTCAACTTCTTGAACAATTTTTTAGCCTGCTGAATGTATTTTGTATTTGGCATATTTGAAAGAAAGAAACCAAAGGATCTACATATTTTTTCTAAAACTGGACAAAATTAATATTTTTAGTTAAAATTATCTTATACTCTGGCTTTTTTCCATTAAGTTCAATTAATAGCAGCTGAACAAATTAACATTTTTGTATATTCTAACTAAAAGAATAAATATTATTTTAAACATGATTATATTAATTTTCTAAAAATCATAATTGCTTTATTCAGCCAGCTGAATGAGAATAGTGTCCGTTAATATTGAGCTTAGAACCTTTGGAAATTATAATTCAGCTGGCGGAATAAAGTGTTACTTGGTGTGTTCAGCTGGCTGAATGTAAGTATTGGCTCTTGGTTTGCATGTTTTCTTCGCGTTACAACTAAGATACTGAAATTCAGCCAGCTGAATAATATATATAATAATTAATGTTTCATCGGTATATATATTCATGTAGCTGAATAACATTTCATATGCGTTTTTTGTTTCTGGGAATGCATAGATTTTATTTTGATTAAAATATTTTCATCTCAGCGCATCTTAAAAAATTAGATTATGTCATTCAGCACTTTCAGCTTGCTGAATACCTCGTAAACATTTTCACTTGAAATCAACTCAAAAAGTCAGCAACCAGTCTTATGTAGCTCTAAAATCTACAAATCAGCTTGCTTGCAGCGTACAGTTTGCTGAATACCTGCATTGTTTTTAGATTTTAATGCTTTGATTTCATTTCATTCAATTTGAAAACCCTGAAAAACTAGCCCTCAGCCAGCTGAATATAGATTTATTTATTTTGCTCAGCCATAATAATACCGGCAGTAATAAAGTAAAATATAATTTTTGTCTTTAAAATATTAAAAGCTATAGTTTGGCTGACTAAAGTTTCATGTTGCTGATTAGTGTGTTGTAGATATTAGGCAGCAAGATGAATACTTGTATTATTTCCTGGGCTTAAACAGCTTCGTTTTGGGTCAGTTGGATAATTATATATTAAAAATTGTTGATCTACTTCTCAAATTATTGTAATTTTTATGCTTTTTTTTTGGGGGGTTTAGACAAATATTTTGATTTTTTTTTTTAAGAATTTCTTAAAGATATTGCAGTTTTTTTCTATGTACAAACATATTTAACTCTGCTTGGGCAAGTTTTATGTAACAGCCAGAACTCAAAATAACTTTAAGGACCGTTTCAAACACATCAACTTAACGCTCCAGTTTAGGCCCTCTCAGAGATTAATGAGACAGCAATGTATAAAATTTGTATTTCTTATTCTTTCTTTTGGACGGAAAGGCGTAATAAAAGTAGATGTGTGTGTTTACATTAGTTTTCTTCTTCATGTTTCCAAAGTTTTGTTTTTGAACTCTTTTTATTTAGTTTGTTTTTTTTTTTTTGATAATAACTATAACAACAACAAAACTCTACAACAATAACAAAACTACAGCGTATCCAAATAATTGTTATGCGTCAGTTACAGCACGAAAACTGTAACTAATATAATTGGGTAACGTTCTGCCCTCTAAGTAAATTTGTAATCCTGGCTAAGAGGATTAAAAGTTTCTTATGTGTGTGTGTGTGGATGTTTGAGTGTGTGAAACAAAAACTTAAAGTTTTCGGATATAAACGCATAAGAAATAAATCAGCTTGCGGCCTATAAAATTCTTGGTAATTTTAAATCGATTGAGAAAACACTCCTGTTAAAAGAAGACATTTCATATGTTTTTATCAAACTCTACTCTACCTGACTGGGGCAATTCAGAGTTTAGTGAGCATTTTTTGTGTTTTTTATTTCTGGCTGTGTAGTTTGCTGAATTATGTTTTATTTTCACTTTTTTCAGCTATAAATATCTATATCTATATGTTTTGGTGGTATTCAGCCAGCTGAATTGAACGCTTTAAGTTTTGTTGACATTTTTTATGGCAAAAAATACAATTATTGATATTCAGCTGGCTGAATTAAAAAATTCTTGGCTTGTTGAATTATATACATACAGATGCAAGAAAAATGGAAAAAATGGGTATTCAGCTGAATTCAACAATTCTGGGTTTTGTGAATATATTTTTCAGACAAAAAACATACATCATTCTCATATACATATTTCCCTTTTCATACTGAAAAGTTAAGCTAAATAGACAATTTTGTGCAACAATTAGCTGAATTCTTGACATTTTGTTGGCTGAATTAAATAATTCCTACTTTAATTTCATCTTCAGTGCAGTTTTTAGGCCTGAAATCAAGTTTCATAGTTATGAAGTTTTGTTGAATAAGAGTTGTATTTGTTGTTCGTATGTCTTCCACGCATTTGAAAATGTTTTATGACAATTTTATAGATCGAATAAATTGATGTTAATTCTGCTTGTATATTTATAAAAATTATTTGAGATTTTTGCCATGTCCTGGTCTAAATACATATATTTTTGGGACATTTTGTCACAACAGCTTTTGAAATTTGCAAAAAATAAAGAAATATTAGATGATTTCTTGGGCAAAATTCTTTTTCGTATTATTGATGAATTTGTAATGTAGCCTTAAAGGCAGTTTTTCATTGAAATATTAGCCAAAAATTTATTTGTGATAAAACTACACAGATATTTGTCATGCAACACAAATCCCAGCTGTGTAGAAATTCTATTGTCGTACAAAAGTTTTGGCCGTTTGTATCTTGTTCTGTTCAATTCCTAAAGCCTTAAGCTCAATGTATTGTTTCCGTTTCCGCAACACAAGACCTAAACTATGACGAAAATTTAATGTAGAAATCGGTAAAACAAAATTTTCTGGCTTGCGGTGTGCAATTGTCACATTAATCTTTTCTGCTTATGATGAATATTTAATTGTATTATTTGATATCAATCATACGCCCCAATACATTTAAATATGACAGTGTTGTACACAACAACAACTGCTACAACTACTAATAACAACTTTGTAATTATTCCAGCTTTTATTTACGCAAAAATAACTTAATCTAACACAAACAAAAACTCCGATTTACGATCACAACGAATAAATTAGTAACCACAATTTATTCTTTAAAATGTCAAATAAAATCTAAATGAATTTGTTTTAATTTACATTAAATGTTTAGAATATAGTTTGTCAAAAAAACCAAACCATAAAGTGATTATTTTGGTAGATTTTATTTTTCGACATTCATTAAAGTGTAACATTTCAATTTATTTAAACTACGCACATTTATTATCGTTAGTTGGTAATTGAATTTATTACTCCTACTTGCCAGCCATTAAATGAAACTGTTTCTTACATGAATTTCGTTTTAACTTGAATTATTGCCATTACAAAAAATACAAAATTTGCTCATTATGCAGATTTCTTTTTAATTTATTTAAAAAAAAATTAACAATAATAAGAATGAAAGGAACAAAAATATATTGAAATTAAAACTATTTGTGTTCAATTTTGAGAAAGTATTTTTTTTTTCTTTGAGTTAAAAACACAATTTTTATGTCCTCATCAGTTAAACAAAACTCTTTTTTTTTGTCATATAATATTTTTTTTTGCATATGCCAGAAAATCTCTTAAATACAATATGATTTAGGAAAAACTTCTATTTAAAATTAAATTATATTATTAACATTTTGCGAATAAGCAAATAAAGAAGAAAATATATTTATGCAAGAACTGAAGTCTATCATAAGGATTATAAAATATTCCAGACTGTATAATTAGTTTTTACTTTTCTTTTATTATTCATAAATTGTTCACACATTTATTTTATTATGCCATTGACAGTTTCTACGTAATAACGTAAATGAGTTTGTGCGTGTTTGTGTGTGTTCGTATTTGTTCACTTACTCATAGACTGCAGCAACATTTAAGATTAATTAAATCTAATTTATTCTTATAATAAATGAGAGGTACAAACTGTGTTTGAAAATATTATTCAGTTTTATTAACAGCGTAGAATGTCATGAGGTGAGAAATACAAATTTAACTGGCGTTTTTCTTTGTTAAAGGGTAAGGGGGCCGGGAGGTGCGGAGAAGAAGCTGAAAACCTAAATTTCGATATCAATTTTTAGTACTCTAGTGACAAATTCATCTCATTAAGGATCTCATTAAGGATTCTCGAAAACTTGCATTTAGATGGGTTGGCTTGCTTTCTGTTTGACGAACATTAGCGTTCGTTATTGTGGGACAGGCTTATTGTGGGTGACAAATATAAGATGTACGCGTTAACTTCCGCGGTAAAGCGAGGAGACAGAACGTTATTAGCGAAAAAATTATTGAACAATTATTGGCGGCATCCTTGAGGTTCATAACAGCGTTTTATTTATACAGTGCAAAAAAAAAAAAAACTGCAAGTGATCTGACATTTTAAAGAAACATTATGATGACTGGTTGGCTTAAGACAAGACAAGACAAGACAAGACAAGACAAGACAAGACAAGACAAGACAAGACAAGACAAGACAAGACAAGACAAGACAAGACTTGTGGGAACAATGCGCGTGGGAGGGAAGGAGTCTACTGCTCGATACTGGACGTTGGCTGAATAAGTTGGCAGAGTAATCGACCAACAGTCCAAATGTTGCAGATGCGATTCCTACTAAAGACTCTGACTTTTAGGACAAACTTAGTATTTTTACCAGATGGATGCAGTTTTGTACCATTTGTGCTAGTATAGAACCACCGGTCATGCCTTTTGCATGCGTGTTCTTAAAAAAGTGAAGAAAAATATATATTATGCCCACAAAAATAGATGAAATTGAAATTTAAGACTGATGGAGGATGCAGCCCGAAAAAGTCTGCGAATAAATACCAGCCAGTTTCAACGTCGAACATAATTTTAATACAGAGTCAAGAAGCCTTTATAGGCGATTTCGATATACTGAACACCATCGCCGTTTCTTAAAGTACTAAACAGTTTAACCACCACCACCTTAAGGAAAAAAAAAACTAAAAGCCTGAACCACGATATCGAACGCTGATGGGCGCACATCACATTTTCAAGGTTAAAAAGCTAATTTAAAGACTACTTAGGGTATTTCTTTTGCCCGGGCTTGACGAAATATTTTATTTAAATCAATTTCAATTTCAAAAATTTCTGTTGCTGGCGAACGTTAACGTTCGACATTGTGATTTAGGTGCCAATCAATATATCTGTTTTTATATTTTGCTGGTGTTCATTTTGTGTCTTCGAATTTGTATTAAGTCAAAAAGTTACGAAAAGTATACGAATGCCACTTCACAATCTGTGTTTATTTTTGCTGCTGTTTTAATTAAAATATGAAATGAATTTATTTAATACTAGAAAATAATAATAAGTGGCATTCATTCACTTTAACAATTTACACATACATACACTTAAAGAAAACATATTGCCTTGCAGTTAGATACGAGTAAGATTGAGTGGCCAGCAAAAACAATAACTTTTTGTTTTGTTTACTAAGAAATATTTAACTTTTTTATTTAATTCGTCAGACCTGTAATGTTAAAAAACGCAAGGCACCATAAATGGCGTGACTAGTGCCTCAAACAGTTTTTAGATTATCAGAATATTGGCAAACGTTGCTGTTCGTTATCGTGGGACAGGCCCTTCTGCTTGTTTGAAACCACATGAAAGAATAAATAATCCTATTTCTGAGTGTATTTGTAATTATTTTGCTTTAACTCTCGCCCCCGATTGTTTGCAAAACACTTTGTCTGCAATTTATGTTTAATTAATCTAATGAAAGAGTTTGTAAGTTTAACGAAACCAACAACTGAACTTACTATGCTTTAATTAAAAACAAAATTGAGCAAACTAATTAACAGTCACACACACAAGTGGCGCCACAGCACCAGCAAATTAATTATGCCTCAAGTATTATTTGATCTGACAATTATTCAAAATGTATGTAAATATAAATACTTAAGGCAAACATTAGTTAAACAATAAATAATAAGCAGACAGTGCGAGTCCAAATGTAAGTGTAAGAAAAAACATTATTTTTATATTATTATCAGTTCGTTATTTTGCCATCAAATATGTCCATATTAAAGTTTGTCACACAGTAAATATGTACATACTTTTGTTGTTACAAGTCACTTGCAAGGGCATAACATCAAAATATTGTTCGGGGGGGGGGGGCGGGGGGGGGGGAAAGTTGAAAAGCTTAAAGTGAAATGTGCGTGCAATATTGACACACAGAAAATCTATTAGAAAATTTCCTAAATTTCCAGAAATGTTATTAAAATATATGAAACTTGTTCTCAAGTATTTGGAAAATATAAATTTTACACTTTTTATGGCAAAAATGTTTATTAAATTCAGTCACATTTCTTTTCGATAAGAATTTCGTCAAACGAATGAATTAATTAATTGGAAAACAAATTTTGTACCCTTAAGTTTAATGCTCTGTTGAAGATTTTATACAGAGTTCTTTCAAACTACATGTAAAATAAATTCATATTAATTTTTCATAATAAACATGTTGCAGCAACACCTGGAAAATGAGTCTAGCAACAATATAATTTTGCTGCGAAACAATTAAAGCGACAATTGTTTTAAATGTTATACTCGTAACTGTGCCAATATGGATCGTTTTTACAAACGTACAACAAAGTAGCATACTTTTAGGCAAAACTTGTCAGGCTAAATACTCTTTAGCACAGCGAGGCTCATATGTTGCGCAAAATACAAATTTTTTGCGATGCTATAAAAGAAATGGAGACAAAACTTTGCCAAAGTTTAGAAAATTGTTAACGACTGACAGTTCCAGGTTCGAGTGAAGTAATTTCTTTGATTACTCAATATCGAATGTTTTCGCCATAAAATGCTCATGTATTTCATTTGATATGGGCCGTCATAATAACAAAATTAAAAGTTTTACTCGATATTGTATGCGGTGGCACGAGTGACTAGGCAGAGCTGTTGTTTGCATTTTGAAACAAATTTTCCGAATAATACGAAAAAAAATTTTGATAAATAAAAATATAAAATTTATGCGTACAATTAATAAAATTAGACAAATGCACTGGTAACTTATTCAATAGTATTTGCATGAATAACTGAATAACAGTGGAGATGTGACCCAGAACGGCTTTGGCCCTTATGAAACTATATTTTTGCTGCATTGTTCATTTTTGGGAGAACAGTACAAATATAGTGTAAGAGGAAAAATAGCATATAGATATAGAATAGAAAATAATTAAGTTCTGTCAAAAAGAATGTAAAATGTTTCCCATGAAAATTGACTTTTCCAGCTTGAAACACTAAAAGTGTTGATTAATGCGCGATTTATGGCCAACTTAAGCGATTTGACGCTGTTTTTCTGTTCGGTTAGCGGCTTCTTATAAAAAAGAACTTGGCAGCACTTAACATTTTTTAACGCTTGCTCTTTTCAGCATTTCAATGAATGCATCAATGAATGAAAGAACTTAAGAACTGCTACCATTATTGATGCATTATGCTTCTCAAATAGTAATTAGTTGAACCTATAATTAAAAGGGGGCGGGGTTAGGTGTAATGCAAGTCCTTGGCATGGCCAAGCGAGAGAAATTAAGGTTAGCTTTCGGGGCCCAAACAAGTTCCTGGGGCGATATTATTTTACCGATAATAAAGAAAAAAAAAAAATTCACCAACATTAATGTAAATATATAGAATGAAGAGTTGCGACAAAAGGCTACGCGAGATCTTTCTGAGCCCTCAAAAAACCTAATAATCATGATAAAACGAAAACGAAAAGAATTCAAAGTGATGCATTCCAATCACAGCTGCAATGAATGACGAATTTTTGATCGCCGCCAAAATGAAACCGATTGGTATATATGAAAATGCACACAATCGTGGCGTTGCTCCAAGTTCGTTATACTGGGCGAAGTTGAAACAGATTTATTTCTAATCGAAGAAATCAGTATCAGGTGTTCAGATTTCTTATATATATAAATATATATATTTAGTGGAATAACTACTGTTTATTATTATATTATTTCATGTTGAAAAAGAAGAATTTAAAAGGACGCTCTCTATAATACATTCACTACCTCAAATAATTTGTGCAAAAATCCATCTTGCGCACATGACTTTTGCTTATTATTAACCAATTGTTTTAATATAATTTTAGTTTTAATATGGTACCCCAATTTTAATTATGGGCGCTTTATACATATTTTTTCATATGGTCACTCTATAAGTTTTACGCCCAGTCAAAACAGCTTTTGTCACAAAAAACCTGATGTCTATTAGATATTTTCATAACTTTCAAAAAATTTATTGTACAACTTTTTTAATTAATTTTTGTCTTGGCACAACAAGTTGTTTACTTGGTGTTAGAGCACTTTATTCGACGAGTTTATACAGCGAATATTTACCGGCGATATGCTCGCGATGGGCAAAATTCGTTGTTCGCCGCACTTGCGTTTCCAGCATTAACCAGATGTGATAAATCGCCATAGAACTTGTTCTATCCCTAAAGTTTTTGCGAAAATATAAATTTAAAACTAAGTTTGATTGGGAAATCATGTTGTTGTTTTTTTTTTAGTTGTTTAAAGTGTGCCAGCACTTTTTGTGTTTACGCCCGCTTTAGGCACAGAAGTCCTTATGCCACACGCTTTTGGTTAGTTTTTAGGGTTGTTTGATGAACTGCGACTGAGCCTGTGTGGGTCGGTGTGTGAGTGTGTACGCATGTGTGTGTGTGTGTGTGTCTGTCTGTTTAAAATTTATTTGTTGCTGTGTGTAGGATTAGCAAAGTTTGTTAGTTTTTCAACTTTTTTTTAAACAAAAATTTTTTTTAATTTTTTTTTTAAAAATTTAGTTTTATTTATTCGTGCGGATCAAAGATTCCGTAGTGTTCTTTTTTTGCGCTTTACACCTACAATATTTCATGAAAGAAATACCTTTTTTTGGGCAAATTAATTTGGGTATTTATTTAATTGTGGCTGAAATTAATTTACCAGTATCTAAAAGCTGGCCAATCATTTAACATGAATCTTATTAATGGAAATGTGTCATCGTCATTGGAGTTTTCATTAAATGAATTGAACTTCAATATTCCTCAACGATCATTACGATCGTCCAGGTTGGTTCATGTTGCCGCTTATCGAACAAACTTTGCAATAACTGATCCCAGATATGCCCCATTTTATTGATTTCTCATCTAATTTGAATGTTATAAAACATAATATTAATATTGCCTTAAATATTGTAGCTGATTTATGTATGTATGTATTTAATTGAATTCGATTTATGTTTTACTAAATTGTGTGTGCTATAGCCGCCTGTAAGCAATATTTCCCCAGGACTTAATATACAATAATAAATAAATAAAAAAAACAAATCTTAGTCACTAATAATAAAAAAATAAATAAATATATAAAATAACTTCATTACTTCATAGCACTTTGCTATAATAATCATTTTTAATTAAAATTCAGATTTTTTTATGTAACAAATAAAAAAAAATTATTTGCCAAACAAAAAAATTAACGATAAATTTCAACGCAAAAGTTTCTACTTAAAGCAGGTTTTCAACCAGAGCGGTTAAATGTTGAACTAAATTAAAACAGAAGGGTATGAGATATTAACAAAATTTTTCCATTAAAAATAATAATAAATGCCATTATGTATTGAATTTTACACTATTTATAGTCTTGTTAAGATGGCCTGGAGCGGCCTCAGCCGCACAGATCCATTAGAATTTAAGCAACTGTCTCTGTAAAGTGGCCTCCTTTAAGAGCATCGTTGGAATGAGGCTTATTGTTATTGTTGTTGTCCTGCAAATTCCGAAAACTGTCTAGTAGGGTCAAGTCCTATAATGTTGGTAGCCTTTTTATGTCACTTTTAGATGAGATACTAATACCCTCAATTTATTCAATATTCATGCAGTAGGTGCAGCATGGCGCCGTCTGTATGGCATGTAGCATCATCAATGTGTCGTCTAGGTCCAAACCGTTTAATTTTATCTGTATCGCTTGCTCACTCGACACTGACCCGCATCGTAACACCACAAATTGCTTAGGAGGCACCAACACCCACCCTAATTGCAATTCTCTTGAACAGATAACAACAACAAAAACCACACTTCTCTCTCGGAACAAAATAACAATAACAAAAACATCCGATTTTCATAATTATTTACCTAATAACTTGTATTTACCTAAATTTGCATGCATTAATTAACAGCAGCTAAAATTAAACATTCGCCACAAACTTAATTACTGTCAAATTCAAAATGTCTCGCAATATCTTTATGTTTGGTTTACTGGCCGAGAAGCCGCCATCCGTTTGGCGTTCACAGCCAACACTTTGTTAAGTTTCACAAAAGAAAAAAAAAAAAAACTTACATTGTGTGACTTATGATGATGCGACACGTTTTTGACCTTCACTTGTCACTTGGCAGTTTTGTGTCTGTCTTGTTGTTAGTCATCGGCTGGCAACACTCAGCATTAATACTCAACTCGTTGTTTTTAGCCGCAAACAAAAGAGGTTTTTTAGAGTCCTTAGTGCCACATACGTATTTTCCTAAATTAGTTCAAGGTTGTTAAAAAAATTCATATGATACTTAAAATGTTAAAAGCAAAAGAAAAAACTTAAAACAAGAAACAAGTTTCTAAAAATAAAATGAAAAAAGACAGGACAGGACAGAGAAAGAAAAAACAATGCAAGAAAGTTGAATTTCAATTGCATTCAGGCTGTCAAGTAGAAACGGATACGTAATTTTTGCGTCAACAACAGCCGCAAAAACAACGTAACACATACGATGAAACTGCAATGAAAAAAAACCAACCACTAGGCGGCGTTTTTTACTTTATTGTATAAAAGAAAAAACAAAACAGTGAAAAGAAATAATTACAAGCTGCTCTTTGTTATTTTACAGTAGAACATCAGGCGTTGGAACTGACCACGCTGCACAAAACAAACAACTGCACTGAGTATAAGCGGCCTGCGTGAGGCGGTTTGTTTGCTACTTCTTGTTCTTTTTGTTTTTATATCATGTTCGTCGTTATGCAGGTGAGCCTTTCTCTTTTGTCATCTAATAGAATACAGCGACCCCTATTTGTATGAGTTTGGCAGTGACCTATTGCATGTGCTCGTACGTGAATTGAAAACATTTAACTAGAAGCGAAACAAAAGAAAATCCATACAGTGCGGTAGATTTGAATAAGGGCATATACTCATATGATTATGAAAATAAAAAAAACTATTTCTGTAATTTCCAACACTTGTTTCACCATCTCACACGTGACTGTATGCCAGCATTTCAATCAAAGAAAATACAACAAGTTACGCTTCAATTTTATACCGAGACGTGCAACACTGGAAGCGATAGGCTACAGATTTCAATTCAATTGGTTAGAAGAAAATATCACTCAGTTTTCAAAATTCCAAATCGAATTTTTTCATGTGCTGAACATCGTGGGTTTTGTTTATTATGTATGTGTTTAAGAGTCTGGTAACACTTGTTTTTTCGACCAGTAATAAGAACAGCTGGCCCCCCGAAATCGCTAATCTTAAAATAATCAAATGAAGCTCAACAATCAAACAAAAGGAGTATATTTTTATATTCGATTTTTTTTTATTTATTAAAATTGATCAAAATAATGTATTTGAATGGGAGATTAAATTAAAAAAACACATTAAATTTCATTTGCATGTTTCCAGTTCTATGAAATTTTTCTAATATACACAAGTTCACTTATAGGCAGTGTTGCCATATATTTTTTTTACAAAATCTGCTAATTAAAGCTAAATTTAGTGTTATACATATAAATAAGTACATGGAGAAGTAAACGAAGCAAAGAATAACTGATTTATATTTCTAACCATAAAATTAGACTTAATATAGAAAAACATAATTCTGCATTTAATCAGTGGATGTAATAAAAACCTTACCTCACCCCTGTTTCACAAATTGAGTTTCTAAAAATGCATGCGTTTTGGAGCTTTTAAGCGAAAAATCATTTAGCAGAAGCTCTTTTAATTGATCCATTGAGTCAATTAAACAAAAACTCTCCTAATTGAGCGCCACAATCAATAAAGCGAACAAACATTATAAAATATATGTATGTGTAAGAATATACATACATATGAATTTCAATGTGGCCATATACTTTTATTTGGGAGTGAAAATTATGTTATATTTTTGGGAATTTGTAAATGACACTTCAGCGCCACTTTTTCATGTGATTTGTTTTTTAAAACTGGTTTTTAATTTTAAGAGTCAATTAAAGGGATACCACAATTAAACGGAACTCAATAAAGCCCAGATTTTGCCATTAGTTTTTCTTGAAAATATTCATTTGAGCTTTTTGATGCGTGAAATAATTGAAGCAATAAAATTAAGACCTCAGAATTAAAAAAGTTGAAAGTAGAGAATTTATTAAAAAAAAAAAATATGGTTAAAAAACTGCTCAATGCTTTAAAAAACTACAAAATGCAGATAAATCGGCCCATTTGGCAACACTGCTTACAAGTCACTTTATTTGCTTGAAACTTCAAATAGCTAAATTTTTATGATTGCGATGTCCGGCACTCCAATGTTGTGACTTCAATGTGAGTTTCAGCACATGGCTGGTTATTTTGTACTGCCACAAATACTCATGCATGTGAACACTAACTTGCAGGATCGGGAAACTGGCTCTGAGTTTATTTTGATAAATAATTTGGTGAAGGATTTTTTAATAGAATTACAAATGTGATATTTGATTAAGAGCAAAATTGTATAATGGAATTCTGGTACATTTAGTGATAGTTCAATAAAACTGTGCAACTTTTTAACAAATGTTTGAAAAAAACATAGTTGTGTGTTTTAATTTAGTTGTATATTGTTGTATTACTTTTCTTAGTTTACGGCTATTTAGTTATACAGTTGTAAAGTCGTATAATTGCTCTAAAATCATCCGCCAACCTGTTCTTTCTTTTTCGTCACACCGAAACCCCTGTTCAGTTCTTCAGCACTGTTTGTATTTATTTTTATATTTAATTGTATGTGGTATACAAAATAAACACTTGTTAAATGAAGTCTAATGACCACAACATATATGTATAAAAAAAAACACACACAAAAAATAAAAGAGGTGTATTTTAAAAGTATTTAACAAAAAATTAGTTGAGAATTTAGTGCGGTAAAAAGTGGTTGTGTCTTTTAAGACACATTCAAAAGTTGAAAAATAAATACAAATAAATAGAACATTTAATTGAAAATTAGCAAAGAACAAAGTTTAAAATATATAAAACGACTTAATAACCAATTTGAAACTTAGAGAAAGTTTAAAAAATAAGCAAAATTGTAAAGAAATCAAAATTTAATTTGTGAAAGTAAAAACCATAAGAATTATTTCAGCCATCAAAAATAAACAAAAATTGATTTCAAATAAAAATACCTAAAGCAATAAAAAAGAAAGAAAGAAAAAAATAGCTTTAAAGAAAGTGTTTTATTTAAATTCCATTTAAAAAACAAACATTCCGAAAATCGAGGGAAAAGTCAATATTGAAATAAAGCAAATAAAGGAAAATCAATTATTTTCTGTTGAAAATTATTATAATAAACTTTAAATAAACTATAAAAAATAAAACATATGCGTTTATTAAAAACAGCTAAAAATTAAGAGAAGGTTTATAATCTTAGTCTTAAATGGTTTAAGGATTTTGTGTAACTACTGGTTAACTATTTACTGGGAATATGAGCCCAAGACCTTTAAAATATATTAAACTGAATTTTAGGAAAACATATTTTGAAATAATCATTCTTATTGCGGTTCTCGAAATATTCGACTGTTTTTAATAGATCAAAGGAAATATTTTACTAATTTTCGAAAATATCGCTTTAAGTTCTAATTTATATTAATTTTTATAAAGCAAAAAAGATATATTATATATATAGATGTATTGTGTGTGGGCTTTCCAGCCGTCTATGCGTAGGATCTATTCTGCTCAAGTGAATAGACTGGAAAACCTTTTATTTTTAAATTACTTCAGCTTTAAAGCGTTTAAATAAATTCAGTCGGTGTAAATAAATGTATTGCCCTCTGGGGAGCTGGTTTTGCCTTGACGTATATTAAAAGGAGGGCAGGGGAAGGCGTTCCTCGGCTCGGCTGCCACGGCAATCAAAACTCAAGAAAGTTCATGTATGATTTCGGTTGTGCAGGTTCTTCTGAACCCTTCTCTAAAGATCAATTGATAGAAAGAGGACCAACATGCCCCCCGGATGCCTTTAGACGTCGTGGTATTGGTTATAGATTCATGTGCCCACCTTGGCTGAAACGTTCGGGCTTTTGTTGAAATCTAAAAATGTAGAAAGGGGCTGTGACAGATAACGGGCTAGAAATCTACGCTCCGGGCTCTAGTCTTACAATAGATTCTGTTGTTCGTAAGGAACTAGATGGTTGGGAATGTACGGGGGCATTGGTTAGAGCATGATGTTTCTGGAGAACTTCGAGCTCTTAATTCAGACGTCTTGTTTTCTTTTTACTGTTCTAGCTCGCAAGCCAAGTGGTTTGAGAGAACTTTCCACCTACTCGTATGTATGTCTGGTAAGCCGATGTGCTATTTTCCGAACTGAAGTTAGTCCCTCCTGAAATTAGGCTATAAATCAGGTGCTGACGTAAATCAATTCCACCATCTATGACCATCGTTGATCTGTTGTTCTTTCCTTTTTCTCTGCTTCAAAGAACAAAACCAGCTGCTTCAATGGAAGTGTTGGCAAGTCACCACATATAATAGTCAAATATTCCATTGGCTCCTCCTCTTCAATACAGGATCTGAGGGTATTTGTGTTGGATATGGCCATTTTGTATAGATAATTATCAGGCATCATATCCTGTGAGTGCCTCGCACTGTCTTCTTATGTTTTTTCTGTTCAATTTTTGCGCTCCAACAGCTCTGGTATGGTCCCATGTATGATTGTTGTCCATTTCAGGAGTGTAACTTGCAATAAAGTGTCACTGCTTTGGGTTAGTTAGAAAAATTGAGAAATAAATGAAATCTAGGAACGTTGCGCCGAAAATCATTTTCCTTTTTTACTTTCCCTCGACAGAAATACTTACACGTTGTTGCTGTTTTCTTCCTATACGAGTATTAGTCATTTCAACATTTTTGCACTAAAAGTTCTGAATAAGATGAGGACCAAAAGACAATTTAAATTAAATCACATTTCTTCCAGTTTGTTTATCTTGAAAATGGTTTTATAAAAAGCCTGCTGCGATAAAGACTTCAATTTTCCCATTATTATTTTTGTACTTTTTCTGGCGTTTTATACTAAAATCAATATTAAATGTTGTTGACGTTCCTTCAAAGTTATAAACGTAACTTTTACTTTACACAATATTTCTTGAAGCCTATTTGAAGTTTGTAGAGTCATTTAACTCTCGTTATTTTTCTAAAGTTTCGTACATTTTAATGCGTAATTCGTACATTTTAATGCGTCACTCTCTTCAAAAAAGATACATATAAAGAAAAGTGTTCCATCAACGCAACAGGATGTTTTCATTCCAATTTTCTGCTGTTTTAATTTTTAAATTCCTATTTGAAAAAAGTAACTTGAAATCACAAAATTTAATTTCTTTTAGTTTAAAACGGTGCCAATTTTAACGAAAACATTGTTTTAAAATATTGTTTTTTTTAAAGTGTTTTAAAATCACAAACTTGTACCACTTGTACCGATTTTAATCCATTTTTTATTCGATCGTAACAAACAAGTTGTCAAGTAAATAAAATCTTTCAATTTCAAACAAATTTTCAATTGCTGACATTTTGTAGATTTAGAAGTCGGAAAAAAATCTTCTAACTTTAACTTTAATATATTAATAGTATTTGTCAAAACAATTGGAACTCCAAAAGAGTTTCAAAGTCTTTTGCAATTATTTTATAATTCCATACAAATACTTACAGTTAATATAATATAAAAAACCACTTTTTTGATTTTGAAAAGGCAAATGTGAAAGCAAATCACGAGATTTATTATATTTTGTTATTACTTAATAGTTGCACGCAAAAAATCTGCAAAATACTTTAAATGTCCCAAATAATCTAATCTAAAACATAATTTTCTGTAATTAAATAATAGTCGCATAAAAAACTTGAAATCTGCAAAATACAGCAAATCCCCCTGTACGACTTTAAAACGGAAAACAGTTTCAAGTCACCTGCTTTCTAGTGCAGTTTTACCAATTCCTTTTTTAAAACATTTTGCCATCATTTTATAATTGCAAACAAATACTTGAATATAGCAAAATATAGCAAATGCCGAGCGGTGATTTTAAAACGACAAACGTTTTCAAGTCACGCGATTTCCAGCATAGTTTTACAAAATACTTTCTTAAAATATTTTGCAATTAATGAATAGTTGCACACAAAAACTTGTAATTTGTAATATATAACAAATCCATCTTTGGGGTTTCAAAACGGCATACGGTTTTAATTCACGTGATTTTCGGTACAGTTTTCCAAATTAGTTTTTTTAGAATGTTACAAATCCATATTTGCGAATTCAAGTCACATGATTTTAATCCCAGGCCTATTTGTACTTGTAATATTTTTCCCCCCGTACCAGTAACAAAGAAAAAAAATCAGATTGAATTGTTATTGTGTTAATAAAAAAATAAAATTATAAAAAAAATATGTAAACAAATAAAACTGAAATATTTTTATTGACATGAAATCGTCATTAAGAGTAATTCTTTAATAAAAATTATTGCATATATAAAAAAAAATAGTTCTCTCAATCGTAATCATTAAGAAATTTATCCTTAACGCGCGCAAAAACGCATAAAGTATGACGAAATAAAAGGATAGAAAGAAAAAAAGTGTTTTTAAACAGCAAAATATCGACGAACATGATTGTGTAAGAAAAATTATGTATCTTAATATTTCTGAGCAGCATTACAGTGCAATTCCTTCATATGTTTGTTGTTGTTGTTGTGCAAACCAAATAAAAAGATAAACATAAATAAATAAATTATTACGAAGAAAAAGTAATCCATGGTGACAGATAAATACGCGTCAATAGAAAAACGTGATAATTGCAAATAAAGCAGAAAGTGTATTCATACATATTTTGGCGCCCATCCATCTCGATAGAAAGAATTAAAAACATACAAACAAACATAAGAATTGAAAACATTTATTGCATTTCGTTGCTACGTGCCCAACGTTTTCTGAATGGATTCGTCGAAACATCAACAAACTTTATTACATAAATTGAAAAACAATTTCAAAATGATGGGTTGTTTGCAGCCAAAGGAAGAGAAATCCTTAGATCCCATTAAAAGTATGTAAGCATTTTTATATAATATATTTTTTTCTCAATTAGGACACCTTTCACGATCTCGAACGTTAACGTGCGCATACATACATATATTGCGGCCGACAAAAAACACCAATTTGTAATCCAATAACGTGTTTTCTTTTGCCTTCTACCGATTCGGCTGAAAATAAGTTCTTAAACGTGTATAAAACGGGCGAGCGCTAACGTTCGAAGTCGTGCAGCAGGCCTTTAATAAACAAAAGAATGTTTCAAAAGTTTTAATTTAACATCACTTTTAGTCCACATCAAATAAAATTATATCTGAGGTCGTAAAAATTGCATTTCATTGTGTCTAATTTGATGATAATAAGAAGATCAAGCGATTAAAACGGCCAAAGTAATTTGTATTAAAAAAGTGCTACCAAGTTTAATTAAAACTATATTTTCCCATCCAACGGCTGTATTTCTTGTAACGAGAAAATTGGCACATAAAGTGTGAAAATTTCCTCTTTTCTCTATTTGTGAGAAAAAAATTGTCTGCATTTCAATACGAAAATAAGCAGCACGCGTTACGCTTTTGCTGTGGAATGTGTATCCCCATTATCGAAGTGTCAAATAAAAACGAAACGTCATGGCATAGAACACCTAAAATTATACAAATCTGAACTGCAACAGTCAACTCTAAATGAATACATTTATTCAGCTACAAACGAAATATTAAAATAAAAGAAGGTGTACTTTTCCTTCCAGAGGTGTTCGTTGGAAAACAATTACACATACATATATAACGAGTGACCGCTTATGAGAGCTTTCACTGTATTTGTACGAGTATGTACTTGCACTTTAGGGTGTTACTTACAGCGTTATTTTAATGCTTTCGAAATGCCAACTCAATAAATTATATCTTTTTTGGTTTGCCGCTGGCTGGTTGACATTTGTTAAATACATGCACATGCATGTACACAGTACATACACCGTTATTCTAGTGCCTTTTTTCCCTACGGTGCAGCACTGGCTGTTGTAAAACAAACGGCAGCTATAAAAAATAATGTTTCAATTTATTGTTAAATGACATGACATTGAAATGTTGGTTAATGTTAGGCAAAGGTTTTCTGCTTTCGGGATCTTATCAGTGATGGTAAAAATTTAGGAATGCAAGAGAGCATCATCACGAATTAAAAAACTTAAAGTTTTTACAAAGCTTTTCATTATTTCTGTTGATTTCGTACGGAAAGAAAACTTTAGCGCAACAAACTATCGAGCGATATACAATACAAATTGCAATAATTTATTGCTGCAGCATAAATTTGCCACGAAGTAAATTTAACGTCCCTGTTTTAATTAATAACGAACTTAATTTGTGTCAGCTGATGATGAGAAAAGACATTTGAAGAAAAGTTTGTATTGGGATAACTAAAATAAAGGATTGTGTTTTACGCATAATCCTGGAACGGAATGAATACTTAGACCTATAAATTTGTATTGTAGAGGCAAAAAGTTTAACGCAAAAAAACATTATTTTTAGAAGCTTTTTGTTTGCTGAAAGGGATTGTAAAGTTTAGAACAGAATTGTAGGGCTGATGTAACTATTTTGCTGTTTATAGCAGACAAAAAGTTTCTTTCTATATAATAAAGGTGCTTACAAAATTTCTTGAGGCATATTTTTCGGCGTTCTATACCTACATTTGTCCTTTTTGTTTAATTGGCCTTGTCTCGGTTGATGCAAGTTTACGCCCTCACAGTTTGTGCTTGTTCTAGTGATACTGCCACCAAGGCAAACAACATCAAAGGGTGTTTCCATGCAAGTACAAAACAAATTAAAATTTTTTTTGTCATTCTGCCTATTTCTTGTTTCTTCTGGTGACCACAATCTAAATCTTTTTTATATATTATTTATTAGATTTATTAGGTTCAGCGGACGCACTAACGGAAATTGTACAACCGAAAAAAATGCCATAAAATTTCAATTTATTTATGTCTTGCCTTTGAACCAAAAAGTAATAGAATAAATTTTAACGTTCGTGTCCGTCGAAAAGCTTAAACTTAAACTTAATTGATTTTTTCCTACAATTTTTAATTAAAAATAAATAAAATACATTGAGCGCAGAAAGGCGAAGAAAAAAAAAACTGACCGTTAACTTACATTCCTGGCTAAATTGTTGTATAAACATATAGTCAGTCTGTGGTTTTTACTAGCGCATCAGTTTCATTTTAATAAATTGAAAATTATAAAAAAAAGCAAAGTTATTAAATTGAAAATACGTGTTTTGCAGCAAAAAATAACCTTTCGTTTAAATATCCTCATCTAGAGCTGAATGGAAATGAAATGAATTTGATTAAATTTATGCATATTCATGATTTTTCAAAGCAAACAACTTAAATAATCGAGCTTAAAACTTTAAATACAATAAATAAAAATATACTCTGTTTGTAGTATATTTTAGAAAAATACTTGATGCGTTGCCCTCACAGAATGTTACGCCTTTCAATAAAATCGATTGTCCGTTTTGTCTGGTTAGAGGTTTCCCTATATTCCACATTTCTTTAAAGTTAATTAGGCCCTTTTGCGGGGAAATTATTATTCCCTTAAACACAAATTGGGTTTTTTTTTTATCAAATAAAGGGTGTTCCCACATCCTATGCTTATATATTTTAGCAGTATAAGTTTTATATTTAACTATGGCAAACATTTTGGAAACTTGCTACTTATTTCATAGGCTGAAAGTTAAAGAAGACTTAAAAAATTATGTTGTATGGGGCCACCTTTAGATTTCAAACGTAAGTAGCCCAGCTGTTCTAATAAAAATTGTTTGAGCCATTTGGCTGGGAAAGCAATTTCCCATTAAATAACGATTTTTAATAACATAAAAGGGTGCTGCCATCTTATATTTCATTCTACATTTTAAGCTCAAATCTTCAACTAAGAAAAAAAAAGGGAAAATTTCTGATTATTTCTCAGGGTGCCGAAGTTACAGCAGCCATACAAAAGTAGGTTGTATGGAGGACACCTTTACATTTTAAACAAAGTTTAAAAATTTCCTTCAAATTATTGGCTGGGACGGCCATTTTCCATGAAATTCCAATTTTTAAACAACTAAAATGTGTTCCCATATTCTGTTTTATTTATATTTTAGCCGTAAATATTTTATGTTCAACTAGAAGAAAATTTGAAAATATGTTATTATTATCTCAGGTTCAAAGTTACGAGAAATTCTGCTGTATGCGGACACCTTTAAAGTTTTTTTTTTTCTAGTAATCAAGGTTTCTTCCATTAAAACTGTTATAAAACAGTTTGAAAGCTTTAAGTAATTTCTTGTCTGAGGACACCTTAAAATTTTAATTTATTTGTGCGTAAAGCTTTTTATTGCCATCGTTAGGGAACTTTATATTGTTTGAAATTTTAAAAAGTAAAAAAAAATAGACAAAAGTCTATAGCAAAAGGGCGAACGTATAAGAAATTATTTGAATAGCCTCCGTATCCAACGTTTTAACAAAAGCAATAGGTTTCTTTTCATTCCTGAAGCACAGAAATATGAAGATGTCTTGAAAATAATGTAACGTTTTCTATAAAATGTTTCTATACTTGAAGTTTCTCAGCAAAAACAACATACAATAAGAAAAATAGCCTCCCCCTAAATCTCTTGCAAATATTTATTATTTTCTTTTAATTACAGCACTTGGGGCCTTTTCCCCTGCACATAAACGTGACGTATGTCCTTCCAAAAACTTAATATACAATTTATCTGAATCAAATGCAAACAGGATAATTTTTATAAATTGTTTATTTAATCCACTAGCATTTAACTTCTTCAAGTTTTTAATTCCATTGATGCATTTTTTTTCAAACTACACAAAATATTTGCAAGGACTAAAATTATTTAACATTATCCTTTTTATTGTACTGTATAATATATATATTGTGTGTATATGATAAAAAAACTAAATTTACAGCCATTAAGTTTTAATATTTTATGAAACCCTTTTTTTGTGCTACATTTTTTTATACTCGTTTCTTTTGCTCTCCTTTCAGCCATGAAGGCTGCTCTGCTCATCCAGCGTTGGTATCGGCGCCACAATGCACGCATGGAAATTCGTCGACGCTACACCTGGTCTATATTTACGAATCTCGAGTACGCCGGCGAGCAGGATCAAGTGGAGGTAAGAGTTTTTTTTTCCCCCCTACAAGAATATTTTCTTGGGCACTTTCTGTTTTATGTTTCTTCTTAGTTTTATGGGTTTTTTTTCTGCTCGTTTATTTGTGCCAGAATAGGAAAATGTATTCAATTGCTGAGCAAACACTTTTAAAGCTTCAATAGTCGATATGTTTACAAAAATATAGTAAAAAATATTTGTATTTCAAAATGTGAGTTAAAGGTTGGTAATTTTATGGGGTTTTGTTTTCTCTCTCGGTGTATCAACATTAAAAATTGTGTTCGTTTGTTGTTGTTTCTGTTCATAAAAATCAAAGAAATAAATATTTGTTCAGTAGCAGGTGAAGGACAAAAAAGGGATGCTTTCCAAGAAGAAACATTTAATTTAACAATTTTTTTTTCAATTACACTGGCAGCCGATTTGATTTTTACCTGAATGTTTTTTTTTCATTCTTTTTAAACATAAAATATATAAAACCAAGTTTAAGCCCTTCATATTTCGAGCAACTTTCGTGTATATAAATCACGAAACAGTGCATTCATATTTCGAACTATGAACTGGTGTCTACACTTATTTCGTGGCCATGTATCTCGTCATATCCAAACAATTATTTGCTATTTATTGAACAAGACTTTTAGAGTAGTCTCTCCCCTGTTAGGCAAACTGTTCGGATCGTAAATATAAACTATTACAAAATGCCTGAGAAAAATTGTTAATCATACATTTTTTTTATCGTGTCTAATTTTGCTATTAATATATAAAAAGTGTATTTCGTTCTGTAATCCAGAGACATTTAATTGAAGTTCGAAAAAAAATCTACTAGTTCGGATCATGTCCAACATTCGCCTGCCCCTGCACTGATACTTCCAATTACCAAACTCCCGCTCTTAATACAATAATTTAGTTTGTTTGTTTTAAAAATAACAATAATTTTTAAATGTTTATAAGAAAAGTCTTTCTTCTGGGCTTTTATAAATTCAGATTACAAAAAAAATGGCAGCATCGTTCACACTAAAACTTTTTTTTTGGTGTCAAAACATCTGTATCAAAAAGCGTTGCGAAAAATTATATTTTTAATGCTATTTACGAGAGAGAGAGAGAGGTTGAAAGACAAAGAGAGAGAGAGAGAGAGACGGACAGAATGAGAGAAAGACTTAGCAACTCCCGACAAAAGATAGCAATTTGAAAAACTATTTAAAATGAAAACAAAAACTATGACAAATCTTCCAATTTAGGAAAATATATTAAAATTGATGAAGATTTCTTCTCTTGCTTGCATTTAATATCTCCCCTGGAGTATTAATTTGTATTTGACAAAAGTCCGTATTACATGCGGGCATTTAAAATGATCGTGATTCTAACAACAGATGACCTGTCGAGCCAACCGCGTATCTGAGCACTAAGAAAACTAAACAAAAAACCTGCAATCAAAACGATACCAGGTGACAACAGTCCAGCGGAAGCAGATGCTTAAACCTTCCCAGAGTTGTTTCCGATGAATTTCTTTTCCTAAGAAATTTTTATTGGTTTTCCAAAATCAAACGAAATACTGACTAAATTTGGTTAATATTTTTGTTGTAAAACCACAAAAAAAAACTTCAGTGCATATTTTTTGTATCTCCCCTGTGCTTTATAAGAATTGAATACAAAACTCCGTGTTGCCTACGCGCATTAATAATTGCATATATTTGCTTTGTCTAATAAATTGTCTTTCTGTATCTCCCCTGGAACACATATTTGAGCTTCCTAAGAGTTGAATACAAGACTCTATGTTATATACGAACACTCATAATTACATATATTTGCTTTGTCTAATAAATAAGTGCTTATTGCCCTTCTGTATCTCTCCTGGAACACATACATATTTATGTTTCCTAAGAGTTTAAATACGAAACTCTTATACGGACACTAATAATTATATATATTTGCTTTGTCTAATAAATAAGTGCTTAATTATTCTTTAGTATTTCCCCTGGAGCACTAATTTGTATATCATAAAAGCCGAATACAAAAGTCCGTGACACATGCGGACATTAATAATCATATATTTTCGCTTTCTTAATAAATCAGTTTTTATTGTCCTTCTGTATATCCCCTGGAACACATATTTCTGCTTCCTAAGAGTTGAATACAAAACTATGTGGATATTCATAATTTTATATATTATTGTTGCCTTAATAAATCAATTCTTATTGCCCTTACGTATCTCCCCTGGAACATATATTTGTGCTTCCTAAGACTTGAATACTAAACTCTGTGTTATATACGGATTATAATTACCTATTATTGATTTCTTAATAAATCAGTTTTTATTGTCCTTCTGTATATCCCCTGGAACACATATTTCTGCTTCCTAAGAGCTGACGACAAAACTCTGTGGATATTCATAATTTTATATATTATTGTTGTCTTAATAAATCAATTCTTATTGTCCTTACGTATCTCCCCTGGAACACATATTTGTGCTTCCTAAGACTGGAATACAAAACTCTGTGTTATATACGGATTATAATTACCTATTATTGATTTCTTAATAAAACAGTTCTTATTGTCCTTCTGTATCTCCCCTGGAACACATATTTGTGCTTCCTAAGAGTTTCAATCATAATTATATATCACTGTTTTCTTAATAAATCGGCTTCCTTAAAAACTTCTATACCTTAGAATAAAGTTTGCAAATTTAAATAATTGCTTTTTATTTTGATTTTGTAAATATCAAAACACATGTCCTTTTTTTTATTGAAATTTATAATAAAACATTCATCTTCATTTATATTTTGTTTCTCTTGCGCCACAAAAATAAATGTGAAAAATTCATGAAATGTCAAAACTGAAAATACAATTTTATTTTATGTCCTGCACACGCCAATATTACTGGGACAGGACCAATTGCGTGTTTTTTAAAGGCCTCTTACATATACATATTTTTCTACAAATACTTTTTAGCAAATCAACTGCAAAAAATCACAATACAAATTGTACAAAAGTGTATGGATGGGGGGGAAAAAAAAACATTTGTAACAACGGCAGCAGATTTCAGGACACTAAACAAGAGGACATGCAAAAGAATTTGTGGCCCAACGTTTATTCTATTTTTTTTTCGGCAAAATATTGTTTTCCACCTTTTTCTACTTTTCTTTTCCTATTTTCATACAAATATTCGCTATTAATTTTGCCGCAAACTGTTCTGTACAAGATTATTCATTTATGACGGCCAAATGTTAATAAAAAAAGCCATTTATTTAAATACAACTTTTAGGCAATTTTGTTGCCCGATTTAAAGAAATTGCAATAATAAAAATATACTGTTAAAAAAGGGTTTAAATGTCCACTTGAACAGCAGCTGCTATTTAAACATTTTTTTCTGTCTTACAAAAAAAAAAAAACATTTTGACCTTTAACTAGTTGGCCAAAACTTTTATCACCTCAATTATAACTTCATTTTCTATTTTTTTTTTGTTGGCAATTATTCAAATGTTGTATTTAATCAGCTAATTGGGGCTGTGTCAACACTGGTATTTTTGTTTAAGTGTATTTTATTAAATTTCAGCTTGTGCTCCATTAAGCTAAACACTCGCAAAACAAGCGCACAGCTTTGGGGTTTCCTTGGCCTTTAAGCGCATGCAGCACCAACATGTTGGTGCATGCTGTTGCATGTTTTGCTTCGTTGCTGACAGATTTTTTTTTGGCATTAAAAAAAGAAGAAAAGAGGAAGTAAGATGAGAGTGTTATACAAATTTGACCTTTTATTTGTGAATGAGTGGAAAAAATTTGAAGACAAAAAAGCAGTTCTTTGAAAGTCGAAAAATATTTAATTAACATTAACATTAAAACATTTTAATTATTTAGCTGGAACCATAATTCTTTTGTTATTAAATATGATGACGTACCGTATATAGAAAACCCCCTGATTGGCTAAAAAATCCATGGCTGGATGCAGTGTAGAATCATTTGAACTTTTGATCTATTCCGTCACTTTGTGCTAGTGAATCAGATCACATCAGGCGTAATGCCTGGTTAACTAAGGAAGCGCTTTAAGAAGAGCCTTCGTTTTGAAGAACGGAATACCGTGGCTAGATCCAGGTTAGAACTTTTACGGTTTATCCTGGCATTTTGTGGCAGCCCGGCAGGTCATGTGAAACTATTTATAATTGTCCAAAACTCTGGGCCTCAAACTGCTTAAAAAACGTACCTAAAGACTAGCTAAGCGTGCGCACTACTTAACCGAAACTTGGAAACTTAATTTAGAATAGGATACATGCTGGTTGAGTGCTTGTTCTACCCAATCGCATTGAGGTAGGCCATCAGGTCTTTTAGGTTGGTTTCTAATAAGTCGGAGTAACAAATCTGTAAGAGTGGTCATGACTAGTGCTAGTAGTGGTGTGTAGAGCCCTTGTTCGCAGCAACTGCGCTACTCAGCAGGAATACTAAGAATAGATCTAGGTTAGGATTTTGTTTGTTTATACTGGCTTATTGAAGTAGAGCATCATGTCCTTTAAAAGTGTTTCTAAGATCCTGGAGAAACTATTTTGGTGAAACTCGCTCATCACCACCATTAAAAACTTATATAATTATTAGCTACCCGACTGCCTTGGGGTATATAAAACCCTAATAGCATGGCTGCCTATAGTGTATGATCCTTTTTGGCGGAGATCTCTATCTAATCTGGATCTTTTGTTGTGTAATGATGGCTAAGCCTTCTAGTTTGTTTTCCTAATATCCAGAGAGCCGTCAGAGTACAGATTTTCTTATGAAACGTCTTGCCGTTTGTTTTTAATCTTCGATCTGTACTCGGGTCAGGCCAGTGGATTTTATTGAAGCTGGATAAACGGGTTAAGGAGACGTGGAAACAGGAACTAATGCCTATTGCCTTATACCTGCCCACATTGTAAGTGATTGGAAATTTTTCTGCAGGCAGTTACACAGTTCCTTTAAATAGTCATACGGCTGAACACTGAACTGTCTTTTGGTAATGCTGGGTGATTTACTGGCCAATCCACTACAATTCGATGAGTCGCAGACACTAAATGTGTATTATTGAAGTAATTAAGGGTCCCAGGAACAAGATGCCTGATCTTACCGGAGCAAAATCCATTATATTAACGATAAAACAGTGTAAAGCATCCCAACACTAAGCACATGATCCAGTAACAGCGCTAGAGTGGAATACCATTCTGTTGCAAACTTAAAGTGGACTTTGAACCATCGGCCCTAACATGAAAGTTGAGTCAGGCCAGTTCACTTCAATAGTGATCTCGCCTGATGTTTAACCTTTGCCGTTATTGTTTTAAATTGTAATCAAACTATTTTCTTGGCATTTCTCTTTCAGCTCTACAATTTCTTTAACGCTTTATTAACACACATTCCAAATGCTGCTGCCCAAAAAGGTGGCTCTGTAGCCAATTCAAGAGCCTCTTCAATAGGTGAGCTGGTTTGCACCATTTTGGTTGCCAAAAGCTTTACCATTTTCTTATCTTTATAATTTTCTCTTATTTTCAGATCAATATGATTCCAAATATTCCGATGAATCTGATTATCATGAGGAATACGATAGTGTTTCCGGTGCCAGATACAAGGGACCACAAATCAAATTTCCATTAGCTAAAAAAGATATTGATACTCTAATAGATTTATTTCGTAAGAAACGGGTCAGTATTTCGATGTCATATTTATGCAGCCTCCAGGTTCTCAATTTCTTGTTTGTGTGTGCTTTCAGTCGAACCGGCTTCATGCTCGCTATGTGGGCGCTATTTTAAGGGAAGCTGCTGTAAAACTTCGCACTCTGCCAAATTTAAACACGGCCTCTACAGCCATTTCCAAACAAATAACAATTTGTGGTGATCTGCACGGCAAATTGGATGATCTCTTGGTGGTATTTTACAAGGTGAGTGAGCGGCAACTGTTTTAGAAAAACATATTTTTCATTTTGCTGCCATGACTAGAGCAGCAAAAGGAAATTTTCTTGAGATAAAGTATGACATATTATTGTTATATGATTCCATCTTTGGAAGCACAGCACAGCATTTGCTTTGTTGCCTACTTGTTATCAGTGTTGTCCCACCAATTTGTGCTTTGACAACTTGTCTAAGATATCCGTGCCTAATGCTTTTGTTTACAGAATGGTCTACCCTCGTCGGAGAATCCCTACATCTTCAATGGCGACTTTGTGGATCGTGGCAAAAAGGGCTTGGAAGTATTTTTGTTGCTTTTGGCCTGTTTTCTGGCTTTTCCTAATGGCGTTTTCCTAAATCGTGGCAATCACGAAGACTCTGTTATGAATGCACGTTACGGTTTCATACGTGAAGTACAACAGAAATACAAGGTAAACAATTAAAAGAAAATGTGTCCTCTTTTAGAATTTTTCTTATTGTAAAATTTAAATTTTCTCATTTTTATTTTAATTTCATTTCTATTGTGGTGCGGTGCGGTGCTGCGTCTAATCTGTATATATTGTTGTTTTTGGTTGCCCTTTAATGATTGTAGCGCAATTCAACGAAGCTATTGAAACTCATAGATGAGGTGTATCGTTGGCTGCCATTGGGCACCATTATAAACAGTCGTGTGTTGGTGGTGCACGGCGGGATATCAGATACAACTAATTTGGATTTAATTAAAAGTCTTGATCGTGGCAAGGTGAGTTTAATAAAACAGTATTGGCAAATTGGTAACAAAGTGATTGGAAAAAACAAAAAAACTTAAGCAAATATTTGCTTTAATATGCAGTAAAACGAAAATGGAAATAGATGCCAAACGAGGACGGTAAGACAATTTGTAAAAATTAGGGCACTTTTCGTGTGAGAGTTTGGACCACAAAACTGTAAACAAACGTATAGCAAACTTGGCAGACCACCCTCGTTTCTATGCAAACAAGGAGTGCTCTTGTTTTGAATTTATGCTTGAATAGTTGAAACTTTCGTTTGACAAAGTGCACAATATTGTAACTTCTTGGTTTTGTTTGTCTTTTCGATTTTGAAGTCCTTCCTCTATTCATTCTATTGACAGTCGCTGGAAGAAAAACAAACAAAAAATTGCTATTCACATTTTCAGGGACATTTTCTTATTTATTTATAGATTTTATTATTTTTCGTTAAATGAAGGAAATAAAAATTTATTTCGTAATAAGTGCATAAAACTGGGCAACTCAAAACAACAAGATGCTATAATATTCAGCTAAAAAATGCAATTCAGCAGCGGAAAAATTTATAGAAAATTATTCAAGAAATTTCAAATTTAATATAAAATTTAAAGAGTCCCAAAGCAAAAAGAAATTTATTGCTTTTAAAGAAATTTGCTTAAAATAATTCATTACTGATGAAGACTTTTGTCATTCAGCTGCCTAAAATGTTATTCAGCAAAAAGGAATTTATTGCTTTTAAAGAAATTTGCTTAAAATAATTCATTATTGATGAAGACTTTTGCCATTCAGCTGCCTAAAATGTTATTCAGCAAAAAGAAATTTATTGATTTTAAAGAAATTTGCTTAAAGAATCAATTCTTGATGAAAACTTTTGTTATTCAGCTGATTAAAATGTTATTCAGCAAAAAGAAATTTATTGCTTTTAAAGAAATTTGCTTAAAATAATTCATTATTGATGAAGACTTTTGCCATTCAGCTGCCAAAAATGTTATTCAGCAAAAAGGAATTTATTGGTTTTAAAGAAATTTGCTTAAAGAATCAATTCTTGATGAAAACTTTTGTTATTCAGCTGATTAAAATGTTATGCAGCGGAAAGAAAACTTTTTTTCAACAAAGTTTCCTTACAAATGAATTCTTGATGAAGAATTTCGTTATTCCGCCGATCAGTGAAAAGAAAATTATTTCTTTAAACAAAGTTTTTTAAAACATCAACTTTTGCTGACGATTTCTGTTATTCAGCCGAGTAAAATGTTATTCAGCAGGGCTGAAACTTTTATTTCCATCAAGTTTCCTTAAACGCGGTACTCTTGATGAAGACTTTTGTTATTCACTAAAAGAAGTTTCTTGAAAAAAATATATCTTTATGAAAATGTTTGTTATTCAGCTGAGTAAAATGTTATTCAGCAAGAGGAGATTCATTGTTTGCTTTAACAAAAACATTATTTATGACAAAAGTTGCTACTTTATTATTATTTATTTACTTATGTTATTCAGCAGGGAAATAATAGTATTTTATAGCGCAGCTTCGTTCAGAAAAGCTATTCTTGATGAAGACTTTTGCTATTCAGCTGAGTGAACTCTTATTCAGCTGAAAGAAAGTTATTCCATTTTAAGAAATTTTTACCAATAGGTCAGCGGTGGTTTTTAGTACAAAAATTGTGGGTTGCTGATATTTAAAGTTTCGCTGACAGTTTACATGTCCCGATAGGGAGTCCCGTGACGTTGTTGCTGCTTTTTATTCCAGCGTTTGTTCCATTGCAACAACTCATTGGTTTGTAAAATCGTCAGCAGTTCAATGAAACAAAGAAATCATTTGTTATTTTAATTAAGTTTCTAGCAACTATTAAGAACTTGAAATCAGCATCAGTAACAATAACAGAAAACCGGAATGAATTTGCCTCGAAATGGTTTTAGGGTGTCCTCTTTGTTTTTCAGCTTTTTACTTCGCATCAGCTTTAAGGGTTTTAAGTTAATTTAGGGTATTTGAATTTAGGGGAAAATATCAAGAGAAGAATTGGAAAATGTAAAACTTCTTAAAGACCTCGAAATATTGATTTAGCCCTGGAACTACGAGATTTTTAATATCAATTATTTTACTAGTTTCATAGTTAAATTAATTACTTTCAGTTATTATCAGGTTTTACTTTGCCTTTCTCCCCGCCCTCAGTTTGAACATTTGAATGCGCGCAATTTAATATCTTGCAATAAAACGTTTCCTTTTATCTTTAACATAAAAATTTGTTGGTTTGTACAATATTTGTAATTGTATAGGTGTGGCTGTGTCTGTGTGTTGGGAAATGCCGGAATAAAGTGGTGACAAGTTAAGTTCAATCCAATTCATTATAGTATAAATGCCCTGTTTTACTACTAGAGCATGATAAAGTTGGTTATTACTTTTACGGCAACGAAGGACGTTCAATATTCAAATGGACTCGTTCGTATTGAATGACAATTTTGCTGAAGGGCTTAAAGTTAAAAGATAGCAATTAGCCACAATTGTGCCACATTTTGAAAATTTAATTCGACTCAATGGCCGACAGCAATCAGTTCAATGCGGTCACACTGCCCCGCTTAATTGGGCGAATTAAATAATTTGTTTTCGTTTAATTGCTTGTAGGCCGACAGAGTTTTACTTTCGAAGTGGCTGTGGCCGTTTACTTATACTCGTATTATGGCGTTAATGTTCAGAAAACAGTGTGAGATATTTTGTAATTGCTGTCTTGTAAAAAGATGTTCTCGAACCAGTGCTGCCAATTTGCTACTAAGCTGTAATGTTTTCCCCAAAGCAACTTATTTTCCTTTCTGCAACAATAATTATGTTGTTTTATTAAACCTGAATAATTGATATAAAAAATTGCACATTTTTGGCTTTAATTAAAAAAAGCAAATTTTTTCTTCGAACTCAAAATTCGTATTAACCCATCCCTGGTATTGGCGCTAATTGTTGACAGAAATCATCATATAATTTACAATTTGCTTTCTCCACACTGTGCAAAAGGGAGTTCATTTATCGGCCCAACAAGTTTCATTTCAATCGTTCATAACCAACACAATTTCGACACAGATTGTGGCCTTTTGAAAGCTTGCCCACGTTCACACCATCGGTAAATGAAAAGTATTAAAAACTCGTTAGATAGTGCCGACAGATTTTGTGTAATTGATGTACGTCCGTAGCTGGCATTATGGCCTAATTTGGCGCTAGACCAAACCCAACTTAACACCGCTCCCAAGGTGTCAACTTGTTGTTTTTGTTGTTTTATGTGGTTATGGTACCTAACACAAGTCCCTTGCTCTAGCGCTGGGGCTACATCATACTCTCTGCCATTAATTCCCTATACAGTCCTAGACAGACAATCCTCAAGCAACATCAGGTCTTAACCGATAAGCCGGTATATTGTCCACCATCTGGTAGTTCCTTTCGAAGAGCAAAATCTGTTGCAAGACTAGAGCAGCCAGAGGACACTTGGATCACCGAGCGTAGATTTCTACCCCGATATCCAGCAAAACATATTCCTGTGCTTTGGGGCCATTTAAGCCACAGCCAGGTGGACACCTCAATCTATGTCCAACACCAGCAAACCGAACGCATTCTGGCTGCATGTTGGTCCCCATTCTGCCAACTGACCACTGTTGAAGGTTTCCGAAGAATCTGCTTAATCGAAGTCATACATATATGCAATTTTTGGAGTTTTAGTCCCCTTCATCTTTCTACCACGAAAAGCAGAATGCACCAGTTTGATGCACGCCCTGACTACACAGTGAAATCTTAGCTTCGATGTGAAAATATATTTCCTTCTGATTTTCAGCAGCACACAGAGTTTTACGCGCCCAAGGCAATTTGAATTACACTGAGCCTCCCCATCTAGGAAAATTTATCGTGGCAACTCCCAAAACGTATTTTATTTCAGCTGCAAAGGTTTCAAATTCAATTTTTTTTGAGCTAATTTTCGAACTACTCTCGTTTCCACGTTAAGTTGTGTAAGATTGTAAACAGCTTGTGCTGTTACACTTCATTACGCTGTATTTTAAGTTTAATATGTAGATGTTGTGACGATAGAATTTCGATGAACCGGTTCGCTGCCTCATCAAGGACTCAAAACGAATAAATTTTCCACCATAAGCGTTAAATAGGGGGAAGGGACGCAAGGTATTTTGTGGTTTTTTGTCACCAATTTTTACCTATTAAAAAAGTGTTCTTTTTTATTTGTTTGTTCTTCCTGTGAACTATTCTCTGCTAGAGTGTAATATTTGCTTGTTGTTGTTTGTTTGATCTCGAAAGCTTGTGAAAGAGCCACACCTTCACTAAAAACATTCGATACATACATATCTGTATATATATATATATATATATTTAAGTACACTTTTAGTTAAGTAACTTATTACGGTAGAAAAAAAACATTTATTTATTTTTTATTCTTCTGCTTTTTTCTCGGTTTGGCTCCCCCACCCCTCTTTGTCATTTTTATGGTTTGAATTCCTTATGGCTGCTGGTTGGCTGCTACTGTATGTCACACGTTCTAGTATGTGTCAATTTTGCGGCCACCTATTGAACAAACTGGCAGCGAGGCTATTGACAAGGTCGAATGGAAACAGGTAAGTGATGAAAAAAGAAATAAACCAAAAGAAAATTAAGTTAAACAATAAGTAGCTAAAAGTTTGTGGACCTTAAAAGTATTTCAGTCTTAAGAAATATTTCACAGCAAAAAACAGAACGCGGGATTTATTGAACGCATCGAAAACAAAGAGTTCGCTTTGAAAGGCGCTTTACCAGAAAAGAAGAAAAGAAGAAGAAAAATACTTTTAAATAATTTATTTTCTAGTTTTTAAAAAGTACCTTTTTTTAAGGTGCTATTCAAAAAATGTGCGTTAAAAAGTACTTTTTTAAAGGAAACTTTTAAAAAAGGTACTTTTTTGAAAGATACTTTTTTGAAAGCTACTTTTTTGAAAAGTACTTTTTTTAAAGATACTTTTTTGAAAGGTACTTTTTGAAAGGTACTTTTTTGAAAAGTACTTTTATAAAAGGGACTTTTTTAAAAGATACTTTTTCAAAAGAAACTTTTATAAAAAGTACTTTTTTTAAAGATACTTTTTTTAAAATATAATTTTTTAAAATGGTGCTTTTTTAATAGGTACTTTTTTACAAGGTATTGTTTTTAAAGACACTTTTTGAAAACATTTCTGTTTTAAAAATATATTTTTGGATTTTATTTGAAAGTTGATTTTTTTAAAAGTACTTTTTCCAAAAGGTATTTGAGTATTTTGTAAAAGGTACTGTATATAACAGGTACTTTTGGTCACAACTACTTATATATCCAAATATACTTATTTTTTTAAGTGCCTTTTTTTTTAACATCCACTTGTTTTCGAAAGTACTTTTTTTAAATGGTACGTTTTGTAAACGGCACTTAAATAACACGATACGCATTTTAAAAGATGTTTGTATTAAAATTAACATAATTAAAACATTAATTTTTAATGGTATATTTTTAGAAAAGTCCAGTTTTCTTAAAACATACTTTTTTACAAGCAACTCTTTCAAAAGGTAATTTTTGAAAAATGTCAACAAATTCAAATCAAGGCATTTTAATTGGAAGTTACTTTTTAAAGGGATTTTTTTAAATTAATTTTAAAAATACAGGTTTTTAAAAGTTAGTTTTTTGAAAGTATTAATTAAAAATTATTTATTACAATTTATTTTGAAGATACATTTTTTAAAAAGTTTTGTTTTAAAAGAATCTTTTTTAAAAGGTATTTTTCTAAAAGTTGTTTCTTTTAGAAGGTACTCCTTTTAACTGGTACTTTTTTGAAAGATACTTTTCAAGAGATACTTCATTTAAAACGTAATTTCTTAAGCTAAAACAAGTCTTAAAAAAAGTACCCTTTAAAATAGTACTTTTGAAAATAGTACTTATTAAAATAGTACCTATTAAAATTGTATCTATTAAAATGGTACCTATTAAAATGGTATCTAATAAGATGGTACCTATTAAAAAAGTACCTCTTTAAATAGTACCTATCAAAATAGTACCTATCAAAATAGTACCTCTTAAAATAGTACCTATTAAAATAGTATCTGTTGAAAATGGAACCTATCAAAATAGTACTTATTAATATAGTTACTATTAAAATAGTACCTATCAAAATAGTACCTCTTAAAATAGTACCTATTAAAATGTTACTTATTAAAAAAGCACCCATTAAAATAGTACCTATTGAAATGGTACCTATTAAAATGGTATCTAACAAAATAGTACCTATTAAAATAGTACCTATCAAAATAGTACCTATCAAAATAGTACCTATTAAAATATAACTTATCAAAATAATAGTTGTTAAAAATAATACTTTAAATCGGTACTTTTTGAACAGGTACTTTTCTTAAAATGTACTTTTTTTAAAAGGTACTTTTCTTAAAGAGACTTGCTGGACAAGTTACGTGGTTAAAAAAAATATTTTTTTAAAGGTATACCTTTAATAAAGTTAATTTTTCTACGTGGTACTTTCTCTAAGAAGTACTTTTTATATATTTTTGAGAGACAATTTTTCAAAACGCATTTTTGGTTTTTTCAAAATATATATTTTTAAAAGCTTATAGTAGTTTTTTGTTATTTTGTTTAAACGATATATTTTTAAAAGAAACTTTGTTTTAACAGCAGCTTTTTTACAACAAAATTATTTTAAAAGATACTTTATTTTAATTTGTAGTTTTTGACAAATACTTAATAACTTTTGAAAGTATATTTTTGAAAAATATGAATGAAAAGATCCTTTTTTTAAAGGTATTTATCCGAAACGCGTTACTTAAGTTGTTGTTCTTACAGAAACTTTTTTAAAAAACGTGTGGCATGAACGAAAAATTTCAAAATCCCTACTCCCATCTCTGTTTTGTGTCATAAATCATATTTCTTTTTTGTTATGTCCTGCGATAAGGCATGCAAGTGCATTATAATTACGGACCAAGAGGCAGGAAATGCAAAAATGCCCCAAATAAATGACTCCCATGTAGGAGTCAACAAAATGTCAGTCAATCTAAACGACTGACTGGCAATAAAATGCTACGCTAAACAGCCAACAACAACTCTTCGAAAAGTTTATTGGCAGCTCAACGTCAACTCGTACTTGCACGCTGGAGACATTTGTTGCATTTGTTTCTTTCATGCCACATTTTGCAAACGGAAGTCATAAATTTCATGGGTTTTGGTGCTTGAAAAGTTTCCGTTTATCTCTTTATTGATGTCTGCGGTGGAAAAGAAAGAGAACAAAAGAGTAAATTAAAGAACAGCAGCAGAAAAGTTTGAGTTGCACACTTTTATAGGTTTGTGGCAGCATTTAAGTTTTATTGTCTCGGAGGGGACATGGTCGGTGGTCGGAATAAAGTTTATGTGAAAATGTCAATTATTTTTTGCACAATATTTTTTTGGTGAGGGGGCGGGTGTGTTGGGTGCAGTAAAATGAGGCGAGAGCATGAATTCCTGCTGGATTTCCCAGCTAAAGGAAGAAACAATAACTCTCGTCAGCAAAAACCAAGAAACATTAAAAAGAATTTAATATTAAATGAACATTTTGATAAATTTTGCGCAACTTGTGTTTTATGTACAATAATAATATCGTTTCATGAAATTGTGACCAACAAAGAAAATGAATTGTATGTATTTGAAATTCATGGATTTAGAAAATTTAAAAAAAATTACATATACTTTTACCTTTTTAAAATTAACTTTCTTGCAAAACACGTTCTTTGAAAATAAATTTATTTACGAATAAATTTTCTTGTTGCTATAATTCATTTATTCAATTTGACTCAAAGTCATGACCGTTCCTGTTCATTCATGCTTTTCTGCGCCCAAAAAGAAAAAGTATTCGTACACTTGTCTATTTAAATTAGTGTCTTTTTTGATGCGCACAAATTTGTTAAAGTTTAAATTAAATTATGAAAAGTTTCCTGTCGTAAAATAAAATTATACTGATTTTGCATTGAAAGCTTTATTTTTTTTTTTAAACAAATTAGATACTTTTCACCAGCAGACTGACTGCTGCTGGTTTAGTAAAAACAAGTCCTGACATCAACTTAAGCACAAAGGAATTTATAAAGTCAATGTCATGAAATTAAAAAGAAAAGAAAAAAAAAAAATAAATTGCACCTCTTTAAATCTGTAAATTATTCAGCAATTCCATAATTATGGAATTTGTTTACAAATGAAAAATTATTGCGGTTCTTTTAAATGGAAATGATTTAAGTTTAGACACAGGTTTTAAATTAATGACATTGAGAAGAGAAAACTTTTGTTTGACCTTTAAATTTCTCAATACTTGATGTGGGTTTATTTTTCTGTACTTGTTTCTAAATTTCCACATGAACTTCTACAAAGTGTTTGTTTGTAAAAAGGAAGTATCGCCCCCAGGAAATATGAATTAAGAGAAATGAAAAGATTAAAAATCAGTATAAAACTCACAGAATTGGCAAAACTTATTGATTTTGAGGAAGTCTTCAACTTTCTATTTATGGCAACACAAGTTGTTTGATTATATTAAACCCCTTTTGGAATAACAAAAAAAAAAACATATTTAACGATATTTAACATCGAAAATGTCCGCCATCCTTATGACGGTGTTGCCAGCGTTTTGCATTTGGATTTTCTTTGTTTTTGCACATTTTGTGCATAATTTTGGCTTTAAATAGTTCATAACCATAATTCCGATAAATTTGACTAAATTTCATTAACGCTTGAAAAATTAGCAAGTAAAAAACTTTTAGGTTAAAAAAAAAAAATTAAATTTAAGATTTTAGCAAGAAAATTACAAGCATTTGAAAAAATTACAAAATTTGGCTTTTAGGAATATTTGCCTTCAAATTTTAAAATGTTTAAAATCTTAATTTTTATATGAATTCATTATTTTCCTTTTGGGAATTTTCAAAATAAAATAAAAACTTGCTTTTTGTGTCGTCAAAAGTTTATAACAAATTACTAAATCAGCTTGTAGGCATTTAGTCTTTCTTAATTTTATGTTGGTGCTTTATACTTTTATACTACTACTATTGGCTATACTTCTCCTACAGCTGTTCACTTATTTTTCCGAGCAAATATTTTAGAACTGCACAAGCATCCAGCATTTTCTTAAAACAATTGTCTAATGTGTGTTCCCCTCTGCTGCAGTATTTTCCTTTCTTGCTGTCCCTCCGTTAGTGGTGGTTTTTAATTTTTTATACTTTTCGAGCGTGAACTTGGGAAATTGGGGAAAAAACTATACAAAATAAAAATGTGGTAGTAAATATTTATAAGAGAACAAAACACGTGCGTCTTCAACAACCGGGTATAAAATAAAAGCAGCAGTTTCTTTTTTTTTGTGAAAGGGGTGGGGGGGCGGAACATACATTTCCTTGGTTTGTTCATTAAATTTTACTATTAAAGCCAATATTTGTAGCATTTAAAAAATTTGTACAGTGGGACCTTAAGTATAACTGATGCGAGCTACCGACAATGTTGTTTAATAAATTTAGTTTCTTCAAGTGTATTTGGTCTATTGTTTGTGAACTTTGCAGTGCAATCATTATATGTATGTAAAACGCAAAAAGGGAATTCCCCTTTATGTGCATGCGACAGGTCAGAGGCATTTGCACTGCAACTTGTTTGTGAATTTAGTTTAATTCCAAAACTTGGGAATTAAATATGAACAATTACAATAAAAATAAAAGTAGTCAAATTTTGCTATTCTATTATTCGGGCAAAGTCGATTGTCCAAAATGCTCCCGTTCTCCCCAGATCTCACATCGATGCCTTGGCTGGATTTCAATTTTAAGCCTTAAAGAGAAAACACTCCTTGTTAAAGAAAATAAAAGGATTTATGCTTTAAAATTTCAAACAAATAAAACACTATTTTACACGCAGAGAAAAACACTAATTTTCGGCAACTGTGACAAATTTTAATAGAAAATATATAAAAGAAATGGAGTTTGTCGCGGCACAATATCGAACGTGGAGGAGATGTGCAAACATTTTTAGCCAACAACAACTGATGAAGACAAATCTAACTGTTATAATTGAGAGCAGTGGGCCAGCAATGGACGTTCAGAAAAGAAGACAGTTCCGAAAGCAGTTTATTTTTGCTTTGAAAATGCTAACGAACGTTAAGGTTCGTTATAGTGGGACAGGCAATAAAATTCAGTGGAAACTTTGCAATTTTTTAACGTGTATCATTCCTCAAAGCTTCTTCTCATTTAACGTTGAACGTGTTGCCAGAAAAACTGTAAAATAAATAACATCCATTTAGAAATCTATAACTATATAAAATAATTTTATTTTGTTGATTCGATTTAAAAATTTTGTACTTCGTCCAAACTCCGTTTTAAGTTTGATGATTTATAGTATCTGTTCACATGAAACAGTTCCCCCCTTTTTCCGCAAATTATTAATTGATACAATTAAATGGAAACGATTAAGTTAAATGGAAACAATAAAAAACTCATCACGATTTAAAGGAAAACAAAAAAAGTAGAACAAGAAAACAAATTTCAGTTACAATTATGTTTTGATGGCGTGTCAGGCCTGACGAAACGCCAACGTCGCTGCTTTCAAGCGAAAAAATTGCTGGACTTATCTGGCTTAAGCTGTTGCCACAGGAATTGTAACATGTCCTTTAAAACATGGTTCTTATTATTTATGATGACAACAAAAACAAAACCAGCAACAACCTGTTCGTCTGCTGGGAAACTTTTTAATCGAAAAGTGAAAAAGCTCATTATAAATAGTTGGCTATTATTTATTCGTGTGTTGGGCTCTAGCAGCAGAGCAAAGTGACAGAAAATGAATGGATGTCGTCAAAAACAAAACGTTACGGGGGCGGGGAAGGTAGAAAAATACAACAGAACTGTGTGTTACGTGATTTAATTTGTGCATAAGAAACGAACTCATGTCACACATATAAGATACGTATTTTCTTTACCTACTTGTAAAAACTAATGCTTGTTTGTATGTCTGTAAACTGAAATCTGTATTATGCCTGGAAAGAACAATCTCTGGCTTTTAGCTTCACAAAAATTCATTCTTAAAATCCCAGTTTCGTTCAAGTCACTCAAGCAATCCGAATGCTGAATTGTGGACAGATTTTTGGCTTCATCGGGAAGAAAAGATTAATCTGGGCGGCAAGTGCTGATATCAAAAAATATCAGCTGCCAAAAAGGTCTCTTGTCCTGACAGTAATTGCTATTACGTTGCTGATGGAATAGAAGCTGAAGATTTTGTCTGCCCATAAAACAGTAACTATATTTTTGTAGATATAAAATTACTCGAGGGCTGCTCTCAGTTCCAGGTCAGTGCCCTGCCTTTTCCTCGCAAAGAGCAGGTTTTCTGTGGGCGTATATAAAACTGAGGCATTCTGCTTCTGGTATTTTTCGGTTGCCACGGCCAAAACCAAAACTTTAGGCAGTTCATGCATGACTGTGGCTGTGCAGGTTCTTCGGAAGCCTTCACCACAGCTTAATTGGCAGAACTGGAACGAACGTGCCTCTGGGTTGTTTTTAGCAGCGCGGTGTTGATCATAGGTGGAAATATTTCGGCAGATAACGGGTTAGAAGTCTACACTCGTTGAGCCAAATGTCCTCCTTCGCTTTTCAGCTTGAAAAGAACGTTGGAGATTGTAAAACTATTTATTTCAATTGATCAATAATTTTCATTTTTCGCCTTCAGTTTCAGCATCATACGAGCGGATTTGAAATAGCCAACAAAATAGCGAAAATCTATTGAGCTGCTGCAGAGTACACAGAGAGAAATTGAAGCACAAATTCATTATTGCACAATTTATTTTAGAAAACTTTTTTGCATTCAAGAAACTCCGCTATTTTTAGAATTCTTTTAAATTCGAAAAATTATTTCATCTTTTGTTCAATATTTTCATCGAAATACAGGATAATAATATCCGGACATTTTGGCAAATTAATATATTAAAAGAACAGAAAAGACCTTTTTAGTCCACGGCACGTTTAAACCGGCCAAGACTTATTTCTAATTGAAAGCTATAGTTAAACTCTATCCCTGACGTTACAGGCTTGTGACGCAATAGGACGGGCTCGTTGCAAGTCTATTAAAACGCTTAATCTCAATACAGTGTTTGTAGTTTCATCAGCGTAGAGAAAAAAAACATTTGTAGTCAAATTCCAGTATTTCATTACTGGGTAGTCAAGACATCTACGTCGCGTGTTTTGGATAATCGCAGTTGTTTTCGTTAAATAAAGATGTGTTTCTTAGATATACAGGGGGTAAATGTCTTGAATATAAAAGGGGTGGATGTTTTGGATAAGAACTATTAGTTGAATGCTTCAACTACTTGTTTGCCCAAAAGGTTACTGTGTAAATTTTGAAAAGAAAACGTTTTGACGTCGAGCGCCATCTTCAGTAAAATTTTCTGCACTGAACATTTAAACATCATCAAAGAAACAACAAAACCGTATTTAAATAACAATTCAATATGAAAAATGCGAGGCTGCAAAGTGTAGCCTTTTATAAAGGCACTGTTTGCAATTTAAGGGCTTGTTCCACGTTACCGACTATTAACATTTGCCAAAATTTGCATCCACCAAAAACTGATTAGTGACAAACGAACTAAGCCAATCACCCACCACCTATTGGAAGTGAAGTGATTAATGTAGGCGATGGATGGATGCTCTCCTAACGAGTAGTTTTCTCTACCAACTATTGGCGAACGTTAACGTTCGACATCATGGAATAGGTTATATGTTTTTTTTGTTTTATAAAATAGGAAATGCTTAACAGCTATTGAACTTTGATTTCTTGTGGACTTTCAGCTGTTTGACATCATGTGGAGTGATCCGCAGCACAATGAGGGCTGTCTGCCCAATAGTTTACGTGGTGCTGGCACCTATTTCGGACCCGATATCACCAAACAATTTCTCGAACAACATAAGCTCGACTATCTGGTGCGTTCGCACGAATGCAAAGTGGATGGGTATGAGTTCACGCATGACGAAAAGGTCATTACAATATTTTCAGCTTCCAATTATTATGCTATTGGCTCGAATCGTGGGGCATACATCAAATTGAATCCGCATCTGGAGCCACATTTTGTGCAATATATATCCGCCGCTTCGAAAACCCGTCAATTAACATTCCGCCAAAGAGTTGGTATTGTGGAGAGTTCAGCCATACGGGAATTGGGCGCCCGCCTCAGGGCTAAACGTAACGAATTGGAAGCAGAGTTTAAGAAACATGATCCCAAGAATAGAGGTAAAATAACAATTTCCAACTGGTGTGAGGCCATGGAAAAGGCCACAAATTTGGGTTTGCCTTGGCGCCTGTTGCGGCCGCGTTTGGCGCCCTCGAGTGACGATTGCCCCACAACGGAGGTTAATTATTTAACGACTTTGGAGCTGCTGGACACGGACACAATAGTGAGTTTGTTTTCAAAGTCGCCAGGGGAGTTTAGTTTTCTATAGTTTCCTATTACTTGCATTAGATTGAAGCCCAGGAACAGGAGACCAGTGTGGCGGATTCTTTGTACAAAAACGTCAGCAGCTTGGAGGCCATATTCCACATATTGGATTCAGATCAATCGGGTATGAGTTTAACAAACAGAAAAGTTATAATCCTATATAATTTGTTTATGAAACAAAAATCTCTTCCATTTCGTTAAGGCTACATTTCCCTCAGTGAATTCAGTGATGCCTGTGAATTGTTGGAGAAACACTTGCCCGGCACAAATACCAAAGAACAATGTCTGGACATGTGTCGCATGATGGATTTGAACAAAGATGGCTTGGTGGATCTCAATGAATTTCTGGAAGCATTCCGTCTCTGCGAGCAGGCCAAAAATGATCAAAGCTCGGGCAAGAGAATGAGTCATGATGGCGGTACAGCTGATGGCCACAAAACGGACCGAAGTAAGTTTAGCCAAATGTAAATGCGTTGGTCATGTTAAACACTTTCTTTTTTCTTTTTGTCTCCGTCTCCACAGGATATAGTTCGCCTGTGGCTCTGGCTGCCGCTCAGCTGAAACGACAACTGCCGGCGGTTGATGAAGACGGTGACGCCGATATCGATCCAAATGACAGTGAAACAAATACACTGAAACGTTAAGATTGTTGTGTTTTTTTCTAACTCATTTACATTTTAAGATATTCTCTGTATTTTAAGACTTATTTAAAAATAAGAAACAGCTTCTGATTAAATTATTTTAGGTTTTCTAAAAAGCAAAACAATTTTTATACAGATTCATGGACCTAATTATTCGCTATTTAACTTTAAGTTTGAATTTAGTTTACGAGTAATTTATTTTGCACATGTACTAGAATTTTCAGCGATAATATTTCCCCCAAGACATCCTCAAAATGCTATTATTTTCATTAATTCTGAGCTCATATTTTAGCGTTTATTTTAAAACTTTTTATTATCTCAAAAATAGACAACAAAGTTTATAAAAAACCAAAGCTAAACTCAGTCTCTTTTCCGTCCGCTTTTTTCTTTATCAAGATAATTTAGTTATTGTAGTTTAAAACAAAATATTTGAAAATTCTTGGAGCCCGTCTCACAGTGTCGAACGTGCACGTTCGCCAACAATTTGTGCAACAGAAAGCTGTAAATCCCTAAAGTGAGTCAAACTGAAGTTCGTAAATGTTCTCCAAGTCAGTTTTTTGGTCGTTCTTAATGCCGGCGAACGTAAACCTCCGTTATCGTGGGATAGGCAATTAAAATTTGAGTGATTATTGTCCAGTATAAAATCTGATACTTTTAATTACACACACAAATCTCAAAAACAAAAAACGCTGTACAAAAAAAAAAAAACAATTTAAAAAAGCTGTCAAAACAAAACCCAAAAAATTCGTAATTTTAAAACTTTAAGTTTTCAAATGTTAAGCCAAAAAAATTAAAACTTTTTTCGAAAAATTAAATCTTGTTTTTTTAATAATTTAAAGAAAAGTAATTACAAAATTTCATTTCTCTCTACATATAAAAAAATATATGTATATTAAGAATTTAATGTTTCAGTAGAAAATTTATCGAGATTTTGTACGATAGTTTTATATTTCTATAGAAAATTATTGATAACTTCGTTTTTTTTTTACAAAAATCTAACCAATAACTTTATTTGCCATATGAAAATTATCGCTAACTTTCTTTCTCTACAGCAGAAAAGAAAAGTTATCGTTAATTTTTAGTTTTAGTTTTAGTTTTGTTAAAATTTCTGCTCTCTTTTTTCACTATTTGTATATTTTTTAATGAAAGAAAATTTCAAACGAATTATTTGGTTGCTGGAAACCAAACATTTTTTAAAAATTAAATGATCAGTAAATTATTGCTACTATTAAAGCGAACTAAATAAAATTTGTCTTTTCTAATACAAAAATACAAAAATAATTCTTTGAATATGAATGCAACAAAATTTTCATTCAAAAAACGAAAACAAAAACATGGGAACAACTCTCTTAGAATAAAAACTTAAAATATAAATTATAATTCGAAAAGTGTTAACAAAATCTAAAAATTCTAGAACCCTTAAGATCCGAATGTACCTTAAAACGGAAAACAAAAAATTATAATAACAATAATAATAAAAGAAAACTTGAACATTTAATTACGTTCAAATCATAACGCAACTTTTACTTTTTGCCAGAAATTAAGTCCCAATGATTTAGCAAAATAGAATCCAATACGCACTGGATTTCATAATAAAATTTAACGACTTTAATGGCGGATAGAATCCGTATTGAAGTCTACTTAAATATACAGTGAAGACCACACCACAATCGGATAAGTTCTAAGGGTCTAAAATTAATACAAAAATATTGCGTACCTGTGTTACAAGTGGACACCTTCAATAACTGGACAAAAATACCGCCACAATGAGAGTCCTTTTATGCGTTGCTTTCACTGCCATAGTTGGCAGTTTCACATTGGAAACTTTTCTTATTTTCGAAATTTTTACCATACGAGTTAGACCTACTTTAAAAAAACATAAAAATACAAATTATTAAGAATTCAATATTTTCTGAAAATGTTTAAAATTAATCAAAAAAGAATGCTTTTAATTACCACGTTAATAATATCGATAATAAAGTACTAATTAAAATCTTAGTTAATAACAAAAACTGCAAAATTTATCTAAATCAAATATTTTATACACAAAAGTAAATAAAATATTAATGCACTCAGTGATTTCTTTTTTCTACTAAACTTTCTCTAATCTTTATATGTATGAACATTCCTTGAAGAGTCTATTTTGTAATTAAACTTAATTTTTATTCAGAATTATAAATCCAATTATTTTATGTCAGCCATTGATGTTTTGAAGAAAAAACTTATTTCTTAAGCAAATGAAAAAGAAAAATTTTAATTAAAAAATTAATCAGGTTACGTTATAATAATAATAAAAAAAAAAATACAATATTTTTAATAAATGTTTGTTCTTTAAAAATAAAAATATTTTGTGTTTGTTTTTAATATGAAAATAATTTTCAATAACATTTTTTACACAGAAAATCCCTTTATTCAAAATCACGTGGTTGCCAACAGCAAATCCACTAAAAACAAGACTTTGCAATAAAAACTTTTAATCTAGTCGATACAATTTTTGTTTTTGTCCAAAAAGTTTGTGTTTTGAAAACATTTTGTTTTCATAAGAAGTCTCATATTTTAATGTGTTTTTTTTTAAATAAAATTTTGAAAATTTAAAAAATATATTGGCAAAGATTTTTTTTTATTTGAACATATTTACACAACAACATTAAAATTGCTGTCATTTTGGTATTAAAAATATTGCTAACAGTGATGCCATTTCAATGCATCATCTACAGAAACGTTTTTGTGGCAATTATATGCATTAATTTATTGACTTTGAATCCAGAGATTATTTTTCCCGGAAAATACTTTAATGAAGAACTTCATTTATAGCTTTCTAGTTGTTAATATTTATAATTTTTTATATATAATAGTACAATTGCATGTTTTCTTATTTCGTGTTAAGTAAGAAAACAGAATTTGAGAGAATTAAATGGAAATCTACCATAAACAGACAATATGTTCCAATCGGGGAAAAAATCGTTAGAAGTTTGCGAGTACCCTTAACCAGACTTTTTTTTAAATATCATGGACAGCGACATTTTTTTTCGTTTTAAATGACGGTTTTGTGCTACGAATAGGGCGAGTAAAATGCTGACATCGAACTACACTTGTGCTCATATACATAATTAAGTCACTTTAGAAATTTGTACTGAAACAATATATTGGCCCTCATTCTGGATAAATTTTGTAGCAAATAAATGAAAATGCCAAAAAAAAAGAAAACTAATAGATGATTGTTATATTGATGAGACCTGGAAGATGTGCAGTTGCTTTTGAGACATTCAAATTAAGAGCCCAAATTTATGTTTTATAAATTTGTTTGCACTCTTTTCACAAGCGAACAAATTGTTCAGTCTCACGGATGTCCGCATGAAACGACCTACGCTGTACATGAATTTACTCTAATTAAGTAGGAAATTTTTAACTCTCAATATGAGAAATAATTAAATTAAATCAATTCCCAACTTGACGATGTTTGACCAACAACTAGTTTTTGTTTAAACAAAAACAAACAAAAGTGCGGCCAAGTCAAATATTTAGACAATGGAAAATTAAAACAACTGCGCTTCTAGTGCATCCTTAGAAAGTGCTGCCTAGTTTCGGGTATTCGCACAAATCAATGTTGCTTGTTGAAAAATAAAACCCTGTTTGGTGAAAGTAAGAGCATAAATCTTTTGTTGTATAAATTTAGTTTATAGAAATGAGCCCAGTATTAGGAATCTAAAAGCCAATGTAGAAAAAAACACTAGTTTGATTAGCAACTTATTTTTGTTGAAAGCTAAATAAATTTGTGTATTTGTAGTTAAAGTTTGCTTACAATTGTATGCAAGATTGCCCGTTTTATTACAGCATTAAGATTAAGCAAAATTTGCTGTATTTGTATGTATTTTTTTCAACAGGCGAAGGTTGACACCTTCTCTAGTTCGAAGCCAGGTCCTTAAGCGTATGTTCACTGTATGGCAAAGCTTTTGCTCATTATGTGCGATGTTTAAGGTACATTTATGCGAACGTACACTTAAGATAACGCATGTACATACGTTTGGTTTTTGAGCATACCAGAACAATGCAAACGCTTACCGAAATTAACTGTCACGTTGCCGGAACGCTTCAACCTGTATAAAGCAGATTTTGATGGCGCCGTTAAATAACATTCCTAAGCCAATGCTGGCATTCATTAATTACATTAAATAGCAAAGCGGCATATTTGCCCATTTTCATTTTGGTTCATAAAAGTAACAATTAATTAATTATAATATTAATTTTAATAATAAAAAATATAATAATAATAAAATGAAATAATGAAACAATAATAATAATAACAACCACAACCACAACAAACAATAATAATAAAAATAATAACAACAACAATTATATTAATTTTAATACTAAAAATAATAATCATATTAATTTTAATAATAAAAACAACAATAAAAATGATAATGTATGAATTACAATTTAAAAAACTTTACATATATCGCTCGAAGCCAATTTAGTAATACTTTTTCCAAATTCCACATGTACGAAAATAAATTAACATTCCCCGAAAAGTTGGGAAAAATCACGCGTGAATAAATTACACTAGACAAAGTTTTGTTTGTTTTATGGACGTCTGTTACGTTCGTAAAGTTTCTATAATTACACATGCGACCGTACGTGAAGTTTTTCCAACATCAAAGTTCGCATAACGAGGCGTCTAGTTACAGTTTAAAGTTAAAACAAAATAGTTATTTAAATCATACGGGTCAATGAAAGTTTCGCTTTTTAGTCCACAACATTTCTGTCACTTTTATTTGTTCAGCCGCCTTAGAAATGAAACAAATATATTGCTTAGAGTGTGTCTTATATTTGATATCGTTTTATTGAGTTCCCTTTAAATACATGTTTGTTTCTTTAGTTTTTCTTTTGTATGATTTTTTTTATTTACAACTATTTTTTATTTATTTCATCCTCATAAATATTTAAACGCTTACAGTTGTTGTTTATAAATCTTACAATCAAAATTGTATTTCTCTCTCTGTATCTTAAGCGCTAAGTTTATGTAATTTTTGTTTTTAAATACAGTGAAACTTTCCATAACCGGACCCTCAAAGTCGCGCTATTTTTGTCTGCTATAAACGGAGGTTTATAACAGAAGATCTACAAAACTTGTTTGATTTTGAGATGTTTCCTTTTCTAGGAGGTTTTACTGTACTCGTAATTTGTCATTGTTGGCCTTTTGGGGGCGGCAACTCATTTAACTCCACAATGTAAAATCATTTAAATCTTAAAATTAGTCAAAAATGTATGAAGAAATTTGGTTTCTAACCAGCAAAAAAAAAATATAAATAAATAATCAAATAAATAAGGAATTCGTGACATGGAATAAATTATAAATCACGATTTGCTTATTAAATTAGAAAATTTATTGTAGAACTTTATAAATAGCGTTTGGAAACCGCATAATCTTCAGAACAGACGTGATCAAACATCTTCAAATTTATTCTAATTTATTTTTGGGACTAACAGATTTTTTTTTCCTGTCTTATCAGCCCAGATGCGACTAGAACTTATATGAGCGATTTGAAACCGCATGAACAGCGGAGTATTTTGGTGTTTTATTAGTCAGTTTCCACTAGAGCTTTTATGAGCGCTTTGAAACGGCAAAAACGTTTTTAAATGCATTATAATTCCTTTTATTTTCTGCTTTTTGTTGGGTGAAATATTGTCTACTGCCTTTATTGTCCCAACTCTGAAGAACGTAGAGAGTCACTGTAGGCTTAACCGCAGTTGGAAACTATTGACAACTTATTTTTAACGCGTGCAAAAAAGCCACATTTTAAGGCGCCTCTTCAGCACGCCGGAAGAATTCAATGGATGCAAAGACAGTGACAATTTGCTGCGACTTATGGAGTAGTTGCACCCTCATCATGCCGTCAAATTTATAAAATCGTGTTCCTTAAACGAATTCGCTTAATTATTATCAATTTATTCTTATTAAAAGTGGGTCCGAGTTTTTTCTGAACACAACAAAATCCTGCACAAAGTGAAATAGAAGAGTTGCTTTTTCGAGTATTTACACCAATAAAATACTTGCTCTCTCAAACTGAAAGAGAGAAAATGTTTTGTTTAATATATTCCATAAAGTTTAGTTTTAAAAATCTGCCTTAAAATTATTAAATATTGCAACTGCTTATAAAATAACATTTAAGTAGATATTCTACATTTTCTTTCGCAATTTGGAGAAAATGTTTTCTGACATTAAATTTAATTTTAAAAAAAATTAGAAAACAAAATGAGGTAAATTTAATTTGACTAGAATTGTTTAATATTGTTTAATTTTGAAAATAAAATCAAAAATAAATAATATTTATTGTTTTTGAATTAAATAAAAAAAAAAAAAATCACAAGGCCGCTAAAATTTCATTAAAACTAATTTTGAATTTAGTACAAAATCAAATAGAAAAACTATACAAAAAATCTCTGGTTCTTTCGAATTGTGTAAGAATTTAAAATACAGACAAGTCACGGTATAACGGATGTTGGTTAGGCGTCAATTCGTTAATGGAATCGCAACGGCTTTGGTATTTGGTTTGAAATTTATATTGATTATTCAAAATCAATTATATTGAAATTAATCCAGTCAGAAGCAGTCGGAAAAGGTTTACAAATTGTTCATGTTGTACTAAAAATATAACCTGGCAGAATTTGCTGTTTAGTACATTTTTTGAACTTCTTTTACGGAATTTAAAAATATTGCATTCATTCAAAGTGTGTAATAGATTAAAGAAAATGCTAATATGAATTTCCTTTAATCTCTTACAAACTCGCCATGTCTTAAAACATAAATATTCAGAATATATAAATTTATTTTCAACTTGAAATGCATGTCTTACACGACTCTTGAAATCCGTGAGATGTTGTAATAGATTAAAGAAAATGCTAATATGAATTTCCTTTAATCTCTTACAAACTCGCCATGTCTTAAAACATAAATATTCAGAATATATAAATTTATTTTCAACTTGAAATTCATGTCTTATACGACTCTTGAAATCCGTGAGATGTTGTAATAGATTAAAGAAAATGCTAATATGAATTTTCTTTAATCTGTTACAAACCTTAAAGGATTTCGAGAATCGCAATAACATTATTTTGATATTCAGCATCTTTAAGGCTCTCGAATATTACTAGAATAGATTAAAGGAAAGTAATAATTTGTTCTTTAAACTTTTTCGTAATAAGCATGAATATTCAGAAAATTGAAGTTGATATTTTTGGTAAATATCAAGAACCATAATGCCCAGTTTTCGAAATTTAACACAATTTGTGAAATATTAGAAAGTGCTTGAACTTCCTTTAAATTTATTACAAGCTACCGAGCATTTCGAGAACCGTAATAAGCATCAAGATCTTTGAGATATTGTAATAGATTAAGGAAATCATTGGAATTTCCCTTAATCTATTACGACAATTTCGAAAACAGCATAATTCTGAATTATAGATATTTATTACGGTGCTTGAACATTTTTAAATGAAACAAACAGTCGAATTTCCTTAAATCTATTACGAATAGATGACGAGAAACGTTAAATGGTTTCTTGTAAATCTAATCTGAAGAGAAAAAACTTAACTTTTCGACATATTGAATGGATCTGAGAAATGCATGCATCATATCATATAGTTCGATGCACCGGACTTTGTCTGTATATCAAAATTTTCAATAAAAAATCTTTTATAATATTTTTACACATTTTAAATTCTTTTCGATGGAAAACTATATACATATATAAATATAATAAAATTATTTGGAGGGTGGTTCAATAAGTTTTAAGAAATAAGCGTAAACATTTTGTTTGTGTGTGTGTTTTTTTTTTTTTGGAAAAAAGTCTTGTCTTCTACCAAGTATTTAGTTTTGTTTATATTTTCTTTTAATAAACTTTTAATACTATTGTAAAATATTAATTAATTGAATAAATAAGTAAATATAGTCAACTGCCTGCCAGTTAGTGTGAAGAGTATAAAAGTATTTCAAAAGGAGGTACAGAGTTTTTCTTTAACGATATATGTCGGTTTATATTCATTTTTATTTCGCCTCGAGATCTCTAATTCCAATCTCAAGCTCAAACAAAAAACTCTACTTTATACTTTAAGTCAAGCTGTTTTTGTTTTTTTTTGTTTTTACTTTCATATATTCCCACAGCTTTTTTTATGTTTTTGCTTTAACTTTAAATTTGTTTCATAATCATACACTATAATCTCAAGTTTATAAATCATTAAGTTTACATGCCATATTTACAATTCTTTTCTTTTCAGTGATTAATTAAGTCTACTTTTTTAACCTAAAGCCGATAACATCGCTTAACATAAATAGATCTTATAGTTAAAACTTGAATGAAAAAAAGCTTTTTCCAAAAGTTTGTTTCTTTTTGCATTTTTGTTATAATATTGTAAAATGTTAAAATAATAATTACTTTGGGTAAATAGTTATAAAAAGCTAACACAGTTTGCTCTTTATAAAAGCTTTGAAAACTTGTAAGCTCAATTAATGTTTGCTCTTTATAAAAGCTTTGAAAACTTTTAAGCTCAATTTAATGATCAAACGATGTCAAATATGAAATTAAAAGCTCTCGGATTTTCTCTGAGCCATTAGAATTGAAAAACACTTTTAGAAAAACTTCTCTTCTCTCTTGCAGTTAAAGCGTTTGCACGCTAAAGTTTTAAAGCAGTTTTCTTAACAAAAACTGTTACTTCGTTAAAAGTTCAGCTTTATAATTATTAACAAGTTAATAAGATTTATTTTGAATATTTAATTTTCCTTGGGAATACTCAATATTATAAATTAAAATAAATAAAAGCTGAAACTCTTTTTATGAAACTTTTATAAATAATATGTCTGTAAAAGCCATGGTTTTTTGAGAACAATAACTTTTACAAGTATATAAATAAATAAATAAACAAAAAAAACTTCTGGTTGGCAAACTTTGAAAAAACAGCTTTTTCTGCTCACATCGTTTTGCTTAATTTTTGCTTGAAAAGCTTTACATTTTCCCAAAGCTCAGGTGTTAACACCTCTCAAGCTTCTTTACTAGCTAAATTTAATTAAACTCTAAAATGAAATAACTTACCACCGCCACCGCCGCTGGCGCCATAATTTACACTTGCGTTCTTTTGACCGTTTGTGCTCTGCATTGTGCCACCACTGTACTCACTCTTTTCATGTCTCTCAGCAGCTTGCACTCCTCCGTCAGGGCTTCTTTTTCAGATAGTTTGCGCTGCTGCGGCTTTAGGGTCGCCAGCGAAATGTCTAGCTCACCTTCGCTTTCGTCCGCAAACTGTATGTCGTCAATGGAGAGATAGTTTTGCAAGTCACTGGGCGATTTGACAACAGATGTCTCTTTTTCTATGTACGAGCCATTCATAGAGTCTGTCTCTAAAATGGTTGTGGGCTCCCTGGCACGATCATGTCGTTCGTGCGTCTGCATCAGCAAGTTGCGCGCCGATCTGGTCACGTTCAGCTCGTTCAGTGGTATCGATTCCTTTTGATTGGCCAGTGATAAAGTCGATTTGGATTGTTGTTTTTGTTGTTTGCGCAGTTTGCGCTTCAGATATGGTGTCGAATGTTTAGAGGATTGATTGGAATTTGACGATATGGCTTTTTTGATGAGGCAATTCTTTAAATCCGTCTCGCTGGGGGTGGTGGCTTTCGATTGAAAATTACTGCTTAAAGGAGAAATTTCCTCCGATGTAGGGCTGGTATTGGTGGTGTTATAGCTGGAGTTGGTGTTGCTGTGAGGCGACAAATAGTGGCCATATTTGGGCATTTTTATTTCCTCATACAAGGGCTGCGTTTCATCGGGTTCCTGTGCAGGTTCGGGTGTTTTGTCGTCGTCACGATCAGGCGAATCGGGTATTTCGTCAAAGGGCGGTATCCATATCAAATAAGCAGGATCCATGCCCAAATAAGAGCCCGGCGCAGCACCGGCATTAGTGACATTGTAATCATAGTAATCCAGTTCAAAATCTTCCTGATTGCCCAACGAAAACTCAGAACCAGGACGAGCCAAAAGCTTTTTGCGGTTTTGTTTCTCTTTGCTCTCCTTAAGATTCGTGCTGCGTATGGTAGCAGAACTGGTTATACTGGAGGCGGGCGAATAGCAACCCTTTAACGACATTATGCTGGTCTATAGAATATTTCACATTAAATTTGCAAATTTTTTTTACTTACATTTGTCAGATTAACGCTGGCACATCTCGATTTTCTTTGCGCCGCTGCTAATCTGATCGACTCACAGTCAGTTTTTTCTTCCAAATAAGAATTGGTCAATTTTAAAGTCGAGGCATCAAAACGCTCAGAGTATCTACTCGAATGTTTGGTGTTCATAGGCGGGCTATGGCAGATCGAGGACATGCCCGAAGAAATTATACTTTCCGTATCTTTGCCGCTGTCCTTGCGCGTCAAGGTGCCACAACTTCGAGGATTTACATCATCTGTATTGGATTCGTTGGCGGTGGCCGACATGACATCTTCACTGGAAGGTGAACGGCTTAGGGATTCGGTTGTGGGTGAAGTAATTTCATTGCGCAGCGTTACCATAGAGGAATTACTGCCAAACTCTTCAGCACTAAAATAGAAATGCAAAAACATCATCAAAGTATTTAACAAACAGCAGAAAATTTGCAACAGCTGTTTTTTTTTCTTTTTTTGATTGATTGATTATTTGAAGCAAATGTTTGTTTTTCCTTCAGTTGCCCCAAGTTTGAAAAACAGGTTATAGGCTTTCATTTCATTTTCTTAGTGTCACTTACAGACTTAAGCAAATACTAGTAAATTTGAGCAGAAGCAGTTAAAAAGAACTAGTTCATATAGGAAACAATCTGCCATCATCTATTTATCAGACAGACCACAAAAATCAGACTAAAAGAAAAATATTCCGTCGTGAAATCTTTAATTAAAATACACACATATTGTTGACCATGTCCAGTTTTTAATGAAATCTATACCGACTCACCACTTGACCATGGGCTCCTTGGCATTCGATTCATTTAATTCCGTTTCACGGGCCAAATTTTCAGCATCGATACTTTCCCTCAAGATGGAGTGTCTCAGTTGATGCTTAGGACGCATCTTAACCAGATAAATTACCTCCGATATAAGAGTGGTAGTGCTGACAGCCCGAGAGGGCGGGCTGTGCAAAGAGCTCATACTGGCGCGAGGTGTATGCAAACGGGAACCTTCGTCGCGCCGACGAGCAACTGCCAAATGGTATTTGCGATAACGCACCACATATTGAGCGCCTGCAAAACAAAAACACAGACCATAATATTCCGAGTTAAGCTCCCCATAGTAAAACCTATTGCAACTTACCCAACAAAGCACTGATAAAGATAATGATGCTGGCAAATATGACGGCACTCAAGTGCACCAACGTGAACTTCGACTTCAGTTTAGGTTTCTGTAAAAAAGATCTACCCTTTACCGATAAACGAGTGGCGGCCATTAAAGTTTGAGATGATTCAGTAGAGTTTCGTACTGCCAGCGGAAAAGAACAACAAACGTTGACAGTCAAAACAAAATACACAAGAAAGAAAAAAGCAAAACTAATTTACCCATCTGTTCAACATTTGCTAAAAATCCTCCTGTACATATTAAGCCAGTGTGAGTGTCGGCGCTGTTGGTGATGTTGACATCTTCACCTGCATAAAACTCTAATAATAGCTGGGCCCCACTCGATTCCAACTGCACGGGCAAACTGCCCGCGTACGCATTAACGCCACCTCCTAGGACACCTGAACTGCCGCCACCCGCCATTTCAATCAGCAGAGTGGAAGACAACGAGGGACCATCACGGATTTTTATGTATTGCGTAGCACAAGGTAGACGCAGAAAGTTCAATTGCAATGAAATCGTCTCTTCGCCATCCACCTGCAACACAAAATAAACGATAGATAAGACAGGGACTTTAACACACATGCTTTGCCATAAATATGGATCAATTGAATGATTGGCATTTCCAGCAACAGAAAAACAAATGAGAAAATCCAGAAAGTTTTATAGAGTTTATTATGGATGTGCCATTCAATTGAATTCCGCAATCAACATGAACAGCATCAGTAACATCCTCTCGAGTAGAAATTTACCTCCCAGTACGCCAGCTGCAACAGCTGCTGGCGTGAAAGATGAAGAACTGTGCGACAGTGTTAATTAGCATTTCACGCTGCCGGGATAATTCTTCGTTTCAATTGTGTCAGTGACACATAAACGTTCAATTATCACACAGAGAAATACAGAAAGAAGGTACGTGCAGTCAATGATGGGCTGATTTAATGAGCAAAAATGCCAACTGAAAATTCTGCAGAGGCTGTATTTGTTCTGGCTATTAAAACTACTTTAAAATATTGATTAACTGCACACAGAGAATCTTATACGAATTGAAAAGAAGATTGCGAACACATTTCGAAAGAAGAGGATCTCTCAAATATGTTGCAAACGAAAACTACGTTATTCAGTTCTTTAAATTAAAAATTATTTGTTGGCAATAGTCTTCGAAAGTAAAAGGTAGCGCAAAAATGTCACCGCGCTGTTCTTTGAGTGTAATATTTTTGATTTGATGAAAAACGGAATTGCTTTTGATGTAGAACATATGGACTCGACTCATGGCGTTATCCATAATCGATAGATTCGTTTTGACGATTTACCAGGGTTGGCATCAATGCTGGCAAAACTCAGTGTTGCTGAGAAGATCCACAGTTTTCATGTCGCAAACATCCAAGTGTGTCCTACTTCCCTCTATCTGGCCTCCTTTATATTTTCACCAACTATATTCGTCCGTAAATGGAATACAACTGACATGTCTGGCCTTGGTACTTCAAAGTCCAATTTGGAGTGTACCAGAGAGGAGGAAAAAATTCAGTGTGATGTTCGCTGGAAGATCCACATTTTTCATGTCGCAAACATCCAAGTGTGTCCTACTTCCCTCTATCTGGCCTCCTTCATATTTTCACCAACTATATTCGGCCGTAAATGGAATACAACTGACATGTCTGGCCTTGGTACTTCAAAGTCCAATTTGGAGTGTACCAGAGAGGAGGAAAAAATTCAGTGTGATGTTCGCTGGAAGATCCACATTTTTCATGTCGCAAACATCCAAGTGTGTCCTACTTCCCTCTATCTGGCCTCCTTCATATTTTCACCAACTATATTCGTCCGTAAATGGAATACAACTGGCATGTCTGGCCTTGGTACTTCAAAGTCCAATTTGGAGTGTACCAGAGAGGAGGAAAAAATTCAGTGTGATGTTCGCTGGAAGATCCACATTTTTCATGTCGCAAACATCCAAGTGTGTCCTACTTCCCTCTATCTGGCCTCCTTCATATTTTCACCAACTATATTCGTCCGTAAATGGAATACAACTGACATGTCTGGCCTGGTACTTCAAAGTCCAATTTAGAATGTACTAGAGAGGACAAAAAAGCTCATCGGTGACAACTCTGTAGACCCTCATGAGCAGCGTCGCAGTGTGAGGGCTGCTTTACTCTGTTCTATCGATACAACAATGGATTCATCTCTAATGATATTCCTACGCACAACACATTTTTCATCGACAGCGAACTTCAAAATGGCTTGAGCTGAGCTCACACACGCGCTTGGCTTGCAACAACTGTCAGCTGTTGTTGCACTGTCTGCATTTTGTAGACGAACATCTTCAAGTCCTTGTTGTTCGCTGTAAAGGCAGTAGATTTAATGCCCAAATGCGTGACTTCTCCTACTCGACTTTTTGAATATTTTTCCAAGATTTAATGTAAATAAATATTAAATGTTTATTAGAGGCTGACTACTTTCGGTTGGGCACCCATTTAACAGCCGGGAAATGCTTTTTGTTCAGCTTTGAGACTACATTATGGATAGATTTAATTATTAAATTGCTCGTCTGTTGGGACTAGAATTATTTAATAATTTCTTTAGCAGTGAGTTTAATTCCTTATACCCAAAATAATCAAATTGATAGTAGGCTCGAAAATCAGCTGGTCACAGCGTTGCCAACTATTATAGTTTGTACAGATCTCGCGGAGCTTAAAAACGAAGAAATCTTTTCTACATGCGATTCCTTGCATTTATTGATAATTAAGCAGATTAAGTTTTGATTATATGTACATTTTCACTTCATTTGAAAGCCAAACTGATTTGTAATAATATATTGACATTTTTCACTCGCCAGGACAGTCGTATCTTTTTAGAAATCCTGCCAAAATGTAATTGAAATATGAAAATTTGTTAAAAAGAATATGACAATTTTAATCAAACTCTTCTTTGCTTTGTTAATTTCTTACAGCTAATTCAAGCCCTTTTCCTAATTTACTAAAAATTGAAAAGGAAATTGTTTTTTGCCATGTACGATATTATTTTCCAAATAGCCAGAACGTCTGTCATATTCATAAATCCTCTTTGTACGTTTCACCTTTTTCATAAACACAAACCAAATACCCAGAAAGAAGATGAGATGAATGTGAGAGTCAAATCTCATCCAAAAGGTTACAATAACAATAAAAATAAATTGATGTGTACCGGTTTGGCCAACCCAACGTGTCATCAAAGAACTACTCCTACATACATAAATACGAACACAAACTCATACCCACAGTTTGCCGATAAATTAAAGTCAAAGGACAAACACATGCTGAAGTGAAAAAGTTACTTATTCAATTTTATAAGACCACACACATACATACGCCTGTAGCAGTAACATGAAAATACCTGGGCTTATAAAGTCCCACAGCCATCCTTTTTTTGTGAAACTTAATCGTTACGGAAAATACGTATGAATATAATTTGTGTGTTTGGAAAGCGGCCGTCAATTCCTCCTTTCCATTCTTTAACAGTCTGTAAAAATCTGCAGTTCTTGGACCAGTATTCAGAGGTTCATCCCTACATATGCAGTGTATTGTACCAGATCTGGATCATGAGAAGCAGGAAAGCGGAAGTGTTTTGTTTGTGTGAAATTAGCTGATGTCGTTCTGACTGTTCAGTGCCCGGTTTGCCTGCCTTCGACAATGCACAGTCGAACATCGATTACCCCAATGTCCCCCACATAGCAGTTTTTGTTCTATGTTGTATTTATATGGGTTTGTTTATTGGGTTACTACGGACGGTAATTTCCGGTAAATTATTCTCCGGATAATTGATTGGTCCGCTTAAATGTATGCTGCCAAAGAAAAGTTAAAAGCAAAATTTCCCAATTTCAACAAAAACTAGTGTAAAATCTCTGCTCGAAATGAGTTCAGTTTAATTTGCGGTACCCCCTTTAATTGACTCTTAAAATTAAAAAAAAAATTTAACAAATCACATGCAAAAATTCTCAAAAATAGTATATAATTTACACGCCCAAATAAAAGTATATGGCAACTTTCAAAATCATGTGTTTTTATTAATTTTATAATGTTTGTTCGTTTTATTGATTGTGGCGCCCAATTAAGAGGGGTTTCGTTTAATTGAGGGAATGGATCAATTAAAAGAGTACCGGATAAATGATTTTCCGCTTAATAGCTGCAAAATGCATGCATTTTCAAAAACTCAAATAAGCAGAAATTGCGGTGTTTGTATTTTTATATGTATAATTTAGTATTTTAGTTATTGTTTGCTTAAATGTAAAGAATTTTTGGCTATTGTTTGTTACTATTTGGATGGCCGCAATCTTTGGTAGGAATCGAACCTACGACAAGTCTAAGCTTGTAATCGAATATTCGACCAACTTATCCATCAAGGCACTCCTTATATAGTCCTGTCTTGATTGATGCTTGGCAAGAGGCAGGAGTTTTTCCCATTACAAGCCTTTTATAGTTATAAACTTGTAGCTTTAAGGGAGCGATATAGTCAGAGACACACATATCAGCAAGTGCATGTAAAGTACTCGAGTTATACAATATTTGAAGACGGGTACATTGACTTTCGATTGCCAAGAACACCATTTCTTCATTTTTACGGTACGAGTTTGTACATACAGAAATATACACATGTGAGCACAACAACAAAAATTACCTTAAACAATGATAAACGGGCGTCAGCGTGAAATTGTCTTGATGGGAGTTTTTTTTTTCAGCATAGAAGAATAGATAAAGTTGTTTAGTACAATTTTTGTATTTTAAACAACAACTTTAACAACAACACCCATTTTCGATACTCTACTCATGGTTGAATTCAAAGGATTTGTATGTATTTAAGGTTCTTCGTTGTTGAAGAGTATCAAAGCAATTTGTATGAATAAGAAGAATATCGGTTGGAGAACAAGTGAAAAGAAGAATCATACGTACGAAAAGTTCACTGAAAGCGATGGCAAGCAACGTAAGCAATATAATTTGAAGTAATTTTTTGTCGTTTACACAATGTAAATCCATTTTAATAGATAGAACTGAACACAACACATCTTAGTTTTACGGACATCAGCACAGCACTTACTTGTACAGCCATCCATTGCACGTTGTGCACGAGTATTAAGAGCTTTGAGCATGAGGACCATTGACAAGCTTGTTGGGGTCAGTATTTCTTTTGTTAAACGGAAAGTAGCAGTAGATGGAACTTAAGAAAGATCTACCAGCCATACGAAGAAGGTGGGTTGCAGCACCAATAATCGATGATTTGTTCTTTTCTAATCAGATATTCAAAACTTTTTTTGATTAATTTTAATTTCCACCACAGGAACTTTCAATAGCAAATTTAAAAATGAATCATATTGAAGACCTGATTTTTCGGCACAAAAAAATATCCATACAAAATATTTTTTATAAAATTTCTTTTCGATAACAATATTTTCATTTTAAAAAATTATCGATAACATTTTTTTATAGAAAAATGTTCAAGGGAAAAATTTTTCTATCGAAACATAATTTGTCTGTGAAAAAAATTATCGTTTTACAAAAAACCATTCTATAGACAATTTTCCGATAACATAATTATTTTATGGCAAATGTTAAATATCATATCTTTTCTAAGGGAAATTTTTCAGTGAAATGAAATTTCCCAAGAAAACTTTTCGCTAGCATTAATTTTCTATAGAAAAAATTTTAATGTTTGGTTATGGTTTTAAAGTTATAGGCATAAAGTTTAACATTCGCAAAATTTTTGATAACACAATTTCTGTATACAAAAATTTTCGATAGCAAAGTTTTTCTGCAGAAATTTTTTTTCGATAACATAATTTTTCTTTCGATAACATAATTTTTCTATGGATAATATAATTTTCTTGAAAATTTTGAATATAGCAATTTTTTTACACAAACATTTCTGGTAGAAAAATTTTCGATAACACAATTTTTGTATAGAATGTTTTTTGATAACATAATTTACTTTCTGCATAGAAAGATTTTCCATAACACACCATTTCTACCTAATTTTTGTCTTGTATAATAGACTTTTAAAATACAATTTTTCAACAGAAAAATTACGATTTTTATAGAACAATTTTTGATATCACAATTTCTTTACGGCAAGATTTTCCATATAGCAATTTTCATACACAAAAAATTTCCACACACATTTTTTCAATAGAAAAATTTCTGATACCGCCATTTTGGCAAAGAACTATTTTCGATAACAATAGTTTCCTATAGAACATTTTTCAATGATGCAATTTTTCTATTTTTTCTATAAAAGTTTATTATTCTTATCATTTTTCTATAGAAAGATTTTCGATTTAACAGTTTTTCAATTGAATAATTTCAAATACAACAAATTTTCCATAAAAAGATTTTATGGGTAGCAAACATTTTTTCTATAGCAAAATGTTCGATAACACAAATATTTCCATAGAAATATTTTTCATTCAGATATTCGATAGCGGAATTTTTACTTGAAACGTTTCCAATACAACAAATTTTCTATAAAATAATTTTCCATAGACAAATTTTCGTTGGCAAATTTTTTCTATAGAAAATTTTTCGATATATCAATTTTGCTATAGCAAATTATCTGTAACATATTCGCAATTTATTCACAGAAACGCATTCGATAGTAAGATTTTCTTATAAAAATTGTCGTTTAAAATATATTTGTTTATAGAAAATTTTCAGTTGGCATTCGATTTTTTTTAAGAAAGTTTTCCAAAAATGTAAATAATTATAAGAAAAGTGTTTATGGTTTAAAGAAAGAAATTTCCTATATAAGAGTTTTTGGCGCGCCTACTTGAACGTCCCTCGTGGCTCCTTTTAAGAACTAACCAAAATTGAAAGCACAAAAAAGTTTTATAACTTTGTGCTTGTAAACTGTAAAATGCTATTGATAAACTTGATCTTAAAAGGACATGTAAACTACATTTTCTGAACTTCTTTCTATTCTGTTTGGCTCGTTGTCGTTCACTGGTTTTGTCCTTTTACAAGCGAACAATGCAAATCTGAATAAAAATGCTTTTCTTTTTTATTTTTCTCGAATTTAATAAAGAGTGCTTGAAATTCTTATTCCTTTAGTCTATTAAATTTTTTTACTTTATTCAGTTTTTTTGGTTTTGTTTTCTTGCTCCTTTTCTCTTATGTTTTTTTTTTGTCTTTGTAAAAGTGTCCTGCAGTGTTGTATATAGTTTAGTTGTTATCCTGACTTTGTTCTTGTCATATTGTACACAATATGAATTTTATTATATATATATTTTTTCTCTTTCTTTTTTTTCTAATTTTTTTTTATAGTTTCTTTAACATGCTCGTAAATTATTCTTAATAAATTTTGAACAATTTCTTTTTGTGTTTTTCTTTATATGCATTGAATTGGTTGTTGTTGTTGTTGTATTTATAGATTTTGGTGTTCTTGTTAGCTGCTGTTGTTGTAGTTTTTATAATTTTAATTTATTATGGAGTTTTGTTTGTCCATGGAATGGTATGTAATTTATATATTCAGTTGTTTGGACCACGCCATCACCAGCCACCATTTCTTTTCTCTTCATTTTGGTTAAACTTTATGCAGTTCAATGATTTATATACTGGCATTTTGTTAAAGTTTCTTATTTTTAAATATGTTTTAAGTGGTTTAGTTTAAGATTTATTCAAAAAGCAATATTTAAGAACTTTTGCTGGACCAACAATTGCGGCAGCAGTGAAATTTAAAAACTTAAAATATATTAAACATTTACCTGTATCAGCCAAAATGATCTGCCCGGACAGCTTTGTGTAGCTCCTGCTATAATACGTTTCGGCTTGGAAGTTCCCAAGTGCACAATACAGCCGCAACGACAGCCGGGACCGATTTCCTGATTTACATCGGTACGATTTAGTTTATTGAACACAGAGCCGCTGGTTTCATAGATGCAGTCCCAGGTATCGCTTATAGACTTACCACATTTTTCAGTTTGAACTGAAGTGCCCTGTTTTGAAAAGAAGACACGAAAGAAATTTATAAAAAAGGTGCAATTGCAATATTCAACAAAAAAAACGATGTTATAAACATGAAACGCTCGGTGAAATGATGAATGTGAGGAAAGGGGAGGTTTCCCACCTTCATAATTATAATGGAACATATGACTTCTTTTATTAGAAACATACAAAAAACTTATGCATTAGAAGAAAGCAGAGAGGGACAGCTGAAACAAATATGTGAAATATATAGCTGTTAAAAATGATTCGCCCCTCCCACTATAGCCGACGCTAACGATCCTCAGTATTTTAAGGATTAAAAAAACTGACTTAGTAACTAATTTTGTAGTCATTTTCTAATTTTCTTCGGTAAAACTCTTCTATCGCTCACTTAACTGATCAGCTACCTGCCACAATTGGGTTATTTAATTCGCTCTCAATCCGTTTTTGTTGATTAAAAATGTTTGCAAAACGATTGCCTTCGACATCGTGGAACTGGTCACATGTGTCTACAAATAATCTGCCATTTTTAAGGTTCATAAGCATTCGCATTCGGTACTCTAAAATATCTGACTACAAATGAGTCAGCAAATTTGTATTGTTTTAAAAACCCCATGATTCTCTTTCATTTGTCGTTTTAAAAAGCACCAATTTGATTTGTTTTATCACACAAATCACACAATCTTATGTGAAATGATTTCCTGAAGACTGTGAATAAACAGACATGTTTTTGCAAATATTTTGCTTTGAAATCGCCTTGTGAATTGAAAAAACTTAATTTAATTTTTGATGTTCGAAATTTCGCGCTTTTTACTTGCGGTCGAATTGAAACGAGGGCGGATTGTAGCCGCCAAACCTCTTGCGACTGTGAACTGCAGTACATCTACCGTCAGATTTCTGATTGCATCGCAAATTTTATGGGAAATGCGATGAGCAGAGTACGGCTGTAAGTTAGTGTTTTTAAATCACTAGAAATGAAGGATATTTCTAACTATAACAAAGTTTTTTTTTTGGAGATTCCAAATCGCAAAATATAATTTTTTGTCGAATTGTAGAAACTTTGCGACCTCATAATCGTTTTTATAGCGTCAGAAAACTTCTCCGTACGATAAATTCTAAGTGCCAGCAATTGTATCTACTTAACGAATATCTTAAAAGTTTCTGACGCGATTATACACAAGAGAACCGAACTGCGCTTCAGTTGTCCGGTACTTGAAATGCATTACGATCCAGTCCAGTCAAATGATAATATAGACTACAAAATCGTAGAGCCATTTGCAGTGGCTCACTTGGCATCCAAATTGAAATTTGATTAGAAATTTTCGTTTGTAACAAAAATCGATTGAATAAAATCTTAAGGGTAAAACTTTTATACCACAATTTTCCATTCTACAATAATTCAATATGATTCTCAAGTTAAGATTTTATTTAATATAAAACATTTATGGAATATTCCTCTGTCTCAATGTCTGGCAAACTTTTCATTTTGGAGGCGCGCGACAAACGTGATTGTCTGGAGGAAGTTTCTGGTTCCAGAGATCTTTTATCCGTTTCATGCGACACTCCTGTTGTATCGCCTTCCTTCAAGGATTTGACATCAGCATCCAAAGTTTTTATAGCTGTAGCAGAAGCAAGAGATGAAGCAAAATCGCTGCTCGACATTTCTTCACCCAAATTTTCAGCTTCCTCATCTATTGCTGCTGTCGCCAAGTCTTCATGCGAGGACGACACAATTAATGTAGAGCCCATTTCTACATCAATGATGAAGCCAGCTTCTGCGGCTCTTTCTTTGGGTATAATGCGGCTATCTTTTTCCTCCACTTGAAATTCAGCTTTCTCCGCTTCAGTGGAGGTAAGTCGTTGAGCTTCACGCCTGAAGATCTCCATTAGCGAAGAAGCTGAACGTGGCAAAAGACCCATTTTGCCAGGCCGGTAAAGAGAAGAATGAGAGCGTGATATGGTTTGCATGGAGGATGTGTCGAACAGACGTTCGTCATGGCTGCCTATAAGTTGCAGAAGTTGGTTAAGCAAATTATGACGTTTGAGCTGCTTAAGAGCCGTTCTATCCTCAACGGCCGGCGGCTCTTTATCAGCGTTGACGGCTGCTTCAATGGCATGTCTGATTTGTTGTATAATTGCTTTTAAATGATCAATTTGATTTTCGCTGTGTTCATTCAAGGCTATTAAACGATTCTTGTCCACTTTCAGGCTCTCTATACGCTGGCCCAATGCCCTTAACTTTTTGGACATTTCGTTGAAATTGAAATGATCACATACCTCACGCTTCATGATGTTTTCGTACTGCTGGCGATATTTGGCCAGCGCCGTGTATTTGGTCTTCAAGCGTTCATAGTTGCCGGTAAGTTTTTCTATAATTTGGATTTTATTTTGGCCGCTTTTTATCAACTGATTCTTCAATTGATCGAGGGTTTTGAACTGTTCGCTCATTTCTTTGTTCTTTTGCGCATAGTCCTTGAAATCCTGTTGCATTTTCATTTGGGACAATATCAAAGTATCAATTTCCTTTTGCAAGGCAATATTCTCTCTTATCAAACGTCGTGTGTAGCCGGCATTGCGCGCCTCACTGGAACGGGTGAAATCTTCTGCCAACTGCAAAAGTTTCGCCTCCACCTCTTTTTTTAAAGCATCCTTTTCCACAATGGCCTTCTGTTCCATATTATAAATTGTCTCCAGATGGGCACGTTCTTTCTCCTTCAGTTCGGCCTCTTGGTCATCAAATTTGGCCAGCAAAATGTCTCTTTGCACGCGAAACTCATCCAAGGAATTAAGCTTGCCGTTAAGCAATTTAATTTCCGAGGTCAGCTGGTCATGCATGGATTTATATTTGGCCTCCAAGTCCTTTATGTGCTCCTCAGCCTTTTGATTCTCCTGATTACGTACTTTTATCGTTTCTTCTAGGCGCTCTTCCAATTCTTTGATGGTGTTATTGCGTTCCGTTAGAGTCCTTTCCAAATGAGCTGCCACATCGGTGCGATCCTCTTCCAGGCTTCTTAATTTCTCTTTTAGACTGTGATTAGTATCGTCCAAAGCAGCCAAATGGCTGCGGAGACGTGACAGTTTCTGGTTCAAATCGGTTATGGTTAGTTCATAAAATGTTTTGTCCACCTGATTCAATTTATTGGGATCAGTTTTCTTGCCCTTTTTGCCCTTGCCGCCCTTTTTGCCTTTGGCTTCCTTATCTTTTGTGCTCATCTTGGCTTTTTTTTTTAATAAAAAAAAAACGAAAAATTCTACTTAAATTCCTGCTGAAAAACGAAAATAAAATATTTCTGCTACAAATTTTTCGATTAAACAAATTCACTTTCTGTCGTTTGTTGTCATTAACAACAACAACATGTAAATGTTTGTTTACTCCAAATCGTTGCCACCCTTTTTTAATTTCTTTATAAAGCTTTTACGCGTTACTGGCAAGCAGGCATTAACATTTCACCTCATTTTTAACACTTTTAAGTTTGAACATATTTTTTTTTGCCCATTACTTGTCTGTAATTTGGAAAAAAAAACATCTTCATAATAAAAATTCCTTTTAAATACAATTTTATGCGCCACACTCCCCCTTTTAACGGCATTTTATTGTACTGTACACACACACACACACACACACACAAATTCATTATTTCAGTCATTGTCTTGAGCGAAAATAGTTTTCTAGGAATTTCACCGTAAGGAAACAAAGAAAACAATATATGAAATTAAAAAGTTTCCGGTTCTTTTCCCTTGCTGACAATTCCATGAAGTTGCTCCAACGTGTATTGTTTTCGCCACAGTTTTCAGAGCAACTTAAGAGAAAATGCATTCGACTTAGCAGGGCGGTGGATTATAAACCTTATAAAGAGGAGTTTCACTTAAGATGACACATGCCAGGAAAAGCGTATAAGCAAAAGAATAAAATTTTCAAATATATATTTAAACTATAGAACTGCAGTTTTACAATATGTAGTATTTTGTTGCTGGTCTTGCAAAATTGCTTTTCTATAGAAGTATTTTGCTACTGGTCTTGCAAATTTGTAATTCCATAGGATTACAGTTTTACTCTAAAAATATTTTACTACTGGTCTTATAACCTTGCAATTCTATAGAAGTATTTTGCTACTAGTCTGGCAAATTTGCAGCTCTACAGAATTGCAGTTTTGCTATAAAATTATTTTGCTACTGGTTTTGCGAATTTACAATTCTCTAGTTTGAAGTTTGTAAGTGTCACGTCCACCTGAAATCACTACATTTGAGCTGCATCCTATTTTCGGCTCCTTAAATCAGGCTCAATTTAAAAGATGACATCGATTCCTGAAGGGAGTCATAAGCAAAGTGTAAGCTGATCATATCAGACAATGTTGTTGGCATTTCACACCGCCTACATGTGGACGGAGCTCTGAGACAAGCGGCGCTGTCCTGTTAAAACAACACATCGGTATTTTATTCCAGCCAAAGAAAAGCAGGTAATAACGTCCTGTAGAGGTCACAGTCCACGGCTAAAGTTCTTCTAAGATAACGTCCTTCGTCAATATTCTTTTTCTTAAAACAGTAAATTTTTGCAAATGCTTTGGACACATGTGGATCTCATGTGTTACGGTCTGGTGCCAAATTCAACATTCAGTTGGACATACATAGATTTTATCTGGATGATTTCTTTCTCCAAAGCCAATTTAGCGCTCATATCTTATTGTCCTTGATCGGTTGGTACAATCTGTGATGTGATTGGAAAAACTTAATTATAATACCACAATTTTTGGGGGTTTCCTTAGCCATGGTTTGTTTTTCAAATCTAGAATAAGTAAAACTAGTCATCGTAAAATGTTATGCCACGGCATCGAATTTTAATGTTCGCCAACATTTAGAACAGCAGAAAACTGATTAAGCCGAAACTACAATAACTGGCCAGATGCCGACATGTCAGAAATTATTAATGTAAGATTAGCAAAATATGGTGCATAAATAGTCTATAAATCACTTTGGCGAACTGTAGCCCCCGTTGAGGTGGGACATACTCTTGAGACTACTTTAAGCCGTCCGCTTTTCTTCACTTTACTACTCTGCTGGTGCCACCCTGCCCTTAAAATTCTGTCCTCCACATAAGATCCTTTTTTTTTTTTTTTTTGTAATCTTTACAGTCTCATACATTTCACGCATATCCTGTCGCTGTGTACATTTTCGTTAAAGTAATACGTTATCGGTTGGATGTGTTATTTTGTGTGTGTGTGTGTGTGTGTGTGGATAAATGGATGAGTAGTGAGTGAATGTAAACAGATACAGATACTCCAGTGTCTAAAGTGTGTGCACAACAACAACAACAACAATGTGGTGGCTTTGGTAAAAATTTGCCAGTTGCTTAAAAGTTTTCCCATTTACAAAATTGCCATTAACTTTTATGAAAACGTGGTTTGCTACCGAATACTGCAAGCAAAACATATTTTATTGTTGGTTGTTGGAAGGGATTCAATGAATAGTTGGAGTGCAGTGAAAGGCCAAAAAGTGTGCACTATCACACACACATGCGTCTGTACAAGTAAGAAAACTATATGTATGTACATATGTATATATTTTTGTATGTATGTATGTGTTTACATACCTCACAAAATTTCGCGCCATAACGAGGTGGCGGGGAATCACAGAAGCGATAACGATTGCGCGTGCCACCAAGACAATTTGTTGAACAGGGCGTCCAGTCACTCCAAGGACCCCAACCTCCAGTGTCGGATTCTGCAATAAACACACGCACACCCAAAAATAAAATAAAAAAATGTAAACAATTGAAATTTATAGTTTTTGTTTAGTTTAGGAATTTTGTTGGCATAAAATTGTTGAGAAATAACCAAAGAGTTTGTAAGGCCACAAAATGGAAAAGAGTAGAAAAAATAAACAGAAAACAGGAAAATGGAATTAAAAAAAAAAACATATTAATGTGAACTGAACATGCAAAATTTAGAAAAAAAACCCAGCAAGTTTTAACATATTTTTGGGTGTTTTAATGCTATTTGTTTAAAAACTGTCGATAGAAAACATTTTGTCAACCAAAAATAATACAAATTTACAACTGAATAAATTAATAATATGGATTAAATTTTTCGCCCAGCACTATTTCCAAGCAGAGTTTCTTAAACTTTGTTGTTATGTACAATATTAAAACATATGTATGTAAAATTTTATAATTATTTCAAACTATACAAAAATATTACAAAAAAAATTTTTATAAATTAAGATGTGATGAAACAGGCAAATAACATTATTTCTTTATTTGACTTTGTTACGAAATAAATACTAGATTAAAACTTATTTCTTTAAACTTAATTTACGGCAAACATTAATTGCTTAACTCTGCAGATTTATCAAAAACGATACTTTAAAATAAGTCACAAATTAAAACTTATTGCTCAATTCTATGGAAAAAATTTTATGGCAAAAATAATTACCAAACTTTGCAGATTTATGAACAAATAAATACTTTAAAATGATTGATGAAAGCTCTTTATGCCAATAACTAACCTTAAAAAAGACATATTTAAATGTAAAAAAAAAACACATAGACCTTGTTTTCTTCATCGTATTTTATTACAAAATAAATACAGTAGAATCCTAAAAACGTTAACGCGCTTAAAAGTTAAACACTCGGCTAATTTAACAGTGTGTCATAATCATCGTACAGCTGTAAGAAATTAATTTTTTGGTTAACTTTTTGGAGCGTGTAGATTTCTTTTAAAACAACGTGACAACTTGATCACTTAAAATCTTCTCAATGGCAACACTAAACCTTCATTTTGTTTATTAGATTTATTTTGAGCTGCCGAAAATGTTGTCCATCTTCAACAACAATGTTTTTATCGATCATGGTGCGAAGACGAAATTCCTCTCTCTCAAATGATTCAATCGAATAGTGCATACAACGCTACACTTCGAGAAGTTCAATTGTTAATATCAAAGGTTGGGTATAATGTTGACATCCGCATTGATGAAATCACAAATTCGAACGAAACGAAAGACAAAATTTTAGAAAATAATGAAAACGACTTGTCAATTATCACGCAAGATATTCAACCATCTAAAGTAAGTTTGTCGAAAGCAAGTGAAAGCATCAACAACATTATAGATTGGTTTGAGGGCAACAAAGATACAAATCAGCTGGCAGATCTAAACAACATTGTTCAAGCAAAACATCGCTATTACAGAAAGGAAAAGCAAGACTCTAGCCTTGACTGGTTCTTTCAACCATTACAATTAATATTATTATGCGCAGGAAAAAATTAAGCCTGATGGTGAGATTTATCATGCGGCACAAATCAAACCTAAGTTTGTTTTTTGTGATACTGAAAACTATGTAAGTCTTTCACATAAAACAAAAAATTGTTTATTACAAAATTTATTTATTTATTTTTACGACTAAAACAAACGCGCTTAAAAAAGCTGAAAGTTCGAAAAAGTTATTAGCCCCTGGAACATTTCGGTTAACTTTTATGAGATTCTACGGTATTATCCTATATTAGAAAGCCTAAATTATTGTGTAATGCAGAATTATAAAAAGAAATTACCTTAAAATAAGCCCCAAGGCTTAATATGTTTAAAAGACAACACTTTTACAATACAAAAGACAATACCATTTTAAGCATCTAAGTGTGAGCGATGTTTTCTTTGGTATTGTAAAAGAACCGAAACAACAACTAAAAAACAATGTGGCGCCAAATCTGTCAGCTGTTTCACACTTGTAAATAAATGAACTTGCTACGGTTTTGCTACTGCTCTACAATTGTTGTTGTTAATTTAGAAAATTAAAAATGTATAAGTTTTATTATTGTCAAGTTTTAAATTTATCAAGATTTACAAAATCTATAATATGTACCAGCTCTACCATAGTACTTTAATACGAAGCGTGAAAACCGCTAATATCTTTAATGATCATCTTATATAATAAAATAATATTAGGGGTGAAAAAAAACATTTAACAAAAAAAAATCCAGGCTCAGTCTATCTTATATTTACAATAACAACAACTTAAGTCCTAGTAATTATTAATTTTAAAGCTTAACATTAAGTTGAAAGAAAACAATAATAATAATAATAATAATAATAATAATAATAATAATAATAATAATAATAATAATAATAATAAGAATAATAATAATAATAATAATAATAATAATAATAATAATAATAATAATAATAATAATAATAATAATAATAATAATAATAATAATAATAATAATAATAATAATAATAATAATAATAAGAATAATAATAATAATAATAATAATAATAATAATAATAATAATAATAATAATAATAATAATAATAATAATAATAATAATAATAATAATAATAATAAGAATAATAATAAAAATAAAAAAGTTGATTAAAATAAAAGAAAAAAAACAATTAACTTGTGAAAGGTAGTTCTAACATTTCCGGTAGTTCTTTGAGTCATCGAATTATTGTATAAAATAGTTTGGCCAGTCTTTGATTTAGTTAAGATTTCCTAATAAAAATAATATAATTTTTGCACAAATTCGCAACGACCGCTTATTGCACAATTCTGCATTCGCCTTCTCTTGCACTCAATACATTTTGCTTTCACTCGTTAAAACTTATTTCATTCTACAACATTTTGTGACATGTCGTAATAAATAGGAAATTAACGTGCAAACACCTCTTAAAACTCTTAAATAATATCTTAACAGTTCTAAGGTAATTTTAAGGAAAAAAACTATTGCAATTATATGTCATTTTGGCAACAAATCCTTCATTACACGAACTATTTTATGATATTACTGGAATATATGTACATACATATGTATGTATTTCTAAGCCTTAATCGTGCTTCAGAAAAGTAAATAAACCTCCATTTAAGTTTCGCAGAAACTCTGCAACTTTTATGCAAAAGTAAAATACAAACAGCATGAAGCAACACAAAAAAAACACAAAAAAAAACACGCAAAAATAAAACCGATGCTAAATATGACACTAAATACATGACAATACAGATGGGATGGGATGTTGACTTTACATGTCGCCGTTGTCGTCAGTTTCCAGCGAATTCAATGTGCGAATCGAAACGCACCAAAACAATACGTGCAATCACATAAACGTACAACAAACACATCCGCTTTTGTTTAAACGCATTAAAGCATGCAACGAGCCGTAACAAGTGAATAAGTGCAGCAGCCAGCAACTTGTGAATTTTCGGAATTTGCAATAAAACGATGATGTGGAGCAAGTAAAGTAAACACAAGTGTTATGTTATGAAACTGTTCTAGATTATATTGATATTTGGTGCTGGGGAAATGCAACTGCAAGCGCCCATAGAGAACGAGCAAAAGCAAATAGAGGATTTTAAAGAACGAAGGAAAACACACTATTTTCTTGTTGTAGGAAATGACATAAAACGATGACGCTGTAAACGATGACAATTTGAGTTAATGACGAAAGACGATTTTAGGAGTTTTTAACACATTAGCACGTACACACTGGCACAACTGACAACGACGATACAGTTTAAAGCTTTTAAAGCTCCATTGAGAAAGTTGTTAAAGCATTGAAGTTGTTGAGAACTTTTTTTCTAACGATTCTAATTAAGCAGGATAATAAAAGTTATAGATGATGCATCAAGCTGCCCCAAAAGGCTGAAACAAGAGGCTCGAAATCCAGGACGTGCAATAGTTTCTCCCCTTGATATTGAGGACTGGCAAGATTTTTAAAAATGCTTGTGTTTTGCCCGTAAAAATGGCAAAAAAAACCCTTATCATTTATTTCCGAAACTAATTTTCAAATAAAATTCAATCTTTTAAAAAAAACTTAATGCTATTTGGTTTTCCATAAGACAGAAAAAACTTAAAATCCGAATTTTGAGCTGCAAAAAAAACATAAAGACAACAACTAAACTAAAACTATTCAAAATAATTCAATAGCACAAATTTACAGAGCTTTTAAGTTTGCCCATCAAAATAAAGCTCGAAAACAGAAAAAGCGTAAATTTATTTAAAAGCACTAACTAAATGTTTTATCGAAAATCAAACAAAAACTTTTTAAAATAGAAAGTAAACAGGCATGATCACTTACCCTTGACAGGCAGCGTCGGCACACAGTCCATTCTTACATCGGCCACTGCCCCTGATATCGCCTGGCTCACGTATACAAAACAATATTCCACATATTTCTCTGTGAACAGGTCACAGTTGAAGTACAGAGAATACTGATTCTTCACCACTCTCTGTTCGGCTATATAGTGCAGCGTAGTAGGCGGCTTCAGCGAGGCCACATCTGCTCTTAATTTGGCATAGACTCGTACGCGATCACCCTGCTCCAAAATACAAGTGGGATATTCGTATAGTACCCCTATGCCGGTATGCGGATCACAGGGGAATATGCTGCGTGCATAGACGTTAAACACATATTTCTCGCTCCAATCGACGGAGAGAAAACGTCTGGTGATGGGTATATTGGGCAGCAGCAACATGGGCCTTAGCTGTACCGCATAGTTGCCAGCCAAACCGAAGAGATCGCAGGACAGCTTGAAGGACTTTTGCTTCGGATAGCCCCTCACCTGTTCGGCAAACAAAATACTAGACTTGGTGACATTTTGTGGACGAACTTGCGAACAGGGACGTTCTTTGCCGCAGTAGATGAGTTCTAGCCAAAATTCCGGCAAATCAACATGTTTCCAGGCATTATCGCAATTAACATGAGGAAAACGCAAAGTGACCTCTACTGGATGATCGGGATATGTGCGCAGACGTACGGGACTAACTATCATTTCGGCACTGGGCCATCGTACATCCAACGTCTGTCGTAGACGTTCATCGAAAGTGGGTATTAAGGTGGTGGTAGTGGTGGTCATGGTGGGTGGCGTTTCATTGCCCTTTTTATGCACCCAAGACGAGGTATTACTGTTCACAGGCAATTTGTTAGTGGTTTTTAAATTTGTCACCACCTGCATCTCGTACAGGCCACCCTGCACAAAAGTCTGGCAGGGCACTGCAACTTGTGTGACATTATGGCGCGGATCGGGATAAAGTAAAATATTCTCTATGATTTCTTTGCGTTGACGTTGCAAGACAAACGTTGCATTAAGAGTGCTATTAGTTGCAGTTACGGCCTTATTCACAGTGGCTGCCTCATTTTCAGGTATTGTGGATAATGTGGCATCATTAGCATCATCAATGTATTTACTAATGACCAAAGTGCTTGTTATTGTGTTCTCCACTTGTGGGACAGGTGGTGTCACATTGCCACTTGATGCATTGTTGCTTCGCGTGCGTGACGTTGTTGAAATTTTTGCTACGTCTGCTACCCCTACTCCGTTTGCAGCGTTTGCTTGCTTCGTACTTGTTGTTGTTGTTGTTGTTGTTGTTGTTGTTGTGCTTGTGGTTATTGTCGTTGGCATCGTGGCTGATGTGGTTGCTTTGATTATGTCGTTTTCTATGTCTTCTGGTGAAAACTGTATCTGCACATGTAAATCTCCGCTTAGAGCGGAAAATGTTGTTGGAGTCATAAGACGACCCTTTCGTATTGCCAACACGTGACCTTTTTTTATTGTTGTTATTATAGTCATTGTAAAAGATTTCAACCATTCAGCCATTCATAGACATTTAATTCCATTCCATTCATAATTTCAATTTATTAAGAATTAAAAAAAAAAATTGGGAAAACGGTTTGAGTGGGATGGTTTGAAGAAAAAGAAGGTAAATATTTAAGGAATTGTTAGACATTTTGTTTGTATACATACATGTCGTTAGCTTAAATGCAAACGGATGTTACTACTGTTTTATTCTATTTTTTACAAGAGAAGCAAAAAACGTTATAAAATCAAGAATAATAAAGTATTATTGGCAACTTGAATTTCTTTAATAAAGTTGTCATTTTTGATTGCAGAGGTTCGAATTTTCCTGTTGCATTTAAGGTGACGATATATTTTTTTTTTATAAAATCTGAAACGTGCTTGCCATTAAAGCAATAAAAAGTCATTAATTTTTTAAATAAACCAAAAAAAGCGATTCCGGCTTATTTCAAGTTAATTGAGATAACATTTCTAACTAAAGAAGAGAAAAACGCCAAATCAAAAGTTGAAATTTAATACCTTAAAATATATACAAAAGTATGAATGTCTATAAGAAGAATTAAGTTAAACTCTGTGAAATAAAGTGGTGGATTTTAAGGTTATGAACTCAGAAAAGGATAATTTTAAACAAATGAAAAAAAATTGAAAGCAAAAGTTCCTGTTCGGGCTTGATAAGCAATATTTATGGTCTCAAAAGGGCTTAATAAAGTGATTCAAAGAAAAATTTATGATAGCAGCAAATTATAAGAAGAAGTAAGTAGATTATAAGGGACATCACATACATATTTAACGCAGAATCATCTTAAGAGCCAGCAGCCTAGAAACTTTTCAAAAATACTTATCTACTCGTATATCAAAGTACATACATACAAACATATCAAAATATCTTTATAATGGCAACTTAACTGATTTTATACAATAACTTTAATGGAAATTTGTATAAAAATTTTGCAACTTTATGTAGTTCTTATCAGACTAGTCTGATATACAATGTGCAAAATGATTATCTCAACTTTTGTTTTTGGACTCAGGGTTCAACACTCCTACCTATGCATTGCATTGTACCAGAACTGGTTCGGGCAGGAGGAAAGAAGCAGTAGTGTTTCGCTATTTGTTTGTTTTTGTTCTATATTGCAGGGATGAGTATGTCATAACTGATGCTGTTTTGACTGTTTAGTGCCCAGTGTACATACCTTCGACAACGGACAGTCAAATATTAGTTTTTTTGTTATTTGAAAAAAACTTGTGGCTATTGTTTTTTCAGCAGGAATCGAGCCTACACGACCTCTGGACTGTTGGTCGAATACTCTATCATCTCCTCCATCGAGGCATTTACTTTTTGTAGCTTGTTTAGTTTTTTGCAAATGCCTGCCATAATGTTCACTATTGTCTGCATTAAAATGCCTAAGGACATAATTTCGGAATGGCCTCATTACAAAATTTTACAAATAATCTTTTAACTTCATATCTGCAGATATAAGCAAATATTTTAAGTGTTATCACTTTTTCACAGTATTAAAGTTTTCTTTATTAGTCATTCCACTTCAAAGCTTTGGAATGAAATTTTTTTGTTCATTTAACTTATTTTTGTATGCAGCAAATATAAGAAAATGCTTCAAGTGATATGCCTTTTTAAATACGTAGTATATTAAAGGTAATATTTAAAGGCTTATAAACAAAGTTTACTTCTTTTAGGAACTTGTTTTTTAATGTAGCAAATACATATGTATAAGCAAATGTATTTAAGTGCTTTTACTTTTAAAAAATTTCTTATTTTCATTTAGTAGCTTTTCCATTTCGAAGCTTTATAAAGCACATTTATTAATTTATTTAAGTACTTAGTTTAGAATATAGCAAATAAAAGCAAATGTTTTAAGTGCTATATATTTTTAAACATGTTTAACTTTAATTTAGGAGTTATTTCATTTTGAAGTTTTCTAAAGAAAATGTATTCCCTTTAATTAATTTTTTTTTTAAATAGCCTAAAAACAACTAATATTTAAAAAAAAGCTTAAAGCCAGGCATATACATATGTATGTATGTATAGTAATATACTTTTAATTAAAAACTCATTTAAAAAATAACCACAATATTTGACACTCGCCATAATCGATCAACCAATCAATCATTTAATACTTAATAATCTTTCAATTGTGACAGCTGTCAACCACAGCAGAAAAACACTTCATTATTCATGTAAGTAAGAAGAACAATCAATACAACAGACAAATTAAGACTTTTAGCTTCAGTACTTCACTGAATAAAATTAAATTCACTTAATAACGAAAGCGAAAGCACAGGCACGACCAAAAAGGATATCAAAAGTAGGAGACAAAATACGCACACAAACACACATACAGGCATAAAATAAGTCACTTGATTTTTAGTAATACTCACTTGTACAACATTGTAATAAAATAAATATTGATAAGAACACAATTTGCCAGTTGCTTAAAGATTTGGCCCAAATTGTTTTATAGCGTAGAAATATGTCGCCAATTTGATGCTGAATGAAATGCCGAGATAAGTTTTTTCTCGAACAATAGCAAAACGAGGCCGATTCTGGTGTGGAGTATTCTGTGGCAGTTGATAATAATGGGGTTGGTGCTGTTGTTGTTGTTGCTGCCACTACTGTGGGTAATAATAAAAAGCTTTTTATATTGCGGTTAATGCTGCTATTGTTAAGCACATAGCCGCACATTGCAATAATTCCAAGAGCATATATATAAAATATATACTCGAACTTCGGTTCTCTTTGTTATTTTTTGTTTTCGCTTCAGTTCAATTGATAAAAGGGGGGTTTCTATTTAATTTCCTTAATCACACACACTGTTATGCACCCACATACATACATATGTATGTACGTATGGAGTCATATGTCTGCTTACTCACTTGCATTTAGAAAAATTATGACAATAATCAAGTCTTTCTTTTGTGCATGCAACACACACACACACACTTACAGACATATGCACGTTTTCTAGTATTTATATGCTTGCAATTATAAATGCACTTGCAGTGATTATGTATACATACATACATATAGACATACATACGTCTGTTTGTGCCAAATCTGTGCAATTGTTCTATTTCATGTTTTTGTTTCTCTTGTGATTACATGAAATAATGATGATGATTATTTTAAGGCTCTTGTTATGCTCCACTCAAATGTTAACTCCCCTTTTTTTCACCTCTTTATTTTACTGTTTATGTTTAGGATGGTGAATATACATATATCTATATATATATGTGTGTGTGGGTTATTTTTACAAGTAAAATCTCAACACTTAACAGTCAGCATGTTAAGTAGAATAACAACAACAAAATATCAATCTCATGTGAAAGTGTTGGAAGTGAGAGACAGTGCAAGGTGTTTTTATTAAAAGTTCCGTTATATTCTCCATTGTTATTTTTTTCCTTTCTTTTGAAAATGAGTTCTTTTTGATATTTTTGTATTTGATATTTTCTGTTGTTTTATACAAAAAAAAAATATCAAAATATATAACAAATGAATTAAGCTTTTTGTGCTTCTCCTTCTCCTGCTTTCTTTTCTATTATATGTAGTATATGTATGTATGTATATGCTTCTTGCTGCTTTAACTGGTTATTGTATTTGCTTGTTCTTCTTCTTTTAATAAAAACGTAGTTTTATTAATGGAATTTTCAATTCAGCAAATGTAACATCATTCTAAATGTATGTGTATATGTATATGTATGTACATACATACATACATTCATACCAGCATTTCGAACAGTCTTTCTGTGTGTCTCAAATGCCAGTTGCAAAACTTCTTGCTATTACTCTGCTACCATGTGGCATCTGTAAAGATATGATAAAACGAAATAACGTTAAGAAAATCAGTTGAAGTTTTAAAATTGAATAAATGAACGAAATGTTTTTAAATTAATATTCTTTGTATTTTGTTGAGCAGGAGCCATTGGAAACGGGTTTTTAATTTAATTTCATTTGTTTGCCCAAAATTTTAGATATTTTTTAATAAGTAAAATATGATAAAGTATTCTTGTTTTCAATGAGTTGTAAAGATTTAAACTTATTATTGTCTTACGAAAACACAACCCATAACTGCAAAAAATTGCAAGCAACAAAATTTAATTTTTCCATTTCTTTTTCAAAAACTTGCTAGATAAAAATACAATTTGTTTTTTTTTTTTAACGGAATAACACAAAAAAACTGAAACGATTTTTGATTTATAATTTAATATAATTAAAATTAAAATAAATCTTAGCGGTAGCAACTAAAGACTCTTAGACATTTCTGTGTAATATAATATCACATATAATATATTTTTTTTAAATTGTAGATTAAACATTGGAAGTGCTCAAAACTGTTCGAAATATTTTAATACAAGAAGAGGAGAAACAGCCGGGAAGACAACCAAAAAAATTCAAAGATAACAAAAGAATGAAAACCCGGTCATTCGCGATAAAGCGAATTTTTTTATATGTAGGTGTGTGTTTTTTGTGCACAATATTTCCGGCCGACTACAGAGATCGGAAAAAGAGAAAACATTTTTAAGGAAAAGTTATTGACGATCGCAATTGTGGGAAATCGGAAAATATTTTCAGTTGAAAATTATTAACGATAATAATAAATTTATATGAGGTTTTAGACGATCTGTATTTAATTGCATGTTGGATGCTATAGGACTGCTTTTACCCCGTTAAGTTATAGTAATTATGTAACTTGTAGTAAAATTCATTTAGTTTAACAAAAATTGTTTACAACGTTGGCAAGCAAAGAAATAGTTAAACAACAAAAACAACAGCAATTGGTTAATAAAACAATCCTAAATAGAATATAAAACAAAACGGACAGATTAGGCGGATAGTGAAAAGGTAACTTTTAATAGCACATGATTATAATTATCATCATAACCAATTGATTTTTGAAAGGCAGCAGAAGGAAACATTTTCTTTTTAGTTTTCATACTTTATTTAATAATGTATGGCAGCAATTACAATAATAAAACTGTTTCTTTCTTAATTACACACTGAAATTTGACACTAATTATATAATAAATAATGAAATCATAATATTACAATTCGTCTAACAAACTTAATGTTCAAGTATTAATTTTCGCACATTTATAGCACAAAATTGAAATGTTTTGCTGCTTTAGCATACAGGAATATTGACAAAATGTTTAAACTGCGCAAAAGTTTTGAATAATTCGGCTTTGAAATAGATATATATATACATATATGTATGTAATATATACAAAAAACAATACCGCTTAGGTTTTTTTTTTGGCGGTAGGGATTGTTTTACTACTATACGTTTTTAACCCTACAGATAATGTTATTTGACATTCATTCTAGTCTCCTGCAACACATTTACTGCTCGTTATGAATTTCCTTTTTCATTTACAGCTTCCGAATATCATCTTATTAAAAACGAAAACATCAATAGCGAACACACATAAATACGAAAACACGGTAAAATATATAAAATGTAAGAATTTTTGCCCGAATTAATATAAAAGCTTAAACTGAATTTTACTAAAACCGTAGTCACACCGAAAAAAACAAGTTGCAAGTAAGTTCCAAGTAGCAAATAGTTGCTTAAAAAAGTGACATTTGTAGCCTAAAACGCTACAGGGCTGTTAATTTTTTCGTTTTTCAACCAAATTTATTGTTTTCACTGTCAGCTCAGCGATTTTCTTTTCCAAAATGATGCATCACGGAATGTTGTTTAAAAGAACTAAACAAACAGTGATCAAATTTTTTTTGCATGAAGTGACTTTTTTTCTTAATTTGTTTCGTAAAAGACTTTAAATTTCATATGAAACCGTTCGCCAGCCGCAAAAACATCGGAAAATAATGCAATTATATAATACAATAAAAACCCACTCAGAGTGTTTCAACTCTGAAATGACAACGGGCACAGTATGAAACTGCTACTTAAATTTACAGTTTTACTCAAAAACTTGTTTTGACACAGTAGGTGGGTTTTCTTAAGCAGGCTCACATATAGAAATAGTTTTTAAACAATTCTCATAGATATTTCTCTCCAACATTGACTAGTTCATTCTTTCAGTCACTGATTACAAAAAAGTTGAAAAATATTTAAGTGTCACTGCGGCTTAAAGAAGTTGATTTGGCAACCAAATTTAGATTTTATTCATATCTTTCACATGGCACTTGCGACACAATTTTTTCTGCCTGTGTATATTTTTTCATTAACAAAAACAAACAAAAGGAAAGAAACCCGTAAAACAAAACAGAGAAAATGAATTGTATTTAAGCCGTCTTCTGCATCTGATGAATCTTTGCTGTTGCGGCAACTGCTGGTGTAACCCCCCCTCCACCAAACCATCCTAATTGGTTTTGAATGTCTCTTCTCCTTCCTTTACGAATTTTTAGAATTCTTATAAGTGTTACGTACGTACTTGACTTTGGCATTAATTTTTGTTTCACATTTTCAAGTGGCGAAAATTAAACATGAAGAAACGAAATACCCGGTTACTTCTCAGCAAAATCCTGCTGCACAAACAATTTCAAATCCAAACAAACCAGCAGAAAAATATACACAAGTATATTTATTTCTGACAGACTGGTTTGCTTGTTTAGGTTAAGTATCATTTTTAATATTATTTTCCCCCCTCTTGAGCAGTTTATTTCTTTGGTTTTTTTTTTAATTTTTTTTAAATGTGTGTCTTCTTAAGTGTGCGTGTGTATGTGTGTGTGTGTGTGTGTTTGACATACAAAAGTGTATTAAATTTCTGTCAAAATATTGTTACTGTGAACTGAGAAGATTTGTATACATTTACTTGAAATTGTTAATGAAAATGTTGTTTGCAACATTCTGTTGTATGTAGTTAATGCTCGCTCGTATTATGAACTACCGAATTAAAAAAGTTTCAGTTACATTTAGTAATTAATTTGGTATTCATTTTAGTTTAAATGAATATTCAGAGAAATCCTATAAGATTTGGTCGCTGCCGTCTCCCTTGCAGCTCTCTCTGTCTGCCTTCGCCAGTACAACCAATTGAACAAGTTGTTGAAAATATAACTTGATGGCTGTAAATGCACCAACATTTATCGGCCAAATTACAATAACAAACAAAAGGCGGAAAGGTGTGTGAATTCAGTTCTACAAGGCAGAGACAGAAGGGGCATTATATGTTAATTAAATGAGGACATGTTTCTGTCTGCATTAGTGCCTGTGAGTAAAAATAAATATTCTAACAAAATTATTTCAACTATTTAATAATTTTATATTAAATGTGTTTCATTTAAATGAAGAAAATGCCAGCTGTATCATCTATGGACTGCAGAGAGTTTGAAAATCTTCAATAAATATATTTTTAACAATTTATTATAGCGATACAAATAAATCAATAACATATACAATTTTCTTTAAAAAAATTATGGCTGGAGAAAAACCTTTTTCTTTTACAAACATTTTTACAACAAATGTATATTTTTTTATCGCTTATCCCAACTTTCTACAAAAATTTAATCGCTTATTAAACTTTACGACGGAAAATTTCCCGTTAAAAAATGTATCGATGAAACAATTTTCTGTAAAAAAACATTCTAAAAAAATATATTTGTTATCGCTAAATTTTTCATACAAATGAAATGAAATGAAAATTTCTACTTTCCACAAGATTTTTGTGGAAAATGTTGGTTATTGATAAATTTTCTACAAGAAATTTTTGCAACCGATAAAATTTTAAAAAGATGCACCAAAACTTTTTTCTATTGCAACAAAATATTTCTAAAGAAATATTCACCGAAAATAAAAAGTATTCCTAAAAATTCATTGATAACAAACTTTTTCCATAGAAAACTTATCCCTAACAAAAATGTTATACAAACAAGGGATCAGTAACAAAAATATTTAACTAAAAATGACTTATCAATAACAAAAATTGCTAAAGAAAATGTTTCAATATGAAGAAATTTCAGTACCCGGCTTATCGATAACAAACATTTTCCCAGATATATTTATCGATAACACAAATTTTGTGTTTAAAATTAATCAATAAAATTATCGATAATAAAAATGTTCCATTAAAAATTTATCGCTAACAAACTTTTTCTATGAAAAACTTATCCATGACAAAAAGTTTTTATAGACAATTAAACAATAAAAAAATCCGAAAAAAATACATCTATAATAAAATTTATTTATTAAAATTTTACCAATAACTAACTTTTTCTATAAAAAAAAACTTATCGATGACAAAAAGTTTTTATAGACAATTCACCAATAATAAAAATTCAGAAAAAAATTCATCGATTAAAAAAAATTTTGGTTATAAAATTTATTAAAATTTTCTGTAGACAATTTATCAGTAACAAAAATTCTAAGGAAAATGCATCGATAACAGAAATTTTCTATAAAAATTCCATGCTAACAAAAAGTTCTCTCAAGAATTTATTAATAACAATGATTTTTAAACAAAATTTATGAATATCAAAAATTTGTTTATGGAAATTAATCCATAACGAAAATTAATCCATTAATCAAGCACAAAAATTATCTATATAAAAGTTAACGGTTACAAGCATTTCTAAAAACAAATACAATAACAAAAATTTTTTAATGGAAAACTATTTAATAACGAAAATGTATATTAAAAAATGTATCGATAACAAAACCGTCCTGAAAAAAAATTATCAATAACAAAATTTATAGACTTCGACATAACAAAGATATTTTATATATACAATTTTGTATAAAAAATTAATCGATGGCGAAGTTGTTTTAATAATATTTAGTAGTTTAATAATATTGAATAATTTATTAATATATATCGTAAACGAAAATTTTTTGTTAGTAAATTTAACGGCAGCAAGAATTTTTTAGGGAATTCAAAGACAATTTTGTGTAGAAAATTTATCGATAACAATTTATTGCTCACAAAAATTTTGTTTAGAAAATTTATCGATAACAAAAAATTTTTATAGAAAATTTACTGCTCACAAAAACTTTCCTACAGCCGGCATAAATCTTCCCTAAAATTTGTTAATATTTGTCTATTTTACTAAAAAGTAAATTTCACATTTAAGTACAAAATCTTAAAATGTTCCTTTAAACATTTGGTTTTCGCCCGCACCAAATTTTAGCTGTTGTCTTTCATATTTATGAGGTGTCGGCCAGTTCAACTGTTGAAAACAAATTTGCCGCAATTTTTTCATGAGTTTTCCCCATTACTTGCTGTTGGAATGCATGAAAAAGCATCATTCCCGTGGACAAAAGTTTCTAAGAAAGAAACAATAGAGAAAAAATATCGTTTCTGAGAGCAATAACTACGGGATGCACGATGTTTGTTAATTTGATTTTAATTTTTTTTGGTAGTGAACGATACTCCGCCGCCATTTGGGAACAGTTCTGTGGGACATTTTGTTTTCATTTTTGTACATACAATATTTTAAAAGCCCTAAGAAAAAGTTTTCTTGTTGTTTGGTTTTGGTTTTGGCTTTAGCAACATTCTTTCTCTATCTGCCGCAAAAAATTTTTTAATGTTTCGTATTTCTCTAGTTGATAATTGTGGCAGAGATTTTGATCCTTTTGTTCAAAGTTTCGGCAACATTAATGCTGATATTCTTCTATTTCATTTCATTTGTGTTGTGTTGCCTTCATGCTGCAGTCGTAAATTGTGAAATGATTGCTTTGTTAACATGACTATTTTGTTCTTTTGTTTTTGTTGTTTTTCAGTTTCATGCTTTTTTGCTACTTTAATTTCATTTGTTTTTTGGCAGCAACTTTTTTCTTGTATTTCTACACACCAGCACACACACACACACACACAAACACACACACACACACACGCACACACACACAAGCACACACACACACCAATAAAGCTTTTTCCTGTTACCAACATCATAATTTTTCCATTGTTTGCGGTGATTTTTTTATGTACTTTTGGTCTCTTTTGTTTTTTGTGGAGTGTTTTTTTGACCAAATCCATTATTTGAAAATCGTTAATTTCGAGTTACAGAAGCAAAAAAATAGGGCAGCCAGAAAAAGTTTGATTAAAATAAAAACTAAATCTAAACTAAAAAAACTAGATATAAGTTAAGCAAATCTTTTATTATAGCCGATGTACAGGTACTCTATCACATTTTGTAATTTGTTTTTTTAGTTACTGGTAAAACCGCACCTCCTTTTCGGGCACCCTTTATTACTTTTTTTTTCTTTTAAGAAACAACATCACTGCCCTGATGATGACAATTGGTTGTGCGGGCAGGAAAAACAATGGTTTAATACAATATAAATCATCGTGCAAAGCCATAAACATTTTTTTTATAAATATATACATTTCAGTTGAGGTTGCACTTGTATTCCTTTTACAGTTTTAACCACATGATTTCGAAAGTAGCGTTACACATTTCATACACCAGTTAAGTCGTCTTTTAACAAGTTTTCGTACATAAAACATGTTGTTTGATTTGGCTGCCAATTTCGCCACGCGTTCACCTGTTAATTTAATGGAAACCCGCCCCCATCAATCCAATTTATATTTATAGAGAAACTACAAACAAGACACAAACGATTAAAATATACGAAATATATACATAAATAAATGTATTTAAATACGTATGAAATTTTCTGGCAACAAATTTGCCGAAAATACAGTTTTTTACAAACAAAAATATCAGAAATTTAACCAATTTGTGGGTTTCTAAGAAAATCAAAATGTAAAAAATATTAAAACAAATTCATGGGAAATAAATTAATGGCGTTTCCTAAAAAAAAAAAAAAAAAAATTACTGAAAGGAAGAAAATGTAAATAAAATGAAAATAGAGTACAAATATAAATTATATTATAAAATACAATGCAAATAGATTTTTTTGTTAAGTTTTAATTAATAATTTCGTGGCGAAAACCAATATTTCATAGAAAATGTATCGTTAACAAAATTCATAATAGTCGATAACAAAACTTTTCTACAACAACAGAAAACATTGTAACTAATATGACAATAATATAATATAATACAGTGTAGCCTCTTTGAACGCCACCCTCGTTATGCGCAACCCTCGCTTAACGCAACACATAATTTCTTAACATGGGTTACGAAATGCAACTTTTCAAAAAACAAAGCCTCAATTAACGCAACTTTGCAAAACAAGTAACGCTTTTTTTTTTTTGTAGTTTGGTTTTTGATAAATAAATTCAAAACTACAACGTGTGTATGTAAGATATTGTGCTTAAGTGCAATAGACTTTTAGATTTACCGTTATTCTAAGAATGTAGAATAAAAAAAAATTAACAAGCATTAAAGACGTTTGTGGCAAATGCTGAATCTGTACCTGGAAAGCGTTATTTAATAAAAGCATCCGAATATCCCGAAATGGAAAAAGCTTTACTTAACTTGCCCATCTCCTCGGAAATTTTGAAACAAAAAGCACACGAGCTGCATAGAAAAATCTCAAATGAACCTGGAGAGTCGCTACGGTATACGGATGCTTAAAAATTGTGGTGAAAAGCTGTCAAACAAAGGAGCGGCTGGAAATCCTGTCATCCCAAAGAGGGAGAGCTGAGAAGTAATGATGGAAGGACAACTGTTATGTGTTTTGCAGCAAACTGCACTGCAATTAGTCAGCCTATGGACCAAAACGTGATAAAAATTACAAAACTTCTGTATAGGAAAAGTCTTTTGGCCCAAATTATTGGAAGCCAAGGTTCAGATATTGAGCAAAATATTAATGCTGTTTGTCCTTTGGCAAACGCTGGGAATAAAATAACGCCCAGTACCATTGCGAAATGCTGGAACGTAGTACTGCGCCCAAATCATGGATGGACTGAAGAAGACGAAGGGCTGAGGCAATTAATGAACAATTAACTGTTTCCACAATTAGAAATTATCTGCAAGAAATAACTCCCGAAATTACAAATGAAGAAATACACTCTTGGATTTCCGAAAGCGATCAAAACATTCATATTGAAGTAGAAATTACATTAGAACAAACGTAAAGTAAAGACGGGGATCAAAATGTTATATTACGTCCAATACCTTAAAAAATAAGATGTTGGAATGCAATAAAAAGCTTCAACGTTTGTCTACAATGGGCAGAACAGAATAGCTGTTCTTTGGAGGATATAATGGGTTTGCAAAAGATTCGTAAAATTGCAGTGCAAAAAAATATGACGAGCACAAAAACTCAGTCGAAAATTTCACACTTTTTCTTTGCTTTGCTTTTAAATAGAAAAATATGACTAGAAACAACAACTCAGTTATCGCAACAGCCCCAAATTTCTATTGGTTGCATTCACCGAGATTACACTGTAATATATATATATAAAATATATTATAAGATTAAATTTTTAGAAGTATTCCTTTTAAATTTCAATTAATAGTTTTATGGAGAGGAAAAGTCTGTTGTTTAAAATGTATCGATAACAAATATTTTCTGCAGAAAATTAAATTATATAGCAGTTTTCTATAAACAATTTTTACTAAACGATAACAAAAATATATTTAAATTTTCTATGGAAAATTAGGCGAGAAAAAAGGTCTCTATGGAAAATGAAGTAATAAAAGATGTTCCATAAGCATTAATAGCCAATAACTAAAATTGTCTCTAGAAAGTTTTGTGCAGTAAATACAGATTTTTTTCTACAGAATAATAATGAATTTAAGCAAAAAGCTTTTCTTGTAGAGAAATTGTTCAGACTGTTATTTTTTCATTGAAATATTTATAGAATTAATAGAATGACGGAAATCAATCGTTTTAAAAAGTTTTCAATTGTGTCCAAAAATTCAACGTGTTAATTTAAAGCTCTACAAGAACATCAGGCATGTCCTCCACTCCGATTCTCATTCAGTCTCTCTACTCTTAAGGTTTTTACTTGTTACAAAAACCACCAAAAAGTTTCATTTCATCAAAGACTCATAAATTACAACTTAGACTGCAGCATAATTCAGCATAATTTTTACTTTTTACTTTTGTACTCAAAACCACAGAAAGTGCAAGTGCAAGTGAGTGTGTGTGTGTGTGTGTGTATGTGTGTGTGTGTGTGTGTGTGCGTGTATGAAAGCCAGACTGTGTGTGTGTGTGGTTTTTATAAGTTTTAATTACAACATGTTTTACCCTGCAACCATAATGCCATTATTTAACACTTGTTTTTTGGTTTAACCACAGACAGTGTTGTTTACAAGGTGCAACAACAACTATTCAAATAAATTGCAAAAAGTCTTAGCCACAGTGTGGCAACTCTAAATATATGTTAATAGCAACCATTTGCCACCTTAAAGGCGACTCAAAGCAAATTAAAAATGCAGTTGGGTATTTTGAGAACAAAAAGCAGGAGCACAAGATTACCTTCATTTATGGAGAAAGTGCGTGTGTTTGTGTGCACTCGCACAATATTTAAGAGAAGTTATAGGTTGTCTGGGAGAATGAAATTGACAGGTTAACTTTGTTGTAAATTTGTGGTTTTGGGACAACAAAATTGTATAAATTTGTTGAGATGATTTACAGCATGAACAAAATCCGTTACCTATAAAGACTTTTTATTGCTTTTGTTTAGATTTTGTTTATCTAAAAACGTGGCAGCCCGACATTTTTGGAATTTTAAAAAAGGCGTTTAAATGAAATGCTCCATTTTATATTTAGGATTTTGAACAAAAATATAAATAATTAATTTATGAAACTGATCAAAAAAATTTGTAACGCTCAATATACATACATATAATATAAATATATAATTAATCGTTAGTTTTTATTATATACAATCTTCAGCTGATGGCATTTGGGAGATTTAAAAAATATTTTTAGGAATTTTTTTTGAACAATTAAAAAAAGAATTTTTTTAAGCCTTTTTATGGTTTTTTTCAGTTTTATTTTTCTACGATTTTTGTAACTACAAAAGTTTTGGGATCTAAAAGGAATAGCTTGAATCTATTGTCAATATCTATAAGAGTGTATGAAATCGATTGGAGACTCTATATACAGACATGTGCATGTAGAATTTTTAAGAAACATTAATTAATTTATAAAAATATTTGGAAATAATTTTTAAACAATCAGAAATTTTTAAATAGAAAAAACTATATTTTATATATAGAATTTTTAAGAAACATTAATTAATTTATGAAATCGATCGAATTACTTTACTTTTTTGTTGTTTTTATATAAAACTTTCTTCGGAGAGGATTTTGCAGACTTAAAACAAAATTTTAGGAAAACTTTTCATAGCAATTAACTTTTTGTTTTATTATTTCACTTATTTTAAATAGTAAAACTATTTGTTACAATGCAAAAATTTTAGGACTTATATATATAATTTATGCCAAGATATATAATTTTTGCCAATCAGCAAAATTATTAGTATTTAAAAATTAAAATTTGGGAATGTTTGTATAATACAGGGTGTTTTTTTTAGAGGTATAGAACTTCGAATTGAAATAAAACACAAGAAAATCGTTTTAATGTCCATCAATTTGGCTTTATTGGAAGGATAATTTTATGCCATTAATGTTTAAATATGATTTCGGGCATGTGGCCGCCGCGGCTGGCTCGAATAAAGCCAATTCTACAGGTCCAATTTTCAACCACTTTTTCGAGCATATGGGGCCGTATGTTGGCAATAACGCCACGAATGTTGGCAATAACGCCACGAATGTTGGCTTCCAAGTCCCCTAACGTTTCTGGTTTGTTGGCGTAGACGAGCGACTTCACATATCCCCAAAGAAAATTAATTCTTGCACAAGCTGGATCTTGTAAGGTCGCAAGCCAAGATCTTTGCGCAAAATCTTCCATAAAGTTGATGGACAAAGCTCCAATGGACGGAGCTTGCGGTAAACTTCACGAACTGAACCATTGTTTTCGAAATAAATTTGCACGATTTGCAAGCGTTGTTCTTTTGTCAACATGTTCATGATGAAATGGCAAACCAAACTAAATATTAATCACTTGACAGCTGACAAAATGGCTGCCAGTTAAAAAAGTGATGCCAACTTAAAGTTATATACCTCAATAAAAAACACCCAATATATACAAATACAATAATATCGCAATGTAGAAAGGCCTTGACTCTGTTTTTTATTCCAAATCTAGTTGTTCGCACATTTTAATACAATATCCTTGAATTAATCAAAATTGTCTTAAGAGTTAGACTTATAAAGAGGACAGATAGGACTTTTTTGCAAACAAGAAGATCGTTTTAAAAATTCATAGCTTTTGTCTTTCTTCTGATGAGAAAACTTGGGCAGTAATTCCATTATTACTCGCAGCAACAGTTTTCACTCGTTAAGACCCCTAATTTTACTTTTTTCTGGAAACATTTTTGCTAAAAATAATGTTTTATGTATTTTAAAGAAGGCTACAATTTCGGTCATAACAAGCTTAGAAATAATTTCAAATAAATAAACTTCCTTTTGGATGTTTTTTCTTTCGTTTCCTTTTCCTCTAGTTCTCTAATTGTATAAGAAACTTTTTACTGACCTTAATTTCTTTGCCTTCATTACACCAACATGAACAAGAACGTGAAGAGAAAAAAAGTGTAATTGATAAATAAATTCCAATTTGTAGATTTGAATTTCAGTACTAGATGGCTGGCTGGCTGTCGTGCAAGATTGGCTGGTTGGCATTGACGCAAAGCAAAATTTAAAAAAAAAAAAAAACATGAACATGGAACCAAAAGCTGCCAAACAAAGTTCAATTTAATGTGTTTCCTGTCAGTGTTTGTCGTTTGGAAATGACAAAAAGTCCTGTGCAAAAATACATGAGCAAAAGAAAAGCGAAAACAAAACACAAGCACTAATACAAATACAAAATTCGATAAGAATTTTGAACATGAAAATTATAACCAGGACAAAAGAAAAATATTCATTAATGATAACAACGATAACAACAAATTCCTTTGAAAACTCATTAGAAAAAAAAAATGGGGAAGTTGGAGGTCATAAAACATGAAGCAGGGTTAAATGGAAGTGACCAAAAGAAGCACATGTTTGGAAATATTTCGAAAAATAACCCAGCAAACAAATCGATTTTAAAAAATATTAAAGTTTTTATTTTTATTATTATTTTTTGATAGCTTGCAAAGTAAATTTACAAGCTATAACTGCACAGAATGGAGGGGGTAACGAAGATGGTGTTACCAGACTTTTTTAATGTCTCTGTGTCTATGAATTTCTGTGTTAAGAAATTCCTCAATCCAAGTGTAAAATAATACAGTTATACGAGGCAGATCAGTCAACCAGTGCGAATGAGACGCAAGACTCTCGAAGGCCAAACAACACCAACAAGCCTGGCCGAACTTAAAAAGTAATTACGATGGCGCGACAGCTGCTTTACGACTGATGATTTTAAACATTTAGTTTACATTTTTCTTTTTTATATAGTCTTTTATATAAGTCTTTTTTATATACAAAAGTATATGGAAAATATATATATGAAAATGTGTATATTAAAATTTAAAATTTCTTACTTGTGCCGAAAAATGTGCCACAGAATCTCATGTCTTGCTTAAATTATGCCCTTAATAGTTTTCAATCATGAATTGTGAACTATTCATTATGGTTAAATAATTTGTTCTCCTCCTCCCTTAATTAAGATGTTACAAGTTTTGTGTGTTTTCCAACCGACACTCATTTTCATTACACTCTTTTACACGCTTACAATCAAATGAATTGTATAATTTTCAACATGTCATTATAACAAATTTTATTTCTTATCATCTTGTGGCTGTGGCGCTCGTTTTAAGAAGCAGCAGCCCGGGGGTGTGGCAGAAAAGGATAATAACTCGTAGCAAAAAAAAAAAAAAAATAAGGAAAAGGAAAATTTACAAGTCAAATTCGAACATGTGTTACATTTCTGATGAAAATTCATTTTCCAAATAAAACCGAATGATAATATGTAATAACAAAAATAATATGTAACATATTAAAAATCCATTTAAACCATAATTAAAATTCTCCAGCAATGAAAAAAAAAATACATCTCAAAAAGCCGGCAAGAATTAATGACATGAATGTGTGTATAATTGAAATGACTGGCTGTATGTGTGTGCGTGTATGTATGAGGATGCATGTGTATGAGGATGTAAATTCATATGTATTTCGTTGTGTGAAGATATTTTAATGAAATGTCTAAGAGACCAAAGACGCCACAAACGGATTGTACAGATTTTTAAACATGCCAGCTTATAAATTCTGTTGTAAAAAGTTTCGCAAGTTTTAAGGCATTAAATTCAAAACAAAAAAAAAAACAAAAGATAAATTTAATTTAATCTTTAAGCTTAAGTTTTATACTTTAATTTAAGTTAAAACACAAATAAGAATGTTTTTTGTATACGTTTTAAGCTAAAATCCCACTACTAGTGCATTGTAACGATACTTGTCACATTTTCTGTGACGATTGTGTAAACGCGGACTATTTGCGCTATAATTGTGCTGATTAAAATTAACTTTGTTGCGCCGTTAATACGAACACACTTCTCCACCAAGTCGAGGAAATTGCCATCTATAAGCCAATTTTTAACGTTCGTTCTATTGCGATCTTATGGCAGGAACACAATTGCGACCAACGGTGAATTTCGTCCGTTAAGGGGGACTCAATTAAAACATGGTTACAGTAGTAGAGACGATAATTCCCGAGACTTGAGGTCGGAGTGAAGTTTTACGCTATAAATCTCAGGATGTGTTACTAGCGAACGATAGAGAATAAATTTAGAAATGAAGAGACAAATCTTTAGTTAATAATTTTATAACAAATATTCGCTGAAACAAGACAGCGTTTGAATATATTTCATCTTAGCTGGATTGGACCAACCATGAAAGCGGGCGTCAAGGAGCACTTTTTGCGTTTTTTTTTCTTGCAGAAGCCAGTTCCCCACCAGCATAATGGCGGTAAGAACTTTAGTACCAACCAACCTTTTGCAAAATGATGAGCTGGATGTGTTGTAAAACAAACTATAAAATTCGTTGGACAGTAAATGGACATGCACACGCATGCATAGGCATAAAGAAAATCGTTAAGGAACCATTTAATATTATTGTTAAATCTTATTTTGATTTTTTTGTTTACTTCGGCTGTAGAGTTTTGGCTTAAACCACAAGCAATATCTTGATTTTGTCTGCTGCTGGTTGCAATTTGCAATTGTTTTTTTCTTTGTTACTGCTGTAAAAATATTTCAAAAATTATAGTAAAACACATTTTCTATAGAAGTTTTTGTTTATTTTTTTATATTTTTTAGTTCGGCTTTACGACAAATAATAAAAAAAATATTTAATTATGAAATAAGTTTTCTTACAAATTTTACTTTATTATATAGAATCAATGATATGGTTTTATCGTCAAGGTAGAGATGATGCCACTCCCAGGCAAATATGCCTCAGCAACGAAATGAATAATCGCAAATTTTGCGATATAAAAAAAAATGCTTTCCACAATTGCGGAATGGAATGACTAATTTGCCTAATTGTATAATAACAAAATTTTCTACTTTAGTTTAATGTTTAAGCATAAATCAGGCAAATGTTAAACAAAAAATTGATGTCCGATGCCAAAACATTTTCTTTTTATTAATTATTTATAACAACAAGTTTTTAAACATACAACTTGTCAATGATTTCTTTATTTTCTATAAAGTACTATTTGAAATGCTTATGAAATTTTAATTGTTTTTCCATTTTCATTATATTGTCTACATTTTTCTGACAATTTACTGGTATTATGTAGGAAAACCTAAATCTGTCAAGGACTATTGTCCAAATATTTACATACATATATACAAACGTACATTTAACATTCAATAAAAATATTTCCAAATTGATGCAATTTAGTTAAAAGTAACAAAAGCTAAATTTATATAAATATAAATTTGTGCAATTGAAAACAAATCAAATTTAGACTCGTTTTATAAGACAACACAAACAACACAAACAGCAGCTTGAGAGCTCTAGATGGAAAAGAAATATTCGTTTTATTTGAAGATAATCACTTCCTCAGAGAACAAAATATGTTTATTTATTTAATTGAAAAATGCAAAAGTTAAATAAATTTATAAATCGTATCCTGTTGCACGAACAAACACACACACTCTTGTTGACAGCGAAACACGTACACACATACACACACACACACACACACACACACACACACAGGATGCTTACAATTAAACTACAAGAACAACAAGAAGCACAAACCATTTCCGGTCCTCTAAAGGCAAAAAGATGTATTTACAAAACCCACAAATATTGAAACAAAATTTTTTGTATTTTTTTAAAGAAATTGCTTTTCGTTATTGGCCCTCCTCATCAGGATAATAATTTATTTTATGCTATTTTATTTTGTATTAAAGGACTTTGTTGTTTTGCATTCTTATATGTTCATTCTACTTTTTACCTACTGCAAAAATTTTAAACTTAAAGTTTAAAAGTAAAAAACAAATTCAGATTTTCAGTATTTTCTCTCCCAAAATAATCTCTTTTTTACTTTTTTTTTTTGTACATCTTAAAATCAAAAATACTGAAACAGAAACTGTCTATATTTCATATATTGCAATTTTAAAAATATTTTTTTTTTCGCAGTTATATAATATTATTGGTTGGATCTTCAATTTTAAATTGAACTGCCAATAATTATTGAAATCTTAAAATTATTAATAAATAGCCCGGCCAGTGCTAGACAAAAATATTGGGATCAGCAGTTTCTTGCTTCACTGTCTTAGGGCAAGAGTATCTCTTTCTTCCAGCCGATAATGCGCCATGCTTAGAATTATTTAAAATTAAAATTTTTTTTTTGTCTTAAAAATATAACAATAACACACTATTTTACACTTCCAAGTCTTGAGAAAAGAAAAATAAAGCTGAACAAAAAATTCAACAAACCAAACAAATTTGTTTGTATTCAGTTGTACTAAATAATAAATTTTTTTTCTATTATAATTTCATAAATTCGATACAAAACTTATTAAAAAGATATTAAAACAAGATAATAATATTAAAATATAATTAATTGTAGGTCATTAAAATTAATAATAAAGGGTGGTTAAATTGTAAGGGCCGATGTTGAATGTGAACCACACCTAAACGCCAAGTTTTTTTCCGAATTTTATTTGACATTTCTCTATTTCAGACTTACTCAATTTGAACCATGGAGAGATACACAATCCAACAACGTGTTAAAGTTATCCAGACTTATTATGAAAATGGGAGTTCAAATCAAAATGCATATCGTGCAAATCATCTTCAGTGATGAGGCACATTATCACCTCAGTGGATTCGTCAATAAACAGAATTGCCGCATTTGGGCGAATGAGAATCCAAGAGTGATTGTCGAAAAACCAATGCACCCACAAAGAGTGACTGTTTGGTGCGGTTTATGGGCTGGCGGCATCATCGGGCCGTATTTTTTCCAAAATGAGGCCGGTCAGGCAGTTACTGTGAATGGTGTTCGCTATCGTGAGATGATAACGAACTTTTTATGGCCCGAATTGGAAGATATGGATGTGGACGATATGTGGTTTCAGCAGGACGGTGCCACTTGCCACACAGCTAACGAAACAATGGCTCTTTTGCGCAACAAATTCAATGGCCGTGTTATCTCACGTAATGGCGATGTCAATTGGCCGCCAAGATCATGTGATTTGATACCGTTGGACTTTTTTCTTTGGGGTTATTTGAAAGAAAAGGTGTACGTCGATAAGCCAGCAACAATTCAAGACCTAAAGGATCAGATAATTCGGCACATTAACGGCATAGAACCTCCATTATGCCTCAGCGTCATCGAAAATTTGGACCATCGGATGGAGGTGTGCCGCCGAGGTCGCGGCGCCCATTTGGCCGATATTTTGTTCCATACATAATTGAGTAATACCAATACATCATAATAAAATAAAATTACAATAATTTCCTAAATAGTTTGTGTTTTATTCAAAATCAACATCGGCCCTTGAAATTTAACCACCACCCACCTTGAAATTTATTTTTGTATTTATCTTTTTATAAAAATGTTTTTTCCAAATTTATGATATGATTTGCGACGTCTTAAACATCCTTACTTTGTTGTCGTTGTTGTGGTCTATAAAATTAATATTGAAATAGGTACATTTATATATCTTATGGTACTAAAATTTTTTTCTCACACTGAAACAAAAGATTGTACTGAACAAAATTTCAAAAGGAAAAACTGCATCGGGCACCAATTTAGGAATTTTTTGGAACCAAAATGATGGCAAACGCACCGACTTGACAGCGCTGTGAAGCACATTCTTTATAAGGTTGCCACTTTTTTATAAAATTTTGTATATATGTAAATTATCAAGTGAGTTTGAAAAGTTTTCAACCAATGTTTTTGCACAAAATGTTATGTTTAATTAAAGTTTATGTTATTGCTTAAAATTTATATAACTTTTTTTAAAATACTTAATAAATATCTTCTCTTCCAAATCAGTGCAATATATTAAAAAAAATTGTTAATTTGGTTTTCAAATCTACTTCATATCTACATACGTATTTCGCCTACAGCTTAAGCTCAAAACTATAAAATGTTATTGCTTCAATTAAGCCATCGAGCTGGTAATTCAACTTTGTTACTAGTTCTATTGTATAATTATGACCTTAAATGCACCCTCCCCTAATGACCATTAATGCCCGTTTGTAAGCAATTAAATTTTCAAACTGCATAAACTTGCTAATCATTTGACCTCAGCAATTGTTCCATTACACTCGTAGTACAATGTTAGTTGTTGGGCTCGTACAGCTGCTGGCACCCCCTCCGTCCAGCCAAAAATTAGCAAAACAATTTGGAAATTTGGTAAATTTTTACCTTAAATTGGACAGACACACGCATTAAGGTTAATCACTTTCGTGCCACCATCCCTATGACGGGCACCCACCCGAATGGATGGACGGACGTATGGACGTACGGACAGTCGAGCTGGCTGGCTTTATTGATGCAGCATGTCTAAATAGTTAAACAAAAAAAGGATGAAGGAAACACGAAGACAAAAAAAAAGATTAATGTATTGACCAATACAATACAAATCCATTTAAGCATTCAAACGTCCATCTATACATTTATTTATCCTTTTATCGGTGCAAGCAATTCAGCCATTCGTTTGTCCGTCCACTCCTGCTGAGAATAACACACACGCAAACGTATGATCAGTCTTTCGAACGGACATACGGAAAGACAGACAAACAAAAGTTTAGCAAATTTACTTGCATTAAAATGCATTTGTTTCCTTTCGAAATGTAGAAAAAATTAGTTTTTGTTTTTGGTACTGCGAGCAAGCATTTTAGCTGTTAGACAAGAAGACATTTAACCCCTGGGATATTTTCACACAAAAAAACACACACACACACACACACACACACACACACAATCCGAGACACAGGCAAACCCTCAACGAGTTGACTTGCTATCGAACTGTATGTAGAAACAGCATTTTTACCATTTTGTTCTACAAGTATTTAAATTTAACTGTAAATGCGAGAGTGCTCAAGCACGTGCATGCATGTGCGTGCGTGTGTGTTTGTGTGTGTGTGTGTGTGTGCCAACGAGAGTGTATTTCGCATTTAACAATATTTACTATTGTAACCTCAGCTGTTGTATCCGCATATTTTAGTAAACATTTGCACAGAAACAACATCCTGGCAACAAACAAACACAAACACACAAAAAACATTGTTTAAATTCTTTCATACTCGTGCTCGTATGTACATCAAACACAAACCAGATGTACGAACAATTCATTGTGTGTGCGTGTGTGTGTCTGTCTTTAGCAAAAATCTTGATTTACACTCACAGCTAAATAAAAGTACATGTGTATCTTGATGTTGATACAATCCAACAAAGTGATTGAACGAATAGAAAAGAATAAAATAGATTTTCGGCGTAAAAAAAAACACACAAACACACACACACACACACATACACACACACATACACACAAAATCTTCATCAAAATGCTGATGCTTTTAAGGATTTTTATGCTGCCACCCAGCCACTTCTCAATTCCAATAATGTCTGTCCCTGCAAGTGGTTCGGTTGTAGATTTAATGTGCTCCTATTTGAAATTGATTGATTTAAATTGAGAACTTCAATCACATGCAATCTCGAGTTGCCAATTAGAGTTGCTGAAAAAAAGTACTTAAATGTGAGAGAGCTTAAACGGAATGAGGTAAAATCGTAGCAAATAAAAATACATACATATGTATGTTCATTACAATTTAACTGCTGGCAAAAGCTTCCCGAAACGTATAGTAAGTACGTATTTTTGTTTTAGTTTCATTAAATGAATTTATGAACTCTTTTTGCTGATTTTGCTCCAAAGCAGTTGAGCGCGTTTCGAAAATACCACAAATTATTTGTTGCACAAACTGTTTTTAATCAATTTACGCAGCAAACGATACAAAGCCGTTCTGAGCAGATTGCGAAATTGATATAGCTGAGTCTTTGATGGCGGCCTAATCTGATAGTGCACCCATTCGACAGATGAACTGGGACAAGGGCTCACTACCGCCCACTTTTTGTAGATCGCGACTTCTTGCGATGAGGGAACAACCGGCACATATACAATACCATAAACCCCTTTTTCCTGAACTCGAGATAAATAATCCCTTTTCGCAATAATTCTCCACACAATAGATAGAGGAAGTGGACACACTTGCATCGGTAGACCGAAATCCCATAGCAACATCAGCTCTTAACCAGACTTGTCTGATAGTTTCTCATCATTTAGTTCTTATGAAAATTAAGAAGCTGTTAACCTTTTAGATCGCTGAAAATAGGATCATGCTGTTCACGTCTATAGCTGGGAATTGCCGAAACGATTTTAAGCTTAAGGGGCAAATAGAACGTGTTAGCCAAAGTTTAGGCACCTGAATTAACACCAGGATCTCCTTAACCAGCTTTACAAGGCTTCTTTGTGTTGTGTTGGTTAAACTTTGATGAAGGCTTAGGAGGGATCTGCGTCTGCACACAACTAGATAAGAGTTTGGCGCAGGTTCATACCAAGGTTTTGCTTATCGTGCCAATCGGGGTGCCCATTTTACTCCATACCCCAGGGTGGCCTAGTTTGGAATATACCAAGACAAAAACCTGCTCTACGATAATAATTTTTAATACACAGGCAAATTATAGAGTAGTTTTGATAGTTTTGCTTTGCATCAGGTGGCTGGTTTTCCTATGGCCTAGATGCTGGAGGATTTTCCGTTGAGTCTGTTTAAGGAACACTGTGCCAACAACTTAAGTTACCTTTTTTTCGGCATTGACCAAGGAATTGTTCGCAGGAGATGTTGAACAAAAAGAATGCCGTTGCTCACTTGTTATAAGAATTTGCCAGCTTTGTGTGCCTGGCATGCACATGAATGGCGGAGGGGAACCCTTGACAAGTTCCCTACGCAGAAGTGCTTCAACATCAGATTCAGCCATCATGGCAGCTGCTAATGTTAATCGATTTGTGACGCTTTTTATTGGCAATATATCACAAGAAGTTGCCACCTGTTTGTGCCTTGCAAGCCACACGAGGGCGCTAGTAAACTCCTGACAGACTCAAACGGGGCATCGATTTACCACTAAATTAAGCCTTCGAATGGCTGGTACTGATAAATACAAAATAATTTCTATATATGTATTTGTTTAGAAAATTTTTTCATTTTATTTGAATTTTATTAAAAATCATAAAATTTAATTTTTTTTTGTTCAATATTTCAAAATAGTTTTTGCTCTTATTGTTTCCTGAATATTGCAAAAAAAAAGTTAATTTTCTATTTTCTAGTTTTTTGTTTTTTATTAAAAAATTGTCGCATAAAAACTTAACCTGCTTAGAAACCAAAGTTAATAACTTTCAAAATCAATAAGTTTCAAAACATGTCTCTTTTTTCAATATGAATAATTCAGGCATTCATGTTCAGAGACCCGTGTGCAAAAGTGTGTTAATTGTGTCCTTTCGAATCCGCTTAAAATGGCTGTTAATCCGTTGCAAACATTATTTTTTAATAACAGTTTCCGAAACGATTGAAAAGTCAAGCCATTTTTCAACTATTGCAAAAGAGAAATAAAAAAAAATTATGAAACAGAAAAATGGGAAAAAATCTAAAAACAGAAATAAACAAACAGAGCAAAAAAAAAAAAACAAATAACTGCCTTTTAAAAATCATATTTCAAAACAAAGCAGGTAAAAATAGAATAAAACGGATGAATGTGTAGAGAGAATTACGTTTATTTTTTTTATTTAAATTTTTTGCCATAATTCTTCGATAAAGTACTTTGGCTGGGTAAACGAAGGGTCCCGGGGGGGGGTGGGGGGGGGGGGGGCGACAGCACCATAAACTCCAATAACCAGCCAGCCAGTAAATTTAATGAAATAAATATGAGAATAGAAGGCACAACAAAAAGCCACCCTTAAACAATTCTGCTTAAACCTACGGTGCAGACCCTCTACCCCCCCCCCCAAACCCAACAACCCGGTGTCATTTTAATATGTAAAGTCGAGTACCAATATCCTTCTTATGCAGGCATGCATGTTTGTATGGGTGTATGGGCGAGTGTATGTGTGTGTGTGTGTGTGTATTTAAACCATGTGTGTGTTTTTTTAGCAGTAAAATATTTGCTTTGAAAAGACCATCTCTCTAAAGCCAGTCAATCGTCGGTCCGCAAGTATTTTATGGCACGAGCCAAAGTCCATAGACGCTTTTCATGCTTTACAAAAAACTTGCACACACACATATGTAGCTGCTTAGCGCTAGCTAAAATGCAAAAAGACGTAACTAACACAAATATCATTTTACAGCAGGGAAAAAAAACTTGCTAAACAGAATATTAAAAACAAATTGTACAATTAACGAAGTTTTTTTGTATGTAATTTTAATTTAAACCAAAAAAAAAAAAAAAATTCTTTTAAATTATTACGCTGTTTTGTGTTCCGTTTTTCTGTAATTCAAGAAAAAAAAAACATATCTACAACAAATATGTTGAAACATACTTTTATGTTGTATATTATATAGCATATTAGCTAACGATATAGTTCATATACACTGTTGTGCTGTAGGAAATAGAAACTAAGAATGCAATAACGCACAACAGCGACAATAACAACAACAACAACAACAACAACTGCAACTGCAACACAACAAAGTATTTGTTTCGTGCACTCGTATATTGGGGCATTGACATTGTGTCAGTTAAATAAATGCAATAACTAAAAAGGGAAGAAAATCTTTTGCCGCCGAAGTTGTTCACAAAGACCTGAATACTTTAATTTTCACTTCATAGATTTTTCTTCAATAAAATTTTAAGCAAAACAAAACAAACGACGCTCAATTCACTCCTACTTTATCAACTCATCCTTATTTATCTGTTACATGCATTTACATATAAAATTTTATTGATTATCTATAAATATTACCACGATATATGCCTGAATGTATGTATATCGAAAATTCTTCTGTATGCCAACTTAAGTTTCTTTAGATCAAGGCATTAAGTGATTAAAAATATTTTGCGAAAACATATAGAATATTCTTTTTTAAACCAATGGATTCAAACAAAAATTCCACTGATTTAGCGAATTATTTGATTGAAAATACCAGTATGTGCAAGAAAACAAAAAAAAAAATTAAGGAAAGAGTGCCATGATTTAGCCAGGAAAAATTGTCATTGTTTCAATAAAAAAAAAATCGTTTTATAGACAAATTGAACAAAACAAAAATTTTTGACTTTTTGGACAACAAAAACATTTGCTGATGGAATAAAATCGGTTTGTACATTCAAACAAACATTTCGCCGCTTCCAAGAATTTTTTTATGATAAACAGTTGCCAAGAAAATAGCAAATAAATTTATTTAAATTGAAATTGAAAATGTGCAAGAAAACAAAAAATAATTAAGGAAAGAGTGCCATGATTTAGCCAGGAAAAATTGTCATTGTTTCAATAAAAAAAATTCGTTTTATAGACAAATTGAACAAAACAAAAATTTTTGACTTTTTGGACAACAAAAACATTTGCTGATTGAATAAAATCGGTTTGTACATTCAAACAAACATTTCGCCGCTTCCAAGAATTTTTTGATAAATATTTGCCAAGAAAATAGCAAATAAATTTATTTAAATTAAAATTGAAATTGATTTTGCTCAGCAAATTTGATTTCTAGTAAATATATATTTTCAGAGTTTAAATTTTTATGGAAAATTTGCATTTAATTATTCAAGATTAATCATTTTAATTTATTTAACATATTTTGAAAGAAACGACCAGTTTTTAATAAATAAAAAAATCTGGCTTTCATCGGTTTCAAAAAAAAAATGGGCTTAAAATTGTTAAAACATTTCAGGAAAATAGCAAAAAATAATACATTAAAATAAAACAATATTTAAATTATATTTTATTTTTATTATTGTACATTTTTTAAACTACAAATAAAATCATTTTACAATCAATGTTTTTGTTTGAACACACAAGGGCCGAAGGAAAAATTTTTTACATTGTTGAATGCCAAAAAAAAAAGGGTAAAAAATTCTAACACAGAATTTAGCAAAAAAAACAACAAAAATGCTTAATACTTTTGGCAGAAAAATTCGAAAAAGTATTTAAATAATAACAACAGCTATTGCATGAAAAGGATAATAAAGGGACAACAAATAAATAAATACAAAAGATTCGACTATCGATACAGCAAAAACATTCAATTCTATTTTCGAACCCTAAAAACTAAGATGACAAAAAAACGGCACAAAATTAACCAGCAAACATTTTTATAAGCAATGGAAATATTTTCAATAAATTTTAAATCATTTAAGCGGCTAAAAATCAATCAATTTAAAAAATCAATTTAAAGTAAAATATTAGCAAAAATTGTAAAAATTTTAAGTTCCCAAAAAAAAGTTTGAAAATCTCCTCAAGAAAACTTTTATGAAACAACAACTTTATATAAAAAAAAATTATTATTAAAGAGCTGCAGACAGTAGAAATCAAGAAATAATAATCAAAATTGGCTTAAAATAAAAAACATTATGAAAAATTTCCTCAGGAGCCATTTTTCGAAAAACAAGAAACTATTGGCGTAAGTATGAATATTTATTTCCCTCAACAAGTGTTATATATATTTAAAAATATATGAAGATTCCCAAAAAAAAATTGCTCGAAATCTCCATATGGAATGAATCGAGAAAATATTGAATTTATTTTTTTTTTTAATAAATAAATAGTATTTTAGAACCTTAAAAACTGATAGCAGTAAATGTATTTCTTATGGTTTGCTGGGTTATGAGTATTCACAATTGTGTATATTACACGTGTGTACATATCTATGTGCCGGGTGTTTAATTTAGAGCTGCTCACATTTAAATTATAATACTAAATCAAAGAAAATATATTTTTAATACAATATTAATGAAACGGACTTTATTGGATAGAAAATTTTATAAAATTTTAGCTGGCGCCTACAAGGTCCAAACCTGGAACATCACTTTCTACAGATTTTTCCGGCAAATATTTTCCTTGTTTCAATCAATCAAAAAGAATATATTTGCTTTAGGAGATTAAAAAATATTTTTATGAAAATTCTTTGCAAAGAAAATAGAAGACAAAAAGTGTCAAAATTAAAATTTTCTTTACGCAACATTTGCGGCCCATACTTTGGTAATGAATCTTCCAATGCTGATTTCCAGTTATTCAATTGTGCCGGGTTTATCGAGGTAGACAAAGGATTTTACATAAAGCCCAACAGAAAATAGTCCAACGGTGTTAAATCAATTACTTGCAGCGTTACGTGACATTATACATATTGTCAGCAAAAGTCTGTTTGAGTAGAGCAATGAAAACGGCCGCCGTGTGGCCTGTAGCTCTGTCCAGTTGGAGTCATACGTCAGTACGATTATTAGCCGCTAGTTGAGGTACGCAGTAATTTCTAATGTCTCTATACCGAGCACGATTGACAGCAACATTCGAACCTTCATCGTTTTGGAAGACGTATGCGTAAAGCGCACCAAACAGCCATATTCTGGGTATATAATGGTGTTGCCAGAAAAGCTGTCCATCCATTCTCACTCCAATTCAACGAAAAAATGGGTCTCATCGCAAGACATAATTTTGCATGGAAATTCATTATCCAGATTAATTTGTGCTTTAGCCCATACACGGAATTGTTGGCTCACACGACCTATTCATAATGATATGTCAAACAAAACTAAAGAAAAAGCAACCATCAGCTGTTAAACGGGTTGTCGAATAAAACAGTGCGGCCAACACAAGGTTGTTAAACACTCCACCACACAAAAAAGCACCCAGTGTATACATAGTATGTATATATGTGTAAATGCTAGTGCTTGCCTAACATTTAATATTGTGTCTGCCGGCATGTGTGTGTGTGTGTGTGTGTGTGTGTGTGTGTGTGTGTGTGTGTGTGTGTGGGTGGGTGTGTGAGTGAGCACCGTTACTCCCTGTTTTGCTGTGTTTGCCTTAGGGCGTCCCCTGGTCACTCAGTGCTGCTAATTAAATGAGCAGTTGCTGACCAAAAATGTATTTGCCTTCGTGTGTTAAATGACATTTTTGTTTGTTAATACACTGCGGTTAAATTACTTTAAACTATTTCTTTTTTCCAGCTTTTGTTGTACTCGCATTATAAAATAATTGCTGTTTAAAACTGTTTTTTATGGGTGGCATTTTTTTTGTTTTTGTTTTTTTTGCCTAAGGATTGTTGTCATTAGTCTTAGAGTTATGCCATTTTTCCCCCTTTTCCATATTTTTTACCTATTTGTCAAATTGCCGCAAAAAAAAACCGGGCAAAACAAAACAAAATCATTAATATGTTTAATGAACCATAATTTGTACAAAACTTTTCAGTCAGCAATTTCAACAAAATTTTAAATCAATACCGAAGGGCATTAATTATTTTCACCACAGCGCACAAAAAACTTGGTATTAAAATAAGTTAAAGGAAAAAAATTCTTGCATAAATCATTTGTATTTTAATTAAAACAATAACAAAAACTACACAGATATTTCTTACAACAGGTGCGCAAAAAATAACATAAAAAACAAAAGTTTATTTAAATAAATTGTAAATTACATAATGTTTTTCCAGCGGCTTAAAAATAAAAATACAACAACGAAAACCACACAAATCACATCAAGCGAGACAAAAAAAATATAGTATGTGTTCATACCTGGCAACAATGTTTATATATGAGTTACTGATCAAAAAAAAACCAAATAAATACAACGAAATACATGTGTTAAAAAAAGAGGATTTAATTGGTTTTTTTTAGAACAATGAAGTGTCAAGGGTTAAAACAAAACGAAAACAAACATTTAAACGTGCTGAATGTTTTAAATAATTAAAGGAAATGAACAAAAAAACAGAGAGAGAGAGAGAGAAAATTAAAATAAAATTAATTAGGTTCAAATAAAGAGCAGCAAAAAGGAACTCAAATAACTGTAAAGCTAAAACTTTTAATCAAACAAACGAAAGCCAGGCAGGCGCTTTAGCTGGACAACATTGTGCTCCCACTTGATGAAATATGCAAAACGGCAGGTAAAAGTGATATTATGTCTAGTTAAAATTTATTATTTACTGCCAAATTAATTAAAATAATTGCATATGGATTAAACAAAAGGCTTGGATTAATATTTGAGGAATATTCGTTTAATAAAAACTATTTTCAAATATTAAAGAAAATTTTACTTCAACACAAAATTAAATTTAAAAAAAAATATTAGTACATTTTACATGTTTTGTACTAGATTAAAGAAATTGAAATAGTTTATCTTTAATCCTGTACAAACTCATGTAAATTTTGTGAACTGTAAATAAAACTGACTTGCAATCAAGACTGTGGCTTTTTCTCCAATATCGGAGAATAGTGTAAGAGATTAAAGGAATTAGAAGCAAGTTTTTTAAACTGGTCTCAACACATGAGAATTTCGGGAATTGTAAAAATGTAAAATTTAAAATCATACCCGGCATATACGAAAAATTTCAAGTATTTTTTCTTAATATTTTACAAAATTGCCTAAAATTTGAGAGCTGTAGGCATAATCCACCAATTGCATTTCTTAAAATATTCGCGATTTGTTAAGAAATAAAAATAAATTCAGGTAATTTTTTTTTGTTTAATCTTTTACAAAATCATTTAAATTTCATGAACTGCAAGGAAAATTAAATTACATTTAAGCTTGTGCCTTTTTTTTAATTTCAGAAAATATTGTAATAGATTAAGGGAATTAGAAGCATTTTTTTTTGTTTAATCTTGTCTCAATTCAAGTGAATTTTGGGAACTCTAAAAATGAACAATTTATAATCGTTTTTAGTGCTTCTCTCGATATATTGAAAAAAAATTATAAGATTTAATCTTATACAAATTTGTGTAAATTTTGCGAGCTGTAAGCGTACATCTATAATTTAAAGTCACGCCCTGCCTGATTTTTTCAAAATACTCGAGATTTTGTTTATAAATTAAAAAAATAAATTCGCATAATTATTCTTTTAATGTTTTACAAAATTTCGTGAATAACTTATTTATAGTCATGTTTGTTGCTCGCTTCTCTACCAACACTTGAAAACATGTAATAGATTATGGGATTTGGAAGCAGTTTTCCTTTCATCTTTTACAATATTTAATAGATATTTCGAGAACTGTAGTCAACATGAATATTATGTTGAACGTTTTATATTTTGCTGATTGGGATGCTTGGAATATTCGAAATTTTGCAAGAGATTAAAATAAGTTTGAGTATTTTCCTTCACAATCTTGTACAAACTATGGTAAATTTCTAGAACCATAAGAACACATAATTTATAATTATGTCTGTTATTTTTCTCTTTGTATTTGATTTTTTGTATCAGATTAAAAGCTACTTCAGTAATTTTGTCATAACCTTTTACAAATTCAGGTAAATTTTAAGAACCCTGTTAATATGTTTATCTGCTAATGATCGAATTATTCCATATTTTGTAATAGATTAAAAGAAATTGTAGTACCTTTTTTTTACTAGTGTAAAAATTCTGGCAAATTTCGACAGCTGCCATAAAAATGACTAATTAATAATCATAATATTACAGAACTTGTAATAGAACAAAGATGTTTTTCTGCTTTAATCTGAGGCAAACTGTTATAAATATATTACGAGTATTTAAGGATTATTTTGAATATGAATTATTAGATTAAAAGGGAACATTTGTGCTCATTGCGGTTCGCGATATATTTAATGTTTGAAAACAGTTCTGGAATATTTTTTGCCATAAATCTAAAAAATTTATAACATTATCGACTTAATTTTTTGACAACGTTTTACTTTGAATTAAACTACTAATTTTTTTTTGCTACAAAAATGTCAATTTATTTTTAAAATAATTAAATCAGTTTTAGATTTTTTACTTTGCTACTTTTTAATCATATTAAAAACATTAGTTGGAAGTTAATTCTGTTTTCTAAAACCATTTCATTTTCTAAAACCATACAATGTAAACCAATGAACTTTTTCCAACAGCAACAACAACAAAAACAAGAAGAAGAAGCAAATGCTCCAACGTGAAATGCAGCTTAAAGTTAATTGCATAAAGGGGTCTGTGACCAAATAATGGCAGAAATTTCTAGAAAAAAAAACTACACAAAATTATATATAAAATAAATGTCAATGAGAAATAAAAATAAAAAAAAATTAATAAGGGATTACAAAAACAAAGAAATAGAAATAGAAAAAAAAAACTTTCATATGAATACACTGGCTCTTTCTTGCTTTCTTAGTGCTCAATGAATTCCAGCAAGAAAGAGTAAAATAAAACAGCATTAAATGATATTTAACACAAGGTACTAAATCATTGCGATGATTGCACGTTTAAAGCACAAACACGAGTCTTACGGCACAGGATGGATTGAGTTACAGGGGGGTGGAGGATGTCTGGCATTTAACTTGTGTGCAAAAAAAAAACAGCTCGTACGGTTTTAATAATCAGTTGATGAAAGTTAATTACTGGCTGAGCTGCTATAAAAATAGCAACTCATTGAATAACGTAAGTTAAAGACACCTAAAAATACTGCTAAGCTTTACTTTATTCATTTACAGCCACGTTAGCATACAGTAAGCAACAAAAGAAAGTCAACAAACAAGATATTCCAGGAGCAAGAACCTTAAAACTTTTAAACAAAATAAAAAAACTCTTAAGATTTCTGAAAAAAAAATAAATTAAAAAGCCTGAGTTTTGAATACCATTTTCTAAATAATTTGTCACAGATCCGCAGCAACATGTTTAAATGTAAATTGAGATGAAAAGCGACTGGAAAGTTGTAATTTGTATTTTAAATTAAAGGGGAATAAACAGTTGCGCGGAAGAACGTTCAAAACACGGAATCGAGTACGTAATAAAATTTGCTTTCAAAAGCATTTGAAATAAATACTTAACAGCCATTTTGTTTGGAGACAAAAAAAAACCATTTCGATTTTGAGGATTTATACAAAATTTTTGGAAACATAAAATTTTTGTTTAACGGATATTAACACTTTTTGAGAAATTTTTCACACAAGCTTTTCAGGAATATAAGATTTTTCCAATTTATCGGGTTTTTTTTTTTTTTTTTGTTGGAAGAAATGGAACTTAACCAATTTTGATACTTTTTTGGCGTTTTGACTTAGAAAATTCTTGCAAACTTTTCCGAATTGTTATGATTTGTAACCTTATCTTGATTATTTTTAAGCAGAAATTAAAGATTGTTTATGTTTGTTTATATTTCTGTAATAAAAAATGAAAATCGAAGATTTAAAAATAATTTTTTTTTTTGGGAGGGTGAGGAAAAACTCAGGTATTTCCTTAAATTTTGTAAGTAATCAGACTTATTACGGTTTTTAAAATCAGCGAAAGTTTGTAAGAGATTAAAGAATTGGCTTTCACAAACTCTCGAATATTGCAAGAACAATAATAAGCGCTAATAATAGGTTTTCCTCCCCCTTTAATCATTGCAATGAGCTTGTGCGAATACTTTTTGTTACGCCTGTTGGTGTTAATACCTGCAACTAAATCTTCATATCTATATAAAGAGCAATAAGTTCTCATTACTCTAGTCTGCATAGTTTGATAAAGTACCTCAGGAATACAATGTAACAACATGCAACCATATTGTTAAGGACCATAAAGGGAGCAGGCAAAACACACCTAAACGAAAAACATGTAAACACGAAAAACCACACACACCCACACACATGCACTCTCCTGCACACATGCACTCCCGTTAATATTTACAAACACATTTATTTTATATCTACATACGAAGTATGTATGAGTTCTTTGATAACCAAAAGAAAATTTTATTCATTAGGTTTGAGAGTCAGGGTTAAAACTACAACCACAAATTGTTGTTCGTCTTTGTACAATGCAAATAAACAACAACAACAACAATAACAACAGCAACAGAAAACAACTACTATTACATTCAAAAGCTCTCCTATCGCTGGAGTTTAGCAACCGAAAATAAAAAGCATACAAAGATATTATGCTGGATTCCCCATTATACGAATACACGTTACCTGCGGAAATAAATAATAGAGGAGCAACAACAACACACGGAGGCAGGCTGGAAGCGAAACTAAAAGAACACGGATCATGTATGGAGGTTTTTGATTAAAACACAAACACTTTTATGCAAGAAAAAAAAAACTACAGGTTTGTTAGTCTGTGCTTTTCGCAAAAAGCGAAAAAAAAATAAGTCAAGAAAAATAGAGAAAAAATAAACCCATTATAAGCACGCAATTACCTGGCGTCATGCACCCTCTGAAAAGCCAGTAGGCGGATTTAGAATTAGCTCATACGTAAAATTAGTGGGCTGCAGTTCCGTTAAGAAATTGTTTTAATCAGAAAACCATTAAACTTATTTCAAAAGTAAATCTTAATTTTGCGGTAGAAAAATAAAACAAAACTAGTTATGAAGAAAAAAAAGAGAGCCAGTTAAAAAGAATTCAAAAGAAACTAGAAAAATTAACCGATTAAACAGAACAATCGGTAAAATAAAAAGAATCGATAAGAAAAAGAAATGCCGGTAAAAATAATAACTGGCAAGAAGAAGAACTGGTTAAAAAGAAGAACCGCTTAAAGCGGAGAATCAATTTAAGAACAAGAACCGCTTAAAGACAGCTGGTTAGAAAGAGCAACCGGTAAAAAATAAAAGTGGGTTATAAAAAATGGCTTAAAAAAAAGAACCGCTTAGAAAAAAGAACCGGTTAAAAAACAAACGGTTAAAAAGAAGAAGCGGTTAAAAAAAGTGCCGCTTAAGAAGAAGAGTGGGTTGAAAAGAAGAACCGTTTAGAAAGAAAACAATGAAAAACCTGTAAAAAAGAAGAGCGGTTTATGAAGAAGAGAAACCGATAAGAAGAACTGATTAAAAAAAACTCCTTAAAAAGAAGAACAAGTTTAAAGCTAAAGAGAAGAACCGGTTATACTGAACAATCGCTTAGAAATCGAATCGCTGTAAAATCTCGCACAGTGGGAATTTAAATTTTCGTAATGTACATATAACCAAACAATAATAAATCTTGCCCAAACACATACGAATAATTTCATATATAAATAATTATATAATTTTAACTAATTTTGGAGGTTTATTAAATTTTGTAATAAATTTAAATTTTTTAAAGTTTTAGGAACTGAAATTTTTTGAATTTTTCTAAAATTTAATGAATCAATTACTTTCATTAATGCAACTTCTCAGCGCAGGAGGGTAAATTTTGATATGAAGAAGTTTAGGGGTTTTGAAAACAAGATTTTGTGAATTTCCATATTAAAAAAATCTTTAATTGCACAATAATATTAATGAAAAATATCTTTGAATATTTCAAAAAAAATTTGTTCAAAAAGAAATATGTCAATATCGACAGAATTTGCGAATGAATGAATAAATTTCTGAGGGAAACTTAAAAAAAAGCCTTGTTAAAACTCTCTGGACTAACATTAGGGAAGGTTTCAAGCCGTTTTAATTTTTTATACATTATTCAAAAAAAGTTTAGAAAAAAATACATATTTTCTTAATAAAAGCCTTTGAGAAATCCAAAAACTATTTGCAGCTTTTTTCAGTATTTTCTGACGTTTTTTAATTAGTTTTTGTTTCTTTTCGTGCATTAAGCATTTTGTTAATTTTTCAATTCTCCCAAGCGTTTTCAATTTATAGCCGCTGCATTTTTTTTCTGCCTTATTTTTCATTAAAGTTGTTTTACTTTTTTTTTTGTGTTCCTTAACTTTTATTTTCGCTATTGCTGCAAGCATGGAAATGTATTTTCTTTAAATGTTTTTAGTATGCAACAACAACACTCTCTCTCACCTGTGGAAAAACTTAAACACTCTCTTGTTAACAGCTAGAGAAAAAACCAACAAACAGAAAATAAGAACGGATATAAAAAGGATATTAAAATGAGAGAAAATAACAAACAAAAAAATCGCCTGAAAATAACTAACAATGGATTGTTGGACCGAAGTACAAGTTTTAACACACAGACACACACACACACATCCTCGTACATACATACATACATTTACATATCGTTATAAGACTTCATAAAAGTTTAAGTTATACTAACAAAAATTTTCCGTATGTAGCAAAAAACTCTAAAATGGAAAATTTTATAAAACAAATAATTTTTTGAATTTAAGCTTAATTTTCATTCAAAAAAATAATGTTTAACGACAAAATATTCAGTTTTGTTTGTTCTTTTTGCAGAGATGTGATCGGAGATGGGCATAAGTTAAATTATAAGCATTATGTTCAATCATCATATAAGCATTATGTTCAAGTCTAGGGGTGTATCTGTTGGATCATCATAATCAGCCACGAAAGCGATCTTGACTTTTTTTTAACTTAAGGCTGTTTTGAAATCTTATGACGATATACATACATATGTATGTATGTATGTATACCCTGCAAACATATAGCAGTTAAAATTTGAACAGACTTACCTTTACATTCTCTCACAACTTGTACAAAAACAAATTCTAAAATATCCACTTTTAAATAGCACTTTTAAAGTTTGAGTAGCAGTGAAAACCTTCATGTTAATTTTTACAATATGTTATCAGTGTTTACAATGTGTTATCAATGAAAAGCTACAAGCGCTCAGTTTTTTTTAAATACATATGTATTTGCTTTAAACTAACGTTTGGATTTTAAAACGCTACAGTGCTGTTAATTTTTCGGTTTTATTCATTTCTTAATTTGTAGACTGATGTCTTAAAAAGAACACAGGCTTGCATAAAGTACAAATTAAGTATTTAGGATTATGATATACATACATACATATCGCACCCTAAATACAAAAGGGTCACAACTCAAAATTCTAACTTTTTCAGGAGAGACAAAAAACTGTTTATGTTTAGTTCATCGTGCAGAAGCAACACACTTAACATAACTGTGTTTTTCCAGTTAAAGAAGATAGTGACGTGAAAGAAATTGCTGCAGTAGTTAGAGATGTGTATTCTGAATTAATTGTTGGAAAAAAGTCAGTTTTGGAAAATTTTGAGTTGTGACCCTTTTGTATTTAGGGTGCGATATGTATATTAATTTGTGATAAACAACAAGGTCTTAAACTAAATATTATATTATAAATAACAATATAACACTAAAGAGAAAATAAAGATTTACATCCGAATGTATAATTTTTCCTTTAACTTAGCGACTATTTTCTAACTATGATGATACATCACCGAATGTTGGCGTAGAAAAAGGTAAACAAACGGTGATCAAATGTTTTTTTATAACGAAATAAATTTTGTGTAATTGTTAGAGGTCTATCTCTTTCTAGCATTATCTCCTTCTAGTTGATCTCCTGCAATAGCAGTTGCAAAAAGTAACAGTCATAACAACAAACAACAACAACAATTTATAACTCTTTAGTTTACAAAAACTGCATTACAGTTGTTTTTGACTTAAGAAAATGTAATAAAATTACGGTTCAATTAGTTATAGTAGAAGTATCGTGAGAGAGAGTGCAAAAATGCTTAAAAGAAATATTATAAAAAAAGAAAAAAATTTCCATATTATTTGAATGTATGACAATTAAATTAAAAAAAAAATACACCTGAAGAAGAAAGTATTGCAACTCAATCTTTTGGCACTATAAATATGTATAGTATAGTTTCATTCATACATTCTATTGTGATAAAAACGCCATACAAAATTTTATTTACATATTTATTTCATGAAATGTATGTAAAATTCCGGAAAATTTTATTAACAAAAATACACTATTTTAAATCATCTAGATGATAACAGCTTTTCTTACTTAAGAAAGAAGCTAATTTAATTTAATTATACTAAATTTATGCACATTGAATAGTATTATCCATATTGTTCATTTCTTTCCAACCACTTTCACTTTTACGATAAGAAAGCGATTAACATACATACATATGTATATTGTCATAAATGGCACTTTTTTTGCTTTCTTATCATACTTATGTATATAAGCAATGTGGATAAATCTCCACAAAATGAATCAATTTAATGTAAATACACAATTTTAGTATCAATTTTGATAGAAAATGTTTGCAGGGTTCGTTTATAGAAATCTTACCAGCCTTATTGTGACGCGTGTTAGAGCCAGTACACCTTTAAAGCAACTGTTTATATATGTACATAGTAAGTAACTAAAGCTGGCAACGTGTTCGTTTGTATTCGTATTTGGGTTTCTCGAATAGAGTCGAGGGTTTTGCTTCATCTCTTATTGTTGTTGTTTTGCCCCCACGAAAAACACATACATACTTAAGTTTTTATATCAATGAGATAGTAAGCGTGTGCATGTGTGTGTGATATGTGTGTGTGTGTGTGTGTGTGTGTGTAGGAGTGACTGAATGAGTGACAAGTCAACTAACAACGACAACCGGAAAATTATTTAAAACACAAAAAATAACAAACTCTTGGCTACAATTTCTTCTGCTTTTTTTCCATCACATGTTGAGCTTAATTTCAACAAAATGTTACTTTATCATGCAAACGTCAAGATAAACATGCACGTTTGTTTGAGAGCTCGTGTGTATGTGTGTCAGTATAGATAAGAAGTCTACATACATACATACACATATTTTTTAAAGTCATTATTGTTATTGTTGTGCTTAGTATACTTTTTCAATTCCACTTCAAGATAGTAATCTTTTTGTGTGGAATTCTCTTCCTTATTTCTTATGAAATTTATATGCCATTGACTAGACAAAAGGGATACTTAATAATTTAGTAAATTATTTTGTTATTTGTTTGTCTAGCCCTAACAGTGGCAGTGCAGCTACATATATTTTTTTTTTTAACAAAATCATGTAATTCAGTTAAAGGAAAATAAAAGTCTGGTGTGGCAATTGATATTTATTATGAAAATTCACAGAGACATTCGCAAGTTTAAGTCTTTAAATAAAATTCTATTTTATAGCAAAACTTTAAAGAAAAACAGAAACAAAAATTTTACTTACATTTATGTGAAACAATATTTGCTTATTTGAGGTTAAGCTGAAAATAGACAAAAATAATATAAGAATAAAGTTTTATAAATACATACACATACATATACACATATAGAAACTTACAAAAACCATATTTTCCCCTTAGCTATGCAATTCAGCCAGCTGAATAAAACCAAATTTTTAAAAAATAAATTACATTTAAGCAAAGTTTTTGGTACTCAGCCTGCCAATTTGGCTTAATTCCGCAATTCAGCTGGGTAAATCATACCCATTCCCAAAGTTTCATCAAATGAATTAGTACAAAAGAATAATTTTTGGTATTCAGCTGACTATTTATGCAATTCGTCTGGCTGAATTTAGCTCAGTTTTATATTTTTAGCATGAAACTAATTATGAAAGCAAATTTTTAGTATTTAGCTGGCTGGTTTGGCCCAATTCTGCAATTCAGCTAATTCTTTTATTTATGTTCAAACATTTTAATAGCAAAGCAATATATAAACGAAATTTTTACTATACCATGAGCTGAATTCGTGTTTTTATGTAGAAAACCACGTTTTAAAATACTCAACTCAATATAGCACAAAAGAACAAAACATTTATTTTGCTACATTCAAACTCAATTCAGCTATATACAGATATATCCATGTGTAATTATTTAATATATTATCACTTTAGTTAAAAACTGGCAAAAACTTTAAGGCTTTAAGCTGTTCAGTCAGTTCAATTGTGCTTCAAAACAAAATAGTTTAATATATGACTTTTTTCGAGAAATCATTCGGATTCATCCTTCTGAATTAAGGTTTCTATATGAAATTATGCAATACAATAACAGATTATTGAAGAACTCTTTAGCATTCAGCAGGCTCAAGCTCAATTGTAATCATCATTAATTTGTAACTTAATCCAGCAAAAATTGTTGAAGAAACCATCAGAATTCAGCTGTTAAATTTCAGTGGTAATTTAACTCCGCACAGCTAATTGCAGTCATCGGAATTTAGGTGGCTGGATATATTCAATTGCAACTTAATTCAGCAAGGACAATTGACGGCTGTATAAGGATTCAGCTGATTGAATATATTCCATTGTTATTTCATTTAGACAACTATTCAATTCTACTTCAATTACCTTTAGATTTCCGGTGACTGAATTTATTCAATTTTAATTTAATGCATCATAATTGATTAAATCTTATTAAAAATGTATTAATTTTTCAACTTTAAATAATAACTTTAAGTACTTCAAAGAAATTTCTGAAGTTAAGTAAATTATAGAAGTTTGTTTAGCTGAATTTTAAATAACTTTTTGATCTGTTTTTTTTACAAAACTCAATACCATATAATTCAGCTAAATAATGTGAAAGAAAAAAATTTCTGCAAACTTTTTTCGAAAAGCAATCGACAAAAGGAAGGATTCGATTAGTTAAATTCCTTTCTTTCCTTTTCCAATTACTTTTGCTTTTAATCAAAGAGAAATCATAAACTGAGAAAAAAAGAACACATGAATTGTTTTTACCATTTATTCTTGGCAGAAATAATCAATTTTCATATTTATTTTGCCATTTAATAAAGACATTACAGACTTTTTCATTAACTATAAAATAACAAACGTAAATGCCATATTGAGTAGCTGTAACAACAATGAAGTATTAAAGCTGCCTGCCTGCCTGCCTGCCTGCCAGTGACTTGAATTTCGTGATAAAAATATCAAATACCAAGACTTTAATATTGACATCATCTTAAATTTTATAAACAGCTACATTCATGCACACACACACACACACACACTTTCATACACCAGTAAACACATAAGCAAACAACACGGACGCCTTAAAGTCTGCTATACATAATAGCAAATCAGCAAAATTATACACTTGCACTACTGAGAATTGACATACATACATAAATGCAAAATACTCATATTTCAACACAACAACAAAAACAACAACACATCAATATACACACACACACAGACACACACGCACGCACACACACAGTTCGTAACAGTATCTCATTCGCCCATCAACACACCATTTCCTGTGAGAACTCATGAAAACCAACAATAAGAACCAGCTCCAGCTGTTTTGACGCAGTATCCTAAGAACTCAACAACATAATGTTGCTTGAGAGATACGAGTTTGAAGAGCAATAAGTGTTTAGATTTAGGAGGAAAATTGGTAGTGGCGTCACAGCAGAAACTGTAACAAGATTACAAAAAAACGGAATATTTTTTTTTCTTTACAAAACTCAAGGCACATGCTAAACATCAATTTAGACAAACACGCACATGCACACACACACACACACACCCAGCTACAGATATACATACATACATACATACATGCACTCACTTTTTTCCCCACAATCTTAAATGAAATACTAACACACGCATTCAACACTTTCTGATTGAAATTCCAATCTACCACCCCGAAATTGTTTTGCTTTATGATTTAAAAAAAAAATACATAAACAAAATTTATCTTAAAGATACATAATTTTTATATGCTTTTTTTCGATCAAGCAAAACTCTTGAATTTTTGGGTTCTACAAAAAAATTATATGTACATTTTGATTGTGTGGATGCATGTATGTCCTAATAGGACAATCAGAATTCTTGTTTAGGGAAATCGAACAACTGTTCTATTTTAGGCGTTTTCAATACTTAAATTATCGGAATGATAAAAGCCATATTGTTTACATTGGAATCATGTTTTCATAAGCCAAAATGCAATTAAAATAAGCAAACAAACTGTTTCATTTAACTTTAAAAAAATATCTTACAATATAAAACCAGAAGAAAACTAAGGAAAACTCTAGAAGCTAAAAAGGTTGCCTGTAGAAATTCCTCTATCTTAAAAAACAAAAATTCTTTTAACAAAATTATTAAAGAGCGACAAAAGTAAATCACAACTAAAAATATTTCCGGGAATATGAATTATAAAATTTTTTTAAACAAATAATTATAAACAATTAAAAATTTTACCCAAAAAATTTCGTTGATTATTTATTTATTTTTATTAATAAAAAAAAAAAAAAATTCAGCAAGATTAAAAGTTACAGACGGGAATAAGACACTAAATGGATTTAACTTAAATTCCACCAGCTGAATAACAGTTTCAACCAAAATAAAACATTCAGTGCCAAAATCATGCGATTTTAGTCGTATTCAGCCAGCTGAATAAGAATTTTTATCCAAAATATATATAGAATTTCATAAGCAATATAATTTTTGAACTCGAAAAGTTATATATAAAATTTATAACTATTATAATTTCGGAGTTGAAAGCCAAGCAACTAGTACTCCTTTTTTTATATTAGTTACAATATTGATAATTTTGTAAGTAATAATAATAAATAAATACATAAGTAAATAAAAATAAAATATATTTATAAATGGAAATCACAGGACTTCATAATAAAATTCCATTTAAAGAAAATTATAGGACTTTGTTTACATTCAGCCAGCTGAATAACAATTTTAATTAAGATAAATCAAGCATTTTCATTTAAATTCAGCCAGCTGAATAAGAGTTTTAAGCCAACAAATTTATTTTGTTTGGAAAAGTTATATATGAAACTTAAATATAAATTTAAATTACAGGACTTTATTTACATTCAGCCAGCTGAATAAGACTTTTAACCTAAGCGAAAGGAATTTAAAAAACCAAACGTTTTAAAACTCTATTCCCTAAACAAAGACATCCCTAAACAAAGAATTCATTCGCATTCTGCTTAAAAGCTATTAAGGCTTAACTATAATCTTAATTTTTATTGAACACAAGAATTTTCGAAATGCATACAAACGTTGTACCTGCAGTTTTATTGCTAATTCAGCCCGCAGAATAGAAGATTGGAAATACCATTCTTAAAATTTTCTTCCTTATCACCACTGTACAGATAAAAAGATATATACAAATTTATCATTGAATTTTTAAATGGAAGTGTTTGCTTATTCAGCATATAGTTGTTTATTTTATACTAAAGCAGATTCTAAATACGAATAGTTAGAACTTAAAAAACTTTAGGTAAGTAAGACAAATAAAGTTCTAGAAAATGTTGTTAATAAATTATGAACAGAATACGAATAACTCAAACTCAATTCAGCCTAAAAGTCATAAACATCTTCAAACTTTTTGAGCGAATTTCTAATTACAATTATCATATGTATGTATGTATGTAGGTAGACTAGAGTTTGTAATTTTAAGCCAGCTGAATAGAATTGTCTTAACAAACACAAGCCTCTAGCTGGGCTTAAAAACTAATTTAAGCATAAAAGTTACAATTCAGCCAGCTGAATAAGAGGTTTTTTCGGAAAACCTTTAAAAATGTTATATATTGTTTCTATTTTGTAGTTTAAAATTTAATTCAGCCAGCTGAATAAGAGGGTTTTTCGGAAAACCTTTAAAAATGTTATATATTTTTTTCTATTTTGTAGTTTAAAATTTAATTCAGCCAGCTGAATACATAATCATCATTGGAGTTTAAAAGATATTAAAGCTTAATGTATTAGTTTTTTCTTAGTTTATTTTTATATTCAATTATTACTTAACTTTAGTTCTAAATCACAGGCCATCTTTTGGTTTTCAATATTTAGTTCACTAAAGAAACTTTTCCCCCTTTTTTCCGCCGGCTTTTCGTGGTATAACTAATTTAAATGTGCTAAATAATGAAATAATGGTTGGTGACATTAAAATTGATTTGTTATTACGAATTTAAATTGCTCTGGACGACCATTAAAAACAAACCATGCCGCCATACCCTTTCCCCACCATTAACATTAACATTTTACGAGATAACAAATTCCATAACTTTGCCTCAAATCTTACCCTTATCTTCTCTCCCTTCGCATTATTTACCAAAATCCCAGTTGAAAACATAAAATCGCTTAAACAAACCAAAAAAAAAATATATACAAATTGTTGATGTCATTTGGTATAATAGAAATTTGGCCGTATATCTGCCAAGAGGGTAGAGGGGAGTTAATGTTTTCGCGAAAGTTGGTTGGTGGTGGCTTGGAGTTTCTCCTTTCGTTCGATATCAAGCATAAATTGCGTTCAAGTTTTATGGTAATTTTAACACATCGTAGAGGCAGTTTGGCGATTTTCTGTTTTACGTTTTAGTTTAAAATTTTCGTTGGATGGCGGCTGGTTGTTCGTTTGGAAAATAATTCTTATTTACATTTGTTGTATAACATTTAATTTAATTATGCAGATTCTGCCAACGCCAGCTTCTATTATGAAATTAATAAATAAGTTAGAATTGAAGATTCCTATTGCAAGGCAGCCTAAAGCCCTCATATTCCATTGCTGCTGTTAATAGTACAGAGAACTTATTTAAGAAATCCTGCAACACTAAATGGAAAATATAAGTTTTCTGGCTGAAAGTTTTCCCAACACTAGTACCCACACACCCACACACACATTCTTTTCACTTTTCCTTAAGCAGATAATTTATCTCTTTAAGACCTAAATTTTAATTTCTGTTTTCAACTCCTTAAGAGTCATAAACATAAAAAAAAGAAATATTTCATAAGTTTTCTTTTTCTTTACCCAAGGCTTTGCCTTATTTACCTATAAATTTTCTTCTTTAAGGATTTGCATTTGTAATTTTCTCATTTCTCTCTAAAAGCAAGAAAAAATTTCCTAAGTTTTGGCCAAATGGTGGCTTGAAGTTACCTTTTATCTTCTTCGAGTATATTTTAATTAAAAAGTTGGCCATCAAATGGAATTCTTTGCAAACTTAAATATTATCATAATTTAAAACTTTCATGTGCTTATTAAAGGCAGCATAAAAGCATATCATCGGCTTCAACAAATCAAAGACGTGTTGATTAAAAATACTTTGAATTTAATTTGAATTATGAATATGAATTGCTTTTTGTATATCATCCATATAAATGATTTCCGCTAAAACACCAGCAGATTTCTGAATGGGGTAAATGTTAAAGATAAACAAAATCCTCACATTCAGCCAGCTGAATTGCACTCCAAGCTAATATTTCAAAAACTTTCAAGTTTTCAGTTGTTTGGATGTGCTACTGGGCATATATTCCAGCTGAATAGCAACTATTCCCCCATAAACTTGCCAGTAAATACTGATTTCAACTATATACAAAAACTTCATTGCTTTCTTACTAATTCAGCCAGCTGAATAAGCCCCTAGTAGCCATATTCTCGAATATATCAACTTAATACCAAATATCCTAAGTTTTATGGGCATTCAGCTGGCTTATAATAAAAGTTATTTAATTATTTGAATACTTGGGAGTGGCAAAACAATGAATTCAGCTGGCTGAATAGGTTATACTTTCTAAAACAACAATTTGAATTGCTAATATCATACATTTTAAGGGAATTTAGCTGGTTTATAATATTCAGTTATAATATTTTTTGATACCTTGAACGACAAAGCAAAGAATTCAGCTGGCAGAATAGGCCTCTAATAGTAATATTTGCTAAAATAACAATTTTAAAAAAAGCTTTTCGCAGTAAGATTTGCAAAAACAACATTCTTAATCCCAAGTTTAATGGAGTTTAGCTCGTTTACAATAAAACTTTGCATAAGAAACTGCTGAATTCAGCCGGTAACAATATTTTCTAAGCTTAATTGATAGTTTATAAAAATTTAATGCAAATTTGCATTGGCGCTTTGCCAAGCAAACTACCAAATTCAGCTAAAAGAACAGCCGTATCAATTGAGGTCATTTCATTGGTACTTTGCAAGGCAAAATGCCAAATTCAGCCGGCTGAATAAGCCTTCGAAGGCAATACTTTCTAAAACAATAGCTTCAATTAGTAGTCTAATAAAATTGGACACAATTCAGCGAGATTACAACAAAAGTTATTATAATATTTGGTACTTTAAGAGGTAAATTTTCGAATTCAGCTGGCTGAATTACACCTCGATGGCATAATTTCTCAAAATAATATTTCTTTGGCACTGGTACGGGCAAACTGCCAAATTCAGCCGGCTGAATAAGCCAACGGCAACGATATTTGTCACATCAATACCCTTTCTCAATGGCATTTCAAACTTTAACTGAATTCAGCCAGCTGAATAGCATTATTACGCATAATTCAGACAGTTTTAAAACATTTCAACACTCACATGCTGCGAAACAAAACAAATCACACAAGTGACGTACACTAATTAGTGTTTTGTATGTGTGTAAACTGTCATGTCATGGCCAGCTTAAAGGTAATGAGCTTGTTAAATATTATGTTCATATTTGAAATTGTATTTGTGTTTGTATTTTTTTTTTTTTGTTGTTGTTATATTGTTATAAATTTAGCTTATAAATGTTTGTTTATTATTGGTCATGAATTATATCTATAGTTGCCTTATGACGGTGTTCATTTGTTGTTGTGCTTGTTGTATGTAGTCGTCGTATGAATATGCAAATAAAATTATTTGCTATTATCGTTATTATTGCTTGTACGCTCTGTGTGCGTGTGTGCACATGTGTGTGTGTGTGTGTGTTTGTGTCATTATGTTATATGATGCCTTTAATAATGATATAATGCTTGCAGCCAATACTAAAGAGAAACGAAAAAAGGATGCAATTATGATTGTATTGATTTGTAAAAATTGCAAGAATATCTATTGATATTTATGTTGATTTGCCAGCGCATAGAGTTTTATGTGAACGTAGTATGTAAATATGTTTCTTTTATTCGATATATGTATGTAGGCAATTTGTTGTCCTGCCGCACTTAAGCTTTTCCAGACCAGAAAATTGTTACTGTAACATTCACATGAAATGCTTTTATTTCAAATGTAATTCTAACAGTTTAACGCTTGGCTTGTCATTTATTGATTATTTGTGGTAACACAAAATCCAAAATGTCTAAGAAATTGGCAAAGTGATTTGCTGAAACATGATTAATAATAACATCCACAAAATTTTGCCATCTAAGAAGTTCTGCTGAAAAGCAGCAAATAAATGACCCAAATTTCTGTAGTCACGAACATCATTGTCAGCTGAAGTAATTAATCTTCGAAATGCAGTTTTAACAGTCCAAAGAATACAAAACTAAAATGTTGATTTTTTACACCAGACTGAGTTTTGCCAGTTTTTAAACTAATTACTTTCAATTTATCAAATATAAGAAAATTACTACTAATTCTGTTGTTCTAAGTTGTGATAACAGAAAGCAGGAAAAAGTTTGTAAAAGTCAACAGTAAAATGTTTGTATTAAATTTTGTGCCATTAAAGCGTTTAATATTTCGTGTAAAATGCGAATTCAGCTGGCTGAGTTAAGGTTTTTTTTTTTTTTGCCTCGGCCCTAAAACTATCAGATAAACAAGCTGAATATTAGAAAGAAAATAATACTTTTCTGCAGCTTACATGGCAAATTGAACCAGATGTTTTTTACTAGCCTAGCAAAAAGCTCAGCTGAATATTCGACAATCTTATTTATGCCCGCGTTGAATTTTGGTAATATAGCAGCGCCAAAATTATACATATAATAAACATAAAGAATTTGTGATTCAGCCAGCTGAATTAACCATTATTCGAAAAGTGGTGCTGAAAAAAAGAGTAATTTCCGTTCAAATCTTACTGTTTATCAAATTCAGCCAGCTGAATTAAACCAAAAAATAAATTAAAATTTATTTTTTTAGTCTTCAGTTATTTACATATATATTTCATAAAAAAATTTCTTAGGATTTATTTTGTTAAACGCTCAGTATTAATAAATTGTTTGTATAACAAGCTGTAGAAGAATTTGAAAAATTACGTTGCAAAAACGTATTTTTTACTTAAATCTTATTATTTTAAAAAACTCAGGCAGTTGAATTAAGCTAAAAAATAAATCAAAATTAATTTTTTCATTCATGAAAAATTTTTAGTCACTTAAATATTTTGTAAAAAATTTTCTTAGAATTAAAATATTTTAAATGTTTAGAATTTTTGTTTGTTTTCAATTCAATTAGTTAATAAATTGTTTGTATAGGGAGCTGTTAAAGAATTTGGGGACTTCAACAATAATTTTTCAAAATTATTGAATGGAAAAATATTGGATATTTCCAAAAAAAATTTTAAAAATTTTTTATTTATTTTCTTTATTTTTCTACCTTTAATTGAAATTTATATTCAAACATAAAAAACACTGATTAAAATATAATTATTATAGTTTCTTCTGCCGATTAATTTTGTCTGATTTTTTTCTGAATCATTTTATAGGCAAAAAGTTTACAATTAGTTTTCGTGTTTAAACTTAATTTTCTTACGTTTAAATATTTACAACCAACCCTTTTTTATCCAAAACTTTTGCTACTTAACTCCTTCTCTAAGATCAATTTCTCAAAAATAAAGTAATTTACATCTGCTAATTTTGTGCCTGACAATAAACTTTAAAGTAATATTTAAAACAATGAAATTGTACAACTGATTCAAACAAATTACTTAAAATTCCTGACATAAAACGAACATCCTTAAACAACAGACATTTATCCTGCCTTAGAGGGAGATATGTATGTATGTATATGTGTGTGTGTGTGTTACAGAAACGATAATAAATCAAAAATCTTCTTGTGCGCCCTTAACAATCTAAAGAAATTCCTTATAATGGCTGTAACGAAGCATTTGAACGTTTATTAAACCTAAAAGTATGCTATAGTTTTCTAACCGTCAAACAATAAGAAACTTTATTAACGCAATACGATTTTGTGGCGAAAGAACGTGTGGGGAGGGAAAAGAGTGAGAACATAATTTTTATAGAAAAAGGTAAACTGATACAATTTAACAGACCATAAAATATGTTCAACTCATAATAAATGTTGAAAAGTAAATGAGAGAAAAGTTTGAAGAGAAGAAATTTTAGAAAATAATGCGCAACGGAAACAGAATAAAGTCTTTAAATTCGTATAAAATTGGAAGAAACTTGTTACCTGTACATGAGTACACTATAAATAGAACACAATAATTAGCCCCCCCCCCCCCTGCACCAAGCAGGCCATTTAGTACACAGATTTTTGATGCTCTGGTGACTTAACAGGCCATTTTAACTCTTGTGGTGTTCCCATAATGCCAGAAAAAAAAATTGAAGAAAAGTTCCTGTCAGCTCATACGCGCACACATAAACTTTTAAAATATCTTAAGCATTTATCCGGTTTTGTACTGCCTGCGACAGTTGGCTATTTGTGCAAATGAAGCTTTACAAGGATGGGTTTCGGTATTTAGTTGTATTTAAGTGCTTATAAATTGCCCAACCATTTTGCTACCAGCACTGCAGCAGCAGACGAATGCAGACACACAAACCACAACTCTCTTAAGCCATAAATGAAATCCAGAAAAATTAATTATTTACTACACACCATGAACATCATTTACAGGTGTTCCCTTCAACATCTATTGTAACTCACAGCCATCCTTTCCAGCCCTTCTATAAGTTTTCGTCAGCTTCTGCCTTTTCATTCACAGAATAAAATAAAACATACTGGCTTTCGGAGAGTGTTTTTGTTGCATTGTTGTGTTGGTGTATTTTGTGAGCTGCACGGAACAAATAATGGCTGCTCTTTTTTATGGTTGCTAAATATTTTATGGCTTTTGCGATGGTTGGTTTCAGGAATTTTCCATTAAAAATCTATAAGCTCTTGAACTCGGGCAGATGTAATCATTTTAAATGGTTTTGATTTCGTCAAAATCAAGCTGAGCAAAAACAGAACAATAAAAGCAAATACATATAAGAAAATATTACTATAAAAAAAATTCGTTGCCTACTTTTGAGACAACTAAGAAGAATTTCTCTCTCTCTCTCTCTCTCTCTCCCTCTCGCTCTGTCTTTGTCAAGCACAAACGGCTTATGGAACAGGAATATAAAACAAATAGTGTGGCCTTATTTGGCCAAAGATCAGTAAACTACAGCCAAATGAATTTCTTTGGCAAAATAAAACATATAATATTAAACAACTACGGTGCCTACTTTTAGGCCAAAATATAAATATCTATCTGTGGCATTTCATCATAACAACTTAAGTCGAATTTTAAAATTTCAAATAAATTGCCAGTTTTATTTGGCAAAATTTGTTTTCGTACTATTACAGAATTTTTTCGGTAATTTTGGCTTAACAACTTTTATTATTAAATCAAGTTTCTCATTGCGGATATTTCGCAACAAATTTATTTGCGTCTTAACTTGACTTGCAGCTTTTATAATATTTATCAATTTAATATGTTGTTCAATGTAAGAATTTGAAAAAATACACAAAAAAGCACTAGAATGTTGTAAATATTAATTATAAATATTAATTATGAAACGAAAGAATATATAAATATATTAATTTTAAAGCCCTGAAATCTTTAAAATCGATTTATAAAAAACAATCAAAGGCAATTGTATTGGGTGCTCTTTAAAGTCAATACCTTAAAAAACACAAGAAACCCTCCTATAACCAAACCGCTGCCATAAAAGTATAATATCCAAAATTGAAAAGAAAAAAATTTAAAGCCCAAAACGCCGCTATGCCAAACATACGGTTATGGAAGCTTTCACTATAGGCATTATAAAATAGGACAGATGGCACCTACTACGCATCAGAAGTTTCTGTATAATCTATAATCTGTTCTATTTTAAAATTTTTGTTTGCTGAATTCAGCTTTTAAAAACCTGAAAGCCACAAAACTAAACATCAAGCAGAATAATGTCGAATGAATTTAATTAATTAATTAATTAACAATGGAAATCCTGCAAAACACAATTCAGCTCCTGTTTTGTTGTTAAGCCAGTTTTATTAATTAACGAAAATTTCCATTCACTTGCCAAGATTTTACTAGCAATTCCAATGCTCTCCATATATCTCTCTGTGTCTCTCTAAACTCTTTCTGTGGCTTTTTGCCTCACTTGAGTCTTCATTTATGTTTGTTTTTTAGATTAAATTTGAAGATTTATGAACCTTAAATTTTCCATTTTAATTAAACAAAATTACCGAAAACTTTTCCTCAAGTTAAATGTTATTTCAGCTTAAACGTCTTTGGAGTAGATTTTATAATCCAATTAAATTTGAAATTTGTTTCAGGTGTATATGTTGTTGTTGTTGTTGTTGTTGTTGTGTGTTCCTTTGGAAGTTGTTGGTTTTGTTGGTTTTTCTGTTTTCAGCTTTGCAATACAATTTTCTAAACAATAAACTTTATATGAGACTTTTGTTAAAAATAATCGTTTTTCTTTTTTTCCCCCTCTTTTTTTTTGCTTTGTGCCGTTTCCAAAAACAAATTTGTTAAGTTTTTTTTTTTGTTGCTGTTTGTATACATTTTTATATTTTCGTTTCGGTATTTTTTTTTTGTCCTTTTGAAAAAGTAAAGAACCGAATTCAAGCAAATTTAAATGCTAAACATTTTGAATATTTTCATATTCTTGTAGTTGTGTGTGTGTGTGTGTGTGTGTGTCGTGCACACACATACACGTGCAACTAAAGTGTAGGTGTTTGCTGTCACGTGTAAATGGAAATGTAATGATGTTTTAAGCCAAAAAAAAAAAACAAATAAACAATGTTGACAATCAACCTCCTGCATACAAAAAATAAACCTAAAATTTGAGTATCCTTGAGAGCGTTTTGTGCTGAATTCCCGCACAATAAAAAAACATAAAATCTAATACTTTTGGTTTTTACGGAAGAAGTTTTCTTTGATATGACTCTGCACAAAAAAAAATAGAAACAAGAAAACGAATGTTGTTACAAAACTACAGACAGTCCTGGCCTGTTCCGCTTCAAGTCCCAGAAACAAGCACAAAGAGCAACAACAGCAGAAAAGATATACAAGCAACAAAAACAACTTGTTTGCTTATGTGCGTATGTTTTTGTATGTAAATATGTACGTATGTATGTATGATGGAACATAATCTCATAATAATAAATTCCTTCCGTGCGATTGCGATTTGAATGGAAAAAAAACTCTTGTACACAACGAAAACACCTACATTTACACTTTGAACGGCAAACGCGGAAATGTTCATTTGCAGCTTAAGTTTAAAAAGTTTTTCTGAAGCCTTTTCTGCTCTGCTTACACACACACACACACACATACACACCTCTCATTCTCCTCTCCCTTGACACACACCTCTGCTTTACCCGTTCAAGGGAATTTATCATTGATGTGGTTGCAAATATAATTTCCCCCCCCCCCCCCCCCCCCCTTCCCTTCACCATTTTTGTTTGTCTGCTCCAGTTGAAGTCACAATATGCCGGTTATTCTTTAAAGGAAGAAATAAAGTTCTCTTTTTTCTTCTTTTTCATATTTGCCGATGAAAAAGCCAACGTACGAACAAACGAACGAACCCTTACAATTCTCTAAAACTCAATTTAAAAAAAAAAGAAGAAAAAAATATGTTTGTGGAAAACAAAAATATAAAAAGAAAAATCGGTATTAAAATTGATGGCTGAACACCAGCTTGTAGAGAACAGGGAAATTCTTTACGAAATTCCAATGTGTTACAGGTAAGAAAAATTGTTAAATGCGTTGTTTTTTATTGAAATTTGTTCGTTCTTTCTTTCTCACCCGTTCGCAGCAAACTTAAATATTTAACACATTTTTGTTTGTCGAAGCAAATTCCTGGCAAATATTCTGCCTGTTTTAAGAGAATTAATTTGTAAAAAACGAAAGTTAAGTGTGTCGTTAGACTTCTGTTAAGGAAATATTTGCGCTTAAGTTTTGTTTTTTCCTTAAATCTTTATTTGAAGAGCCATGTGCTGAGTTAAATGCGCAATATGTGCTACGTTAGAAGTTACGTCCCATGTTTACGTGTCGCGTAACTAGTACTTCATTATTATGAAATGTTTTCGCCTGGCAAAACAACATACATATGTATGTATATATTTCACAAAGCAAATTTTAAACAACTTAAAAGCACAAAAATTATGTTTTCCAGCTCTCTATATGCTTATATATATCCTAAGTGGCAACCTTCTCTATGCGATCTGGTTTTTTCAAAACTAAACTGAACTGAAATTCAATTTTGGTCATTCTTATCTGAGAAATTTTCGCCAAAATAGTCAGATCGACTAAAGGCACGCAACGCCGCTACACTTAGAATGAAGACAATAATTCACTCTATTGAAAATCATAAGCCAATTAAAACTTGTTAGGATTTTTAGCCAATGTAACCAAATGACGCAAATACATGGAAAATTCTTGTGACCCAGCAAAAGACTACTATTGAAGAAATATGGAAATTACATTTGTGAGGACTTTCAATTATAAAATGATTAAGATTTTAATACAACCAAATACATATTAATAATATTCAAATTTCCACGACTCCCGTAAAAAAAATGTTCAACTAAATTCCACCATCTGCTTCATTGTGTGTGTTTTACTGGTATAAAAGTCCATAAAATAGTAAAAAAAATAGTATAACCGTTAATATGACAATTTTTATAATAGTTTAAATAATAGTTTTAGTAACAGTTAGTGTAACAAGAAGCATACAAGTTAATATAAAATTGTGTAGACCACTGAGTATAACTGTTAGTGGAAGTGTGGACGTAAAAAAATCATTATATTTTGATAGGTATAACAATTGGCCATTATAAGAGTTAGTATAACAGTAAGTGTAAAAGTTAGTTTATTAGTTAGTATAATAGGTTATATAAAATTTAATATAACAGTTAGAGTAACAGTTAATATAACAGTTAATAAAACAGGTAATAAAACAGTTAATAAGACAGGTTATAAAACAGGTAATAAAACAGTTAATAAAACAGTTAGTACAACATTTAGCATAACCATCAATATACCAGTTAGTATAACAGTTAATATGACAGTTAATAAGACAGATTATAATACAGGTAATAAAACAGTTAACAAAACAGTTAGTATAACAGTTAGCATAACCATCAATATACCAGTTAGTATAACAGTTAATATAACAGTTTGGATAACATTTAATATAACAATTAGAAACTTCAGTTAGTAGTGCAACTAGTGTAAGAGTTAGCATAACAATACCAATAACAGATAGCATAAAAGTGTGTATAAGAGTTATTATAACAGTTAGAATAACTGGTATAAGAGTTATTATAACAGTTAGAATAACTGGTATAAGAACCAGAAGGTAAGTGTAACAAAATGAATAAAAAATAAGTATAACAGCTACTATAGCACTTTGTATAACAGTGCTGATAAGAGCAGTTAGAAGAGATAATATAAAAGTTATAATAAAACCTAATATGGAAGCTAGTAAAAAGGTTTGTATAACAGTTAGTATAGTAGGTAGTATATTATAAGGTATTATAGTTGCTACAACAGTTGGTATCACAAAGTTTATAACTGTTGATATAACAGCTATTATAACAGTTTGTATAGCAACCAGTACCACAGAGAGTGTATGACAGTTGGTATAACAATTACTTCAATAACCGCGCTGTCACATTACTAACTATATTAATGGTATAGCCGGTATAACAGTTACTCTACGAAAGTACGATTTAATTAACTGTTATGATGATGTTAGATATAATATTAATTAGTATAACAGTAAGGAAAGTATCATAAGAATAGTATATATAGATTTTAAAAGTTGTCAACTAAAGATTGTTTCGAAATGTCCCATTAATTTCCTGCAATGATACCAGGATTATAAAAAAATTTGCTGCTGCCAGTCAACACATGTTTCGAATCTTTTCTTCTGCTTGCTGAGCAAAATGTTTCAAAAACACTATTTCAAAAGGCTTCAGAAACCACACAATAACCTTTCAGCGCTGGCATAGGAAGAGATTTGTAATTTGTATGCCTGTCATTGAAACCAGAATTTTGCTTTTTTATGCCGAAATCTTTCATCTTAACTTTTTAAATTATATTAAAAATCTTTAGGTAAATTATTTTTCTTTTATACACAGTATTTAAATTATTTAAATGTGCTTAAATATGTACAAATACTTAATCAACAGCCACATAAACACACTTACACTCGTACATATGTACATATTGGGACGCCAACAAGTTTGTAGCACCAAGAAGAATATGAAGATAAGCAGAAAAAAACTTCTCCCACACAAAAACATATACATACATACATACGTATATATAATTGTTCTAAAAAAATTAACACTCATACGCAGAGAGGTACTCGTGCAAAAGATTTGTCTTTGCTCTTTCAATTTCCAAAGATGAGTACGAGTATGTGTGTGTGTGTGTGTGTGTGTTTGTGTGCGGAGGAGATCACAAGGTGTGATTTTAAGTGAGTAGAGGTGTTAATCCACTACGCCATATTTCTTTATATTTATTTAACCGGTGTGTAGACTTTATCTGCTCTGCGGCACATTCTCTTTTCCTTTTTTAAAATTTATTTATAACATGAAAAAACAACACTTCAAGTAGCAATTTCTTACGTTGCTGTTGTTTCCCTATTTGAAAAATATTTGTACTTCTGTTGTTGTGTGTACGTGCATAAGGAAGAGTCTAAAGAAATTGTTTATTTTTTTTATGTCATAATAAATCATGCATCATTATTTTGCTTGTTTATTCTTAATAATAAATGAATTTAAAAGGATTTGCATAAAATTATCATAAATACACACACACACACACATACACACGCAATACGAATGTGTATAAATTTTAACAAACAAATTTGTTTCGGAAAATTTAAATAACGCAAATTTAACTACAATGTATGTAGATAATGTAAGGAAAATATTTTATTCAAACGTTAGATAGCAAATATATGGCGTTCAATTAAATTTTAATTAAAGAAAATGAGTTTATGTTGAAGAAAGATGATGTTGCAGCAAATAATAATAATTTTGCTCAAATACCACTTGCATTAAATTTGATTTTTAGATAAAGAAATCACTTTATGTAAAACAAGCTCCATCTCAAAAACATAATAAAAGAATGTAATTAAAAGAAAATCAAGGAAATTTGTTATGCTTAATAGAATGAATAATTTGTGTTTAAGGGAAATTATCTGTACAATAATTGATACAACAATAACTAAAACATGTGTTTTTAAATTGAGAAAAGAATTTGCTGTGATATGACAGTTTCCTTAAAAAAAATTTATCATAGAACTAGTAAAACTAAAATTCATAATCTGTAGCAGGATATCAAACGTCAATGTTCTCCTGCATGCTGATTTTCAGACTATTTAAGAACTCTGTTCTGCCAAGTTCACTAATCGAATGCTGATATGTCGCGAATAAATCATTTAATTTTTTTTAATCAGTTTTGAAAATTTTGGCAAACAGGCCTTTAGTATCTAACAAAATCATTACGAATCGTTGGTTTATTGTATAATCAAACGGTATGACATCACCTACATTACAAAAGTAAAATTTTTTACGAGTTACCAACTGAAACTGTGATGCCATTTTAAAGGTTTCCTAATTCTACAATTTCCAAACTTTTTCATTATTTATATTCATACATAGAAAATATTTTTATTGTTTCTGTTTAGTTGCGATCTATCTTGCAAAACAAATTTATTAAAATTAAAATAGTAACCTGCCTTATTTACATAAAATTAATTCTTTACATAAAAAAAAAATGTTATTTAAAATTTATCCATGGAAATTTTTTATGAAAGGGAAATCTAGAACATGTTTTCGTTTGGATCTTCTCAATTCTTCAGTGTGATTGCCAATAAATTTGTGTGATCGCACAGTCTTGCCTGGCAATTCCAACTAAAACTTATTATTTCAGATTTCACGAAACATGTTCTCAAGCCGTTATGAGTTGTTTTATTTGTTACTTGAAATGGCGCATTTACTTATACCCGTAGACTTTTCGATTGCAATTTTGTTACTAATAGAGTTTCCGACGATTCTATGCCATAAGTCAACACCAGTTTTAATATGATTTTGTGCAGTAAAAGTAAAAAAAAAGTAAAATACTTGATGACATATTTCAAAGGCATTACATTAACTCTTGTTGAATATTGTATTTGATATATACTTTAAAAACATATATATAGTATTGAAAGTTTGCATATATACATACATACATACAAATATATTTAAGCACATGTACGCTTAAGTCAGTCAAAGAAAATTATACCAAAAACAACTCAAAATGCTGGGAATTTTTCTAATTGTAAAATAGGAATGTGTTTTTTTTTCTTCTTTTTCTTAAGTTTTATATGTTCTAGAATTTGTAGTCATAAAAATGAGTTCGTTTTTATTAAAAACGTTTTACAAATAAAAATTTTTATGGCATTTTCCTTTCTTTTTTTTTTTTTTTTTTGTTGTATGTTTTTGTTTGCTTTTATGATTTGTAAAGTCTGAAAGGCTCATTGACATAGAAATTTAATGATGCACTTAACTAAACGTTTTATTTAAGGCAAAGTTTGGCTTGTTTGAATTTTGTTTTTTCTTGAAATATTTTTAATATAAAAAAATAAATCAAATTCAAAAAAAAAAAATATTAAAATCCAAAACGATAATAAGCAAATAAACTGGCGCTTTGAAGGCAGTTCGCTCTTATATAAATTATACGCAAAGAAGCTTCCACCATTTCTAAAAAAAAATTTTTTTACCAACTGATTAAATAACATTTAAAATAGTAAGTAATTGGTAGTTGTAAAATAAAAATAAGCTGAAATGCAGCAAACTTCACTTTCCAGGGTGCTGTCAAAATCGGATTTCCCACTGTGTGCCGTTATTATGGCTTGTTGTATACAATTTGCATGTCCAAAGTGGCACAAAATTAATCATACTATTTGGTTTTGGAATAACTTTTTTTACTCAATAAAAACACATGATTTTGAGTGAAATCTTAATTTGGAGTGAAATCTTCATTAAGTTGAAAACGTACGACAAATGGCTGGCTCCACTTTTGTGCGCATTTTATTGCATTTTACATGGCTTTCCATAAGATTCGCGGTGATAATTGTTCACATTCCCGTCTAATGTTCGGCTTAATAGTGAAATGTCAATGTAAGCGGCATGCGGCATGCGGCAAAGGGCGACAACAGTGTTACCCATTTGCCAAAAAATTGTTTCAGAAAAAACTTTTAACAAATTAAATTTAATTAAATTTGGCAGTGCCGTTAAAAGCGATCGACTGCCAGTTTGTTGAATTCAGTTCAGCTTTTTGTTTTGCCCATTTATTCCGTCAAATCAAAAATTACACAAACAAAAAATGAATAAAATAGGTGATGAGAAATTAAATTTAAAAATAGAACAATGCAAAAATTTATATGAAAAGGCTTCGCCCATGTACAGAAATAAATGTAAAAGAGCAAAATCTTGGGCTGAAATAAGTTAACAAATGTTTAATATTATTTGCTTATGTGTCTACATAATTCTTGTTCTCCTGAAAGGCTAGGATTATCTGTGGCTTGGTTACCGGCTTAAGGCCGTGGCCCTTTTCGAGGTATAGAGGGGAAGGGGTACTTCGATTGACACAGCAACCAAAACTGTAGGAAGTTCATGTATGATTTTGGTTATACAGATTCTGCGAAGTCTTTACTAAAGTTCAATTGGCAGAACGAGGGCCGACAAGGAACCAGAATAATTTTTGGCATTCTGATGTTGGTCATAGGTTGAGGTTGAGCCTTTCCTGGGCTGGTTTCCCGTTCTGGTTGTGCCTTAAACCTAAAAACAAAGGTAGAGGCTTGGAAATATTTATGGTAGCAAAGCTGCTAGTGATGTTTGTTTTCGAGGTGCTGTTGTCTTGCAATAGACTTGGTTTATATAAGGAACTAAGAGCAAGGGGAATGCTGTACAGGTGAGTTGGTTAAGGTCTGAGGTTTCTTGAGGATTTCGGGCTACCAACTCTGGTGCCTTGTCCTCCCTTATCTTACGGGCGAATTATAAAACAGAAGAGACTATATAGCCCGAGCTCTCGAGCAAGAGGTTTATGATTTGTGCAGTGTCGCGCATTATAAGCATTTGCCACCTTCGTAAGCCTAGCAAGCCAAATGGAAGCGTCAGTGAGCCATCACCAGTTCACTCATGTGCAGCTGGTCCGCTGTCAGATAAGGCCGTAAGGCAGGTACTGACACAAATCAAGTCCAATTGTTCCGATAGGGTGATTAATTTTACACCGTCCTGCACATTATAATTTTTGACAGTCAGTCAACGCTTGACGGGCAAGGCAGGCCTTTTAAGAAAAAACACGATTAAATATTTTGCCTTGCAACACACAAACCTTTAATTACAAATACCTCTTTGAGCATAAAATTGGTGGAGCAAATTTAATGCTCTGCAATTGTTTAAGTTTGGCCTATCTTTCTGACATATGTACATACATACATATAGTGAATTTTAATAAATTTGTTCTTATTTGTTTATGAATTTCATACATATGTATACAATACATATTTTAATTAAAATTACATTTATATGTACAAATGTGTGTAAACTTAAATGGGTTTTTTTTCTTTCTGCCAAATAACATTTACTTCAAATTATGTACAGAGAGATGCCAGCGTAAAGAGAATTTTTGCGTTTGCAGCACACCAACACTGTTCATTTAATAATTTTAATTCAAAAAGTTTTTCACAACGTTTCGTAAAATAAATTCAAGCCACAAAAGGACCACATACCACTTGACAAACATGTTGAGTTTAAAAAAGAAAACACACAACAAGGCCTCACAAATAAATACCCACATACATACACCTGTGACGTGTGTGTGTGTATGTGTGTGTGTGTGTGTGTGTATGTGTGTGGTTGTGTTTACATTATATTTATGCCACCTAAATATGTACATTTCCTTAGCATTCTCGTTCGTACACCTGATCTCATAAAAATATTAAAAAAAATCTTAATAATTATGTACATTTATTTAGTAGCAGTATTCAAATTCACACCTTTTGCCGCATAGCCATTATTTAATACATGTATGTATGTACATTGCTAACTCAAACTTGACGGTTTTATTATAATCAAATGTAATAAAAGAAACTAAACTATTTTTAATAAAGTCTCAGCCAAAACATATGTATGTCTGTAAGTATGAAAATAAATTGCAGCGCATGAAAGTAAACCGGCATTTCTCAGCTGCAAACAAAACGCCAACGAACGAAAACATAAGAAACTTGGCAGCTTTATAAAGCATAAAATAGTACACAAACTGTATTTACGCCCACAGGCTGGCAGCACTGCAGCAGGAGACGATTTTTTTTTTTTTTGTTACTGTTATTCTTGTGAACATTTAACTTCAATGCAATAATTATACGTATTTATTTCCTAATTTATGACTAGCACAAAATATTTGCTGTTGTATTATTGTAACTGAGCTGTAGCGCTGCCACCCTGTAAACAGTTCACAGCACAGAAAATTTCCAAAAAATTTCTATTTATTACAAATTAATGCTAAAACTTTAAACTTAATACTTACTAAATATAAGACTAAATCTGGATATTTTTTTCTCTTAAATTTTGAATATTTCTATAGTTTTATACGTTTTTATATGTGTAACGGTAAATATCAACATAAATGTGATTAATTTTGCTTGTTATCTCAATATAAAATAGATGGCAAAATAAATAAAATACACAAACAAAAATTTGTAACAAAATTTGTGTTAATAACATTTTTTATGCTGACTAGAAAATTATTTTATTCATAAAATAGAAATATGTCTTATATACATATATTAGTTTACATAAATGGAAAGAACATGAAAGGAGGCAAAAGTTCTGGATAGAGGATCCATAACTATAGAGATTGTTTAGAAGAAAACCCATTTGGTGAACTAATAACTTGGTATTACGTCTAGTTTCGTTGCCTAAAGTTGAAAAGACTGTCCGATGAGTCATGCTTTATTACAATTAATTATCAATTTTTTGTTTTTCTTAATGTTTTGTTACTTTTTTATATGCACCAGCATTTACATATTAAAATATATTTTTGTTTTATTATTGTAACATTCATATCTGTATGTACTATGTATGTATGTATATTTGTTTATTTACTATATTTTATTAATATTAATTATATTGTAGTTTATTTTATTTTAATCAAAATCAACCGATCTCAGTAAAAAAAAAATATCAAGCATTTGTTATCTTTTCGTTATCAAACATCAATCATAAGGAAAACTTAGGTTGGTGCTCTTTTATCCGCAATTTTTTAATCTTTCTAAGTGCGGAGGCTGCCAAAATGGGTCTAGCGGTGAACGAGGGCAAAACGAAGTATATGCTGTCATCAAAAAAGGACAGCTATAACTTCGAGGTAGTGAAGGACTTCGTCTACCTTGGCTCCCAAGTCAACAGTATGAACAACATCAGTACCGAGATCAAACGCAGAATAACTCTTGCCAATCGCTGTTTCTTTGGGCTCAAGAGGCAATTGAGTAGTAAGGCCCTTTCTCGAAAAACCAAGCTGACACTATATACCACTTTGATAATCCCTGTACTTCTCTATGGCGCAGAAGCATGGACGGTGTCGAAGGCGGATGGGAAGTCCTTGGTATTTTCGAGAGAAAAGTTCTGCGTTCAATCTTTGGCCCTGTTTGCGTTGATGGTTTCTGGAGAAGAAGATTCAATCATGAACTGTACGGGTTGTACAGCGACATGAGCCTAACCAGGCGCCTACGGATCCAACGGCTAAGATGGTTGGGCCATGTAGAGCGCATGGAGAATACTGCTCCGACCCGTAGAATCTTCGATTCCGAACCTGTGGGACAACGCAGTAGAGGACGCCCACGGAACCGATGGCGCACACAAGTGGAAAGGGACCTCAACCAACTTGGTGTGCACAATTGGAGAACGCTGGCTAAAGACCGTGCCAGCTGGAAAAGTTTGTTGGCTGAGGCCCAGGTTCACCACGGACTGTAGCGCCAAAAGAAGAAGAAGAAGAAGTGCTTTTTTTGCAAATTTTGGCATCACTGGCAAAATACTAAATAAAACCAAGTTTTTAAAATTACATTTTGCACCAGTCGCTTTCATACGCTCATTGTTTTTCCGTTTGCCACGATTTGCTGTTTTGGTTTTGACTGATAAAAACAACACATTTGATTTTCCATCAATGTTGCCATATCTGTTTATATCGAAGCTTAAAATGCTGCCAATTTAAACTTCAGAATAGAGCTCTATGTATGATGAGAAAGCAGGGTTTTTTCTAAAACGATTAAGCAAATTGATGTTTAACGACTGCTTATCAAATTTTACATTTGGTTTAATTTGCAACTGAAAAATTTGTTAAGTTTACTTTTTAACTTCCGAACATTTAATCGTTTTTGTCGATGATAATATAAAACCGGGAAGGACTTATTTATTAGAAGTTATGTATTAAAATGCGAAAGAATTGATCCATAAAAAAAGAACAAAAAATATACATTTCACTTGAACATTTAACAATAAAATTATATTAAAATCAGAAAAAAGTAAATAAATCATGTTTCCTTTGTAAAAGACTAGAACAAAACAAAATTATGGAGGAATGTCTGTTACACTCACTTTACTTAAACACTTATCAACTGTCATTATTCATTTGAATAAGTCCTTTGCAAAAACAAAATGACTGCAACATTAAATAACATCAACAACAATAGTATTAATTTACTATAAAACAACAACAACAACAAAGGGCAGCAACAAAAAAAAATAGCAACATAAAACAACTAGCAAAACTGTTAATTTCTCAAATAAAACTTTATTTTGCAAATAATTACAAAAGTTAAACTTTTATTTATTCTTTGCCTTTTCTACCCTACAAGTCAAACAAAGCCGGCAATGGAGTGGCCAGGCTGTTTATCTTAAATGTCACTTTACAAAAACGGGCATGCACGAGTATGTTTTGGATGTGTTTTAGCTTTTGAGTGGAATGAGCTAAAAAGGGAGCAGCAAATGTGGGTGGTTGCCATTTTGTATTAGTATGCAAATAATTATTTGCATTTCGAAACTCATTCTTAAATGCATTTTTTTCTGTTTTGTTTTTATTGCTTTGCTTTGTTTTTGTTGCTACGGCTGTTCGTGTCATTTGATATTCTCTTTTATTTTTATTCAACTAAAAGCATTTTGATTTTGTTTTGAAATATTGTTCTGGCACAGTATCTTCCAGGAACTTGCAACTGAAGTTTATAAATATGGCCAACGCAATAGCAAACAAAAAAAAAAACTAAAACAATATATTAATAAAAAGAAATCACTTTAAAGTTTTAAAGCACTAGTAAATAAACAAATTTGGAGCATTTACTAGAAACGAGAAAAAAACTATTGAAGTAATTTACAAAAACTAGACTTTTTCATGGTCCGCATCGTACAATGTGCTGAGACTGACAGATCTGGCAGCACCATAATCCTTATTTTTAATAGTATTTTAATACTTAAAGGCCTGCGCGATTTGTTCATGCACAAGAAAGCAACAACAAATATATGATGTTCCAGTTGCAATTTTAGAAATACTCGTATATTAGCATTACCTTCACAATAAGCAGCAATAAATGCCGGGCCAGTTGCCTAAAGCCTATTTATCTGAGTATGACACAAAAATTGATGTCATGTTTTTCACCACACAAGCAATTACTTTGTCCGATAGACTTTTATATTTATTATAATAGAAATCATTCAAAATATTGAGCACGTTTCGGATAAATTTTTTGCCCAAGTCGTCAATCGGTTGTAATATGGAACTGCAAGTAAATTTTAGCACTAAAGAAGTTCCAAAATTTATGCTTAAAGGAAACTAGCACTTTAACTTTAAGTGGCTCAAAACTTGCTAGCAGTCCTGTTTGGGGCTGAGAACTGCCACGAGAAGCGGAGGCCCGAGAAACTTCAAATCTCCCTACAGGGTTTTTGCTAATGTGTTTTGGTTAATCACTTCGTGCATTTGGTTAATCCTTAAATCGAGAAGAGAGTTTAATTGAGTTCGCTGTAGAGTTGCATTGCGACCTGGTGCCCTGATCCTTACATGGTCAGGATTTTTAAATTAATACCACTCCAAGTCAAGAGGGAACTCATGTTGTTACTCATATAGTACAGTTTGCTCCCCCATATACAAACACTGATGATAAGATCACCATGAGCCTTCAAGCAGGTATCCACGTTAATCGTTATTACAAATTCTATCAGAAGTTTTCACAAGTAAAATCTGCCCTGGGAAATCGCTGTTTCACTTCTATAATTTGATTTATTCTAGATTGAAGCTCTTAACGATTTCTTTACTAGTTAAACTTTTTTCAAGTCTCCCCGAACAACTCCAAAAAGAAAACTTAAAACAAGTCGAAACAAAAAGAAAATGAGTTAAAAACTAAAAGGGTTCAAATGTTATTTAATAGCAAATAATGTGTATATAGGATAAAAGCATTTAAGACGATTTGCTAAACACACAGAAAAATAGTAAAATGAAAGGCTAACAAGAGTTTACGAAGTATTTAACATAAAAAGAAGAAAAAAGAAATGAAAAGCTTTAAACAGAAAGGCGTAAAGAGTGAGCGGTGATTTTCAAAGGAAAACGAAATCAGAACGTAATATTCTAAGAAACATTCACATGCGTTTTAGCCTTGATTATGTTTTATATTCATCAGAACTCTTCAGCAGTTAAATTTTTTAATGACTTTTAATTCTTTTGTAATTCATATGATTTGCTTAAGTCTCGCAAAATGCATTGACACAGTTATTTAGTGATGCAATAAATGAAGCTTTTATTTTATTTAATAAATGTTAGTACATTAATTTTTATTTAATAATAGAACGTATATGTATATGTACATATACATACATATAATAAACAACAATAGAATCCAATAGAGATGTTAAAAAGTAACATCGCAATGCCATCATGTTATGAAATTGTTTTTTATGTAAAGTGTGCTGCCAACTAGAAGTTGGGAAAATAAAGAGATTGCCAGATCCGTTTAGTATTGTAAATGGTTAACGGTATTGCTGGTATATGATATAAAGTAGTCAAAATAACACGAATTGTACATTTTAGTTTTTTCTACAATAATTAATTTATTATTTTATTGTACCGAATAAAATTTTGGTGAATTTTTCTTTTTTTTTTAATTAAAACTTTGTTAATTAACCACCTTATTATTAACATCTTGTTGTATTTCTTTATAGATTTGTTATTGTTTTTTTTTTATAACTATTTTATGCAACTTTCTTTTACGTTTTCTCGCTATTTTATTGCATTTGGTTTAATTTCAGTTTAAATTCTTCCAGCTTATAATATTATATTCGTACTATATTGAATGCACACAATATAATTATTTTATAAAATATATTTATTTTATAACAATATAAAATATTTTATACTAATTATACTATATAAAAACCCATTTTAGTTGGGCTAAATTCCTTTTAATTTATTTAATTTGTTAATAACTCGTTACATGTAGAAAATCATTTACATGTGTAATACTTGACCTCGACAACTTCTCAAATGTTTTGCAACGGGCAAGTTAACCTTCGATAACGTGGGACAGACTCTTAAATTGCTTTAAGCTATTCGCTTTTCTACATTTCCTTTTCTGCACAACATACACGGCCCTTCTTTCCTAAAGTTTTCGATATATTATTTTATATAGTTCAGAATTACACAATTCTTAATCTTTTATTTCAATATTATTTTATTTAATATTCTTTCTTTTTTCGTTCCTCATTTCAAATATTTGCAGTTGAAATTTAACAAAGAAAAATTTATACTTAAAAATTAAAGTTTATCCAACCAATTAAATCCAAATTAACTTCAATTTAATTCCTACAAATAAATTTAATAATAAACCCCTTTTTTCTGTTCAAACCGCAAAAAACAAAGAGAACACAAGTGGATTAAGCAAATATTGCTATTACAAGAAGAAAAATGAAAAATAATATAAATTACAACCGAACTTTTACTGTTTATAAAACCTAAAAATATTAATTAAAAATCTACAGAGATTGAAGCAAAAAAAGAAAAAGTTACACAAGCAGGAAGAAGCAAATGCAAGCAACCCCTAAAATACTTCATTAAAATATAGAAAACCACAAGAAAATATTTTTCTTTTTCTGTGACCGCAAATCCACACGTAAGAACACAAACTTCCAAAACAAAATCTGTGTAAGAATTGCGTGTAAGAACTAACAAAACAACAACAACAAAATATGCAAAATACTAGGAAAACAATTAAGAGTGTTTTATTTGTTTATTAAATATTTTTGTTTTAAAGGAAAGAAGAAGAAAATTTAGAAAAAGTGTTATTTTATATACAATGAAATAATTTGTACATGAATTCTTTATTATGCAGACATTTTTTCCAAATGTTTAATTTAAAAAGCTTTGAATATAAAAGGAAACATATCAAAAACAATTGACAATTATTTTTCATTTATCAGAAAAGAAAAGACAAACAACAAACAGTTAAATCTGCTTTAGTTGTACCAGCATAAAGGCCGTTCGTTGACTCTAAATGTATGTTTACACGGTAATACAAATGTTTGGATATGTAAAAACTTCGCGTGGGGTGAAGAAAATCGTGTAGTATAAAGGCAACATGACGAAAAAAGCTTACAAATTAAATAGGAGGGGTTTCCACATAAAGCAAAATGTACAATATAAAATATATAACGAGAGCGAAATCCTACAGCAAAGTTTGGCAAGTGGACAATAACTCCTTCTATGCCATTTAAAATAAGGATATATTCTCATAATACCAAAGTTGTATTTTAAAGTAGAAATTAAGCAAAATGAATAAAAATTACAGAACGTAAGGCAAAATTATTTTTAGAAATGTTCATGTTGTTTTTGTAAATATTATAGAATTGTAATCTTTTTATTGTTTTTTTTTTTTTTTTTGGTCTGCTCAGCTATTTAATGATGAACTTTGATTCGACGTAATTAAAACATTTAAGTCTGAAAAAAATACTGTGCGGAGATAATTTCATAATAATTTCCTTTTACAAAAAGTAGCTTTAGTCAGCTATGAACTGTATAATCAAGGTATATTTACGTCCAGCAGGTGGCAGCACTAGAAATAAATTACAACTAGACACCAAAAATGCATTATGCTTATACAAAATAATTTATATTTACATATAATTACGTATGTATATTATTAACCAGAACAAAATTTGTCAGCTGCAGTAGTGTGGCCACCTAGTAGACGTAAATGTAATTACTATCTAAAGGTATTTCAAACAAAAATAACTAATATGATGTTTCTACAACATAAACAAATTACTTGTCTGAAAGACTTTTTTTTGGAAATCCCTTAAAAAATTGAGTGCTTTTCTGAACGAGTCGATCGCTGTTGTAATATGGAAACAGCACCTTGTATGAAAAGCACTCACTATTTTGAGTGATTTCTATAGAAATTTTAAAATTTATCTCCTTATTTATATTGTGTAGATATTTGTGTTGACATCATTCAAAATGGAGGAACAAAAATGATTTATATAAGTACAGACTAAGTGTTTTTATTATTTATTTATACATATGTATAAGGATTATTCTTCACAGCTGTCTAACAAAATTTCAAAATGCAGTTTACAATTGACAATATAAAAGAATACGATATCATAAATTTACACAAACAGCAACTAACAACATCGAAGTCATTAAGTTTTTTATACAAAATATTTTCATCCATTCGTTTGGCTTAGATTTTCACGGTACATAAAGAAAATATTAATTAAAGCTGGACACCTACATGGCAATTTTCATGCTTTTATATTGCATGCTAAAAACCGATTATGAAATGTCTAGCCAAGCTAGAAAATTAAACTGCATAAAACAATATCAAAAGTTGTGTAGTATTTGGTATTTCTTTTTTGCATCAAATTCTGTTTTACAATTTGGCAAAAGACTAAAAAAAAACACAAGAATATAGTCTGGAAAGCATAAAATGTGAGTAAAACAACGGTAACATATAAAGTACACTGAGAAAATTGATCGCGAGTTATTAAACGTGATTATAAATAGATTGTTATTTAAAAAAGAAATGGTTTGGTAGTTCATTTGGGAACTTAAATTTTGCAGAAAACCATTTTATTCGCTCGTCTTATACTTGTCATTGCAAAATATTTTATGCACTCTTTAGCTTTACTGAAAAAAAATCTTCCCACCATAATATGCGCTTTATTTATTGTATCATTTTATACTTTATATCGAAACTGTCTAACATCCCTGGTACATAGTTTTATGTTTTATATACTATCGGCTTAAATGTTACCAAACTTTTTCTCTCAGTGATTTTATTAATGTTTATGTATGTCATAGAAAATTGTATTTTCTTCTAACATAAAATTTGTAAAAAACAAAATATGCAGAAAAAAATTTTCAAACTTTCAACAACCGGAAAAATTGTGCAGATTTATAAACTCACTTTCACACATTTTTGTAACTGCTTCTTTAGTGTTAGGAAAGGAAATACACACATACATATGTACATACACACACACATGTACACAGACTCATAGATATCACGGTTGGCCATACTGTTAAGACATCTTGCCAAACCGGTGCGCATTGAGAGCCGACCAGTTGGTGACACTCCAAACAAATTAGTGAAGAAATTTTATTAACAAAAGGCTGCCAAACTAAAATAGAATAACAAGAGCTTTACTAGAACTGAAAGTTCATTTAATATTTTCATTATATGTAGATCATATAAACGACAATATGCCTGACTAGTTAAGTGGTTTTCGTTTCAGTCCAGTCTCTGTAAGATCGCCTTAAGGGAAACTTTAATCGACAAATATTGGGCATGACAAAAGATGAAATTTCCATAAGTGCCCTGTGCGACAACTTGGCCAACTGGTTTAAACAGCAGTGAAAAATTTTGTTGCTTTGTATTTGTTAAATGTGCGCAATACTTTTTTAATTCAATTTATTTTTGTGTGGAAAACTCTGCGAAAGCATTAATATTAAAATTTGGTTGAGTTAATCTGTTTTTAGTAGAAATTGGCGAAAACCTATAAAATACACATAACAAAAATCAAATGCACGCATATATGTATGTACATATGCATATACATATGTATATATGTGTGTATGTCAATATGCATGTATGCGTAATTCTATCCAAACAACCCTGTTTTAATGGTGTCTCATCATCATAACGGCAGTTTGAGTGTGTAGAGTCTACAATAACGGGAGCCATGAAATTAACGGAAAAAGCAAATCATTACAAAAAATAACAACAATCAACACACAAACAAACATGGATGTATGTGTGTATATGCATAACTATATATAATTGTTTCTGGCTCTGTGATAAAAAAGAAATGATTGTGTGTAGTCAACCAAGTCAGACAGCAAATTGTACTGTTGCCTTTTAAGACAAATAGGCAAAGTGATATAAAATACACACACACACACACACACACATAACATTGCTTGACTGTTAACCTTCGTTCAAAGCCAAAACCCCTAGCTAGTGTGTATTTAATCGTAATGATGGCAGCGCTGTCATTGCGGCGCCAAATATTAAATGCGATGGAAATTATTTTTATTTCTGTTCAAAAAGTCGTGTTTTATAAGGATGTATTTTTCTTTATTTTTATTTGGATTTAACTTTTCTAAATTAAATACTGAAAGTGAAAGCAAAAGCAGCAGCAGAGCAACAAAAACAACAACAATCTTTCTACAAGAAAAGGATAAAAATTGTTGGCAACAGTTATAAAACGGAAAATAAGAGATAAAATGATAAAAGAATATGGGTTACAAAACAAAACGAGAAAAATTAATCTGTCACAAATAAGAATAAGTTTCAGTTTTTTCCACAATAATCTTAAACCATTAAAAAAAAGGTTAATGATACCATGACTGGTTGGAAATGATTGAGAAATACAATAAAGAGCAAAAATTTCAGTAAACCTAAAAAATATGTAAAAAATAGTTTAAATATAAGATAATTATATACATACTTATGTATGTTTGTATGTATGTATGTATGTACATACATACATATGTATGTATGTATTTCTGCCAAACTGCTGAAAATAGTGTAAGCGAATGGAAGCCGTGAATGAGGCCCATACCTTCAAGGGGAGAAATAAAATTATCTTTCTTTTGGTTCAAAATAAAGTTTTAAGTTATTGCAAATAAGGAACCTCTTTCACAATCTCGAAAGTTTTACGTTCACATACATACATACATACATACATACACACACTATTTACAGCAAAAATAGAAATAGATAAAAATATTCGACAACAAAAAAGTGAATTTATTGGGGCCAGCGATACATAAAGTTGGCAAAACAAATACAGTGTTTTCAAAATACTAGCGATCTTAAACGTAAAGTCTCAAAAATTTTTCGAAAAAATTATGCCAAAATAAATTTCCACAAGTCCAGGTAAAAAATACCGTGAAAATACATAGATACAAAAATACCGTGAAAATTTAAAACACAAAACTAGTTGCCACAAATTACGTTACAAAACTTAACAAATTTCACCGTGTACATATTTCTCTGCCATATTCAAAATCTATTTTCAGAAAATTTTGTATGAAAAATTTAAATAAAATCAGTTTCAAGTAATTTTTCTAATCTAAACTATCATACACAGATTAAAGGGTGTACTGTTTTAAAAACTTATGTATAAACAATATTTTCCACTCTGAAAAAAGGCATGCACGTGCATGTCTGTTTCTCTAAGATTTTTTTTCATTTAGATTTTGTGTTTATTATATTTTTATTTGAATTTTGAATTTGCTATTTAGACCAATAATTTTAGAAAAACATATTCTTATTTTACTTTTAGCCCCAAAATTTTATTTGCGAAAATTTTCAAAACATCAACAACATTCAAATAAAATTTGAAAAAGTTATTCTTACTCAAATAATCAGACTTTGAGGAAAAAAAATTTTTAAGCTCAAGTCGTTGAAAAGAATTTTCCACTGTCTCTAATCAATTTCCTTAAACATTTCATTTTATGCTGTTTTAATGCTCCTTTTTAACGGGGAGAAAAAAAAAATAAAACAAATCAAATTATCTTGATTATTATTATGATTTTTCTCTTTTCGGTATTTATTCTATACTTTGGCAAATCTTGTTATTCTTTGTTGGACAAAAAGAGTTTCTGCTTCCATATTTTTCATGGCAAAAGTTTTCAAAAAGATAACAAGCAAGTAGCAACAAAACTTCTAAAGGATAATACATACTTACGACTCGTTAGAGTATCAACAGCCTTTAAAGTCGTTGAACCTTTTTATTTTTATTTATATTTTGGCTTTGGCTTTTGTTATTGCGTTTGTTTTTTCTCCAAGTTTGTGCTGTTAACAGCATAAAATATAAAATACTTTGACAACTTTTGCTGTCCAAAAATTGGGATACCAGAATATGTCAATTTATTGCGGAGAGGAACGAGTCTCATTATAAGTAAAAAATGAGGAAAAAATGCTGGATAAATAAATCAGTTTGTTTTGGCTTTTTTTCTTTAAAGACTCTTAATGAAGTTGTTTTGAAAAGTTCGGGTGAACAAAAATAAACGACAGTTATCAATTAATTAATAAATTTTGAGAAATACTTTTGGGGTTTATAATGAAGCAAAACGGACTAAATTTAGCTAAAGTTATAATTATCAAAATGTAAGCATTTAAATATTTTACGTAATTAAAGTTATTGCTTTTCAAATAAAAATCTTTTATTGAACAAAAAAGTATTGAAAAATTCAAAGTAGCAAAATCTTTGATTACCAATAAATAGTTTCAATAAATTATATATCTTTGAAAACATTGGCAATTTGTTAAGCAAATTTATTTTATTACTTAAAGTATATAAACCTCTTAAAACATGGAAGGCCTTTTGTAAATTGGGACAACCACTTTGGTCAACATATTGTGCCAAGATGTAAATTTGCTTTGGATTAAAAACTTTTTCAATGCAAATTTTGACGAACATGTTTTTCAGTAAAAATCATGTGGCCCTAATTTTTTTTTAAATATTTAGCACTATTGTGCAAATATGCAATGAAGACTTGTTTAAAAAAGGAAAATAATTGTGCTAAAAATATTATTTTCAGAAAACTTGTGTAAAAATGTGTTCCAAAAATTTCTTTATATACTCCAAACACCATATATTTTTAAGTTAATATAGTTAAAATTGTTTGCATAATGTGTTCCAAATTAAATTCTAAAAAGCAAAACAAATTTTACAATAGAATGAAAGAAATTCTCTTTTCGAAAAAAATTTTCCACTGAAATTGATTGGAAAACTTTTTATGATATTAAAAACTTTCGAAAATGTTTACAAAAATAAGAAATCATAATAAATCCCAAAATTGTCCAAAAAAAAACAAGAAATATTGTTGCAATATACATTAAGAAATTGCTTAAAAATTGAATTCTTATCGTTTGCCGAAAAATTTAGTTCTCAAAAACTGATAACTTTTTCAGGTATTGAACATTTTTCTCCCAATTTTTTTTTTTTTTAATTTAAACTATTAGTTTTTGTATAGTATTAAAAAAACTATTAAAATCTGTCCAAAAATTTTTCGAAAAACAAGAAATAATCTTCGAATTGGCTGTTTCATCCTTGACCCAAAATATTTGTGCTCAGAAATTGGAGGAAAAACCTTTTAAGATATTGAAAATTTATAAATTTTTTTTGTGTATGTAGTTTTGTTGAAAAAAGTTTCAAATCATAATGCGTGCGAAAAAAACGTTTAAGAAACAAACCAAGAAATGTTGTTCAAGTATGAAAATTGTCTTGTTTCGTTGTCCCAAAAATTTTGTTGTCTGAAATGGGTGCAAGAACTTTTTGAAATATTGAAAATATTTGTACCAACTCTTTTTTCGTAAATTTCAACAAACAAACAGTTTTCGAATAATTTTGTAAAAAAAATAGTACAGCAATAACAAAAAAAGATGTCCGAATATGAAATATTTTTTTTTATTGTTTTATTTGCAATCTATTTTACAATTAAAATAATAAGCAAATTTCATGACTTTTAAATAACTAAAACCCAAAAACAAAATAAATACAAGAAGAATTTACTTTTTAATTAAAATACAGAGTAACGAATATCAACTTTTTCTATTTTCGGAAGGGTAGGTCAAGTACATGCAGTCTTTTAAGTCTTTGGATTTCATTGCAATCATCTAAAAGATTGATTGCTAACACGTTGGAATGATTACTTAGTCTGTTTAGGTATCTCTCACTGAAGTTATTTATTTCGTCGTTGACCAATAAAATTCGAAGATCTCTGTGCACATTTATGTTGCTCATAAACCAAGGCGCATTTGTTAAAAGTCTTAGCGTTTTTGACTGGTATCTCTGTAGTATCTCAACGTTAGAATTACTTGTAATTCCCCACAGTTGAATGCCATATGTCCATATCGGTTTAAGTATTGTTTTGTAAAGCAGAATGTTGTTTTCTCAGCTTAAGCTTGATCTTGGGCCCAATAACCAAAACATTTTTCTTGTTTTTAAATTAAGTTGCTCACGTTTCTTTTTGACATGCTCCTTCCAAGTTAGTCTTCGATCGAGATGAAGCCCTAAATATTTTACAGGTATAATTGTACCATTTAGGTAAACAGGCGAGCAATCATTTTTTCTTAGGTTGAATGTAACATGGACAGACTTTGAATTATTTACTTTAATGTGCCATTTTTGAAGCCAATCTTGAAGAATATTTAATTGATTTTGCAGCAACTCGGAAGCTATTCTCGGTGATTCATTGGCGGCTAATAAAGCAGTATCATCTGCGTGTGTAGCAGTAGTTATATTTTCAATTGTTGGCATATCTGCTGTAAAAATTGTGTACAATACTGGACCCAGAACACTGCCTTGTGGAATACCTGCATTAATACAGCCGAAACTTGAATAATATTCATTTATGCTCACGAAAAAGGATCTGCCCTGAATATATGCTTTAAGAAGCAAATAAAATAGCGCTGGGAAAAGAGTTTTCAATTAAAACTCAATTGTGCCAGACTCTGTCAAAAGCTTCTTGCACATCTAAAAACACTGCAGAACAATACGAATATGAAATATGAAATTCTATTTATCGTTGTCTCAAAATTTTTGTTCGCAGAAATTGGTGTAAAACCTTTTTAAGTTATTAAAACTTTTCGTAACAAATTTTTTTTTTAAAGTTTTAAAACAATTTTTTTTTTAATTTTGTTTAAAAATATAAGAAATCCCAAAGTTTAAAAACAAAATAAGTATTGGCCGAATATGTAACAAATATTGTTTAAAAAAGTAAATTTGCTTTTTTATTAAATTAAAATCGACAAACATTTTAAGATATTGAATATTTTTTTTTTCCAAAAATTATATTCACATTTTTTACAACAACATGTATCTTGAAAACAATGGAAAAGTTTGATCTCCCAAGAGATATTTTTTCTTCATATAAAAAATTCTTCTTATAAAGTATTTTATTTTTTTTTTTTTTGCTCAAAAGAAAAAAGTTAAATACTAGACACTTATTTTCTTTAACTTCTTATATTAAAGGAATAAAATAAAACGCCTCAAATACGAATAAAGAACATATTTTTACGACTTGTTCGAAGTGTATGTTTTCTCATTTGTGACCGTTTAGTATTTAGGGATTTAATGATAAAATGATGCCTGAAACTATTTACATTTTTTGACAGATTGCTTAAGCTCTCTTGTTATTTAAGTTGCTCACACACTCATAAGAAAACAAACAAACAAACAAACATTATAAAGTTAATATTTTGGCTTACAGTTATTTCTTGTTTTGTTTTGTTTTGTTTGTTTTAATTTGGAGTACAATGATGAAATACCACAAAACACTTGTCATTTCTGTAGTTAAGGCAGAGCGGTGGAAGAATGGCCGAAGAAAAATTGCTCGTCATGAAAAATGAGACATAAAAAATGGTATTATTGTCAAGAGAATCATATTTCTTTTTTCTGTTCATGAGTCCTGTAACACGTAACACATCAACATCACAAACGTCTCAAGAGTTTTTATCACAATTGTTCCACAGAAAGCGCACGGTGGGAAAGAATATGATCACGATTCAGTGTATAATCAAAATAAAACGATCAGAACTGTACATCCTTTTCAAGCATTTTAGACGCCATCAAGTCTCTGTAGCTCCGGCATAAAAATTACTTTCTAAATATTATTTCTTGTCGATAACGAAAATCTCCTGCCTATCTCAGAGATAGAGAGATCAGAGTATAGCTGGGATCCCACTATCCTCATAATGTAGCGATTCTTGATGGCTATCAAGAGTCGATAGTGGGAACGCTGACAGTCTGTTCCGGAATTGTGCTAATTATGGACATTGTAGCTGTGCCGATTTCGAAAACATCGTTTTATGAAACATTTAATTTGTTTAAACCGTGAATCCATAATATAGTAAACAGCCAAGGCAGCCGGTTTTTCACATTAATGCATTTCGACAGTGTGACCGTATCCATGCAATTAATATAACAGTAGATTTTAGCGATGATATGAGCCGAAACAATTGTGATGATGTATAAAGATAATGGGACTACCTAAACAAGAGTGTCGATAGAACACTACAGAAACCGTCACAGATTGTACTACTTGCGCTGCGAGTGACCATGCCGGCCTAATCTGATGTTGAACCAATTCCATTTGGTGAACTCTTCAATGGCTGACCACCGCTCCCCTCTATGCGGCACACACATGTGACAACTTCTTGCAATATGTTAAAGTGGACAAATTTTAAGCATTTTCCTAGAGAGGTCGGGCTAACTAATTTCTTCTGCCAGTAATTTCGTAAGACCAAAAGCATCCTTTGAGCACTTTAGTCCCTATTCTGTCAATTAAACTTTATCGAAAGTTTCAGAAGAACCCGGACAATAAACGATGATGTCACACATGAACTTCAACCGAAGAACCCCTACTCCTCTATAGCCTGGAGAGCAGAGAGTGCCAGCTTGACATACACCAAGATAAAAAGGATGCGCTTTGATAATGGCATCCTACTTTTACTTAAGGATGGTACAATATTTAAAAGTTATCATATTGTATGTGATTGTCAGCAGCTTTTCTCCGTTTTTGCGTCTAAAAAACCGAACAAAGACTAAAATAGGTCCTGCAAATCCTGTTTTTTAAACCAACCCGCCCTACGGTCTAGCATATTTTCGCTTTTGTGTAGGTTTTTTTCTTAAATTAAAATTTCTTTTCGTTGTTAAACAAATGTTAAGCTTTTTCTCCTTTGAACAGTTTTTAGCAAATTTCATGATTCAATGTTAGTGCTGAAGAGAAAGGGAAAAAACTTAAGTTTTTTGTTTCTAAAACATTTCATTGTTGGCTGTTTGTCTATCATGCTTAGATACCAATTTGTACGACTTGTGTGTCACTCTTAACTTTCACAATTTCTCCCCCTTTTCGCTTTCTTTTCATTTACCATTTAAACTGGCATTGAAGTGCGTTCGTTTTGCATTTTCCCACCAAGAAAATTTTCTCATTTTCTATGGCATCACAGAATGGCAGAGAAATTTTCTATGAAATTTAAATCATATTTAGCTGTAAGCAGTACGCAAATAGAGTTTTTTGCTTTTTTCATTTTTAAATTGAAAGGCTGAATTGTAAGAAAGGACAATTTGCCATGTCTAAAAGAGTATAAAGCTGAAATGAGATGATTATGAGATGCTGTCAGATTTCAAACAGTCTTAATGTCAATTACTCCTAGATGACAGTACAAAATGAACATTTTTATAGGGATAATAGCAATACTAATAAGGGACAATATCTCGGCATGGAAGCAGGCAGCACAAAAAATCCATGTCCATTTCAAAACTGATTTAAAACACAAAATAAATAAATAAATAAGAGAAAAATTGCAAGTGTTTAGAGAGCGCAATATGTTTGACAAAATGGGCGGCAGATATGATAAATTCAACAAAGTGCACAATGGGCCTGAACTAACAAATATCAATTTCTTTCGTATTTAGATAGATATTCTAAAAATAAAAATCTTATTGTTTAATTGCTGGCTTTTTCTAAAATTCATATTTTATGCGTCATTTCTTCAGTGTCTTTCAAGACATGTATAAATCTACCAAACAGTTGCCTGACAAGAAATTGTCAGCTCCCACGTTTGTTAGGTTATTGTAGGCTTGGTCTGTTGAAAGGCTCAAAATGTTGATATATATATATGGGCAGTGCTGCCAATAGAAATGTTTCTCACACAATCATGTCATTGTCCGCTGCATTAATTTAAGCACATCTGTCAATAAAAACAAATTAATTGACAATTATCTGGCAATGGCAACGAAGAGTGTTCTCACGGTGGCCAGATGTCCGACATTATTCTTGTTGTACAATGAACCGACATTGTAGTAAGACAAAAACTAACAGTTTAGACAATTGGAAGACAGTTGTAAGGATATTATATTGGCATTATTTTCAGATCTGGTAATACGGGCGGCCACATTTTAAACATTTACCATTCAATATTTGTTCAATTTGCAATAAACTGATATTTTTTACACACAACACAATCACGCTTTTTAAATTGGCTACTAGATATCTTTCCATTTTAAATTTCCATTACAATAGTAATTAAAAATTTATAATAATTCACCAAAAAAAAGAGGGAAAAGTTGTGCCTTATTCAATAAAATGTTGTTTATAAAAACTCTTGTTTTTATATTAGATTAAAAAAATTAATAAAAAGCTGGTATTTTTACATCTTTCTTTAGCGAAGACATTTTTTGTAAGGAAATGGACTGGCCATTTGAATGCAGGCTGTGGCACAGCCGTCAATTCAAGTGAGTTTTGACAAGAAGTTTGGGTTATCAATTTGAAACCAAGAAATTGAAAGTGTGGCTGCAGTGTAAGAGTAGCAGAGGATTATCAGCTGCCGCAGTGCTGCCACCTTGTAGACTTATGTCTACCAGATTATTTTTATAAATCTTGGTGTTTTCTGAGTCAAAAGAGAAAAGAAATGCTTAAATAAGCAAAGCAAAAATATCTCCAGTAAAATCGAACCGGGAAACCTTTCATAAGACATGTGATTCTTGTCCACACGACCACAACAGTTTGACGTCGCAAAGCTACAATCGCAATCGCTGGGAAATTTGCCGATCTAGTCTCCCTTAAGCTCTCAGAGAGTCCAGCCCTGTCAGGCGAAACAACCGATGAGGAACGGAACCGTTGCCAAAACGCCATCAGAGATGCTGCCTCTGATGTATTGGGTTTTAAAATGCCACTCGGAAAAAACCCATGGTTTGACGACGAGTGCATGCAGGCACATTCAGCGAAGCTAGCAGCGTATAAAGCGACGTTGGAGAGAAGGACGAGAGCAGCTCGTGAGCTCTACGAACGGAAGAGAAGGGAAGAACACCGGCTTCTCAAAAAGAAGAAGAAAGAGCACGAGAAGCGCGCGATCGAGGAACTGGAGAGGTGTTACGGCAGGAATAATATCCGAAAGTTTTACCAACGGGTAAAACAACTATCCAATGGATATAAGCTTCGGACAGAAGCCTGTCGTGACGAAGAGGGACAAATCGTAGTAGAGCCGCAATCGATGCTGAGAATCTGGAAGGATCACTTCTGCAGACAGTTTAACGGCGAAAAAAACACCGATTCCATCGCCAGGCAGAATATTCCAGCATGCATGCACCAGCTCATCTGTAAGATATGGTCGGAGGAAAGCATGCCCGACGAGTGGAATCTCAGCATCGTTTGCCCGATCCACAAAAAAGGAGACCCCTTCAACTGCGCCAACTACCGAGGAATAAGTCTCCTGAACATCGCCTACAAGATCTTCTCTGCCGTTTTGTGTGAGCGCCTGAAACCATTCGTGAACAGTCTGATAGGTCCTTATCAGTGTGGTTTCAGGCCGGGGAAGTCCACCATCGACCAAATTTTCACACTACGGCAGATCCTGGAAAAGACCCAAGAGATGCAAATCGACACCCACCACCTATTCGTCGATTTTAAGGCTGCATATGACAGTGTGTATAGCGACGAGCTATACGAAGCCATGTCTAGTTTTGACATTCCTACTAAACTCGTCAGGCTGTGTAGGATGACGATGGAGAACTCTCGCTGCTCCATCAAGGTCGGTAACGAATTCACCGAGACCTTCAATGTCAGAAGGGGATTTAGACAAGGCGACGCACTGTCATGTGACTTTTTTAACATAATTCTTGAGAATATCGTGCAAAACTCACACGCCAACAACAGAGGCACGATCTTCCAAAAGTCCGTGCAACTGCTAGCATACGCTGACGACATTGACGTGATTGGTCGAACACAGCGGAGGCGGCCAAAATGGGTCTAGCGGTGAACGAGGGCAAAACGAAGTATATGCTGTCATCAAAAAAGGACGCGCAATACCGACGACTGGGCCAGAACATCACCATAGGCAGCTATAACTTCGAGGTAGTGAAGGACTTCGTCTACCTTGGCTCCCAAGTCAACAGTATGAACAACATCAGTACCGAGATCAAACGCAGAATAACTCTTGCCAATCGCTGTTTCTTTGGGCTCAAGAGGCAATTGAGTAGTAAGGCCCTTTCTCGAAAAACCAAGCTGACACTATATACCACTTTGATAATCCCTGTACTTCTCTATGGCGCAGAAGCATGGACGGTGTCGAAGGCGGATGAGGAAGTCCTTGGTATTTTCGAGAGAAAAGTTCTGCGTTCAATCTTCGGCCCTGTTTGCGTTGATGGTTTCTGGAGAAGAAGATTCAATCATGAACTGTACGGGTTGTACAGCGACATGAGCCTAACCAGGCGCCTACGGATCCAACGGCTAAGATGGTTGGGCCATGTAGAGCGCATGAAGAATACTGCTCCGACCCGTAGAATCTTCGATTCCGAACCTGTGGGACAACGCAGTAGAGGACGCCCACGGAACCGATGGCGCACACAAGTGGAGATGGACCTCAACCAACTTGGTGTGCACAATTGGAGAACGCTGGCTAAAGACCGTGCCAGCTGGAAAACTTTGTTGGTTGAGGCCCAGGTTCACCACGGACTGTAGCGCCAAAAGAAGAAGATTCTTGTTCAAAGACTTTTACTTCAATCAAGAGATTTGATGGAATAGATTTATTGGACATCTTTTGACGCAAAGAGAATTGCGAACAACCTTTTGTAATTTTTATTATGGAATTCGCAGCCTATCAAGTTATATTTAGCAGAGAAAAAGAAAACCGAATACATTTTTAAAGCCCTTCTTCCTGACGAACAGCTCTCACGTCATCGTAATTATTCTTTAAGTGAGGGCAAGCTTATTGTTGTGTTTGTTGTTTGGCTCTGGTTAAACAAAAGTCTTGCTGTTAGAAAATTAATTCATTCATTTCAATTACAAGTATTAATATCAAAATTAATAGATTTTCAATTATTATTGTAGCTTTTTATTTTTCTTACTTAAATTATTCTAATTTAAAATTATATTTTTTAACTAGACACTCAAAATTAGCATTATAGTGCATGTCCATCATAGCTAAATCTAATTCATAATGAATTTAGATTTTAGCGAGATTTTTCAAACAAAATGAAATCTACTTCGTGAGCAAATTTTGATGAAATCTCCTCAACTCTAGTCTAGTACTAAAGGATGCAGGCAGCTCCACACAAATAAATAAAATGTTTGAAAGTTTGACAAAAATATAATTAAAACTAAGGAATTGTGCGTTCGGCCTAAAATTATTAAATTATTATATTTAAATATGTAATATTCTTTAAGCTGGAGCTATTTTTCCTTGTTTTTATATATAAAAAAAGTATATATCTGTCATTGATTTATTTCTAAAAAAAAAGGAAAAAGAGAAATGGATACAAACAAATTAAACTTTTTTCCATATTTAGATATTTTAAATATCATTATTTTCAGAATAAATATTGTAGGCTTATGCTTTCTTTACGAAATTAAATGTTACTAAATGTCAGAAAACAGTGATGTCAACAATATAGATTTTGCGGTAGATTTCCAATGAAGTCTACCAGATTTCGCTTTGATTCAAATCAGATTTTGCTTTAACGAATTTCATTGAATTAAAAATAAGCTCAGCTTTGAACATTTTCTGCTTACAATTAATTTGGAAAAAAAATTATATATTTGCCCGCAAACATTATCGATAGTTTATTTTTTTTGTAATCAAAAAAAATCCTATAAGCCTATTCTTACGAGGCTTCAAACATAATTTAGTTGCTAGATACTAGACAATATCTTTTTAGACACTCGACTTTGAGAAAATCTATCAGCACTTAATGATGCAACTATGGCTTTTTTAAAGTTATACTAATAAAATACCACCCTGAACAAGAGAAAAAACGTGTTAATTAAAACAAACAAAAATGTGTGTGATTAAAATGATTTGGTTGTTAAATTTATTACATTAGTTCATATTGGATTTTTTTGTTTTGTTCCAAATATTATTACAGTTCTCGAAATCTTCGAGAATCCTTAAAAGTTTAAAGAACAAACACTCGAATCTTATGTTGTTTGGCATCAAATTATAATTTTTTCCTAAATTACAATTTTTTTCTTTTAAATTTCATTATGAAAATAAATGCTAGTTCAAAAAGATATCAAATCTAATGTTCTAGATTTCGAGGCTATGCAGTTTAAATACAATTAATTTTCATTTTAGGCCAAACATGTCTGGTCTTGTCTTGCCTTTTTTTCTTTTTTTTTTTAAATGGCTAAACTCACCTTCTTTGAAATTTTTATGGCAGAAGAATAGACAGTAATGATATTTTACAAGTATACATATTTATATATATGCACATAAACAGCTGTTGTTAATAACTATTGTTTTTGTTAATTTAAAGTATTTTATTATTTATGGTTTATTACTTTAATTTTTTATTTATTTCTTCTGTTTTTTGTAATTTACTTTTTTGCTAACAAACAACTCTCACTTTTTGCCAACAGGATGAATGAATCATTTTCCTTTCAAAATAACAAAACAATTGTACGAACCAGACATTTGAACTCTGTTTAGCATCCTTGTTTGCTGATTCCAAAAAAAAAGAAAAAAAAAGTATGATGCTGCTGTCTGTTTTCAAGCACTTAAAAAATTATTTTGCCTCAAAGCTCGAATGAATGTGTTTTTGTAACACATAATGAATAAATTTCTTTATTAACTTTAGTTTTTCTGCAAAATTATTTAGTTAATCCAAAGTCCACTCACGTATTTGTTGCAAGGACAAATAGTACGTATAACACTCTTAAAACAAAAGCAGAAAACTTTCATTTCACTTTTAACACTAAACAAACCCTCAAGTTGTAGACATTAAAAATTTATGTACATACATATGTATGTGTGTATTGTATGTTTGTTAAGAGAAATTTTGTTTACATCAGACATTAATTTCTATTTAAATACAACGAACGTTAAATATATTGCGGACTATCCGTTGCACAATGTACCGCACGCGACTTCAAATTGTAAACTGAAAGCACGCGCGCCACTAACAACATAAAAATACACCAACCACATCGTCATCATCATCATTGCCTACATCGTCATTACGTTCGTATCATTTCGATATCGAAGGCAAACAACACTAACACAAACTAACGGTAACGAGAAAGAACAAGAACATGATGAAAGCATAGACAGGATATAACATATGATAAGCAGAAGTATGAATGGAAATTGAAAACAACACCAACACCGACAGAAAAAAAAACCAACAAAATATATACAACAACAACCGGCAAAAAACCAAAACAACAAAAGCAGAAAAAAGACAGACACGCAGGACTTTGGCAAGTGTCAACAAAGTGGTATGAGCAATAAATGAGCAGGATACAAGCACAAGAGCAAACTTGAAAGTTATTAACTCTCTCGGAAATACTTGAATAAAGAGAGTTGCGGCGACGGACAGTTCAGTACTATGAATTTCATTTTAAAAGTTTGAGTTTCTTCAATCGCTGTTTTTGTCTTATCAATAATTTTCTCGAAACAATAATAGAACAAGACTTGGATGAATTATAGACTACTTTTATCAACCAGGTCGAACTTTGATGCCCACTTTTTTAAATTATGCTGCTCCTTGCATATAATTTTTAACAGATTTTTGTAATAAAAACGATATACATACATATGTATATACATACATATACATTTTCTGCTTAAATTAATTTTGGTTAATAATTACTAAAGCTTAAGTTGCTGTTATTGTAAATATAAGATGGACTAAATCTGTATTTTTTTCTGTTAAATTTGGAATATTTCTATAGTTTTATACGTTTTTGTATGTGTAACGCTAAATGTCAACATAAATTTGATTAATTTTGCTTATTATCTCAATATAAGATAGATTGCAAAATAAATAAAATACAAATACAAAAAAAAAAAATTAATTTTGGATTATTTGTTTAAAAAAAAACTGGAAAAAATTATATTTTCTGTTTGAATAAATTGCCAGAAAAACTTAACTTAATAAACAAACTTATTTCGATATAAGTCTGGGATATCGGAAGTACATTTTGTGCTAGATCAGAATGTAATATGTTGAAACGGTGTCATGCATGATCTGAGTATTTTTTAAGTGATCAAACAATTAATACAAAAAGAATAAAAATTAACAATGAAAAAATTACAATAAAAATGTTTGTATGAGCTTTTGCATTCACACTTCATTAGGTTTTAATTGGCGTACTTGGTCGCTACCCTCTGAAGAAGTTTCTGGTCGTTATTTTCATACAATTTGAAGAATAAAAATACTTGATAATCAACTTTGTTTACAGCCCGATACAACTTATTTGTTCTTTTTTAGATACTTGAAGAAATTTAATTAATTGCACGGATTTCTGAATTACAATTTTCCAAACCTGATGTATTTCAATTGCATATCAAACATGTGCCTAAAATTGCAAGTTGCAAGCCGATAACGTAAATAATGAGCAAACAGAAATAGAAAGATACAATTGATGCATTTTGCAAAGATACTTGCCAGATTTTTCGTTTTAAAAAAATAAAAATACGTACATAGTATGTAGATGTGTATGTAATTGGCAAGATGAACTTTAATGTAGTATGAACTTTAAATATAAATAATTAAAATGTTTGCGAGAAAAAAAGGTCCACGCATACAAAAAATTTCTGAAGAAGACTTCTATAAAAATATTAAAGATATTCTTTTTCAATTTTGTAGTTTGGAACAGTGGTTAGAGTACGACTTTCTACACACATATGCAGTGTATTGTACCAGAATTAGGATAATAGACATCATGGACACGAGGAAAAAGGGAGTAGTGCTTGTGAATGATTTTGATATAAACCTTCGCTATTTTGTATTTTATTAATTTATTTTTTTAAGTAACTTTTTTACTTAAGATTGTAATTTTATTCCTTAAATTACACTTTGCATTTATGTCTACTTATTTTGCTTATGTAAAACCAAATACTTATTCAGATATGTATTGCTCATAAAGTAGTGCTGCTGTTTGTTTAAGTCTGGCCACATTAACAAGAGTAAAAAAACGGATACTAGTTTAAAAGAGAAATTGTTAAATGTAAACATTTGTGCAGATTGCAGAATGTTAGAAAGACGCGCAAATGTTTTCTTATTTTCTTATTTTTTTTTTTTGGTGGTTGTTATTTCATGTCAACATGCATTCAACACCAACAGTGGGGGGTGTTTTTGTGAAAGGGTGCTCGAAAGACTAGCAACCACCTCTCATATTTTTAGCTGGTGTTGGTAGTTGGTGGAGGTTTTGAGCGTCCGTTTTTATGCTTTCGATTCTTATAAAATTTATATCACATTAGAGGGTGTACCGATGTTCCTTTCTATGCAAACATTTGCCAATAAATAATTAGAAACAAGGATTATTTTAATTTTTAACAATTATATAGAAACACTTACGGCATAGTAAAAATATTTTAAGAATCATGAACAAAAATTACAAAATCAGGCATAAAAGACAGATACAAGTTTTAAGGTTATGTACCAAAGAATTTCTCAACACAAACTTCCCTTATATTCTGAGTAAAAGAAATGAATATTTCATGCATAATTTGTAGTGGATATTGTATTTGCTGTGACAGCAAGAACAACAACCATAATTCACTACATTTACGATAAAACGGTTTCTAATAAAACGGTTCCAGTTTTTTACATTTTTTGTACCTTTACTACAGAAAACGTTCCTTAATTATTTTACTTATCAAAACAATGACAGTAGTATTAAATAAAAAATATTTATTGTTTCTTCTGATTGATCCTGGTTCGTTTTATACTTTTTAATTATAATTATAAAATATATATATAACTTACATACCTTTCATTTAAATTGCATTCATTTCGTTTCATTTTTTAGAAATATATTGATAAAAAATATTTAGGTATAAAAATTTTCGCACACGCTGAAAGTCCCGCACTTTTAACTTTTATTTTTCTAATCAAACGGTCAAAATGCTTCATTTGTGCAGTGCTGTATATTTTGGTCCATTATGAAGAAATTACACAGTTGCATCGCTTGGTATTGGGCAGATTTAAGAGGCTGCCAAAATCTACTCACTAAACAGATTTCATTTTGCAGGGGTAATCTCTTTAAAATGTTCTCCTTAGTGTAAATGTACTGTGAATGTAAATGTTACTAAGCTTTTTGTTAACAATATTTTGAAAAATTGCCCAATGCAACAGCACTAAACTACTAGTTTATTATGTACCTACGTTTATTAGTGTAGTTTCGGCTCTACTACGAAAAATTTAACTCTGTTCGTTAAAAAGCAAAATGTCTGCCGGCCGATCCCAAGCCAACTTCATGATATAGCGAAAAACGAATACATACATTTTTCATTATCGATTGAAAGAACACGCAGGTGTGCTCCGATATAAAAAGTTTGATTAAAATTTTCTTTGTTGAAAGCAAGTAGAAAAAAAAGACAAAATATAAAATGGGTGATCAACGAGGAACGCGTGTGTATGTTGGAAATTTAACTGATAAAATTAAAAAAGACGATTTGGAAGGAGAGTTCACAAAATATGGTAAATTAAATTCAGTATGGATTGCTTTTAATCCACCAGGTTTTGCTTTCGTCGAATTTGAGCATCGCGACGATGCGCAAAAGGCATGTGATGTTTTAAATGGCACCGAATTGTTGGGATCTCAATTGAGAGTTGAAATCAGCAAGGGACGCCCTCGTCAGGGTGGTCGTCGTCAAGGAGGTGGTAGAGGAGGCGGCGGTGGCGACAGACGTCGCGATGGTGGTGGCTTCGGTGGTCGCCGTAATGGAGGTGGTGGTGGCGGCGGAGGAGGCTTCCGCGCTCGTAATTCAAGTGGTGGCCGTTATCCCGACCGCGGCTATGGCGGCTCGGGAGGTGGTCGCTCCGGTGGCGGCGGCGGATATGGACGTGATGGCTATGGTAGCTCAAGTGGTGGTCGTTCCGGTGGTGGTGGCTATGGACGTGATGGTGGCGGTTCAGGTGGCTTCAGTCGTCGTGATTCCTACGGTCGTGACGGCGGCGGCGGTGGTGGCCGCTCCTTCGGCGGTCAAGGTGGTGGCGGTGGTCGTTTTAGATCACGCTCTCCAATGGGACGTTTTTAAATTAAAAACTTCACAATTATCTATCTTCAGTTTTAAAACAATTACAAGTAAGCTTCGAGATGTTATACATACAATAATATAATATATATATTAAATATAACTACGTTAAGCTGCGTTTGATAGTAACAATTTTGTAGAATTTTGCAAACAAACAAACAAACAAAACAAAAGAAATGCGTAATGTAAAATGCTATTTTATCAGATTTTCAACGAGATCATAAAAGTTTCGTGTATAGTGTCGTAAGTCGTAAATTCGTAATTTTTATTCAAAAGAAAAATTCCTGAAGAAATTTGATCTATCTACCATTTTGCAAAAAAGAAATGAACACGAGAAAAGTATTTGTCATAATTAAAAGCAGCAGAGCGGAAGAGAGCCAAGCAGAACCGAATTATAAAAGAAAGACAAACGTGTGCAAAAACAAAAATTGTAGAGATTTAAAATATGTATTTATTTTTTACATCTAAAACAACGTATAATTTTAAGTTTTTCCTGTCTACCTACTACCATTTCCTTTCAAACAAAAAGATCTACATATACATTATTTTTTTCATAAAAAAATATCTACGTAATACTACGCTAAGTTTATACATACGTCTGTCATTGTAACAACCACATAATGAAACCAGAAAAATAATTTTAAATCAAAGTCGTATTCTATTAACAAAAGAAAAAAGTTAAAATCCGAATTAATGTGTAATGTCAAACGCAAGAAAAATTTGAATTATCTACTCGTACTATTTCTGTAACAATTACACAGTATTCCACAAAAAAAAACAAGAAAAATATGAAGAAAAAACTTCAAAAAAGAAAACCAATTTGTATGCGTCGTTTTATTTATCTAATTAAAATGCTTCGAATTTACAGCCTTCGTCATCGTAATACACGACAATGTGCTCAATAATTTCAACGACCTGCTTCCCGAAGGGAACATGATGAACTTCGCATCGTTTAACTTCCGTGCATGGAGTATTTTGTCAACTACATCGATTAACATTTCGCCCGTTAGCTAGTTAGCAAGTTTTCAACAATTAAGCCTTGATTTCCTCTTCCCATTCTAGTTTGAAACACTTAAGACTTCGCTTCGTATATCGTTTATTTTTCGTTACATTCATCGCAAAACTTATCACGAATAAAAAAATATATTTTTTTAAAGCTACAAGATCCTATAAAAATTTTCCACGTTAGCAAACTAAACACACCACCTTACTACTCATCACTTAAAAAAATTGCCCAACGCCCTGCGTTATAGAACAACAAAATTTTTATTTAAAGTCACCTTAATTTTTCGCATCGCATCTTTTTTATTTGTATAATTTTAACAGCACAAGAACCTTAAAATTCGACGTTCTACTACGTCTTTAACATCTGTATTTCAAAACTCCTACGCCTGATCTAATTTTATTTACTGCATTTTAACGTTCGTCACTTTTGTTTTGAACTCTTCAACAACGACATTCTTAAAACAAACTACGTCTTCAAAATTATTTATGAAAATTCTTCGCTTACGTAATTTGTTATCAAGCAATATTTTTGGCGATTCCTTATTCCTGCTTCGTAAAAAGTAAAAACATTTGAACTTAAAAAATAAATTGGCCTTCAGTCACTCAAATGCCATTTCTCAACTTTATTTATATTTTAACACATACACACAAATTCCTTCGTTCTTCACCCGTTTCGTGTTTCTTCTTTTTTCGTACTCTTTCAACGACCTTCTGCCATGAACACGATGCTGTCCAATATTCCAAATTTTTACACCGATGGATGCTGCAAAACTTGGCAGCTACTAGATGCATGCTCCAGATGAACCAAAAATGTTTTCTTTTTCAGCTTTATGTTTTAAATTTTCATTTTTTTTCAGATCTCTGGAATTTAATCATTTGGTTTATTATTTAGAACTGAACAAGGCAAGTACCTAAAACATAATTTAATTCGGGGCGCTTACAATCTAGTATATTTTGCATACATATGCAAGAATGTTTGATGAAGTCTTATAAAAAAAAACAAATTAAGACTATAAATATCTAAATGAATTCTCATGAGAGAGAGTGTTTATTTGTAACTCACGAGAGATTAGTTTGCTTTTTTATGAGAACTTAAAATGTTATAGTGTAGTTTCATAATTCAACTGACTATTTAACTTTGTTTTTTCCACTAAAAATAATTTTAAGGCTATTCTTTTGTTTTTTTTTTATAAAATAACACGGGTGGGTTTTAGAATCCGAATCCCCTCAAAAGTGAACTAGTTCAGCATTTTGTGACGTCTTGCATTTGCACACATGTTTTTAATCTTTATACCAAATAGTAAAGGGTTGGCAAAAGCAAAATTTTGATTTGACATACTTTGTGTTTAATTTAATAAAAAATATGTATTTGCAAACAAATATTAATATAGGAAAATATTTTCCACTTATCTCCGAATAATTTAAGTTGTCTTAAACAACACGTGTACAAAACATTAAAAACAAAACACACTTTCGATGTTCACTTTTTTATTGTCTAAAGCACTCACTATTTAAATATACGTAAATTTATTAAAATTTTATTAATATTTATAGATTTGCTACTTTTATTAAAAAAAAAAACTGAACAGCATCTATGAACAAACACGATATAGCCACTTGCAATGCAAGAGGCCCGAGCTCGAGATTTTAAAAAATTACACTATTAATTGTAACATGTTAAGATCTTCAGAGAAGTCGGAAGACTGCACATGCACCAAAATTCACTTAAAAAAACAGCCTATTGGACGATAATGATCATTTTCTTTAGAAGCTTTCCCACTGTGTCCGGCAGACATATTGGTCTGTACGAAAATGGTGATGACCTGTCACCTTTTTTCTTGCTATTAGAAAACTTGTGACCTTTCGTGGGACGGACAATAATCGCCTCTGAACACATCCTGGGGCTAAGAAGATCCTTTCGCTTCTTAGGTCCTGTTCCTCCTTACTGTCGTATTTTACCGCCCGAGCATTCCCCACATCAGGGTGCCTTTTGGTTTCTTCGATATTCCTACCTCTGGAGGGCTTACTGCCGCGCGCTTCGCCCCCTAGGTGCTTGGTAACTCGTAAAGTTTTGGACTTTTGCGCTACATGGTTTACAGTTACCATCTCCCGCTCCTAATTTTCTGGACCTATCCGTCTCTTCCTACAGTGGTTGGTCACGTCAAGAAGTTCTCGCAATTCTGACGCACCATTCTTAACTTCCAGGCTAATATTCTTCTGTTTGCTTTTCGCGAAAGTTATAAGTTTTCACTGCTGAAACAGGTGTGTTTTATTATTTGCTTTCGGAAATGTAAAATTATTAGAAAATCCCAGAAAAGCTTCGTATATTTATGTCGTTTACCACTGTTATTAAAAGAATAATGATCCACTAAATGGAAGCATATTAAATGAAATTTCCAGGATATATGAGTAGGGGAACACCATTTTGGAAGCATCAGGTCTGTTCTGAAAATCAGATGTGCGATGTTCTGGTGTGTGAATTACACCATTTTATGGTTTTCAATTTTAGCAAGCAGTGGTTTTCCTTATTTTTACTGTTCTCAAATCACAGCACAGCATATAAAATTTTTTGTCAAAAACTGTTCTCCGGAATATTCATAATTGTAAAGTATTTGTTTTATATTAAACGAACAAGTGCGTAAGAAGGAAATAAACAACAAGTAATTTGAGCAATAAATTTCTTATAGAAAAGCCAAATGAATTTAAAAAAGTTGACGCATTAAAATCGAAAAATGTTGTATTGTTTTTGTTTTAGAAAAGCCGAATGAATTAAATGATTTAAAAAAGTTGTTGACATATTAAAATGGAAATAAACATTTCCTGTAACTTCAAAGCGCTTTAATAAAATGTGATTATCAGAACCAGATCCACCATATTCTTGGCTTTGTAGCTATAAAAAATTAAACTCAAGGCTGATATATTTTTTTATATAATTTACAAATGTTTTAAAGAATAATGAAGCACTGAATGAAAGTATGTACATACATACACATGATTCAATTCAACCAAATGTAAGTGGGGGAAACAATTTTGGAAGTGTGTAGACTTTGCGTGCAAACCTTAAACTAAAGCTCTAGGGGTAGTGTAAAAACTTCTAACTCGATGATTTATTTATCTTGTGTTTTTAAAACTGGGTTTTAACGAATATTTACCCAGCAGACGATATGTCTTTATAGTTGAAGCCTATTCTAGACTTTTCAATTCTCAGCGCCAAACCTAAAATTTTTTTTTTTTCCAAAACTTTTTAAAAGTATTTAACAATCTGGGAAAAAATATTTCCCGAAAATAACCATTAATAGTTTCGATTGCTTTATATTAGATAATTTATTGCCATATTTTATGAACCTTTTATCACCTAAAAAAAATGGTACAACCTGTAGTTCCTCAAATCTCTTGCACTTTGATCCAGCACATGAAATTATTCGAAGATAAATTTAAAATCTGAAATGGGAAATCTTAGCCCCCTATGTGACCATAGGAAAACTCACTTAGTATGTCAAAACAAGTTTTTGAATGGACGCAAGTTAAGCCTAAATTGAATATATTGGCGAGTCCATATTTGAAATCAAGTGTGTCATTTTGAATTTTGTGAACTCCAAAGGGATATATGTATGTATTTGTATGTGCGTTCTACACGGGTTATTTATTTCTTTTGGGCACACAGAATACTCTTTATGATTATACAGTTGCAGAATTCTTCAAATTGTTTTGTTTTTATTAATTGATTTCGCACTTATGATGATATTTTTAAATATTTGATTTGCTAGATAGAAAGAGAGTTAATAAATAGCTGGATAATACTCTAATACTGCAAATTAAAAATTGCTTAAAATTTATGTAAATTTTAGAATATTGTATTAATAGTAATGAATACATTCCGAGCCTATTGAAGCAGGAACAACTAAAATTTTATAAAAAATGTGTCACTTTTTATTGCCAAAAACTTAGTTTGGATATAATTTTATTTGCAATAACGATCTGCCTTCATTTTACTCCTTCTATCCAACAAAGCCTCGTGTAAGGTTCCTTTTTCTTTGGCCGTCTCCAATTCTTGAACGTCGTTTTTATTAATACGCAGTTTTTTGTCCTGGAACTTTTGGAATTTTTTACTAAAAAGAAATGTATTCAATGGCGAATAAAACAAAATCAAGTTAAAAATCTAACTTACACATAATTTTTCTCTACTTCTGCCAAATTGCCCTTTTCTTCGGTGGGTTCGTCGTCGGTTGCACACTCTTTAGCCGCATTGCTCCGCACTTTGCAGACTTCCAGGTCTGTTACTTTTTTGCGCAATGCCACGCAGGCATCATCTTCAGGATCTATAGACATAAAGAAGCCCAAGTCTGACAATAAGGCCATTTTTCCATCCTCAAAAATCGGTTCCCATTGTTCCATGCTACCAACAGCCTCTGAACGGCCTGTAACCATTCCATCTTTTTCAATTTTCATATATTTGCCATAGCCCGATTTGAAGGTCACCTTTCGCTCGTTGATGGGAAATGCAGTAAATACTTCTTCAGGATCCGGACCCTCTCCATCACGATGCGGTGGCCCCAGAGTAAACAAACCATTGTCTAGTGCCTTAACATAGCTACGCTCGCCAAACTGTATAGCAACCGGCCCTGTTATATCGTTGGCCATTTTTGTCTGCCACCAACCACCATATTTTAAAGCATCTTCGTCCACTTGTACTTTGGGTTTTTTATGCGACTCCTCTTTTTGTTTTTTATCTTTCTTGCGCTTTTTGCTTTTCCTGGAAGCAAGCAAACTAAGCAGTAAGTTTAAGCTTAATTATATTTATTGAATAAAATGCCTACTTGTGTTTTTCTCCCTTTAGTATTAATTTGCCAATTTTAACTTTATCATATTCTGAAGACATTTTCTAACAGGCGACAAGTTTACAAAAGAAATTTATTGTGCAAAAAAATATTGTTTATTTTTGATTGGAAGATGACAGCTGTTTTCATTTGTAAGTGCAAGCTGCCAACATATTCCAGTGCAGTCGGTTTTGTTAGCTGCCGTTGTGAAATCAGCGACATCTATATGTCAAAAAGTTAAAACACGGTTTACTTTGTCATCAAACAGCTTATTTTCTGAGTGGTAAGATATATGTATGTAGTATGTCAACAAACATTTCAATTTGTTCATGAAATCTTCAATAACGTCAAATTAATTTACTGTCTAATTTGTTTTGCTGGTTACAAACATGAAAACTTGATATATATATTTTTTCTGTCTGAAATGAACGCCTGTTTATTAACTGTATTCAGAAACATATTAAAAGAAAAAACGTGTTATTTTGTTTGTTTGCTGGGCTGTATAAAGCTTTCAAAGCTTTTCTTCGCCACGAAATTGTCATTTTAAAACAACAACAAAAAATGCATTCTTATATTGCAAAATACGAAAATTAAGAAAAACAGAAAACTCAGATTAGAATAAATAGCGCAACAACTTGTCAAAAGTTTATTTTTATTTACACTTACACGCTTTTGGTATCTGCCAATACGATACGAAAAATATTAATAAAATTATCAATCAGAAACCTGGAGTTTTCCTCAAAACCACTAGTGCAGAGTTTAAGAAATCAGAATTTATGGAATTTTGGTAAGTTTGTTAAAAGAAGATGATTGTAATAAATAAAAGGGGGTAATTTCCTGCAACAAATAAAACCGATATGTATGTATAATCTTTATAATTACATACATACATACATACTTATGTATGTACATACATTCCCACATATGTATTTATGTACATACATGAATACGCATGTATGTATGTATGTATTTCACCCACTGGAAAATTTCATCTTAACGCACGATTGAAAACTCTACTCTTGGGATTTATGCACATACATACATATATATATATTTTTTAAATTAATTTACATATTAAATTAATGGAGTAGTTGGATTTAAAACTTAAGTCATGTTCCTTTTTCATTCGTCTAGTGAAACTTTGGAGGAGTTGGATGATGAGACTTACGATGACGAAAAACTGGCGAGAACTTCAGATGAAAATCGAAAGTGAGTGAAAAATATCTCGTTTTTCAATATTTACAACATAAAATGAAAAAAAATCTTATGTACGTTTTGTGGACGGATAGGGAAGAAGCTTTTGCACTATTTTAAGGAAAACTGCCGGCAAAGTCTGCCATATGTTGTTAACTGAGTTTGTGGGTGTACATATGCACATATGTATGTATGTAGTTATACACATATGTTTGTACATACATACATACTGTGGAGCTTTATCGTAACAGCCTTAAGTCGAGATAGGACGAAAATAAATTTCTGGCAGATACATACATATTTATTTCAATGAAAAGAAAAATTTATCAATATTAACGCTAATATACAATAATGAATTTAACAATTTGTCATCCTTTGTTGATTTTACTGTAAATGTTAATATAATTAAGCAAAGAATTAATTAAAATGTAAATGTGTTAGTCACGTGGTTTTCATTTTAGCTGACGATACATTTTTTTGTTTTTAATTTGTGTATATACATACATACATACTTATTAGCTTTGATACGATTTCAGCAAACTTAAATTATTGTATTTCAGAAAACTATTAATTTTTTTTTTTTTTTTTTTAATGTGAAAATATTTTATATAAAGAAAACCACGTGTTTTCAAATCACGAAATTTCTGAGAACAAACATAGTATTACTTTAACTAGATTAAAGCTTTGTATTATAAATGATGGGCTCAGTATTATCAGAAAAATAATGAAAAAACTGCAAGAAGACGGTTTTTTGATGGAATTTGTAGTTAAAAACCAAGTGATTTCAAATAAAGTGATTTTCTGAGCAGACTTGAATATATTAATTCTCAATTTCTAACTTTTTTTATTCTAGAAAAAAAAAAAATTCCGAAAGCTTTAAAAACATTTTAAATAAAGAAAAAAATATATATTCTCAAATTCAATTTCATGTGATTTCAAATAAAGTGATTTTCTAATTTTTAATTGTCTATTTAAAATTATTTATATTCACAAATTTTTCAAAAGTTTTAAAAATATTTTAAATAATGGAAAAAAAATATAGATTCTCAAATTGTAATTTTTTTTAATTCGAAAATGTTTCAAAGTTAGAACAAGAACAAGAAGAAGAAATAATTCCATAAAATAAATAATCAATTTCTATTTAAGAAATTTGAAAATGTTTAATTTAAGCTTAATTGTGGTTATTTTTTTTTAGACAAAATCACAGTGAAATCGAGAAACGACGGCGCGATAAAATGAACACTTACATCAATGAATTGTCCTCAATGATACCGATGTGCTATGCCATGCATCGTAAGCTGGACAAATTAACAGTTTTACGCATGGCCGTACAACATTTGCGCAGTATACGTGGTGCGGTGCATGCCTACAGTGGCGGAGATTGCAGACCCACGTTTTTATCCGACCAAGAATTGAAGATGTTAATACTGCAGGCAGCAGAAGGTTTTCTTTTCGTTGTGGGTTGTGATCGAGGACGTATATTGTACGTCTCGGAATCGGTGTCGAATGTTTTAAACTATACACAAAGCGATCTATTGGGTCAGAGTTGGTTTGATGTCTTGCATCCGAAAGATGTGGCCAAAGTCAAAGAACAATTGTCCTCCTTAGATCCCTGTCCGAGGGAAAGATTAATAGATGCCAAAAGTGGGTTCTGATAGGAGCAAATTACATACTCCTAATGCAAGCACTAAAGATGTTCTTTCTATTGCAGCCATGCTTCCAGTTAAAACCGATATACCACAGAGTTTGTGCCGCCTGTGTCCGGGTGCCAGGAGATCCTTTTTTTGTCGCATGAAACTAAAAGCCGCCAGCAGCAGTCAAATCAAAGAAGAATCGGACACCTCCTCAAGTTCGCGCAGTTCCACAAAACGTAAATCGAAGCTCAGCATGGATGAGAAATATCGAGTTATACAGTGCACGGGTTACTTAAAGTCTTGGGCTCCCATTAAAGAGGAAAGTCAGGATGCCGACAGTGACGATCACATAACAAATCTTTCCTGCTTAGTAGCCATTGGCCGTATACCCTCAAATGTCATGGAAGATCAAACCTCCTCCTCGTTGGATAAAGATCCCAATGTCAGGCATGTTAATTTTCTATCACGTCACTCAGTGGATGGCAAATTTTTGTTCATCGATCAGAGGTTGGTTGTAATCGCATTATGCACATTTCTTTTAAACCCAAATTTGTGTATTTCCAGAGCAACGTTAGCGGTGGGCTTTTTGCCGCAAGAAATTTTAGGCAGTAGTTTTTACGAATATTTTCATCCCGAAGACATTCCCGCTTTGGCTGAATCCCATAAAACGGTACTGCAGATGACCGAGAAAGTCACCACCCAAGTTTATCGGTTTCGTTGCAAGGACAACAGCTTCATACAGTTGCAAAGTGAGTGGCGCGCATTTAAAAATCCTTGGACCACAGAAATCGAATATATTATGGCTAAGAACTCAGTGTTTTTATAAATGCTAAGAATATCTTTAAATTCCTTTAAATTTTCTGCTTTTGCTAACGTATGACCGGAATGTCATGTCATTCATGAATGCGTGTGCCAGCAAACTTAAATATATTTCGGAAAATTTTAATTTATGTCAAGAGTGTAAAACAGATTTTTTTTTTATTGATTGGATGAAATGCATGTTATTGTGGGGGGGGGGAAAAACATATAACAGTCGCAAGCGGTACGAATTTTGAGTATAAGGAAAGGATTGTCTAATTTACCAAAACCCAGGTTGGACTTCTTGCTTCTTCTTATACGGAAACAAATGTTCAAGCACAGAATATGATGGAGCATTTTTGTTTGTTTTAACGCTTTAAAACGATTAAAAATTTTATAAATTTCTTGCAAAAACAAGAACACTTTTAATTGCTCGTGCACTGCATTATATTTGATAAAAAGAAAGTCATAAAATTTTATTTGTGTATCATTCCAATTCACTCAATTTAGACCTCATCAACGTCCGCTAAAAGCAAATTCAGGTGTATGCTGACATACAGTCGACTCTTGATAATTGGAAATTCGTTCATTTAAATCTGAACTTTTTCGCTGGTCCCTTGAAAAACGTTTAATAAATTTAAAAAACTAAAATTTATATAAATTAAAATTATTTCAATTATAATTAAAATTTTGGGCTCTACGCTCTATTATTTGAATTATTTTAATTGACTGTGTTTTATGCAAAATATAAAATAAATAAAACAATCATATCGAAATGGCAGCTGGCCCGCCAGCGCTCTATAATTTGAAGTTTTTAAAAGTCCATATAAAATAAAAAAGAATGAATATTTGTTTAAACTCTTGTTAATTTCGAGTTCTTTAAGAGGGAAAAATCTTGATAATTTAAACTCGCGTTAATATGAAAATCTTGGATATTTGAATTGTTTTCTGTGGTGCCCTGAATTTCAAATGTATTTTTATTTTTTTATACAGCGAAACTTCGATATAACAAGAAACTCAATAGAACGTATTGAGAAAACCTCTTTATACCACAGTTTTTCATACAAAATTCCACTTTAGCTATAACGAACAAATTCTGAACAAAATTGCCTCTATACGGCGAAATATTCATTCAAATATAACGAAATCAGAATCAGTGCTAAATGGTAAAGTCCTGTTATGAAAACAGCGAAGTCTAAGTGTGACAAGCGCACTCGTCAAGCTTCTCTACAAGGAAGTCAGAATAAAATTTAAAGCAAAATGCTAAAGTCCCGTTATCAAAACAACGAATTCTTGATGTGTGTGTGTGTGTGCGAACAGTTATAACGAATTTTTTCGTTTTTTTTTAAATGTCGTTATATCATATTTATTAGCATTCAAACAAATAACTTTGTTGTTAACACAATCGGCATTCAGTTGGGAATAGAGAAATACTCATGTACCAATAACTTTAAATGTAATACAGTTACACACACACACATATTTACATTCACAAACCTATTTTCATTTAAAAAAACTAAATAAATAAATGAATATTGTGCCGCATAAACATTCGAATTCAATAATATTTGTTTTCGTTTTATAACAAAACTAGAAGTAATTAAAACGTTATGAAAATTTTACTTACAAATTGATTAAATATTATCTAAATATTGTAATAAATTCATTGATAAATAAAAAACAGTTATTGTAATTAAGTAATAAAGATATATGTATGCAAATATTGTTTTATTGAAAATACGGGTTTGACGCAAAGCACAACAAAAATGTTGTTTTGCGAAAAACCAAATAAGACCAGCTTAATATTAAAAAAATACGATGTAATGTATTAAGAGTGGGCTCTGGCCCAAGAGGGCAATTTACTAGGACCAGGATTTTCAACGGAAGTTCTGTTCGGACCGTGTAAAAGCCACACAGCGATCCAGTGTTCTATTGACTTCTCTACTTCCCCTTTGATCTATTAGGCTGCCACTTTTTTCTCCTGTTCTGGATACGTCAAAGAATCGTACCAGGTGCTTCAATGGGAGTCTTTGTGTGGGCATTTAGTAACCTCTAAATTATTGATTTAAATGATCTATTAGGCTGCCACTTTTTTCTCCTGTTCTGGATACGTCAAAGAATCGTACCAGGTGCTTCAATGGGAGTCTTAGTGTGGGCATTTAGTAACCTCTAAATTATTGATTTAAATAATCTATTAGGCTGCCACTTTTTCCTCCTGTTCTGGATACGGCAAAGAATCGTACCCTGCTGAATGAGACCTAGCCCAGTGGTGGCACCCGTTGCCGAGTGAATGGCAGCATGCAAGAGCGTCCAAAGTAGTTGTGTACTGGCGACGTCATCTGTCCATATGCCTTAGAAAGAGATGATAGCGCCATAGGTCGCTTCTTTTTGCTCGAAACTGACAAATTTCAGCGTTTTATTATCTCAAGTGGAGGTGATGTGAACTGGACATTGAAACCATGTAGTCTGTTCGCGTCAGAATTTTTCTTAGAAAACTTCATTTGCAGGAATACAAGAATAATCCATTAAACACGGAGACCCTTAAAGCCAACAATACCCTTGTCAGCAATTCAATTTATAACGCCCAGATGCGCAGGGCATTTGTACGATGTTGTACTCCCTAAATAATTTAATTTAATTTAAAGACAGTAGGATCTTAATTAAATATAGTGTGATTTTCACTTTAAAAATAAATAAAAAACTACAATAAATATTTGTTTATTTTTAAGAAACCTCGATCTAATCGTTGCCAGTAAAATTTGCTCTCAGGGTCAACAAAGATTAATTAATTAATAATATACATACATGTTAATGAATTTTGTTAACTTTTTTTTTTTTATATAACAAATTGTTGTCATGTTGTTACTTTTGTAGTCATTTAATATGTTGTACTCTTTAATGGATGTTTATTTTGATTTAATAATTCCAAAACCGGTGCGATTTACACTTGTAACAAACATGAAAGATAGACCCAAAATTACAGAACAAAAATAAATCAGAGTCGGGTATCTGTTCTGTAAATCGAATTGTTGTAAAAATTCAGCAAATAAGTTCTAGGATTTGACAACGATTTGAAATAAAATTCAGTTAAGAGTCTGGAATGTCAGAGTCAGCTGTTAATGGAAGCAATTAGCGATATAAAACAAAATTTTTAATTAAAATAACAATAATTTAGAAGTTTTAAGACATTTACATATCGTCAAATAAAGTCCAAAAGGCCAAAGGGTGCAGTTGTGCACTTTTTGTTTTTTTTTTTACAGAAGGAGCGTAAAAACTTTATAAATTTAAGATCAACTATTTTGTGCAGAACGTGACCGTTTAAAAGAATTTTTATTTAAGAAGAAATTCTGTAATAAAAGCTGTCAACGCGACTGTCAAAATCCTCAGGATTTCTACCAATTCTCTTCATATCATTATGCAATCAGGCGCTGGAACGATATTCCTCACAGCTCTCAAGTCATTCGTAACGCACATCAATTCCAGAAAAATATCTGCCAACTATTTACACATGTTTTCCAAAATGTTTAATGTATCTATTCTGAGTTTGGAAATTTTTTTAATTACATATATTTATATATCCTAATCCATTTATAATTATATCTGTATGTACAATATTTGTACTGGATTCCATAGTGCAATATGAGACTTAAGGTCTGTTGCATATTTATTCAAGACGCGTCTTATCGCCTTCGCCAACTTTTATGGTAAGATCTCAATTGTAAATCGACGCAGATGTGAATGTCTTTCGATTTTCATACCAGAAACCTTTCCCGAATTTCCATACCAAAAAATAAGAATTTTAAATTATTTATGTATCAAGTTAATATGAATATTTGAATTTTATATGTATGTACATATATTATTGTATTTTGTTAGAATGGAATGCGTAATAAATCAAGCCTTTTATTACATTTTCTAATTTCTTCAAATCAAATTTTCAAATTTATTCGGCTGAAAGCTTTCCCAACAAAAGCAACAACATCACGTACATATTTGCATTTTTAAATATTAAACAATTTATTAACAAGTTTGGCATTATAAAAAAAGAAAAGAAGCCAACAAAAAAAAACCGCGTCATTTTCATTTTACCTCTGGAATTGTTCTTTGTCTTAATCTTAAGTTTGCCTTGCAGTCCGCTAATCAGATAAAGATTATAAATATTAGCGTTGCTTTTATGGCACATTAAAGTTATTAAATTGCGTAAATTGTTGGACTAATAAAAATATTCTTAATGTGACAGACTCAACAGGCAACACTTAATTAATGCTGGTCTTTTGGCGCAATAATTGCAGCTCTCTATTGCAATTTAGCCACATACTTGTTCAATACACTAATATGTACAGTAAAACCTCAACTAACGGAGGCGAAGCGGACATCAGCTTTGCCAACCGAATGCTATAGGAAATTTCGTTGTTGCCTTAAAACGCAGCGCAAAATGTTACGCAACCGCTCAAGTATTTTATTCAGAATTACAAAAAACAAACACAGCATTTCAATTGATCACTTGTTGCGATGAAATTGGATAAAAATTGCATTTAAAAAATTCTTTAAAAATCTTCTCTTTTTCTAAGAATTTATATGCAACTTGTTGAAGTTCTGATGCCTGACTTACCTTTGCTGCCATCTGTGGCATCTTTTCGTAATGTCGGGCCAAAAGCATAATTTTTTCCGACATTCTCACAATAACACCTGCATAATCAAACTTAATTAGTCTATTGAAAGTTCAATAAAGATGAAGGAAGGAAGGAAGGAAGTATCAATTGTTTAATGATTTAGAGAACTCATCGTGTTTATTTTTTATCCTGATTTTTTTCGGTTTGAGGTTCCATCTTTTTGTTGGCTGTTTAGAAGCCTCTCAAGGTACGCATATTCACAACTCATTTTTATCGGTCACAAATTTTGAATAGTTTTGCTTTAAATTCGAATAAATTAAATGGTAATAGTCTAGTCTAAATGTATTTAGCATTATAAAATTATAATTAAAATAAAATAAGCAGACAATAACCGGATAGAAATACCACAACGGTTGCACTCAAATAACTAACAAACAACTCTTTGTTAATTCCACTATAATATATATAGTATATTTCTGGCAATCATGTCAGTTGTTATAAGAGAAATATGGTAAAATGTCATATTATTTGTTGAAGTAATAAAACCTCTTCGTTGTATGTGGTTGTGGCGGTAATTATAATCTGTTTGCCTAACGGTTGTTGGAAACATGTTTGTCGTCAGTGGTTGTGGTAGCAATTGCAATCGGCCTGTTGTTCAACTGTTGCTTTTGCTTTGATTTGTTTTGTACATACATACATACATATGCACACACATTCACACACATTCACACACACACATATTTACGGCCATAGATGCTTAATTGAAACGTGCACTATATCGGAATAAATTATTCCTTTCAGCAGGAGTCACAGGCAAAAAATTACTTTTTATTACAATTTAAATAAAACTGATTAACAATTTGTGGACGATAAAGGAAAACAACATTTTTAAAGTATTTTTTAAATGTATGTAATTTTTTGCAAATCTCTGTGCAAAAAGTGATCAATTGAACATTTGTTTTTTAGGTTTTTATTGTACTTTTAAATAAAATGCTTGAAATGATGCGATGCCATTCTTATTGTGAACCGAGTCTGATGTTTTATGTATGTCAAAGAAAGCCAGTATGATTTTTAAACAGTCTTAACACGAGTAACGGCAACTCCACCAACTAAATTCACATACATATAATTATTACGTTGGTTTATTACCATCCATTTTATGTTGAATATTCGTGTTAATGAAAACAGTTGCCCTGACAACTTGATCTTTAAATGCTAAAAAAAAGTTTTAACGTTCTCCAGCATTTATAATGTCTATCAAAAATATAATATTGGCTTAGATTTTTGTCGCAACCAATAAGCAGGTCTAAAGTTTATGGTGTAGCGCTGATGTGTCAATACTGATGACTCTTGGAATAAAGTGCACAGGCACTTTATGTATATAATGACATTTTAAAGCAGACATTTTTTTGTTGGTAACAAAATTTCGGCGAATTTGCCAAATGAAAAATTATTATAGCGGTCCACAAATGTTGCTTCATTCTGCACATTTGAAACGAAAAGTTTCCCGTAACGGTAGCAGCCAATTGAATAGTCAATATTCTGAATTCAAAAAATATTCTGCCATGTGATGGAAATCGATTGTTTTGAAAAACATCGCTTTTAGAAGCTGTTATGGAAAACGATCGAAACTTGATTATTGAAGAATTTTTGCATCTTACTGGCACTGGTTGACTAATTCTACGGTTGCTGTGAGGAATTGCATGTCGGCTACGCTGCTGCTGCCCACGTGAAGCCTTGGGCTGTATAAGTTAGACACAGAAACATTTACCAAAAAAGTCTGTTAACACCATCATCGGCAGATGGCGTTTGTCACCCGCGTAGTTCTGTGCATTTATAACTTGTAACTTTAACTTGCAAGTTATAAACTAATATGTAAAAAAATTATCTTTAAACGTTTTAAATATATGTACGTTTGTTAAATATATGTACGTTTTCTTTTTCTTTTCTAAAACGAAATTTGTTTTCAAAATCGATCAGTTGAGTGACAGAATCACAGGCGATTGTTTATTTCGCTGTTCTGCCCAACGGTAAAAAATAAATAGTTTTTCTTACTAAATCTTTCTATCTCTATTTATCTATTATCGATCTATTTAATTGTAGTCCGAGTTCTGTGACGAAAACGAAACTTATCACAAACTCTCAATCTCAAGTTGGTATTTTGTTTTTGTGAAATACTCGTGAAATGTCAACAACAAACATTTAACACCCGAACTGTTGACATCCCAAAACTAAATCAGCTGGGCTGTTTCACCTTTCACCTGTTCTGAAGATTGTCTGAGCACAATTATTTGTTTTATTATTATTATAAAATAATACATATTTATTAGTTTTAAAGAAAAAAAAACTGGTTAATATCTATTGCTTTCAAAGCAGCCTTTTTTTTTTACTGATTAAAGAATTTTGAATTAAGCCACGCTTAAAATAAATGACTCTTTACACAGCCGAAATCAATATTAATAGTCTATTTTGTCAGCGTCTATTCAAAAATTTAATTTTATATGGTTTCGGTGATAGTATTATGCCCGGCAATAGGCTGTGTGAGGGCTTGTCTTCATCGCGCTCGCTTAAAGCCAATTCGAAATTTTCACAAATATTTATTAAAACCGAAAATATACAAGCTCTGGCTAAAGCATCGCCCAAGCAGCGACGACGACCCAGACCAAAAGGCACAAAATATTCATCTTTGCAAGTTTTGCCGTCAGCATCTATAAAACGTTCGGGCCTAAAATTATCGGGATCTTTCCAGTGCTCCGGATCCATTAGCACAGAGTGCAAGCCTATGAGTATGGTGGTGTTTTTGGGTATATCGTAACCACCTAGTTTAGTGTCCGACAAGGCTCTTCTGGGTCCCGCTATGGGTGTTATGTGATAAAATCTCTGCACTTCCATTATAAAGGCCTCCATGCAGGGATAAAAGGCTTTGCAACTTAAATGGGGAAACTCCTTGGCCTTCATATTCGCCAATATTTCCTCATAAAGCGCTTTTTGCAAGGGGGGCCGTGAGGCCAACGTCATTAAGGCCAGATCGATGGTGGTGCTGGTAGTCTGCGAACCAGCTATAAAGAAATCCAGAATTGTCATGGTCAGTTGGGTCTCATTAAATGTGGAGTTTTCATTCTGCTGATCAGTCTCCTGCTGCATTTCACTCAAATAGGCATAAATGAAATCATTATCTGCATTTTCTTTGTTCAAAGTTGCCTTGTGCTCATTTATGGTATCCATGAAAAAGTTGTGCAGTTCAGTGTTTAACTGTCGAATCAGATTGTAGCCAGTTTTATCGGGGGCCACAAATCTCAGCCAGGGAAACTGTGTCAACACACCGCCCGACATGTCAAAAACTTTGGATCTGCGGTTCATTAAGTCCAAAAGCTTTACCAGGCGCTTATCGTCACGTTTGAAGCGTTTGCCCGCCGTCATAGACCACAAGACGTTTATAACACTTTGGGCCAAAAATGAGCCCGGCCACACTGGCTGTCCTTGCAAGCCGCCTATAAACTGTAGCAAACTATCGGTTTCCTTTTCAATATGCTGCTCCATCTGAGAGCGCCCGTAACCAACGTGACGCATTTGTTTCATGGAAAAAATGCGATGTTCATACCACAATTGGCCATCGGTGCAGGTGATGCCTTTGCGTGTGCCCATAGTGCGCAAACGCAAAAAGAATGTGTCCGGGCGGCCTTCGAAAACTTCTTGCAAATACACATCCCTGACAAGGTCGAACGAGGAAGCCACCACTACTAGATCTCGACCCAATTTAAGTCCCAATAAATTCGAATTGTAGTTTTTATGCCATTCTTCAAAAGCTTTATGTTGCCCACCGGAAGCCACAGTTGCTTTCCGCAGCTGTATGCTGTTGCCTACACAGGGTATGAAATCGGGTCCTGCAAAAATAAGAAATCGCAGAAAATTATTGTTGGAAAGGCATTAAGATATTTGGACACAGAAAAAGACAGATTGGTTCTCCATATTTTCTGAAGTTTGTAATAGATTAAAAGAACTGCAAGTGGTTTTTTGTTACTCTATTACAAAGATGTTCAATATCAGTTTTTATTGTTTGTCATAAGACAGATACTCAAGCTGATTATTATTATGCTTTTCGAAATCGGAGAGAGTTAATAAAATTCCGAAGAAAAACCACTCGAATTTCTCTTTAATCTATTACAAACTCTATTTCGAATTCGAAAATCATAATGTTGGTCTTAAGACAGACATTCGTGCTTGTTATTATGGTCCTTGCAATCTATTAGAGTAAATAAAAGACTAAAGAACAAGTTTTCGAATTTCTCTTTAATCTATTACGAACTCTGGAAGATTTCTAAAACCATAATAACGAATAGTATTTTGTAACAGTTTATTATTCGCAAAAAAAAATCTGTTTTTCTTAAACTTCCTTAAGCAAATGTTGGTGAAAATTTATTAAATTTTTCTACTAAGCATTTTTTCCAAAATCTCCCACTGTGCAGCTGTTAAGATCGTCTTACCTTTCTACATTTTTTCAATGAAGAACATGTGTCGTAAATGCATAATTAATTGTTGGATCCGATTAGCATAAATGTTTTCATTCAAACATCTTGTCAAAGACATTCGGTTTGTTAGACAGTTTGGCAACTTGTGCCATTTTGTTTCGTTTTTTGTTTTGGAAATAGGCGTGTGTGCCTCAATTGGTCATATCAAATGTCAGCCAAATCAATCAATTGACACAAAATTTGCATTTACAATTAACAAGAAGAGCTGATGAAATCAGAATGCGCTTTTATGTACTCGTATGTAAAACAATTTCATTGCAAGTCGACCAGGACAGCCAAAATTAACAAATAAAAAATCGCCAAAAAAAAAAAGGAAAATGTGCGATAAACTTTTAAAACAAAAACAAAAGCAACAACAAAAAACAAAAAAAAATTAAGTAAAATTTTTCAAATTTTCCAGCCAAAAAGCCTCAAAAATTTTTTTTATTTCGAAAATAAAATTAAATGGATTTTCTTACAAAAAGTTCATCACAATTTTGAATTTTTATACAAATAGTTACCTAACATTTTCGTCTTTCATATAAAAATCGCCTCAGATGTTCAGATAAAAAATCATACAAAATTATGAATATGTTTTAACAGAAACAAAAATAATTTTATGCAAAGTTAAAATCGTTTATAATTGTATGCGCATTTTTTAGACGATTTTTATATCTTTGCAATTAAGCATAACTGTTGAACAACGTCATATCTTATAAAAAGTTTATCAAAACTTTGCATAGATTTTCATATAAAAACTTGCCCGAAATGTTCGATTTTCATATAAAAAATGACACTCAAGTTTTCATATGAAAAATGGTCTAAAATTTTAAAAAGTTTTAAAGAAAAAAAAGTTATCTAATTTCATAGGCCCAGGTTCACCACGGACTGTAGCGCCAAAAGAAGAAGAACAATTTTATAGGCAGGCTTTAATACGAAAAAAAAACGGTCAAGATTTTAAGCAGGTTTTTATATAGTAAATTGTTTAAAATTGCTTGGCAGTTTTTTAGACGATTTTTATTATTTTAAATTTAACAAACTATTAATTGTATCATTGTTGACAGAAATATACATACACATTTGTAAACAAATTTAAACGGGTTTTTCGCCACAATTTGTGATGTATTTTCACAAACAAAAAATTATATATCACAAAATTTTTGCGTTTGAAAAATCGTCTAAGATTTTAGACAGATTTTTCATAAAAACTAAATCATCCAAAACTATGAAAAGATTTTCATGTAAAAAATTGTGTGGGAATTTTTCAATAATTTTATTATATAAAATTTTATATAAAAACTTATGGCAATTTTTTAAACGATTACTTATTTAAAAATGTATAAACAATTTTAAAACGAATTCTTTTTCGTCGATTTTCATTACAAAAAATTGCCTCACAATTTTTGACAAAAATTTCATACCAAAAATAAGTGGCGCAAAATTTTCATATGAAAAAATCGTCTAAAATTTCACAATCGTTATCACATACCAAATGACTCAAAAATATAAATTGATATTCATATAAAAAATTAAGAGTAGATGTTAATTTTAAAAAATCGTTTAAAATTGCATGCAATTCTTTTAGACGATTTTTCATTTTTGCTGCTGAACGGAACTCTTGATCATATGAATGAACAAATATTTTAATTATTTTCTTAAATGTGAAAAAATTATTGCCCACATTTAGTAACGACATAATAAAGCTGCAGCCTCTAAAATTCAATTAAATTCAACTGGTGGAAATTTTGTATTAAAGATAATTTGAACAAAATTTCCATTTCCAGAATAAAATTATTCTTTTGCGCCCGCTTCTACTTATTATTTCGTCAAGTAAAAATTGCAGCTGTTGCGTTACTGCGTTCACTTGATTGATTATCGCCACAAACTCACCTGGCGGATAGTTGGCTGGTCGTTGAATCGATTTGTACAAATAGTAGCCCGCATAGCCCAGTATCAACGAGATAAGAAATATTATTTCGTGCATTGTTGTTGTTGGCGTTTATTTTTTGTTCTTTGTTTGATATAAAGCTCTTGACAAATTTTCTAAATGAAAATTTTTATTTAATTTCCAATAGCTTCGTTAACCTCGGATGTCTTTTTTGATACAATAACTTTGTACAGACACACACGCGCTTCGAATGTTTTAATTTATCGGACGTTCCACCGTACTTTCGCTCCTCAACTAAAACTCTTTCAAGTCCGGAGCCAACTGTTTTAATGTTCTAACAGTTAACACCTTTTTTCTTATAATAAACGTTTGGGTCAAAAAAAAGATCAATTTATATTGTGCCTCTTTTGCGCTTTCAGCAATTGTATTTAGTTGTTCTCAGTGTTGCCGTTTGTGTTTAGGAAGACAACAAAGTTTTGCCATTAAAATAAAAATTTCTATTTTTGCCAAAGATTCTCAAGCAAAAAAAAAGCAACAAGTCTAGATGTGCACAACGCTGAAACTAAATTTTTACGAAACTTAAACTTGGCAAATAGAATCTTGATGTCAAATTTTATTTTTTAACGCTTAGAATTGTTATAAAAAAAAACAGCTGTTTGCATGTCTGACCTTTACAAGGCATTTCCTTAGAATCCTATGCAGTTCGTCTAGTCTGAAAGTCTAGACAACTCCTAGGCAAATCCATAGCACTTTAATTTTGTTAAATACTCGCTAAATGTTAAGCAATAAAATTTTACTATTGAACAGACTAAAACTTAATCAGCTGCCCACAACTTTTTTCTCAAACTGTAAATAATAATAAATATATAAATGTTTGAAGCTCAACTTTAAAGATTTCTCAACTTTCTGTTGCGAATTTCTACGCGCTTATAGCTTTTTTTTCTTTTTCTTTTAAAATTATCAAAAACCTTTTTCACAATATTGATTTTTTCCCTTGAAAATTATACCCTATAGAAATGTGTTTATTGGTGCAACTTTTATGTTTCTTAATATTTTTTTTATATTTTTCAGTTCGGCTTTAGATCAAATAACTAAAAAAAAAATCCTATGATTTTGTTTTAACATTTTCTTTTCACGGTTTCTACAAAACGAACAAAAATTACACAAATTACCACTTCATAAGAAAATTAATGCGTCATTACCATCAACCAAAAATATATATATATATAAATCAATATATTGACATTTCTATAAGTCAAAATTAAAACTATTAAGACTCCTATATGTTTATAAAAAATTCATTCTGCAGTTTATTTCCCCGGGATTGTGGTCCAGTGGCTCAACTTATGGATTGTCCTTTTGATTTTTGTTTGTTTATTAAATGTTAATAAAATAAGCAAACTTTGACATCAGCTGGTCAGCTACCCGGATTTTCGTACTGTACTTGTTGATTCACAGATATTTTGGGTTTTCTGTGTTCCTGTGGAAAAACTGTTTGGTGTCAGATAAGAGCTGATATATTCAGCATAATAAAATTAAAACCAAATAAATGCCAAGAAATCTGCGCCTTTGGCAACGCTGGCCCTTATAATTACTTAAATTTTTTTTTTTTTGTTATTATAAAACTCTTTAATTAAATAAAAATGTTACAATTTCTTTTAAAAGCAATAAACGATTCAATTTTTGTACAAATTCTCTGCAGCTGTTATGAAGAGCGGCTGACTCAAGCACGTGTTTTTGCGAGAGAAAATTGTTTGAGATGTACTCAGGAAGTAGGAAAATGTGATTGTGTTGTGAGCAGCGTTGCTTTAATGTTGAAAAATCTGTAAACTTGGAGTATTTTCTTTTCAATTCATTAATTCATCTCTATTTAGGGGATATTATCCGGAGATAGTACAAGGATTTAACTTGATAATCACAAATCTTAAAAGTATATTTAGTTATGACATTTGCAAAGGAAAAATAGGCAAAACCTTTATTTGCAAAAGTGAAGTATAAATTAATTTGGAAAATAGTGGGATTATCTTACGATAACAAATTTATATATATCATTTTTAAATTAATAATTTGAATTCGGAGCATCAATTAAGCCGATTGTATGCACTCCCGTATGAGTTGATAAGGGGAATTTTTTATGGATTCATGGTACCTGTTTGCTGATGCGTTTTTTCATCAAGTCGACAGACAATTCGTTCATAGCGAGTTTCGTTGTTAAAAAGCTCAGTTGAGTGTCTCCAGTGTTTTCTTGTACATAATAAATTTGGAATAAAAAATCTGCTTTTCAAGTGAAAAAAAACTACACATAATTAAAGCATAATTAAAGCTGCAATTAGTGTTAAACATATAAATATGTACATGTGTAAGTAAACGATGCCAAGAATAGCTGCACGATGGCTTAAAATTAAAATATTCTATATATCAAACCATAAAATTAGACTCAATGTAGAAAAACATATGTACATAATTCTGCATGTAATTAATGGTGCAAAAATGGCTGTAATAAAAGCATTACCTCAGCACTGTTTCAGAAACTGAGATTCTGAAAATAATTTACCCGATGCCCTTTTAATTGATCCCTTGACTCAATTAAAAAAAAACTCTTTTAATTGAGCAGCACAATCAATAAAACGAACAAGCATTACAAAATATAAAGAATATTTGAATGTGTACACACATATACATATGTATGTATATATATACATATTACAATGTATATACATAAATATATATGTATATACTTTTGTATGTGATTTGTTAAAACTTTTTCCATTAGTTTTTTTGTTGAAAATATTCGATTGATTTTTTTTTTTGCGAACATTTCAGCGCGCAAATCAATTATCCCGGTAATAATTAATCAGATATAAAAAAGTTGAAAGTATAGAATTCATTAAAAAAAAAAAATATGGGTAAAAAACTGCACAATCTGTACAAAATTTCATAAAAACTGATTTTTAAAACAAAAAACCTCAAACCTGCTCAATGGTTCGAAAAACTGCAAAATGCAGATATTGCAAAGCTGTATACTTGGCAGCACTGGTTGTGAGTAATGTGAATGTGAATTTTCGATAGAAACCACTCTCCAATTAATAATGATCGTGATAAATTTGATATTAATTCGTAGAGCAGCAGATACGGCAACTTAATGGCAGGAGCACAACTACGGCGAACAACGAACGAATTTCGTGCAGCGCTGTCGCGACGAATAACCAGCTTCTGTTTCACAATTCGTAACGTTGTTTACATTTTGTGTTAAGACAAAAATTATAAATTTGGTGTTCTCCTCTGTGTACGTGAATTCGTTGAAGGTGCTGGTGGTAGACGACGACAACCAATCAAAAAAAGATAATCTATATCGATTTCTTCAGACCTTCCAAATTGTTCTATTGAATTTGTATTTATATATATATATATATTAATAATAAAGGGACCATATTGAAATTAAAACTATATTACAAACAAGAGCCATGTGTTATATTTAAAAGCTCTTAACAAAAACCGCCTAAAAACAAGATAAAAAGGACTGAAAGGACCATAAAGCACGATTTGCTCAAACCACAATTCAGTTTCATACAACATTTTTATTTATATGTACGTACGTGCAGAGTTGATTTTCTTTTTAGGGTGATAACAAGAAAAACCACCCTGTGTATAGGAAAAGATCAAACAAATTGTTGGTGAGTAGAGAAAAATAGCACGACAAGAGATTTGACTTCCCATAAGACTTCATAATTTTTAGAAATTTCCTTTCAACGATAAGATTTTTCATTTGATCGGAATTGCATTTTTTCCAGAATATAAAATTGACCAGTAGAACGTTTCGCAGCCGATGTTGGTATATTTCTTCGTTGTATACAGGCCCGAAATTTGGAATGTGTTAATCGCATTGAAGTGGATTTGGTTTAGTTAATACAGTTTTGTGCTATTTAATTTCGCTCTCTTCTGTCTATTAGTTATTCTAATTGCTCCAGCCGCTGAATACTTTCAAAGGCCGGCAAATGCGCCGGCCACATCTAATTACTCAGTCGCCGTAGAAAGAGATTCCATCAAGTTTTCATTGGATTGAAGTTGAGTTGTATAAAATTTTATTGTTATTTTTTTTTATCACAAAATTCCGTGAAAATCCTAATACTTGTATAACAGTGTAAACAAATCTCTAGACAATAAAGACTTACTGACCGCTTGCCATATTTGCTTTTAACATGATTCCATTCTCGTCTTTCTACACAAACTTGCGGCAGATCTAAGCACTTGTGTTGCCGTGTAAAGACACCTTCAACAAAATTAAACTACTTGTAGATTTGTGGACATTTTCTACCTTTTCTTATCCTTTCATTTTAATTATTTAAATAAAAAATCATAATCTGAGTACTTCTTCACTCGATTGTGACCGAACTAAGCACTTGTAACACACATCTGTAGCCGTGTAAAGGCACTTTTAACACAATTGCAGTGAAAGTCGATTTTTGGACATTTTCTACCTTTTCTTATCCTTTCATTTTAATTATTTAAATAAAAAATCATAATCTGAGTACTTCTTCACTCGATTGTACATAAACTTGTGACCGAACTAAGCACTTGTAACACACATCTGTAGCCGTGTAAAGGCACTTTTAACACAATTGCAGTGAAAGTCGATTTTTGGGCATTTTCACCATTTTCTATTGTTTTCGTTTTATTTTAATTGTTTAAGTTAAAGTCTATAATCTACAGACTTGTATTATCAGATAAAAACATCTTTCTTCATTATACAGCAACTTGTGAGAGATCCAGGCACTTGTGTCATCGTGTAAAGACACCTTTAAGAAAATTAAAATGCAAGTAGATTTTTGCAGATTTTTCTAATTTTTCTTTTCATTTCCTTTTATTTTAATTACTTAAATAAAAGTCCAGGTTTATGTTTTTATTTGTTTTTATATATATATATTTTTTTTTCTTTTCTTAAATGAATCAAAATGAGTTTTTTTTGTTTATTTGTTTGTTTTCATTATTATTACAAAATGTTTTTGAAACATTAGATTTTGAGATGAAAAAATAAAATTTAAAATAATATAACATTTGTTTATTTAACTTTGTTTTATACTTTTAACTTTTCATTCATAATATTCCAGTAATTTATTAGCTAATACATACAATTATAATAACAACTTATAATTAAAGAAAACAGATGATTTTTTTCTTTCTTTAGTTTTTTGCTTGTTTTTTTTTTTTTTTTTTTTTTTTGTAATAAAAGAAAATTATAAAAATTATACTTTTAAAGTTAAAAATAAGAGTTTTAATTGGTACTTTAAGCTTCTTTTCCTTGTTTTTAAATTGATTTTTTTATTTTTCATAATTTTTAAATATAATTTTCATTTTAATTATCAATAATCATTTTATACATTTTCGTATTAATTTTAAAGATTTTGTTTGCCTAAATCTGGTTTTAATAAATTGTTTTGTTTATGTTTTTGTTGTTTTTGTTTTTGTTTTTCGTCATGTCATCACCACCAGACTCCTAAATACTTATCACTTAGAAAAAATCACTTTTCAATTTCATTCAACAGGTTGCACTTCTTGTTTTAATGTTTTAATTTCTTTAAGAAAAAACAAACATTTTTTTTTTTTTTGTTAATGCATTCAAATAATGTTGTTGTTGGCTTCATTATTATTTAATCGATTGAAGGTAATTTACATAAATATATGTATGTATGTATGTATATATTTCATTTTAGTTATAGACTATATAAACGGTGTTCAACAATTTGTAGTAAATAATGATGTTGTTTGTGGGCAGGAAATGAGGGGCGCGGGGAAGGGAGGGAGGGAGGGGCTACTTAATAACGTGTCCGCGTTATACATAACGAGAGGATTTGAAATTCAGTTCCAGCCTTGTTGTTTAGGGGGTCTTAAATCGTGCGTATTGTGCTACAAATAGCAACCAATCTGGTGGTTTTAAATCGTGCGTTTTAGCCAGAGCCCTGTTGTCATGAAAAACTTCACTTGAAAACCCATAATTTGAGAAATTCCTCAACCAAATAGAATTCTCGAAATCAGATTTTAGATTCCATGTGCACTTCAAAACACACATGTGATTTTCTGGCATTCTGTAAAAGGGAAATTTAGACGGTAATACAAGTCGTACCTAAAACCCAAGAGAAATCATCATATGAAATTACCTCCGTATTTTAAAAATGAGAACAAAAATCTTACGACAGATTTTTTTAGGTTTCCACTAATTGGTAAAAGGCCAAAAAAACAAAGTAAAATGTTTACATGAAAATACATCTCTGATCCAATGCAGTGTGAAGAAATGTGAAGAATTTTAAAAAACGATGAGAGCCATACGGCTGTCGTATGGTTTCATTACATATTAAGTGTAGACTTATCGTGCGACTTGTATTACCGTCTAAGTCCCCTTTAAGCCGGTGATTAAGATTTTAGGGGCATGAAAAAGAACAAGGGAATTTCCTTATGCCCCCAAAAGTCTTGCCACATAAATGTTAAGAGGACATTTAATTTAGATATTCTCTCTCTATCTTCAGTTCAACAAATTTTTTATACGCGGCATGGTACTGACATTTATGTTAAGAAATCTTAAAATTCCGCCAAGTTTCTTTATGCGGTTAGAGGCAGTAGTTTGGAATTGTAACATTTGTACCATGGCCGTTCCCAAAACTGAACAAAATGTATTCATCAATCAGGTTTGACTTCAAAATCGCTTTACTCTCGAAAGCACACGATTTCTAGCAACAGATTGCATCCAAAAAGCTGATTCTATGACTTCATTACGACATTTCAAACTATTTTAAAACTTTGTGAAGACCCCGGCATCTGGAGTTTAAGTCCTTCAAAAGTTGTTATACAAAATACATTTAATTTTAAAATTTATAAACTCCTTTAAATGCAGATTTGTTTAAAACAAACTTTTAAATCAATTAATCGTTAACCCGAAACGGCTTCGAGAACTTATTGTGCCATTCAAATTTAAAGCGGCGGAATATAAACGCTGTAATTTTTTTTATGCTCTTACCACAATTTCTGAGGTTTCAAATTCACTCGTTTTGTCAACAACCCACTTCAGGTAGTTTCTGAGTTTCTACTTTTTATTTCTGTTTTTGCCTTCGAAGGGATGTCATTATTTTTAGCAGGTATTTTGAGTTTTATTTAGATAAAATGATCACTTTTTGTTTTGTAACAAGTTTTGTTTTAATACATACAATTCAACTTGTTTATATAATAAATTTATTATTTAAGTTAATGTTGAAGTTTGTCTACAGGCTAAAAAAAAATATACATTTAAATTTTACACACATTTACAAAATGTTTTATTTTCAACTGAACACAAAAAAGGATATTTTTTTAACACAAAACTGTTGCTGTTTGGAAAACATATTTATAAATAATTAGGAAAATAATTAATTGCAAACAAAAAATAACAAATTGCAAATTAATTGCATTCAAAAGTTTGACGTTTGAAAGAAAAAACAAACCGAAATTTTTAATAAAATAATTTTTGAATATTATTTTTCTGTTACTCTTTTAGAGAAGTTCTTTTTCCCAAATTTGTACGTAGAAAAAGTATTCAGCAGCTTCGGGCATTTCCAAAGAAAATATCAAATTGAATTTAAATAATTAAACGAAAGAAAAAAATTCTTTTGCACTTCAAGTTCAAAAAAAGGGAAATATATTTAAAAAAAAATTAAGAATTAATTTCGAATGCAAATGGCAAAAGTCATGTGGTTTTAAAATCACATCTTATAAATTTAAAAACTATTTAGTTAAATTTAACTACAATAATACAAAAACAGAAATAAAAACACCAAACGAAAATTGCAAAATTCGTGTGATTTTCAAATCACATGGTTTAAAAAAAAAATTCTACAATTTCTTAAACTTAACGAAAGCGAATATCACATAATATATTGAATGTGTTTCACACTTAAATAAATTATTTTTTTCTGCAAACGATAGACCCTGACCGGATAGAAGGTTGCTATTTCTTTGACTGGTCGTTGTCGAAGGGTATTATCTCAAATTACGTTACATTTAATTCGGTGTCGACTTGATTAAAAGGTTTCGAATTACATATTTTTATGCTGCCGAATATATTTAAACTTCAATAGCTTTTATTTTAGCGCCTTCGACAGTTTTCTAATAGATTAATAAATAAGTAAATTTGTCCACTTTAATCTATTACAAAATTGACAAACCTGTCACGGAAACAAATTCCACTACAGCAGCTTCTTTATTAAACAAAATTCAATTATTTTTGCTTGGAAAAAACTGAATTTTTAAATGTCATGAAAATGAAAAATGCTAAAACAAAATCGATCGAAACGAACGCAAACTTCGATCAATTTCTGTAACAGTCCGGCATAGAAAGAAGTGCTTCGAATCAAAAACGGAAATAATATCAATTTGAACATTCTGTGACCCCAGATTTCATCCAGCTTAAATCAATTTCAGTTTCTTTATTTCATACATATTTTTTGTCTTATCTGGTCGGCGCAAAAAAGTTAAACAGTTAAAAATATCAATATCCACTTTCTGCACACAATTATTCCTTCAAAAATTCTTAAAACTCTTTTTTTCTTCTAAAACTCGTTAATTATTCATGGATCAAAATAAGGAAGTTCTTAATGGTCTTGTGTTTTCAAAAGATCTCAATCAAATCGAACGATCTCAATCAAGAGTGTTCGTCGACAACAATTGACTATTATTTACGGGCTTTATCTATTGTCTTTGGTCTAAAATATATCAAATGCAGAAGATGACTACTTTTGGAAAATAGGGGCTATTATACATATTTCGTGAAGGAAAAAAGAAACTAAAATGTATTCTATTCTATTACAAACGGTAAAAAACTGAATAAATTCTTAAAATTGAAATTTTTATTTTCTTTAATCTATTACAATCTGTAATAAACCTGAAAAATATCTGAATTTAAAATATTTTTTATATTCTTTAATCTATTACAAATTGTAATAAACCTGAATAAAATCTGAAAACTGAAGACAGGTTTTTATTTTCTTTAATCTATTACAAACTGTAATAAACCTGATCAAATTCTCAAAATTGTAGACATGTTTTTGTTTTCTTTAATCTATTACAAAATTGTAATTTTATCCACCTACGGGAGTGTTTAACACACGCCTTAATGGGGTGTAATAGAATAGTGGCTAATTAAACTTATTCTCATTGATCTATTACAAAACTGACGCAGGCGTTTTTAAAACACGCCCAACTTGATATGAATCATTTGGCATTTTGGCAAATCACTTTCTACAATCACACGAAGTTTTTATTACATAATTTTGAAACCAGTAAAATAATCCTTCAATCAAATTTTGTGCTGACAAAAAACAAAACAAAAAAAAAAAAGATAAATTATTTCTCTACAAATTGAGGTGATTTCACAAATATGCTTTTTATTTTTTAGTATCTCTTGTTTTTTCACATTTTTCTTTTATGGTTTACACGTACATAAAAATTTTTAAAATAAAAGAAGAAGGAGAAAAAAAATACAAGTAGAAAAATTACAAATTAGGAAACAAACAGATGACAGAAAAATGGAAAAAAAGTAACGTCCAAGTACAGAAGAACAGTTAGATATATGTATATAATTGTTTAAAAGTAAAATAAAAAAGAAGCGAATTAAATTAAAATTTATAAAATGATTTTTATTTTAGTTTTAATGTTTTACAATTTTCTTTTTATAAAACTATGAAGGTAGTAGTTATTGTATGATTTGATTTTAAACATAATAGTTAAAAGTAATTAAAATGTATTTAATAAAGAAATTTTATATAACAAAAAAAAAATAAAATATATAATATATAAGTCAATGACAATAATAATCTTATGTTAAATTAAAATAAAAAAGTTTAACATTTTTATCATGATAAAATATAATAATAATTATAAAAAAAAAAATAAAACCGTTAAAAAAAATTAAAACCATTTACACTTAAAAAGTAAACAGAAAAAATTGTTTAGTTGCTAATTTTTTTATGTTTAATTTTTGTTTTTAATTATATAATTAATTTTTTTTTATATTTAAAATATAGTTTAAGGTACATTTTTTTCTATTCATTTTTCTTTAACATATTTTTTTTTAATATTTAGATTTTCCTTTTTGTTAACGGTAATAATGTACTCCCTAAAAATTTTTGTTTTGTTTTTCTTTTCTCTTTGTTTAGTTTTTACATGATCGTTATTACATTTGTTTTTGTTTTTGTTTTTGTTTTTCATTTTTGTCATATAGTATTTAAATAAAACAAGAACGTTTGCTTTGCTGTTTGAATTTGTTTTTTTTTCTGTAGTGGTATCTGTTTAAAAGTTTTGAAATTTTGTTCAAATTTAGTTTTTCATTTGTTTTGTTAGACATCAATCAAAGCAACAAATTGTTTTGTTTTTGTTTTTTTCTTTATCTTGTTTTTATTAATATTTTAAATCTAAAAAAAAACATGTATTTATAACGTTATTCTGCTGTTTTGAATTCAATTTTTGTTGGCTTAACTAGTGATGTTTTCTTTTAATAATTGTTTTTTTTTTTTTTGCATTGACTTAATATTGAGTTAAAATTATATTGTATTTACATAAAATAACAAACAAGTTTACTTTTGTGTGTTTTTTTTTCACAAAATATATTTTAATTTACTTACTAAATTCAACAACAAGATGAAATGTGTTTTTTTTCTTTTCCTGTGTTATTTTTCTGCTGTTTTATTGTATAATATACATTCATATTTATATGTAGAGAATCCCCGAAATTTGAAAATATATATATATATATATATAGTAGATGTATACATGTATCATTGATTTTAGTTTTATATAAATAACCACAAAAACCATTTGATGTTATTAAAGTTTAAATTAGAACGTTTTGTTTAAATGTTTTGTTAATTTTTGTTTGCCTGAAAGTATGCCTTAAAAAAGGTGTCTTTGTAAAGCCTGAAAGTATGTTTTCCTTTTTGTTTCTTACACTTATGTTGGTTTTTTCTCTATATTATAATTGTCACAAAATATAGTTTTTTAAGTTCTATTTTTTCCTTTTAATTTTTTTTTTTAACTTTTATATTTAAGCTTTGCTTTTTTTTTAGTTTAAAACCGTTTCTTTTTTTCATTTCTCTAACTTTAAATGATTTTTGTGTATAGAAATGTGTAGGCATGTTCAATGTGAGTCAGTGTGTGTGTGTGTGTGTGTGTGTTAAATGTTTTTTTTGTTTTGTTTTTTCACTTATTTTTAAACCCGCCCCTTAAAAACAATTTAATCCTTAAACTAATTTATGTTGTTGCTGCTACAACTGATTTTACACTTTTCGTTTTGCGTGCAACATTTCCATGAGTAACGTTTGTGTGGGTGCGCTACCGGCACAATGTTTCGAATACAAGTGTTCCTCACCACGTGCCGCCATGGCATGTATGTCCGGCAATATACTTAACAGCCTCCTGAATTTATCCTGCAAAAAGACAAATTAAGAAAAAGAAATGGCAGAAAAATTAAAGCATTTCAATGGAAAATTTTTCTAATTTTTAAAAAATAAAAATAAAAACCTAATAACAAATAATGCCCCATATTCACATCAATTACTGATAAAGAAAAAAAAATCTCGCTTTGACACTCGTCGTTGACAATAACTATTTTATTTTAATATATTATGGTTTCCCAGATTCCCCAGCAAAAACTTCTCTTGAAAACTACAAATAACGAGTTAAAATATTATACGTTAATAAACATTTTCTTGGAAGAGATTTAGATTTGAAAATTACGTACTTTCAAATCTCATACTGTTTTAAAATCACGAAGCTGTTCTGCAAACCACGCGCAACTTGTTAAGACTGCAAGACACTGGCAACCTCAAAAATATCTTTGAAACCCCCCAAACCAGCTGACTGCTAGTGGGAAAAAGTAAATTACGGCCTATCGAAGCAAAACCATTTCTTACAAAACAAGGAAAGTTGGTTAATTTTGTTTATGTTTTTATAGGCAGCAACCCGAATTTTTCAGCAAAAAAATACATCGAAGACACATCATTTGAAACATATGGAAACAGTTTTTGTTGAATTTCATACGAAATTACTATAAACAAATATGCAAGTGATTTCAAAAGGTCGATCATTTACCTCGTCGATTTAAAATTGTGACGAACAGCTCTATTACGTGATTTCATTTCATTCAATACAAGCCCTAATAAAATACTATATTCTTCTTTGTTGTTGTATTCATATTATACTTTCAATTTCCTCGTAGAATTGAATATTTCTTAGTGATTTTATTTTTTTCAAACGGACAGTTTTGAAGGAACACGTTTAAAAATGCAGGTTTAAAATCAATATAAACTAGATATTTTTCAAAGTGTGTAAAACGAACGGGTTTTCGTTACTCATCGACTGTTCTAACCAGGAGCTTAAGATTGCTACAGTCTTTATAAGTGAAATGAAACCCAATCCTGCTTTTTTCCTTCTACGAAATAGTTTTTCTAATCGATTTCGACTAGTTGAATGTTGGCAGTTCTGCTTTTAAGACAAACGCCTCAAGGTATGCTATACTTTTCGTTTCATATATTAACAGTATAACGACATTGTTATCGACACAAATCTCACACATCATTTAACGGTTGTACCATTTCAATATGATAATCATGTGCGCCTACATCATTATTATGTATAACGAACAAAATAAATAAAATATGTAATTGATAAGTAGGAACAACAAAACAAACAACACTCACCGTCACAGATGGATAACACGTTAATGTATAATCTAATAATGCAGCTTGTACATTTTCGTGACCCTGCAATACAGTTTTCTTATTGATAATACCTCGTACATCTAGATTTAAATGAAAGCAGAACAAAACAGTTTTTGATTAATACATATTTTTTTTAATTGTCCTTGTTTGCGCAATTACGAATACTTACCTGGATTTAATAATATTAAAAATTTCATACACACATAATCGCCCATATCGAATTTCAAATCTTGCAATTTATTTTGCAGCTCATTGAAATAATCGGCCAACTGCGGCACGCCCAAAAGTCCCAAACTCAACAGATTAAAGACTTGGCCGTTATTTAGTTGGGTTTCGTCGGGCAGGCCGTTGTGTATGCGCTGGTGTAGATGATCCAATACCAACATATCGGACCACGAATGTTGCAGAAGTTTCATTTGATCGTCGACCTTTAAAGAGTTCAAAGAAAACGACATGCATTTAAATATATGTATGTATGTATGTATGTTAGTTCTGGTAGTAAAGTTTTGTTTCATCACTTTTATTTTTAATTTAAGAAATTGCCATAAAAGCTAAAAATTAACTGAAATTACTGCCGCAATAAAAAATACTAGATAAATTGCTTGACAGTGACTGGCTGACTGGCTGCGGCGAGTCAAACTTAAAGCTGTTGTTGCGTCACGATTTCTACATCAACAGATATATGTATATATATACATTTTTATGTTTTTTTACGTAATTATGTATTTCTTTGCACACATACTTCTATTTGCTGGGGTTTGTTATTTTTTTCCACACCAGCATGACCACTTCAATGCAACTCATCTGCAGAAAAAACCAAGATTCAAGAACAGCAACACTGTTTTATACAGAGCTGGAGAATTAAGCACGTACCAAAAAGTTGAGATGTTGTTATTAATTTGTGAAGGTGTTTTTTTGTGTTTGATTGAAACAACTCTCAGGAAACTTATCAACAGTAAAATTTTTCAACTCATTTTAATATTCGTCAAGTTTCGTTGACTTTTTTCCAACTTCTTTAGGGGATACTTTGTGGTTACAAAACTTTTTGTACTATAACAATCTGTGTTAAGTGGAAACTTCACAAAACACGAGCTTAATATTGAAAAAAATATAATGTAAAACTAAGTAAAAATATTAAAATCCCTATTAATCACTATAGTCATCATTTAGCCAATGCAATCCCTTGAAAGTCCAATTTTAGACCTAACAAAGCCTATATAAATACAACTATGTTCTATTCAAAACACCATCATATTTGTATGTCATAAGAAACTAAACCAAAATATTTAAATTTAACAAAACTCTATTTGAGCTTCGAAGTCATTTCTTTTTCTAATTTTAGAAGTTTCTATTGCGACAAATTTTCTCACAATTGAGTTTAAAACTTTCATAAGCATTTACGAATGATATATAAACGAACTAGTTCAAATGAACAACATAGAAATTTTAAGGACTTTAGCCATTCAGATCTGTTCTACAGATTATGAAATAGAGTGATTTAAGTAAAAAAAAAAAAACAAATTGCATGAAAAAGTTGACTTTATGTTTCTTAATTTCTTGCTAGTTTTCTTAAAGCCTAGATCTCACTATCGGCCCATCAGCAAACATTTTCTTTCAAATTCAGGTATCAAGAGAGCGAACGCACAACAGTTTTAAGTTTGCAACGACAAGTGGCGGATCCAAATGTTTTCTGCAGAGCTGATTATATGAACGCTCTTGCGCACAGCACAGATTTGCCCACCAAAATTATCGTTTAACACGTTTCACAAAAGTGACATTAACGTGATTTTAACATCGAAAGTTTAAATTTTTTCCTCAATTAAAAGTTAATTCTAGGCGGCGATTGGACGTAGACCCCACCAGATTCAACATCAATAATTAAAAATGGACCCGCATACATCCATATGTACATACATATATCTAAGCCGTCGGCATTAATGCCTGACCTGCACCACAGGTGGCCGCATTGTGAATTTTAAACTTGTCAGGGTAACGCTTAATGTGGTAAACTGGAGACCTAAGATGACTGTTCAACATGTGTAAATGGAGTTCAATCATGCTTTCACTGTTCAAAACCTGCAGATACGGAATAATTTAACCATGTTAAATATCGCACGCCTTCTGCACCAATCGGGAGATGAAACTCCGAAATTGCCACATCAGAAAATGATTAGTATAGACGGCCATCGTAAAAGAAGAGGTCAGAAATTCCTTAGCGAGCAATAAAGCGAAGGTTTAAAGCGCAGCACAACGCTATTAATTTCATTATGCAGAACCTGCACGTGCATTTTACGTTCTGATGCGTGTCTTCCTCTGCGCTACGCTCTACAGCAGTATGACTTCTTCTCTGTACGCCCTGTACGACGTCGTTGACGTGCCATATCTAATCGAATTTATTGCTCTGACGATTGTGTTGATCGTGGAAAATGGACGTACTGCACGCACACACGATACGTATTTCTCGAATAGAACCATTATTTTGAAAATAAATTTTTGGCCAATTTGCAAGCCTTGTTCAAGTGCCAGTCCATTGATGTTGAAATGTCAAACCAAACTAAACATAAATCACTTGACAGCGGACAAAATGAGCGCCATTTAAATACATTTCGCCAACTTAAAGTGTAGAAAATTTTTAGGAAAAGCAAATATTTTTTAGGACTGCATTCCATAGAAATTTTTTAAGCTTTTGCTAAAGTGCTGGTCTGCTATTACAGACCTTTTAGCAAAAGTATAAATACTTTGGCCAACTCAGTTTATATTTAAGAACTTTGAGAATGTAAGACATTACATTTAAGAACTGTACGAAAATAAAGTAGAAAAACCGCTCGTGAACATCATTGGCAAGCACGAATTTAGTTTTTTATAAAAACGAAGAAAATTGTTTTTACCACGGGACGCTTTCCCAGAACTGAAACTGTTTTTGAATGATGAACTTGCCAAGCTGCCGCTTAAGCAGTTTCCTATCTTTAATTGTTTCTCTCTTGAGAATGCGACTATTTGCCTGTCTCTTAATAGTCCTGAAATCCTGGTTGAGGGCCGCTAAAAACAAAACATTAGTAGCCCTTTAAAACGTTGTCGTTATCGCTAAGCTGACGAGTCGTTGCGTTTGCAATTTGCATTGTTTTGCGGTTCGGCTCTGTTGTATGGCAGGCGGCACACTATGTGTGATTAATGTGTGTATGTATGTGTGTACATGCAATACATACACACAAATGTACAATATGCACAAATATAAATATGTTGTCAAGTGTGTGTGTGTGTGTGTGTGTGCGTGTGTGTCAAAGCTGTGGTTATACTCTCTGTTGGCAGCATATGGTTCAGCTTTGCTTGCTAAGTGGGTCAAATATTATAAACAAACCGAAACGAAACTTTCAGCGAACCGAACCTTAAAGCGAAATGAAACGAAGTTTATAATCGTACAAACCCTGCGTACATACGACTACAAGAACACACAACAAACAAATCGGCAAATCGAAATGAGCAAAAAAAAAAAAAAATTAAAAAACTAAAAATAATTCCAACTTACTGGCATATTTGTAGTGTGAAGCCAACAAACAAAAATAAAATAAACCATAAATAAGAAAAATAATAATAAATAAATTAAACGTCAACAATAATTTATAAAATGCCGGCTTAAAATAGAAAAATGTTTACGGAATATTATTGTCTTCAAACACAGTCGTGGTATGGAAACACAGCAAGAACTTGCTAACAAAAGTGTTAGTGGCAGCGGTAGGTAGTATTAGTGGCCTGATGCCTGCTTCATTAGAAATATGTAGATATGAAAGAAAAAAAAACACAGCAACTACAAATGATAGTAAGAGTGTCAGGCAGCCAGTGGTGGCCATGTAGCGTATTTCAGCTCCAAACAAAAGGTTGGCTAAAATAATTTACGGCATCCGAGGAATTTGTAAAGCGTTTAGAAAATTGCTATGGAAGGCAGTCCTAAGAACATTTTAGCTTTTCATATAAAAGTTTCCTTAACGTGTCGTTTAACCAGAGTCTGAATAAGTGTGTAATAATGCAAGCAAATCGTGTAAAAGTATTATTGTTAATCCGGGTACAACAAATTTATTATAAAAGCAAATATCCTTAATTTCCAAAATTGTTGGAAAAAATTCCAATTTAAACAACATGACTAGAAGACTTACTTGGAAGTAAAAGGTGAAAGTTCTCAGTTAAGTCTTGAAAACAAAAGTTTTGCTTTACTAAAACCAACATGGACATATGGGATACAACTATGGGTAACTGCGAGCAACGAGATATTGCAGCGATACCAATATAAGACCTTGATACATGACTAATAATAATATTGATCGAGTCGGATTAAGGTTCAGCAAAAGATACATCGATGGCTGTGGCCATTGCTTTTCATTAGATGACAGTGAGGAAACAGGACGTTTAAAAAGGGTTCACGTTGTGAAGACTTGCCTTTTAGAAAATATGGATTTCATAAATATGTAGATCTAAATATTAGATTATATATGTACATCCATATACAAGGTGGCGCAAATATTTATTTGACCAATAATCGGTCGGTGACTTTGGCACAACGTGAATTTCGTCGCAGATTTTCTAGCCGTTCAACGCCTACTGGTGATACACTGCGACGTTTAGCCGCCCGCCTCGAAGAGACTGGCACAACACGAGATGCTGCCAGGCGTGGCAGATCCCGCAGTAGCCGTTCTGCAGAGAATATTGCTGCTGTAGCTGAGGATGTCATGGAAGCGCCGTCGACATCGACCAGACGACGTGCCACGCAAATGGGTGTCAGTCGACGGTCTTTACAGCGAATTTTGAAGAAGTACAAGATTTGAAGATGCTTGCGTACAAAGTCCAGACGGTGCATCAGCTGTTAGCTGCTGACCGCCAATCGCGTCTAACATACGCTCAAGCCATCCTTAATCACCACCAAGAGGAAGATGATTTTTCATCAAAAATAATCATGAGTGATGAGGCCCATTTCCATCTGAGCGGGTACGTAAATAAACAAAATTAACGCTTCTGGGGCACTGAAAATCCGCAAGATCGCCTGATTTGACCGCTCCAGACTTTTTTTTGTGGGGCTTTTAGAAGTCGCGGGTTTATGTCAACAAGCCTCAGACTCTTGCAGCTCTTAAAGACAATATCCGTCAAGAATGTGAGGACCTATCGCCGGAAGTTTTGGACAAAGTGATGGAAAGTGCCATAAAAAGGGCTCAAATGACAATCAACTGTGGCGGCGGCCATTTACATGACATCATATTCTCGACTTGATGTAAAAAAAATTAAAAGACCAAATAAAAATAGTCCACAAGAAGAATCAAAGTTTTTCATTTTTTTTTTAAATTACAGCCAAAAAACATCGGAAGGTTATTTTTGCGCCACCTGTTACATATGTATGTATGTATGTATGTATGTATGTATGTATGTATATTTTTCTATTTGTCTATTTTTTTCTAATGGGGGTTCAAACAAATGTAATGTTTAAGTTCATTACGAAATTTGCTTAATATTTTGTTAACATTTTTGAACACATCGAAAAATAAATAAATGAAAAACAAATATTTAGAAAAAAACACATTTTAAAGAAATATTTGGACTTCTGTTGTAAAAAGGCACTTTTTATTTAAGTGATTTAAAAGCACAAGAAATGCGTCCTCTATTACAAAATTTGTGATTTTCAAATGCTGCCTCAACAACAATTTCAAATCACTTGATTAAATGTCATTATAAATTAATTAAATAATTTACATAATGCGTGTTTTGTCAATATTTTATGCAATTGATTGTTTTTATTTTTTTTTAAGAAATATTTAAAATTTTTGGAAAATGCCAGTAAACAACTTTTCTGCTTATGAAAATTTTATTCGCTTTTGCGATTTCTAAATAAATAATATAAAGAAAAACGCTGTTTGTTTATGTTTTCTGCAATTAAAAGTCGTCACACCAGAAGACATAAGAACAGTGCGATATAGAAAACCAGAAAATCCCAGCTGTATTTTTAAAAGCACATGTGATTCGAAATCCTGTGGTTTTCAGCCCAGGCCTGATTTGAACGTTTTGCAAGAAGTCAGAACATTTAGACATAAATTATATTAAGGTCTTGTCATAAAAATGTCTGAAAATCTCAAAAAAATTTAAAAATTAGAAAAATATTATAAGATTTTACTACGCGCAAAAAAAGCTTTTAAAAATTCCATTAAATTATTTTAAAAACCGTTAGAAATTTAGCTGTTAATTGTCAGTTCAAAATTATAAGTGTTCCGCTTTTATCTCGAAATTTTTTTAATAAAAATCCCATAAAAAGTATTTTTATACCAAAAACTTTAGAAATTTATCTACAAACAGATATAATAATTAGAATGTCAAAAATTCATATTACAAAAAATGCGCCATATCCCAATTAAACGATATGATAAAATAAAATGTTTCCACTTCTAAAATCTCTCACCAAAATAAAATTAATTTCAGAAATCCCATAAAAGTATTTTTGTTCCAAAAAAAAAAAAACAAACTTTACAAAATTTAGCTTTTAATTATCAGATTACCGACATTTTAAATAAAATTTCCCACTTTCATATTAAAAAATACCCAAAATATTAAAAAAAAAATTAACTGCCATAAAGAAGAACAAAAAATTTTCCTCATTTCAATTTATAACGGTTTCTAAAGTATTATAACCCATTGAAATTTTCGATAAAATTTGCAAAAAAAATTTATCACATAACATGGCAACTTGTAAAAAAGCGCTACATTGGCATTACTTATTGAAATGTGTTTGCTGCTTTCGCAGTGACGATGACGCAGATAGTGTGCTAAATAAGTTTTATATAATTTGCGTTGTTTTCTTCTTTCGATGTTTTGTTGTTGTTGCAATCAGTTTTGCTGTTGCTGTCTTTATGACTAAATAGAAATATTAGAAAAATGGCAAAACAAAAAACAGACAATCTTTTACATGCAATAGCAACAAACACCAAAACATTAACAAACTAGAGAAAAAAAATCGGATTTATTTTCACTCCCCATTTCAAAAACTTAAATTTTTAAAACAATTTTTTCTTTTCAACTCTTATAATTATTTTGCAAAATTAAAGACTTTGAGTTTCAAAGAAGAAACGAAACAAAAAAAAAGAGAGGAGTACTTACCTTTAGATCTTTAAAGAACACAGTATTACGGGCCCAATCCACTTGGGAAAATAGATTTTGATCCAAAACTTTACACATTAACTCAAAGAGATCCACTTCAACTTGATTGTACGTTTGTTTCTGCAGCAACGCAAATAATTGCGTCTGCCATTCCCTGTCGTCTATAGACTGTACAAATTCCCTGATCATCGGTGAGACCCTTAAAGATGGCAGCAACAAATTTTATATAATTTATTGGACAAGGCATTAAAAACTTAAAAACGACTTACCTCAAAGGTTCTATAATGGAATCGGCGGTACTAGAAGGATGTGTGCCCGAATCGAAGCTTAACAATGGGCGAAGGTATTATGCAAGAAAAAAGAGCAGAAAAGGAAGTATTTAAAGTTTAAGTTTCTTATGTTGTAACGAGAGAAAGGGAAAAATTTACATTTTATATGACTCTTTTTTTATTATCAGGTCGATTTTAAAAATCATTAATAAAATCAAAATTTTATCTTGTAGGAGTGAATAGTAGTTTTGATTGTTAGAAGTTTCGTGATTTGACAACAACAACACAACAACGTCCATGTGTTCTGCAGTTTTTAATCTAATATAAAATAAAAATCACGACATTTTATAGGCGAAAATCGAAAAAGCCAAGTGCCAGGGGACGTCTGAGCTTCGTTACCACGAATTGCTACCAACGCATCGGTTATTCTACAGCACGAATTAGAATTTTTTTACTATTCCATAAAACAAATGGCGGTATTTTTGGGACAGAGTGTTTATGGCCTGCTTTGAAGTTGCACAATGGTCATTAGGACCTTCATATTTTCAACAAACAGCTGATTTGCTATCAGAGCGACAACATGTTCATACAATCTAACAGCTGAATTGCTGTTAAATTTTTAAATATTTATAGTTGTTCTAGATAAAATAATTAGCGTCTGTTCCACGATGTCGCACGGCACGTTTTACCCAACACAGAAACGAAACTGAAATCTTTAACATGAACTAGAAATAAACTTTGCAAAATGAAGTTCATAAATAATTCCCAAATTAGTATTTTTTTGCTTCAAAATGCTGAAAAGCATTAACGTTTATTATTCGCGGGGCAACCACCACAAAAAAAAAAACAAATGAAATTAAAACCAAATTCGTAGTAAAGTATTTGATATCGTCCGACAGCTGGCTGATCGATTTTACATCGCAGGATTTCAAACATTTGGGTTTAAAGCACAAATTTTTCAAGTGATTTCAAATCTTATAGTAAATAAGTTTACAAATGAGTTTTTCAGTGATTTTAAATCTCTTCTATTGATTTACAAAACACACCGGATTATTTTCTATACAAAAATGCTGTTTTACCAGATAGAATTTTTGAGGTTACGAAACATAAAAGGAAGAAGAAAAACCCCAAATTTATCTACTAATTTTCTTGACACAAATTCGTCTTCACACACGCACACAACGTCGTCGTGTTGCGGTTTGAGGAAAACGTAAGGGAAAACAAAATCGAAGAATATTTTAAAACCAAAAAAAAAAAAAAAAACGGAAAAATTGAATTGAAATGCAAAATTTCTTCATACCACAGTTTTGATTCGCTGGCATTTTGTAGGGATCCTGTGCCAGTTTCGTGGCAATTACCACTGCCACCACCACTGCCACTGCCAACGCGGTTGATACCTTCACTTGTATTGTTGTTGTTGTTGTTATTAACATTATTGCCACCACCGCCGCCGCCACCACCACCACCACCACCTCCACCGCCAGCTCCACTACTGCCATTCATGGGTGTCGCTATCACACCAGAATTGGCATTAACCTGACCTAAGGCAATGGCTATGGGGCTGGGCGATGAGTCGGGTGATTGTGTCAGAGAAGATACCTGGGGAGGGGAAGAATAAAGTAAATATTTTATATTACATGTTTTTTTTTTTGCACCAAAAATTCTATATAAATAAATTATTAAATGTTTCTATATTTTTAAATTTTCGACTTGTTGTTGTTTGTTGATCATCATCGTATTTTGTTTTGTCTTAAATTAGGGAAATGGGTCAATGTCAAGGTCATAATGGAATTTAACATAAATAATAGTTTCTGCTGCTTTAATCAAACTCTTATTTCGGGCATTAATTTTGAATGATTTTTGTTTTTTTTTTTTGGTTCATGTCGTAATAGAAAACATTTTAGGCCGGTTAAAGTTGAATTTCTTTTGTTTTTGTTTATATTTTAGCGAAATTTGCCAACCAGAAAAAGCTTTACTAACCTGAGGTATTTGTATTTCTTGTTTTATATTCATATTTGTATAGGCCTGTTGGTAGCCGGGCGATAGAGGTGTGGGCTTGATTTCTCCCGTGCCCATTGACGTTCGTAGGGCCTGCAATGCAATTTGTCTTTGACGCATCACCTGCAGTTTTCTCGCTCGATCTCTTTTGTACATGGGTCCGAACTTATTTCTACCGCCTCGCATTCGATCGGCTCTCACAGCTGCAATCAAAAAGGAAATTACAAAAGAATGTTAGAAAAAATATTCAAAATAGAAAGAAAAACTCTTGCAAGGCTGTTTCATAGCCTCGCACGTATACGTTTACACTATACAAAAACACAGCTGATGTGTGTCCATTTAGAATTGGAAAGTGACTCGTTAGAAGAGGACGAAAGGAAATACAAACTAATCAAAATTTTCTTACTTAAATTCACATTGAAAACAACAACAACTTGACGAATTTTGTTATGGTTTTCAATGTGAATTTAAGCCGGAAAACATTTGTATGATCACGAGAAAACAGTCAGTCTTTTTACCGGGCGTTGAGAATGTGAACGCAAACGTGTGAGACCCTGAAAATAGATACATTCGAACTTTCAACAAAGAATTGCCAAATTGTTAATGGATGTGAAAACGTTTCGCAAATGAAAAATACGCACAAAACATTTACCAAATTACAAAGTAGGCTTTAGCGGTGTTCGATTGTTGGAGCGATTCCTACCAAAGACTTGAGGTGCATCTGCAGACCATAACAAAAGCTGTACACAAGTTTTGAATTCGTTGTTAAAAGAGAGAAGAAAAAAACACAATACAGATGCCAACTGTTTACTTGGGAAATGCCTGAAATCTGTTCAGAATTCCTAAATCTAAAGTTCACGTTTAGCCAGCAATCATTTTAGAGTTTTTTTTTTAAACTTATTTCAATAGTTTCGAAATTGCAAATTCGCAACATCAGGTGTTTGTTTCAACATTTTCGCTTAAAATAATGCCAAAAAATGTTTTAGTTTAATGCGAATATCACAATATTTATCTCTATAAAATAAGTTATAAAAATTCGAAACTATATTCGAGTTTTTGTTTATAAACTTCTAGACATTTTCTATGATATCTCATCTATCTTTTTCGAGTAATATCTTATTTACTAAATTCACAAAGTTTCTTTATAAAAAAAATATTTTTTTCGAATTTTATTGTAGATTCCGAAAATTTCAAGTTTTGTTTAATCAAGTTCAGGCATTCATTATTAATTATAGTATATTTTTGAACAAATAGATACAAATAAATAAATTCTTTACTTTTACACTATTTTCAGCTAAAATCGACAGAAATTTGACAAATTGTTTTATAACAATTTATTTCGAAATCTATTTTTTGTTGTTTTTTTTTTTTTTTTTCAAAAATTGTTCGCTTATTTTGTGCAGAAATTAATGTAAAATTAGGTTGTGCTTTGGGTTTATATTAAATAACTAATTACAGCCTCCAAAAAAATTATTACATAATTTCCAAAGAGTTTTGAAAAAAATTCTAACATTTTTTTTAATAAAATATTATACTGCATTTGAAAACAGCAATTACTTCATTTATTTATTCATTTATTTCAACTAAATAACTTTTAGAGCATTTGTGATAAGTTTTAGGAACTTCGAATTTATGTTCGAATTTTCGAATATGATTTCGAATTTAAAATTTTTTTATATAAAAGCAGTGTTATATTGCTTAAATTGTAATAAGAAATATTTTTAAAAATGTTTTTAAGCATTTCAAAATTATATTCCAAATTTCGATTATAATTTTGAATTTTTAAATTCATATAAAATTATACACTCCTGATAATTTTAAACTTGTAAATGAAAAGAAAACGTATAACTTTTATTTGTGAGGAAACAAAACTGTTAAATTCCTTATAACAAATTTATTCAGACTTTTTTTAATATTCGAACGTAAGACATCAAGTCTCATTTGAAACTCATCAAGTCTCCCAAATTCTTGGCAGTCTTGTTATTTTAACATTATTTCAGATTTAAATATTTACCATAACAAATATTTATAGCAAAATTTGCATTAAACGCAAATCAAATGCCCCCATATTTAGTTTTTTTTAAAGGACACTACGTTGCTAAAACTGATTTGCATAGATACTAGGGGATTGGTTAGAGAAATGTGTGGTAACGCTAAGCAAAACTTTTGTTTCCAAGTAAATAATTATTGCTACGCAATAAAAAGGTTTTCGTTTTTAACATTTTGCCAATATCAACATTCTGTGAAAGAATAATAAGAAGGTTTTATGTACAAATTCACATACATATATAAATTTCAACTGCAACACACAGCAGAGAGAGATGCATCGTATATAAAACTTTTTTACGTACATATCGAGTAACTACCTACAACAGCAATAAAAACAACGACAACCACAAAAGCAACTAGCACGTACATATACTCGTACAACAACAAGAACAAAAATGAGGGGAGGGGTGGGGGTGTTAGGGGGGGTAAATATGCCAGTATCTGGAATATATTTTTCATGCTCGCGCAAAAATCTTTATAATTTTTGTTCAATGGTTGTATTTAGTGGCACAAACTCAAAAGAACACGATTGAATAACACAACAACGAGAGGAAGAAAAAAGCAGCAAATGCACAAAAACAGAATTTAATTTTGTAGGTAAAGGCCAGGGTTGCCAGTCACCAATAATACTCGGTAGCAATTCTGTTTGCTTTTCTCCAATTATAGAACACCGCAACGCAACGTCTATTGATAAATTTCTTTTTAACGCAAAAATCTGCAAATAATTTCAAAACTGGCTGAAACTGCAGACTTTTTGCTTTTAGGGAACAATTAAATACCTCACAAAATGTTTTGAAGAAATTAAGTTATTTTATATCCAATACAATTGAAAATGGTGAAAATGATTACAAAATAATATATAAAATAAATAGGAAATAAAAATATATGTTATAAATTACTAGTTTTATGCAAACATTTGCAAATAAATTTTAAACCACCTTAAAATATAGACGTCGGACCTGAGTTGGTTTAAAAAATTCATTTCAAAGCATTAGGAAGCAATAAAGTTACGACATGCCCAACGCAACTTTCTGTCCAGGGTGGATTTTTTTTAATGGAAATACCCATATTTATTTTCGTTTTATTTTCCATTTTTGTTAAAATTGAAAACTGATATCTAAGCCAAAATCTTGAAAAAAAAAGTGGTAACAAAGTTTTTATGTCCAGTTTTTTTTATAAAGAAATAAAAAGATTTGAGTCTCTTACAATTTTCAATTTGGAACCATTTATTTAGGGGCCCTTTTTCAGGGTAAGGGCGGGTGTAAGTATTTAGCTTGTGGTTTGTTCTTCTTTTTATCTTTTAAGAGACTTCTAAGTGTTTTTTTTTTTGTATGTTTCGAAAACAATTTTCTATTCACTTTAATCGCCCAAAAACGCACATACTTTACTACACCAGCTTTTTAACACTTTCTTATCGTCAATGTCCAGTGAATTATTTTTTCCGCCGGATCATGTTTTTTTTCGAAATTTTAGCCGTTAAATAACGAACAAAAAATTATAAAAATCTTAAAACTGAAAAAAAAATTTTTGAATTAATGGTCATCATCATAAATAATTATGACTGTTTTTCATTTATGCAACCAAGATTTTTGTTGAATTGGAACCTGTAAAATGCTTTCTTTTTTTTATTGAAAATAAGCTGCAGCAAGCACTTTTACATATTCAGCAGAAACAACGCTGGACAGCAACGTTTTCAGAGGAAAATCCAAGTCCATTTATTTAAAAAAAAATACTTGTTTTATTCGTTCTTTAAATATTTTCAATCAAATAACAGCTGGTTTTTGTGATAATTTTTCTTTGTGATTTATTATATATAAAATAAATGTTTAAGCTTTATTATTTAGTGAATTATATATTTATAATTTATGAGCAGAACTATTTATTACAAATCATGAGTCAATATATCCACAGCAAATGTGTCATAGGCCTTAAGCCCTATTGTTTTAGTTGTGAAAATATTTTAAAAAAGACTTTTCTTTCTAAACTTTGTACTCAAAAGATTTTGTGAAAAAATTTAAAAAAAAACCAAATTGTAAAAACTAAAAAAAAATAAAAATTAATAAATATGTAAAAAATTAAAACAAATTTGTTTGAAAAAAATTTTAAAGTTTAAAATAATTAAATTAAATTACTAAAATAAAGTTTAAAATATCTAAATATTTAAAAAAATATCTAAAAATTAATATAAAAAAATTAATTTAAATAAATTCTAAAATATATGTAAATCTAAAATTAAAATTGTTTTAATTAAATTTTTTTATATACCGATTTTTTTTATTTTATTTTTTAATTTTTCGCAATATTTTGTTTAATTTTATTTTCCAAAGTTTGTCCTTTTCGATTTTCTTTTTTTAAAGTTTTGGCAAATTTCTTAAAAAAATGTTTTTTAAATCTCTTGAGTTTTTAAAATTGTTTGTTATTGTCTTATTATTTTTATTTTTGGGACAAAACTAATTGTTAAAAAACGCTTTTTTCAAATTTTCAATTTCTAATTAGTTTGTGTTAATAATGCAGGCAGCAGCATGCCTTTCAAAACGCAGTTTGTCTGCATTCAAATTCGTAAATTCGTGCAAAAAAGGAAATATTCCATCAACGCCTCCGTCCAACATCCCCCAGCTACAACAAAGCACTTTTTATTCAAGCCCAACAACTCAAAAAAAAATCCCAAAAAAATGTTTTTTATTAACCCCAAAAAAGTGGCAACAATTATAAATACTAAAAACGAAAAAAAAAAGAAAAAACAGAAAAAGAAAAAACCTACATATACAAAACAATATAAACACAAACACAGACACAAACCAAATAATTTGCACACACAGATGCATGAAAATCTAACGATGTATGAAATTTAGGTCAAGCGTATTGTTTACAAAAATACTTGCGATGGTGTGAGTGACTTGCATGCCTGCATGCAGAAACGAGCACAAAATGAAAATGCAATCAACGACGACAACGACATCGACATCGACGGCGACGACTGTCAGTTCTAAACGGCTGAAAATGTTGTTGTTGTTGTTCTTATAACTAGTGTATTTGATAGATTTGGGGGAAAAAACAAATAACAAGAAGAAGATAAAAAAAAAAGTTGAAAAGTTTGTTTAGCTCTTCTCAGATGTTGTTGCAGCAACAGCAACAGTGGCAGTGCAATTTTCTGCTTGTTTTTCATTTAATTTTTTTCTTTCTAACTGCAGCAAAGAAAACACAAATTATGAGCAAAAACTTCACTTCACTCACTGCTGGCATTAATTACTCTTAAAGTACAACAAGCCCAACCAAATAGACATTTAAAGAGATTATTAAGAGCTCCAATCAAAATGGAATAATAATTTGACTGAAGAGGTTATTAAAACAATTTTAGAAGAAAATAAATGATTTTTTTTTTAATATATTCATAAAATATTGTAGCAAAAGAATTTTTATGCAATATTTTTCTTGATTGCAAATTTAGGCCTACAAAATTAAGGACCAATCAACACTTACATACATATATTATTTAAATAAAAGGAAAAGTTTATTTGTATTTGCGTTTAAGGCGAATAAACTTAAAAACTACTGACCGTATTTCAAAACTTGTTTCACCTATAGAATGCTTTATTATCCTATATTTATTAAACAGAAATAATTAGGGAAACCTACTAAAACTTCGCTCAGCCGTAATGACACTTAAGGCTTCGTTATGCGAACGTTGATGTGAGAAAAACTTAACGTACGATCGATCGCATGTGTAATTATAGAAACTTTACAAACGTAACAGGCGTCAATAAAATAAACAAAACTCTGTCTAGCGTAATTTATTCGCGCGTGATTTTTTTTTCCAAACTTTTTGGTATAGTAATGGGCAATGTATAACGTTATTTACATTGCAATTTATACATTATCATAATTATTATTGTTTTTATTAATAAAATTATTAAAATTGTTGTTGTTGTTGCTTTTATTATTATTATTATTATTTGTTGTTTTTATTATTATTTGTTGTTTTTATTATTATTATTTGTTGTTTTTTGTAATTATAATTATTATTGTTGTTGTTATCATTATTTTTTTCTACTACTGTTGTTATCATTATTTTTATTATTATTATTTTTATTATTATTATATTTATTATTATTAATTTTATTATTATTTTTTTATTATTGTTATTTTTATTATTATTATTATATTTATTATTATTATTTTCATTATTATTATTTTTATTATTATTATTTTTATTATTATTTTTTTATTATTGTTATTTTTATTATTATTATATTTATTATTATTATTTTTATTATTATTATATTTATTATTATTATTTTTTTATTATTATTATTTTTATTATTGTTATTATTATTATTATTATTTTTTTATTATTATTACTTTTATTATTATTTTTTTATTCTTATTATTTTTATTATTATTTTTTTTATTATTACTTTTATTATTATTATTTTTATAATTATTATTTTTATTATAATTTTTTTTATTATTATTATTTTTATTATTTTTTTATTATTATTACTTTTATTATTATTTTTTTTATTCTTATTAGTATTTTTATTAATAAAACTAGTATTTTTATTATTAAAACTAGTATTTTTATTATTAAAACTAGTATAATAATTAATCAGTTATCACTTTTATGAACCAAAATGATATCAATTCAAAAGTACCGAAATGAGCAAATTGCTATTTATTCCACATGAGTGCCAGCACTGGTTTACAAATGCCATTTAACGGCGCCGTCAAAATCTGCGTTACACAGGTTGAAACGTTCCGGCAACGTGACAGTTAATTTCGGTAACCGTTTGCATTGTTTTGATATGCTTAAAAACCAACGTATGTACGTTACCTTAAGTGTCCATTCGCATAATTGTACCTTTACTTTTTTCATGCTTTTTTCTAATTGGAGTTTGAAAGACTGAAACAGTCCAGTGCTGGCTGGGAAGAGATATCTATGACAATGGCATAATGTTTGTTTACCTTTTTTCATGACGCGTTGTCATAAATTTGGAAAAAACGCTACTTTCTGGTATGAAAGTGAAATATGAACAGCACTGCAGCGTTTTAAGCTCTAAATGTCACTTTTAAACAAATATTTTTTAGATTTTTTCTTTGAGGCTGGCAACTGTTTCTCGACAACATGTTGAACACTTTTGCATTTCTACAGCTTGTTTGGCTCTTACCAATATTTTACTCCAGAAACGTATGGCAAAGGTACAAAGAATTGCCAATTCCATACTTATGTTTGATATCTGATAGACATTAGAGTTCTGTTTCTTTCTGATCGGTTGAAAATGAAGCGTTTGTAAAGATGGTCGGCCTGGCATGTGGTTAAGACTTAATGTAACAATTGTAGGTTGCTGCAAGTTTCATTTCACACTGTTCACCGGTTTTCAACATTTAGATTAGATTTTTGCAAAGTACATAAATAAAAATTTGTATAGTAGACGTTCCAATCTTCAGGAAATTACAAGCAGCGTTTTTTTTAGCATTAATAATTAGAACTGATGGTTCTAATTTCTAGGCGTTGTTATTGTTCTTTTGTTTTTAATACTGGAAAATTGTATTTTTAGCTTTTGTCGGCCTTCGGCATGGCAAAATAGGGGGAATCCCCTGTTACTTTACGTAAATTTTGGTGAATAGAACCAGTCCAGGAACAAAGTGGTTCTAATTACCGAGCGTCTACTGCAAATGAAATTAGTAAAAATATATTATTTATTTATTTCTTCCAATGTTATTGCTTTCCAGCAACGAAGAAACAATTATCCGAGTATGTGGAATAACAAATTTACTTACGCTATCTGCGGTTGTTGAAGCGTTTTGTTGCAATATCACAAAAGTCTTCTTCGCACCTGTTCAGCGTCTACTTTCAATAAAAACAATAGTGTGCAACAACAAGAGTTCTCCTTTTAGGGGTTTTTTTTTTGTTATAGAAATTTCATATTTTTATAGTTTAAACAACATTGTTTTATAAATTAAATACATTCGCTTTATATTATTAACAAATGTTAATAACACACCCATAGAATTTATTTGCCACTATTTATTTTCGTTTCTAGAATTTTTTTTTTATTTAGACCAGACACAAGTTGTAACCAAATTTTAGCAAACTATTTGTTTCATTTAAACCAAATGAATCATTTTCAATAGCATTAGTATAGTTTTTGAGTTACAGTGGACAATCCAATAGTGCGAATTATGCAATGTCGGCTGTTTCTTTTATGTTGGAAAATTCGTATTATTGGATCACAATGTTTTCTTCCTATAACTGTCTACACTTATTAATGAAGTACGTGAGATTCTTCTTGTCATAAAAACCACTGCAGTATCCATTAATATTTTCTGACTTGTCCAGCGCACATTATGAAAGCGTGATTGCAGTACTCTTATAGCAGCCTGAAGCTGTGCCTCCTAGTTTCTTATAGAGCAACTGCTTGATAAATTAGCTTCTGGCTGCAAACTTAATGCATCATAAAATTAGGACATGCGATACAAAACACGAAAATTCATGCCATCTGATGATTATTACGCAGTTCAATAGAAACCAAAAATAGTCGGTCTAGAAATACCCGGAACACCGCTTTGCACAAACTTCACGCAGCATTTGCAGGCCGTATTGTGGCAATAACTCTTTAAATGTTGATTTCCCGGTGTTCAATTGACGCTGATAAATCAAAAATATAGCGACTTTCGCCGATCCGATTTAAAATCACTTTTTGAACATAAACGGTCTGATTTTGTCAACAGTCGAATATTGGCTTCTAAAAGAGCAATCGTACCCCTTTAAAAAATAATATAATAATTTAAGGGTGTTAAATCACACACGAACGAGGTGGTCCATTTACAGGTCTATTTCGGTCATCAAATATTTCAACTCAACAACAAGAGTGATGGCTTGACGCCCTCTTTGACGTCTTATTGTAACCAGTTTTCTTTCAAATAATATCCAATGATATGAGTAATTAAAAAAAAAAGAAACCACGAATCATTAAAAATCTGCTACAACTCCCAGTTAGTGCCAGACCGTTGGACCTTACTTATATGGATGTAAGCCAGTCTTTCCTTAAAATGTTCAAAGCACTCGATGGGCAGAGATCGAGCTGCCAAGGACGTCGTCAGACCGATTAATTCGTGTCCTCTATCATGCACAATCATGTCTACAGCGGTCATGGCTTGTTCTGTACGCACAGTACGTCCTCATTTTGCATGAATATCGTGTAAGAGAATAAATGTGACCATAACTTGATCCACAGCAATGCCTGTAGGATATACATGATGAGGCGCACCACAAATTCAACGAATAACTAATTATAAAATGTATACAATTTGTTTGATTTCATAAAATGTTATGCTCGTATTCAAAGTAGGACAAAATCAATATAACACAATATACAAGTGCTTTAAGCTTTTCAAAGAAGCTCGATAAGATGTAAGTAACGACGACGCTCGTCCTATAATAGTTCAAAAGATTAAAGAAATTGTTATGGAAAATCGTCAAATCGCTATTAGAGAAGTTGCGGCATATGGATTGCCGACATCGTACCAGAATTGCAATAGTATCATCCTAAACATGCCGCAGCGCCTGCATTCACCAGATTTGGCCTTCAGCGACTTTTTTCTGGTTCCCAGTAATGAAGGGATCTATGAAAGAATGGCGTTTGGCAACCATTGAGGATATAATCAGATCGAATGACTGAGAGAAGCCCAAGGATATGCCAAAAAGTGCATTGAAGAACTGCCTCTGGGGGAAAAAACGCTGCAACAATTGTATTTTATATCTGAAGAAGCACAAAAATTTCAAAAGAAACGAAAATTATAAAAAAAAAATTGCTGAATAAATAAATGTTTTTGCAGAAAAACCAAAATTCCTCTAATTAGGGAATTGTACAATATAAAAATGTCAAGCTCAAATTTCCAAACAAAAAAATTGTTTTTAAAAAATGCCGAAAAAAACTAATTTTTTTCGTTCTAAGTCGTTAAATTTTTTATTTTTAATAGTTTCTTAAAGATTTACTGTCTTTCCTGCAATCAATAGGCATTTGCTTGAATGTTGTGGGGAGGGAAGAGCGCATACGAGTAGCAAAAAATCAATGACAATTTCCTGTGCCACCTCTAGACGTAAAAGCCGATAAGAGAGTGTCACAAGTAAAGAGAAAAGAATTTCTCTCTGCAGGCAAACACACATCCATACACATACAATGTATTTCAAATCTCTAGGAGAAAACTTTTTACATACACATAAGCACGTGTTACTGCATGACGTATGAGTATTACAACATTATTCATACGTTGGAAAATGAAATTTTCCTTATCGGAACAATCATTCAATCTATCTCTTTCGCACGTCTTTCTCTTACAAAGTCTCAACAAGTATGAACTATTTCATAACAAAACTTTATATTTTAAGCTTTATTTTTTGTTTTTTATTTTCTTTTGGCTAAAGAAATCAAAACCAGTTCAAGTATTGAAGCAGCTTTTCGAAAAGCTCTCTTTGGCATGACAAGATATCAAAAGAGAGTGAGTGTTATGGCATTAGTTTAATATTTGGCCGCAGAGTTATTTCACAGTTGTTGTTGTTTAATATTTTGTTACGACACTTTTTCTACTTTTGCTTTTTGCCAATTTTTTTTCTTTGCTGTAGTTGTTGTTGTATGGTGTTTATGTTGTAAAATCATGTTGGCCAGCAAAGGTTTGATGTTGTGTCGGTGTGCAAAGATATACATGGACATATATATATATGTGTGTGTGTGTGTGTGTGTGTTTGTGTGCGTGTGTCAAATAAAAATAAACTCTTTTTTCTTCTGTTTGCTTCAGTTTCGTTTTCTTTTTCAAATAGTTTTCTTCTTGTTGTTGCTGGCTGGTTTAGTTGGTGTTAACTCTGTGTTTGTATGTGTGTGTTTGTATGTGTGTGTGCATGTTTGTTTTCATTTTTCGTCTTGTTCTTCTTCGCCTTGCCGCTGCTGTCATGATGTTTTTGTTATAAGTTTCTTTTTTTCTTCTTCTTCTTTTATTATTGTCGATATTGTGAGTGGAGTAGGTCAAGGACAGTATGAAAAGTGGGGCAACGAAGCCATCACTTGAGTTGGTTAGTGAAAAGCAGCTAGAAAAGCAACACAAGGAAAATGAAAAGAAAATTGCTGTGTGTGTTGTTGCACAAGAAAGAGATGCCGCCGCTGTAAAACGTGTATAAAATCTGTTGGTTGTTTGGAATTTTTCAATTGCTTTTCAATATTCTGCTGCTTCGCCTTGGAACTTGATTTTGTTTTTTTTTTTCTTCTTCTCCTGTTGTCGTCACCTCTCAACGACAATTGTAATTCAATCGTTTAAGATGTTTTTAGTGTGTAAAACAATTTAAAAACTTGTAACAAGTTAAGGATACTTGAAATGTTAAGGATACTTAAGTTTTGAGGTCGAAAAAAATTAACAGAAAAATATTAAAAAACATGTCTCAATAAATAAATGTAACATTTTTAAAAACTTGTGCTCTGTAAATAAACTTTTGTATGAAGCAATTATCAATATGCATATAAATAGTTTATCTGGCGTCGTTAATGGTTTTTTTAGTATTAAATTTTAACGAACAGACCATGTTTTTTTTTATTATTATTATGTGTTATTATTAGTGCCGGTTTACGGATGTTGAAATTATAGGTTGGCTCGTTCGTACTATTGCATTTAAAACAAGAACAACATTTAATATTTTGTTTTCATTTGAAAACTTAATACTTAAGGTTTTCTTGGCTTTCGAAATCAGGAAATAGATCCTTAATTGCTTTTTGTAAAATTTTTAATTGTTGTAGATGTTTTTTTTTTCAAATAAAATCTACAGTTTTTTTATAGAAAATTTTCCCTGCTGACACATACATACATACATATGTATGTTTCCATAGAATTTTATAATTAAATTATAATTATGGAATATAATTATAACACTTAATAGGTATAAACATTAATAAAACTTTAAATTTAAATTTCTAAAAACTTGTATAATAATGCAAAATAATTTAAAAACAAGAATTTATTTGCCAGCGAAATTTATTTGCTATTTAATTTTGGTTTAAACATTTTCCTGAAAAATCGCTTTTCGTGAAATTTGTTTTTTAATCTAAAACTATTGTTAAAAGAGGTAATCGCCTCGCTAGTGATTTCCACTGGATTTTGAGAGAGAGGTTATGTTGAGTTTTTATATTAATTTAGATCAGCATAGTAAGAATCTTCTTTACAATTTTAAGAATTTTAACTACTGAAAACTAGCCGTTTTCACCAGTGGTGTCAACAACTATCACTAGTGAAGCCAGGCTTATCATAAATAATTTTACATAATTTTTTTAACGACAACGAATTTGCTTTTAATGTAAAATTATTATTAATGAGGACTTACTTATCACTTATTATTATTATTATTGGTGCGTTGTTTAAAGGAAAATTTATCATTGGTGAAAATTTATTTATATAATTTAATCAAGTATGAAATTATTATTTTATAAAGAAAATATCATCGTAAAATTATTTTTTAATGGAAATTATCATTAATGAAAATTATCATTAATGAAAATTTCTAAATTGAAAATTATAATCGATGAACATTTATTTATATAATTTAATCATGTATGAAATTACTATTTTATTAAGAAAATATCATCGTAAAATTATGTTTTAATGGAAATTATCATTAATGAAAATTTCTAAATTGAAAATTGTAATTGATGAAAATTTTTTTCGAAAAAAGTATCACTGATGAATTTTTTTTAATGCCACATTATCATTGTTGGCATTATGTTTTTCGTTAAGAAAAATCACCGGTGAATTTTTAACTAAAAGTTATCATATTTATTTAATTTAAAAAATTAAAAAATTTTTGTAAGTTGCAAATTATTTTTAGTGAAATATTTTCTACAAAGAATTATCGTTGATGAAATTTTCTTAGTCGAACATTATCATAAGAATGAATTAAAAATGACTATTAGCGATTTTTTATTAACTGGTGATAGTTTTTCCCTCAAAAATTAACATTGTTGAAAAAATATAATAATAAAATATTATAATTGCTGATAATTTTTCTCCAAAAAATTAAATTTTTAATCATTTTTCATAAGCAAAATTATCATTGAAGACACTTTTTGTATAGAAATTAGTAGCTGTTATTAATTTGTTCATTAACATACTTAGAAAATTATCATTAGTGATACATTTTCTATAAAAGAAAATTGTCACTGTGAATAATTTTTGATAAAAAATTATGCCGGCACTAAATTTACTATCACAAATATTTATAAAAAAAAAATTACCTTGACAAAATCATCAGTGATGATAATTTCTCTTTGACTAATTAACATTGTTAACAATTTTCCACTAGAAATAAATAGTATTTAATTTGCAAAACATTTTTTCTCACTTCACAAAAAAAATAGTGCAAATTAGTTATTTCTTTTTTTTTAGTATTAATCAAACACAAAATTAATCCATTAAAAAGTGTAAAGCCAGCAATTCGAAAGTTTTATAACGGTTATTAAATACAGATAAAAGAAATTAAATTAAAAGAATTTGACCGAAGAGATAGAGAGACACAAAATGCCACCAAAAATTATATAATCAAAGATACATTCACGGCGATTTGCAAATTAAAATTTCTTCAATATTTTTTAGTAGCGCAAAAAATAATAAATTAAAATTCGAATGAAAAGGAAATACAAAATGTGCAAAAGCGAATAGTAAAAGTTTAGTTTTTAAGTTTTTTTTTTTGGGGTCTCATCGATTTTAGATATTATTTTTTGTTTGGCTTTTTCGTTTAAATGGCATTAAAATAGTTTTATACAAATAAAAACAAATTAGTATTTTTTAAAGCAAAAAAATACCTTTTTTTCGGTTTTTGCAGCTGCCTACTTTTTAATTTCAAATTAACTTTATTAATTTCCAAGCGAATAAAAACAACAATTTGAATATTTGCTCCTTTATTTAATTTTTAGCAAAAAACTTTTTCAATTAAATAATGAAAATAAGAAAATTAAAATAAAATCGGTCTTATTAATGGTAATCATTGTAGTCTGTTTAGCTGGGCGCAAAATTATTGACCCTCGCGTACTCGTTGTCGACAACATTTAAAGTCAAATTTCGGTCAAAAGTAGAGATTTGTTATCAACAACAAGACTAAAAGTGACAATCTATTGCCACGACGATGTCGATTCAAAAAAAGCATAATATTCTCGCTGGCTTTAGTGTAAAGCGTATTAAAATATTAGCTCTTTATTGCGACATTTTATAGTAAATGAAAGTTCATAAAAAGCGAGTAAATAGGTTTTATGATCTTCAAAGTACCTTCAAACGTTTCCATCTGCTATCGCGGGACATGCGACAAAAGCTAGTTTTAATGTTTTTACTATAGAATTATTCCTTTCCCCTATTTTTTTCTAGTTTGCAGCAAAATGGGCCCGATTGGAACCAAGTATTAAGTTGGAAAAAAAAACAAATATCGAACGTTAAAGTTCGTTAATATTTTGAACAACAGAAATCTGATTAAAATCAAACCAGAGAGATGGATAAAGTTTAAAAATAGTCAGCAAATTAGTATTATCTTCTAAATTCGGACGAACATCAACGTTCGGTATTGCGAGACAGATGATTACATTTTTAACAAAAACTAAATTTTATAAAAAGAAAAATTATTATATAAGTTTTCGCTATACAAGTAACAACTATAGAAATATATTCTATTAACAACACGATAAATATGATTTTAAAATAAAAATTATTTGAAAAATAAAATTTCCGTTTATCGTTTTCACATTTCCCATCTCTGAACAGACTCACCAGTTACCCAAACGATACCTGGGTGCACCTATTTTTGTATTTACATATAGTACATTGTTTATAAAAAGAACTTATTTAAGTTGTTTTGTTTTCGAATTTGCCACAAGTTTGACTTTGAAAAATCAAAATAAATTATGGCGTTTCTAAATTAAGGTAACGATATGCATGTACATATGTATGTATGTATGTATGTACATATGTATGTATGTATATGCGATTGAGTTTAACAATATCAAAAACACACATTTGTAACAAAAAATATGTACATATGTATGTATGTACGTATATATACATACATATACATACATATGACCATTAGGTATAAAACTTTGTTTATGTAATTACAAAAAATAGGTACAAATAAAAAAACACGTTATTTATTCTTACATAATATTATATAGGTACATACCTACATAAATATGTACGATTGCACGTATGTATTTGTATGTAATAACGAACGGATTAACGACAAATAAAAGTAGAGTAGACTACTACATACATACATATGTATGTATGTATGTATGTATGTACCTACTACTCACTTACTGCCTAACAAGCCGAACATTATAAAATAAACCAAATCTTAAATACGCAGAAATCAGAACCCAGAAATTAAGTTGAAAATCAAAACAAAACTTCAATAAAAAAAACATAACCAAAATATGCGAATAAACACGTTGAAAAAAATTAAATAAACTATGACATACTTAAAACAACACTACATGTTGCATTGATAACACATACACAGCTCTGCAGTTACGCCAGCAACAACTAACTATCTACATACATACTACATACGATACGGCAACGCAACTTGTCCAAGTACAACAACATAAACACACGAGTACACAGCCAAACAAAATACAAAATACAAAACAAAAAATAAAAAACAAATGCACACCGCAAACACACACATGCATTCCCCACAAAATAAATACTCATACTCATTTAAATAAACGAGTAAATTAAAAAAACGACAAAAAAAAAAATAGCAACACAGAAAAAAATCTAGGTCATGAGCGCAAGAGATGGATGTATAGGCCAAGAGCGCAAAGGCGGAAATGAGATAGCAAGAAGAAAAAACCAGCAACAAAACCAACTATTACGGCAGCAGCAACACAGAAAACTTAACAAAAACAACAACAACAAATAAAAACGTAAAACTATTTTTTTTTTTCTAAAGTGGGGAATGTAATCATACACACATATTACTAGATGCTTATATTGACATATGAGTGTATGTATGTATGTACATACATACATATGAATGTATGTTCGTATGTATGTAGTTGCATACGAACATGTTACACATACATTTATTAAAATAAGCAGAGAAAAACTCATTTATTAAGATGTATGTAAGTTTGCAGATTTTAATGAATTTTCTTTTATAATCTTTTAGTTTTACAAAAACTAAAATATAACGGTTTTGCTGTATTTATACTGTTTCTAATTTGGCATACAAGTGTAGGTGTTGGTTGTATTGCAATAAAACAAAACCTTGTTCTGTGAATAAGATCGCCGATCCGCGGCTTGTTTGTGTCAGAAAACAAAATCAGTTGATTTTTTTTTTAAATCTTGAAATAATTTTGAAATATGTATGTATGTATGTATGTTTGTATGTATGGAGATAATCTGTTATATGACAAAAAAAATCAATATTGTAAAGGAATCGTTAAAAAACAATTGAGGCAAAAGCGTGAACAAGTTTTATGCGTTTTGAATTATATGATTTTTCACTTCAAAACATATACATATGTATGTATGTACATAAATACATACATTATATACATACATATACATATCTATACATAATAATCAGTTTTTAGCCTTTTTTATGGATATTTTTCATTAATAATTAATCTCTAATTACACTTTACAAAATGGTGAGGCTAACGCTGGGCAATCATGAAAACATTCTTCACAAAATCATTCCATTTTCATATCGCTTTATCATATAAACATTTACATATGTACATATGTATATGTATATACATATCTATATATGTATATATCTGTATAATAATAAATTGTTCCAGCTTAAGGTCTTGTATAAAAATATTATTAAGTAACTTCTATATTTTAAAATTCTTCAATAAAGTTTGATTAAAATTTATACAAGATTTTAAGCTGCAACAATTAATAAAAAGAACAAAAATAACATTGAAAACAATCAATATTTAATTAAATAGTTACACATAAATACATAAAAGCATATCTATCTATTTGCTTATCACATTTATCAATTACAAAAAAAAAGAACAAAAAATATGAACAAAACACCAAAATATTTATTAAATATTAAAATTTTATGATTGAAAACGCCATATATGTATGTATTTTGTAACTGTCCTCTTTTTCGTACAAAAATAGCATAAAACCAATTCTACAAAGAATCAATTATGTTTGTTTTTCGTGGACTCAATTACGAGTTTTCTTAAATGTGGATTCCAATGAATTTTTGGGTTTTTTTCATCATAATATTTTTTATTGAAAAAACCTTCAGCCACCACTTTTTATAAAAATTGTTGATTGAACCCAACAAGAGATTTGCTGGAAATAAAAATTTTTTGAGGTAAATTACAGAACACCCCAAGACAGGAGAAATGTATTGCAGATTTCGAAAAAAGTACAATGCATCAACGTTAGTCATGGAAGTTAAGTTGTTCAAATCAAATTTAAAATGTATGCAGATTTATATATTTATTTTATTTATTTATAATTTAATATAATTAAAATTATGCGACGTTATGGAGTTGCCCGACCGTTTTTTCGTGTATATTAAACGCATCAAAAACCGTTTCGTTAGCACTTACTTCAATTTATCACCATATTTTTTACCAACTTAAAAAGGAAAGTAGATACTTTGGGCATGATTCTCACAGCCACATCACGAACGTCCCTGCAACTGTCAAGTAATATTCTTGAGCCTATTTGCCTAGCCACAAAAAGTGACATGACCAGCTTGTGGTAGAGAAATGTCTTGCCGCGTTAATTCAGTCTGTGTCTGACATAAGTCAATAAAATAAATTTGATAAAAGTAACAAATAAAATTTAAATAAAAATTTGTTGATTTTAGATTTGGCTTGAAAGTAATGATGGAGGATTCCAAAGAGAAGGACATTTTCATAGTACAACTAAAGACCCCAGCTACTAAAGACTATCTATCGGCTTAATGGCAAAACGGATAGATAAATCCGAAAGCCTGACAGATTATTGAAATTTGTAATAAATACCTGCAAATTTAATTCAAAATAAACAGAAATTTAAACGCCAGTTAGAAACTCGTTCTGTGAACTGGACAGAAGTCTTTGCGTCATTGATTGTAATAACTTACAGTATCGTAAGATCTGACAGTGTGCTGGCAATGAAAAATTGCCATCAAAAGATACATATATTGTCAGTTCAGATGATTGCAGGAAAACCTTACAACTTCTTTGCCAGACAACGCCGGAAGACTCAAGGCATGTAGGGACAGTGTTCCCTATAGAAATGTTTCTCTAACAACGATGTCATCGTCAGGTGTATCTGGCGAAAAAAAAGGGCAATGGGGTGACAATATCTGGCAATTATGTGTCAGTGTCACTGACAACTAAGAGTGTTCTCTTGACTGTCAGCTGTTTGATAAAACATTTTTGCCTTAACGTGGACTAATAGTGGCTTTTTTAGGCACGTTGTAATACATTTTTACACAAAAAATATATGGCTTTATTAACATGAATTGGCGATAATATATAGCGCTTTTTTCAAAGTCGACTAGTTTCACAAAATTATATTTATTTTACGTTTTTCTTTTTTTTTTAGCGCTGCAATATTGCCCTCAACTTGAGAACGAGGTGAGTACGAGGACAAATTCTTGTTGAGCAATAAATGGGAAAAAAACCAAATTGAAATGTTTTGAAAATGAGAGCAAAAAAAAACTGCAAACAACAATTTAGTTTTTTTTATTCTATAGTTTTCAAACACAAAATTTGGCACAGTCATAAAAAAACACAACTGGTTTTAAAATAGAGGCGGCCATTAGTTTTATATATGTACATATGTATCAATTTAAGAGACAGAGCATTAAAACATAAAGTAAATTGTTTAGGCAAAGTTTTGTTGAAAGATTTAAGAAAATTTCCAAAGTATTTTGCCAATACCAGTATAAACACACACATGCGTCTGCCTGTAAATGTGTATGTATGTGTGTGTAAGGTTTTATTAAAGCATTTAAAACTGTGTTATAACATTTTCTAAAGTAGGTGAAGTGTTGTCGATAGCGTAATTTGTTGTTTTTGTCAATTAAGAAGGTGTTTGTTTGGCTGTTCGGTGTGGCAGTTGTTGCTGATGGTGTTGCTAATATCGTTGGCTGCACAGCCTAAAACTTTAGTTATTCGTTAAAAAAAATTCATTTATCAAAGACTTTAAATCGATTTTTAGTTGTTCTTTTTTTTTTTTTTTGCTATAAGCACTTGGTTTTGCTTTCAATCATTTCTTGTTGCTAAGCACATGCATACATATACATACATATATTTTTCTTATTGACACTTAAATAAAGTTGTTAAAAATACAAAATTGTTGGCTAATTTCGACAAAAAGAAAATTGTTAAAATGGCTTAAAATGTTCTCAGAGATTGTATGATAAGGGAAATATTTAGTTTAAACTTATCAAAAATATTTTAGTAAAAGTTCAAATAAAAAAAATGCATAATAGTCTCTATTCTGTCTCAGAACAACTAACAAAGAAAAAAATTTTAAACGTTTGTCATTTTATTTATATTGAGAGAATAACAAAACAAATTATTAGGAAATCAAAAATCAAAATGTCCACAAAACATTTAAAAATTAATTTAAAAATGTATAATAGAAATTGAATACAACTTACATATCGTTACCTGAAATGCAAAAGGGCGTAACAACCAAAAAATTCAAAATGGGTTTTTTCATTTATTATTGTAGAGCAAATCGAATTACATGTCCTCCTACATTTTTACAGCCCTACTGTCAATAACAACCATTTTATTAAAGAAAATCAAAAGGTCGTAACAACAAAGTTGTTTTTTTCTTAAACCAAAAGGGCGCAACCCACATCTAATAAAAATGACGATTAAAGAAATTTTTTTTCTACGAAATAAATGCATCATCGCAATTTAATGCTGTACTGAAGAAATTGCAACACCAGCTTCGTAATCTTTGATTTTTTGGAGTTTTTTGTCTCTCCTGTAAAATTTTGAAATATGTTGTTACGCCCTTTTGCATTTCAGGTAACGATATATAAAAAAAACCTTGCAAAAGTTGTCAATTTCTTTTACACAAAATTTCTGATTGCTGCAAAAACTTTTATAATAACTTTTTTGTTGTTAAAAAATTTTTATACCAATTTTATGTTTACCAAAAAATGTTGTATAACAAATTTTTCATTATTATGAAACATTTTCTATGGAAAAGTTGTGAAAAGTTTTCTATAGAAAATTAATATGTTGCTAACATAATTTTTATTTAATATTTTCTATAAGAAGTTTTTCTTAAACAAATTTTTCTATAGCAAGTTTTTCGTTGTACATAGTACATACATACATATATACTTATTTACATATAAATAATTTTTTTCCCATCTCTGTAGTTATTAAATTTTAATAAACCCATTTTATTAAAACTAAATGCAGAAAATGTGTTCAAATAGAAACTTCGCTATAGGTATAACGAATCTTTTACTATAACAAATAGTTCTGACATTATATCATTCGGTATGCCGAGCTTTGACTGTATTTTCTTCTTTTTTATAAAAATATTCAAATTCTTAAAAAGTTAATAATTCCTAATTAATAAAAATAGAAGTATGTACTATGTATGTATGTATGAAAAAATAGAGCAGCATTTAATTTTCAAAAGGTAGGTACGGGGTGTTTTTTTAGAGGTATAGAACTTCGAATTGAAATAAAACACAAGAAAATCGTTTTAATGTCCATCAATTTGGCTTTATTGGAAGGATAATTTTATGCCATAATGTTTAAATATGATTTCGGGCATGTGGCCGCCGCGGCTGGCTCGAATAAAGCCAATTCTACAGGTCCAATTTTTGATGGACAAAAGTTGATGGACAAAGCTCCAATTGCTGTGCACGGTGGCGAATCGATTCATTCGGGTCCTCTTCAACACTTTGCTCTACAGCGGCAATTGTTTCTTCGGTGCGCACTGTTCGACGTCTCTGCGGATGCGTATTATCACATAGAGTAAACGTAGTGCGAAAACGATCCATGGTTAACCGAATTAATTGCTCTAATAACCATAAAATGGACGGAGCTTGCGGTAAACTTCGCGAACTGAACCATTATTTTCAAAATAAATTTGCACGATTTGCAAGCGTTGTTCTTTTGTCAACCTGTTCATGATGAGATGGCAAACCAAACTAAATATTAATCACTTGACAGCTGACAAAATGGCCGCCAGTTAAAAGAGTGATGCCAACTTAAAGTTCTATACCTCAATAAAAAACACCCTATACATACATACATACATATATGTATGTATATATATAGGTACATACATACATATAGGTACATACATACATACATACATATATGTATGTATGTACCTACATATACATACATACATATGTACATATATATGCGCGTGTGTACTTACTAAATGTTTGTTGATTGTTATAAAAAAAATGTACTCGTGTAATATTTGTTGGTGAATTGTATTAAATTGAGGATTTTATAATCACATGTTTCTTTTTTAAATAAAGCTGCCAGACAATTTGACAATAACTACTCAAAGTTTTATAGAACCCTCAAAATATTTTGCAGACAGTATCAAAAAAAAAAACAAAAACAAAAAAATTGTAATAAAAACTTACTAGTAGGAACCACCAAATTTAAGACAACATACACACTTACAACTTATTTTATTAAAAACAAATTACTTTCATTTGTATTTTCAATCAATAATTTGTTTTTAAAATTAAATTTTTTTTTTTTACAATATTATATTGTTTTGTCCCGGTTGTGAAACCACTACGTCAGCCCTTTTAGTTAGTGTACGTCTGGCAGCCCATTGCCAGCAAAATGAAAACAAAACAAATAACGGCCTTACACAACAAATTACAGCAAAGCCAATAACAGCAACATCAACTACATTAATAATACTCTCATAGGTAGAGCGAAAAAACTGTATTAATGAGTATCGATAAAAGAAAACCAAATCAAGCCATTAAATTCATACATACACACACGCAAACACGACTTGTTAAATTAGCTGAGCACACAATAGAAACAACAATATTACAATGTTACACAGAAAAGACAAAAAAAAAGAATAATAAAAACATAACTAAAGCAATGCCAGTGACTATGATAAGATTTTTTTTTAACAATTTCTCGTAATTATTTTTGTTGTTACAGCGTCTACAATATATGTATGTATGTACATATGTACTTATGTATGTATGCAGCATACACATTTCTGTACATAGCACATACATACACACATATGTATATACTCAGTTTACATGAACATTTTCCTAAAATATTGAGAGGGGTTATGGTTAAACAAGCTTTAACAACAACACACTTAACTAGGCATCATAGGTATGAAAATACGTACATATGTACGCACATGTGTGTGAATATGTATGTATGTATGCGCGGATGTTAAGGTTCATACGGTTTCCATATAAATTTTTCTTCCTTTTAGTGCTTTTCTTACAAAAAAAAGCGAGAGTGAGTTAGAGATGGTGACAATGTGGCTTGTAGGTTTTTTTACATGCAGACGAATTTTTGTAAATTTTTCAAGCAGCGAAGCTTAAATATTTGGAACCAAAGTGGGAAACATTATTTTCTTTATTAAAAATTTTCCAACAAAAATTTGTCATTATTAAAAATAGTTTATGGTACCATTTATATTTACGGAAATTTTTCTATAGAAAATTCTTCATAATGATAAATGTTTATTTTTATAAAAAAAAATTTCTATACAAAATTTATAGAATATTGTTGTTTAATGTTTTTTTCATATTTTATCGTTATTGAAAATTTCTAATAGAAAATTTATAATGGTTAGACATTTTTTCTAGAAAAATTTTTAATATTAAAAATTTTCCTTGGAAAATTTGTTGTTTTACAGAAAATTTGAGATCTTTAAAATTTTTGGACATCAAATTTATACTTATCAGAAAAAGTTACTTTAGAAGATTTATTTTTCTTTAGCTTTATTAAAATTTTTGTTTAGAAATTTTAACGTTTTTTACAGAAAATTGGTGGTATTTAGAAACTTTAAAAGAAAATGTTTCCTTTAAGATTTATCGGTATTGAACAGAAGTGTACGATATTAAATTTATTTTTGTAAAATTTTTGTAAAATTTTATAAACGTTTACATTTTTCTATAGAGTTATTAATACCCGTTACAGAACATACATATGTATGTATGTCGTTAATAAAATATTAAAATTCATCCCAAGAAAATTTATCGTTAGCAACATTTATTATAGAAAATTCGCCTTTGTTCAAAAATTTCTATACAAAATTTCTTGTCTTGCGAACATTTTACAGAAAATCTTCCAATTTTAAATATTTTTTATAAAAAATTCGTCATTAATCACAATTTTATGCAGAAAAACCAACGCTGTTATAAATTGTCACATATAATTTAACGTTATCAGAAATATTCTTTAAAAAATGTATTATTATTATTAAGATATTTTCAAGTAAAATTATTCGATTTTCTTCGCTTTTTTTTTTTTTTTTTTGTTTGAATTTTCTGCAGAAAATTTTTCGACCTTAAGAATGTTTAATAAAAATTTACCGAAAGTACTATATTTATACATATTTATATTTTAATAAGCATCAAATTTTTATTGGAAATTTTGCATTTGGCAAAATTAGCATTATTAAAAATTTTGTATACAAAATTTATGGCTCAACTGTAAAATTGTTTTTATGCAAAAGAAATTGACGGTTTTGGATTCCAACACGATATTTAAGCATTTTGAATATTTATCTGTATTTCAGAATGTTTTACTTGATATTGACATGATGAAATAAAGTTAAACCAAACACATAGAATTTATACAGAAAAAATAAACTTAATATAGCATATTTAACAAAATGTTTGTTGTTATTTGTGTGCTTGCATGTCTCTTAGCTACGAAAAGGCTAAAAGCAATAAAAGCAATCAAATAAACTAAATATTCAACCAAAATAAAACCCCAAAACACATTGACACACATTCGCCGCTCGCGCGCACACACACACTCTCTCACATTTACGCACACATCAGGAAAAAAATGTACTAAAACTTGGTCATCAAGCTTGAGAGTAAGAAGAAGAGCATGAGAAGAAAATGGAAAAAACAGTATTGAAGCGAATGAACACGTAAAACTGAAAGTAAACTTTTGGGTCTTGGGATAGGTCGGCCTTTTAATTTATTTATTTTTTTATTATTATCGTACTGCGCGTTTTATATACATACATATGTTTGTTTCTATTTTTAGGTTATTTAATATCAAGCCCGAAAATTATGTTAATTAAACTGGCACAATAATTTGAACACAAAAATTTGGATTTTGGATTTTCCAAAAATATGGAAATATTTTAGAATAAAGATTAACTACATGTTTCAGCGGTGGCGGGAGGGGCGATGATGAATAATTAAGTCAAGCAAACTGTTAATTAATCAACTGACCCAATATTTTATAATAATGATTATGAAAAAATTAAACTACAATCAATAAAAAATCATATACACATATTCGCAAATTAATTAGAATATGTACATATCACAATTGCCAATATTTAATTACGAACAGTTTTTATAAAACAAACTCCCTTTTTATAAGATATATTGTAAATGACTAGATATTTTTATATAAATATTTAACGCAGATAAACATCTTCAAAAACATTTAAAAGAACTATACATTTTCTACAGAATATTTTCAATACTAAAATACTTTCGATAAAAAATGTTTAATAAAAAATTATTTTTCAATAATATTCGATTTTATACAAAATTATAAAAATAAAATTATAATAATAAAAGAAAAATACAAAATAATGTAAAGCTTTCTTTAAAACGAAACATTTTCTATAACGATTTTAGTAACAACGACAAATTTTCATTTTTAAGAAGGGATAATTTTTTGTAGAAGATATTTAATAACGACAAATATTTTGTAGAAACTTTTTTAAAAGAAAAATTTGCAATAGCAATTTGCAATAGCAAATTTTTAATAATGATACATTTTCTGTGGATGGATAAATTTTCTATAGAAGCTTTTTAAAACGAAAAGTGTTCTGTAGAAAGTTTTTAATAACGAAAAATTTATAGAAAGATTTTAATAAGGATAAATTTTCTATAGAAGTTTTTTAAAACAAAAAGTTTTCTACAGATGTTTTGAAAACGACAAATTACCTATAGAAAAATTTCTATAGAAAACTACAAACTTTCAATAGAAAATACTTAACAGAAAATTTTCGAAAAAAAACATTTAATAATGAATTTTTTTAATACCGGAAATTTTGTTTACAATACCAAAATATTTTATAACAACAAATTGGTCAAGAAAATTTTATTTAAACCAAAAATGTTCTTTCTTTATTTTTAATAACGAAAAGTTTTCTATAGACATTTTTTAATGACAGTAAAATTGTTAGTAACAGTCAATTTTCAATAAAAAATTTTCATAATTTAGGCAAACAAAATATTAACTATATGTTAAAAGTGTGTGTTCCTTTCCTCCAGCTCTAATTTGTTATAAGTTTTATGAATTTAAACAAGATTTGTTATTTAATTTTTTATACCATGAAAAAAAAAACGATTTTATTAATCAGATTTCTTAACGAAAAAAAGCGCCGAGAGTGGCATTCACCATAAAATCATAATTCAGTTGTATGGGCAACTCTATCCATGAATCAGTTGACTGTTGAGTGATGCCAATCATGGCAGTGGCATCACTCTATAAGAGAGTTTTGAACAATGACACCAACTAGAGTTTAACTGAACAGATCGAATGTAACATTTAAATTAAGTAAATTTTTACATGCGAAAGTATGAAAATATATATTTTAATGTATGTATGTAGGTACATACATATATATGTCTGTATATATTATAACTATATGGGTATGTAACGCTTAAACAGTTTTTCCATGATTATCATACATATTTGCATCAGATCAATAATAGCTGACTTTAAGAATACGTTTCTTTTTACAGCTAAAACGTATTTATTATAAGAAACAAATTTGTTTTATTAAATTTTGCAATCAGTTGTTTTCGACTTCTTCGTTGCAGTGCATAAGATTTTTGTTTTCTTCAACAACAACTATTTATATGAAAAGGGTTGCAAAATAAATACTTAAATAAAATATCGATTTTATTTATATTTTTTGTGTGTATGAGTATTATTTATTATCAAGTATCTGCTGACTTGAGACATGCTAAAATATACAATAGTTTGTGTATAGCTGTAGATTTGTTTTGCTGTTGTTGTTGTGATTTTTTGTAATAAATTACAGCCCCTTCACCCTATGAAAAAGTTTTGATTTTTATTATGGAAATAGCGAATTTGCTAGTAATAAGACGAAAAATGCTATCAAATCATATTGAATGCCGCACACAAAGTGTAGCCAAGTTGAGAAACTATATTCTTTTATGTAAATAGACAGCTCTTTATTTTATTTAAAGCGTTTACTTGGTAATCGTTTATTTCTATCATTGTTTTTCTCGTTTTAAAATTAAAAACTATTTCAGTTTTTATGGGTTTAAATTATAGTATTGTATATGATTCCGAAGCTGTGGGACAACGCATTAGAGGACGCCCACGGAACCGATGGCGCACACAAGTGGAGAGGGACCTCAACCAACTTGGTGTGCAAAATTGGAGGACGCTGGCTAAAGACCGTGCCAGCTGGAAAAGTTTGTTGGTTGAGGCCCAGGTTCACCACGGACTGTAGCGCCAAAGGAAGAAGAAGAAGATATAAATAATATATAATATATTGCATCTTAAGCGATTACTTGGTAATCGCTAATTAAAAACAATTCTACTTTTGCCTGAAATTAACAAATTTTAAGTTGCAATTGATTGATAATACTTATGTAAGTTAAAAAACTAATGACATTTTTTTAATTTTTAAATTTTTAATTAACTTTGTAAGCAAGTAGCCGGTAATCATTGGCAAAACCCTGAATTTCTAAAACAAATCTAATTCTTCGTATGTCTGAGATTACATTAAATATTTTAACATGAAATAGACAATTAGCAAAACTTTGGATTTTGTATAAAAACTAAATCCGAGTACTCGGTAGCCATTTAAAACAAGTAATCAGTTTCCAACATATAACCAGTTTAAAAGTTTGATTACATTTTGTAAATGATAGTGAGCAAAATATTAAATTCAAAGTTGCCATTTAAAACGAGTACTCGGTATTTGTTTGAAAACATACAATTTTGTCATGTTGAAAGTATAACCTCATTTGTAATAATGAAAAGAATATCAGCTTTTAGCCTAAACTTTTAAGTTTAATCCCTGTTAACGGCAACCGTATGGAACCTTGTTGTAATATAAAAAGCTTGCAGTTGCTATTTAAGATGAAAATTCAAAACCAAATCATATTTTTTGAATTCAAGCTTTTACTTTTTTTAAAAAGAACAAGTTTTTCAACGAGTACTCAGTTTTGTTGTGAAAGACAATAAATTTTGTCACCGCAACTTTAAAAATTTGCTTTAAGCCGCTTAATTAACAAGAGTATGAACAAACGGTTAACCGGTTACTTTTTAAAACTGATGAAGCACAACAAAGTTTGTTGCAGCATCAAGCTTTTATGCGAAAATTAACAATTATGTTTGATAATTGCCAATCCTTGGGTACTTATTTAAGACAAGTACCCGGTAGTCGTACGGGAAAAATTAACGAAATTGCCAAGTTTTTGAGTTAATCTGCTTTCTTTTATGATTCTAGATAATTTTGTTAAAACAATTTCGTATATAGAGTTCTACTGCATGTGAGTACTCGGTAGCCGTTTATAGAACACGGACACCTACAATATAACTGAACTGATGTAAAAGAACAAACGAACGATTCATGTAAATTAAGTGAATTTTATAAAAATCTTAGGGATGAATTGATCGATTAGAGACAAATTTAAAAGAAGTAAAACAAGTTTGTTGCAATCGTACTCACCTTCCAGTTTCATACCAACTTCCAGACACTTTTGAAAGCGACAGTATGGACACCGTTTGCGCTGCGTCTTATCAATGTGACACGAACGTTCCGCTACACAAGTGTACACTTTTTTATTTTGTACCGTCCGCTTGAAGAAACCTTTACACGACTCGCACGTCAGCAGGCCGTAATGATAGCCGCTCACCTTATCACCACACACAGGACACAACTCCTCGAACAGATGTTTGAAATCAATAACATCAGGCGTGGAGCCACTGGCCGAGGCACTAGTGCCGCCGCCCAAAGCATTTACACCGCCCAAATGAGACGCTGAAGAACTGGCGGCGCCAACATTTGGCGGCAACAGTGACATATAGGTGCCAGAGGCTGAGGAGGCTGAAGAGCCGCCGTTATTGCTGCCACCAGTTAGGGCGGCATTTTGGCCGGAATTCAAGGTGACAACACCATTAATCAGGGATACACCGGCCGCGGGATTGGAGGTATTTTGATTGGAGGAGGGACCGTTGCCGTTACCGTTGCCGCCACCGTTGGCGCTGTGTTGTGAATGGGAGGAGGTGGTATCTTGATAACCTGTGGGAAAAATATATTGAGAATCGATGTTATAGATGTAGGAATATTGAAAGTTGGGATTATTGGCAATATTTTGTTGTTGTTGTTGCTGCTGTTGTTGCTGGAGCTGAGTTGATTGTTGTTGGTAGTGTTGATGTGGATGTTGTTGCTGTTGTTGTTGCTGATGATAGTGATGTTGCTGTTGTTGCTGGTGATGGTGCTGTTGTTGCTGCTGCTGCTGCTGCTGCTGCTGTTGTTGGTGTGTTGTTTGTGTCAAATGTAACGTATATGATGAATAATCATCATTGGCATTATTTAAATCCGTTTCATTGTTATTGTTGCTGTTGGCATTTAACATGTGCTGATTCGAATTAGAATTGCCACCACCAGCCACCAGAGCTGGTGACGAGGGCTGTTCTTGTTCCAATTGCAATGAAAATGGTGACATATTTAGCGACGATATGAACGACGCCGTCGCTTGTTGTTGCTCCATTTTTAATAACATTTTTTGTTGCAAAACAAAAACATAAGATTAACACTCGTCGGGTGTTTGGTTGGGTTCGTTTTTGTAATTACACACAAAAAACACACTTGCCCATAAAAACTTGCTCTCTCGCTCTGTTTTTCTCGTACTCTTTCTATAATTATTTATTATTTTAAAGTGTGGAAGTGTAAGTTGGCTTATAATTCTCGTAAGCTGTTTGGTTTTATAAATAATGGTTTAATTTAGAGTTTTGTTTTATTTGATTTTGATTGTTGAGGTGGGTTTGTTTAATTGGTTTTTTGTTGTAATTTTTTTAATTTATTTAGGGGGATGTTAAACGTGTAAATTTGTTTGAGGGACGGTATAATGAAATTTGTTGGTTTGATAATTTTTTAAGATTTTTGTAAAAGGGAGATTTATTTATTGTTTATATAGTTTTTGGTAATAATTTATTTTATTTTATTTAAATGTCTGCTTCTGTTTTCCTTTTCCTGTAGCTTGTCTAAATGATAAGTTTCAAGTTAAATTAATAAAATGGTGAAAATTATTTGAAGAAATTTTTGGCTTATGGTGATTCTAGTGCTTTTTAATTGCAATTAAATTTTTTGCGGTTTTTTACAAATAGATGCTTTACTAAATTATTTTTTTTTAATATTATTACTTCTGTAAAAGAAAATTTTTCCAGTTTATAAACCAAAACAATACATTAAGAAAATGCTGTTTTATTTTCAGAATTTGTGAAATTTGTTCTGTTTAATTTAATTCGCCTTCTTGTTTCTGACTTTTTAGCGGCTTCATATTATTTTTAACATTTGGGTATGTATTTAAAATTAAATACTTATATTTATTTACATATGTATTTGTAAATATTATTATTGTTGTTTTAGGGATCTTAGTTTTCCGATAATCCAAATTATTGAAATATAAAGTTTCGAACTAAAATATACATATATGAAAATTATTTTTTAAAGTTCCAAACTAAAATAAATTGTTTTTTAATATTCAAGTTTTTTAAGTGCTCTCAGTTTTCGAAATAAGTTTTCATGTTTATTTAATTTATTTTATATTAAATTTGATTTAATTTTAATATTTTTTTTCTTATATAAATTTTATATATATTTTTTATAATATTTATTCTTTTATTAAATTTTATTTTCTTAATTAAATATTATTTATATATTTTTTTATATTAAATTAATTACAAAATTTTTTTATTGAATTTGATTTTTTAATAAAATTTTCTTTATATTACTTAAGATTTTTCATTTTATTAAATTTTAATAAAACTTTCTTATTTTTTTTTTTTAATTTATTTATTTATTTACTCTCTTATTTAAATTTTTTATTTAAATTTTATTTGTTTAAAATTTGTTTTTTATTGTAAATTTATTCTTTTAATTTTGTATTTTAAAAATGCATGTACATTTTTTTCAGCATTTTTTTTATTTTTTTACCATCCCTTGTTTTCAAAATATTTTTCTGTTTCTTTGTTTGTTTTAATATAATTTTATTATATTTTTTAAATATTTGTTGTGTTTCAGTTGTTGTTTATTTTCAAAAAATTTGGTCAATTTTGTTGCAAACATTTTTGAACACAATTTTCTTCTTTTTTTTTTTGTAACAAGCCAAATTCACACAATTACAACTTCTTATATTTTTCCAAAAACAAAATTTTTTTCCAAATATATTTTCGAAATTTTTTCATATATTTTTTTATAATAAATTTGTATTTCTTTCTAACAGGTACTTGGTTGTTTAGGGGATTATATTTTTTCTATTTTGTTAAATTCTATAAACAATGGAAGATATATTTTTTTGTGTTGTTCTGTAAAGGGTGATATTTTTAGCACAAAATTTCGAAAAAATTAACACAAAGTTGTTTTCTCCAGCTTTGATTTTTATTTGTGGATATTTTATTTTTTAATTCAAAATATTGCACTTAAAATGTATTGATTTTTTTCTATTAAGCCAAATGAAATGCATAGATTTGATTATGAAAAGCGTTAAAAGTGTCAAGTTAATACAATAAACATAATCCTGGGGCTGGTTATTGCATAAAAACTTGACAACTTTTTATTCTTTTAATAATTGGATTTTGGTATATTGTTTTTTTTTTTTCTTTATCATTTATGCTATAAATTGAGGTCGGCATTTAGTTACCACATTTTCTTTTTGTTTAATTATATTTAAATATCAAGAATTTATTTTTATGTTAAATTCTTTTGTTGATTTTCAAATTTAATTAATTTTTTTTCTTCTTGTTAAATATTTCTTAAGAGTTTATTATTATATTTAGTTTCTTCTTTTTTCTGCTTTGTTTTTTTTTTTACCGAAAAACACGACCAACATCAACCGCGTAACTCGATTGACTAAACCCTAAGTAATGGCGAGGATACCCGCAATACTCTATTGTAGGAGAACGCCAACAGAGCCCGATAATGTCTACATTAACGCTTCGAAAAACTCAAGAAAAAACGACGGTCAACGTTGACGTTGTGCCCCAAAAGATTACGTATGTATGTGCATATATATTCTTTATTAATGTAATGTTTGGGCCACAGACAACAACTACAACTACAACACCTAGAAACCCCACACAAACACCATTAAAAACGAAACTGAAAATGAAAACGAAAACTATAAAATAAAGCTCTTCAGTACGAACTAAAAACCAAAAAAAAAAACCAAATAAAACTTATAAACACATAAAAAGTTTCACTTTCATTTAAAAGCTAACAAAAAAAATGAGAACGGCATAATAAACGCACACAGTTATTTACACACTCATCCGCTTGTGAATATGTGTGTGTGCGTGTGTGTGTGTGTGTTTGTGCAAACAGCGAATGCATAACTTGTTGTAGTTGGGGCTCTCTCAATTAAAAATTTTACTTTCAATTCCTTTACTCATGCAAAAACACACATGAAAAAAGCTCCCATATTTCCTAATTTCTGCATTCGCAGCTCAGAAAATGAAAAAATCTTTCATACGCCTGCTTAAGTTCTCTTTAAACAAATGAAGTGCTCTTTAACAAACAGTAAGTAAAACTCTCTTAAAAAACGAAAACGAAAGTGAAACTTCTTCTTGAAGCAAAATCAAACACCTATTCGTAATGACTATTATGAAAGATTTTTTACGTGCTCGCACAAAGCCCCCTTCCCCAACGCAACAACAAAACCGACAAAGAAAACTCTTAAGCGCATTTAAAGTGTGGCCAGATTGAAAATACTCAATATTAACATGATTGCCAGCACCGGTCTTTATTTTAATTTCATCGCTTTAGCTGTAACCGATTTAATACTTATATGTATAGATGTGTTGTATAACAATATTTCATAGGGAGAAGGTAAAGTAAAGACAATTTTTTGTGTTCCTATAAAACACATTACACAATAAATTGCCTTCTTAGAGACAAACAATCCATCTATGTATATACATATATATATATGTATGTATATAAAACGGAATATGTGTTTGTTTGTTTTTACCTCTGGACCGATTTTCCTGAAATTTTCACAACCTTCAACTCGGAGTCTGGAATGAATGATATCTATGGGAGGAGGATGTCACAAATTGCCCACCCCAATAATTGATTATCAAATAAGTTCGTCATATGTAGACCAAATGCTTTTTGCACATAGAACAGGTCCACTAAAATTTTTTTTTTTTAAATCAAGGTAGCAAATCACATCGGGTTAATCTAGTTATATATAAACTTGAATGTTGGAGCCTATTTTTCCCAGGTTTTAAAAATGTGTGTGTAACTAAAATAATATAAAAAAAGCTTTTTGCACAGGTTTATTAATAAAATAAATTCTATGGGAAAATATTAACAACGAAAATGAAATAATACAAGATTTTTGCACAGATGCATTAATAACGATTTCTTTTAATAACGGGACATTCTCTGTAGAAAAATATTAGTAACAATAAAATTTCAGTAGAAAAATACAAATTAAGTTAAAAATACTCACATATAAGAAAAATTTTTCAAACAAAAATATTGAGAACGAAAATATTATGAATGGAAAATTTAAGAAGGAAAGTGAATATTTTTGGGCAGAAAAGAAAGCTTATATTTTCCAAAGAACAATATTATTTGCAAAAAATTTTCGGCGATAACATAGAAAAATACCTAACATTTTTCTATAGCAAAATATTGAAAAAAAATATTTTTTGCCAAAATTTTTATATATGAACAAAGACTTTTTCTAGGAAAGAATTTAAAAAAAAAATACAAATAAAAAAAAAATTTTGTAGAAAAATGTGTATAAATATAATATATATAAATTTGTTTTATGGAATTGTTTGGAAAATCTATTCAAAAACGAAAAATTCGCAGATGGCCACACTTTTACTTTTTTTTATAGTATAAACAAAAGTTTTTTTTTTGCCATTGATGTAATTTTTTTCTCTCCTTAAAATAATGATGATCTTTTGTTGCTGTAAAAAAAACTGATTGCTACAATCGTGTTGTATGTGTAATTTTTGCTGTTGTTGCTGTTTTTGTTGGTGTTGTTGTTATTATTTGGTTTGTCATCTCATTATGTTGTAATAGTATAAATGAAAATTATGAATGTGTTTGTATGAGTGTCGTTTAAATCAACAACTGCTGTTATTTTTGTCGGCTGAGAGGGAATTTCTTCGTATGCTTCTTCTTGTTTAATATGAACGTATGCATGCCTGTGCAAGTATCTTGTAATCGTGGTTTGTCGTGTAAAAATGTTTCGATGATGACGTTTTCCTTTTTTATTTTAGGTACAAACACACATCCCCACAAACATCAGTGTTTGTATGTAAAGAAATGTTAGTTTGCGTTTTTTTTTTTGCTTTTTGTATTTGTTGCATTTGTTCATGACACCGTTTCTTTTTTTTTTGTATTTTTTTTTGCAGTATATCTAGTAATTTTGTTGTAGTTTTTGCTAGATATGGTCTCGTTTTTTTTTTTGTTGATGTGTTTCTTGAAATCAATTTTTGTTTGTAGCACGTTTCCTATTTGGTTTTTGTTGATTTTTTTTCTTTTTGGTTTCGATGATGAAAAAGAAAAATATTTAAAGCATTTTTAATAAAAAAAAAAAACAATATTTTTTTTTGCTGTTTGAAGACAAAGAAAGAATTGTTGGGGTTTTACAGCGGTTACTATGTTAAAGTAGTGTTTCATACATATGTATGTATGTATGTACATGTTCATAGAAAAATCGATAAAAGATTTGAAAGCAATTAAACACCCTTTTGAGATTAAAAATCGTTTAATATGAATACATTTGTACACATGGCATTACATCTACTTATGTATGTATGTACATATGTATGTACTATATATGTACATAAGCACGTGTATTACATACATATCTACATATGTATGTATGTATATACACATGTACATACATATTTCTAAAAGAAAACAGACACAGGTTCTCAAAATAGCCCAAAAATTCTTAGAATAATCTTTTGCATCAGTACCAGCCAAAACCCAAAGGCAACAATAACAATGATCGAAACTAAATGCAGATGGCGGAAAAATATTAATATATTCATAGACAAAAGTATGTACTTATGTATGTATGTATGTACTTCATACACTGACTTTTTGCTTATAATTCATTCCGCTTAAAAGCCAAAAACGGTTTTAAGTCAAAACTGTCGTATTTACTTGCAGATTTTCTTGAATTTTATACAAATTATTTGTTGTAAGGTCCATTTTGCATGTAGTTCAATTTTGTTTAAAAGCCACATTTTCTTTGCATGCAAAAAAAATCCCCTCACAGTCAGTCCACTCTGTTTTTTATTTATATTTTCTTTAATTAACTATGAACAAATTCCAAATAAAATAAGTGTCCAATTCCTGTAATTTAAAAACAGTGTATCAAAGAAAAGGGCATCACTCTGATATTGAAAAGGCGCTTCTTATATGGCCAGAGTGCTGTGGTAACTGACCTGATTCTTTTAACTAAAGCCAAAGGATTTTGCAGAGAATTTGGAAAAGGATTTTGAACCCAACACATCCTGGCTATTTCGTTGGAAGAAGCAAAACAGAAATATGTACAGGCAAAATCTGTGGGGAATCAAAGGACAATAATGAAAATGGTGCTACAAACTTCGTAGAAAACCAGTTGCCTAAAATTATTGTAGAATATTCACCAGAATGATAAATTATGTGTTAAATTAAATCAATTTAGTTATGTTTTAAATAAACTTTTAATTTGTTTAAAAAAAGTTTTATTGAAGAAAATAATTAGTCCAAAATGTGAGTTATACTACGATTCACTTCTTAGCTATAAAATGGCTATTATAGTAGTGGACAACAATTTAGTGGTGTGGAACACCACAACAATCACACAAAAGCAAACAATTTTATAGTTTAATATTCCTTCTTTTTTAATTGTCTCAGCCTAATGTTGCTGCAACACAGTTTTCCTAAGAATAATGTTGCCAGAAAAGTATATATTAGAAGAATGTTGCTATTTATTGTATACAAACAACATTATCATGAAATATTTATTTCATATTTCATTATATTTGTTTTGCATAAAAAAAAACAAAAGTTCGGTCGGTATCGAATATATAGAAACATTTTAAAAAACAGATAATGTTGCCAAAAATAATTTGTCTATGGCCACAGAATTATATTCTATAACAAGTTGTTAATAATAATATTCTAAAAAAAATATTGAAAAAAATGTTCTGTCTTCTTTTTTTTATTATAGAAACAAGTTTTTTCTTTATTTTTGTATAGAAACAAGTTCGCAAAATAAAAATGTTGCTTAAGAATTTTTTTGTGTATAAACAATTTGGTGATGGAAAATAGTCTGTATTAAAACGCTGCTAATAAAAATATTCTGTAAACAATTTGAACAAGATTATTTTTTCATTCAATTTATTATATAAAAATGTTGTTTAAAAAACAAAATAATATTCCTAATAATATTTTTTATATTTTGCAAGTACACAAAATTAAAAAAAAAAAAATTGCTAACAAAAATATTCTTTAAAAAAAATGTTTTTTCTTTCCAAGAAAAATATTTCCTCTTTCTAAGAAAAATATTCAATAAAAAATTTATTAACTAAATTTTTGTTCATAATATTAATAGAGAAAGTATAGTTTTTTTTCGTATATACGAAATCTTTTCTAAACAAAATTTTAAATAATTTTTCAATAAACAATATGCTAATGAAATTATGAAATTTTTGTATAGAAACATGTTGATAAGCAGTAAAGTTGCTAAAGCTAATTTTTGTATACTGACGCGTTTCTATTGCAATATTTTCCAACCAACATTAATGCATTTGAAAATGTTTTTCTTTTTGACGAAAAATTAAATGCAAATCTGATATTTTTTTATATTTTGAATTTGTTCTCTTGGTTTTGGTACATGATGTTTTTTTCGTATTTTAACTAAATGAGTTTTATTTGATTTGTTTACACGAAAAAAAAGTATTAATAAAGATTATAAATAAATATGCATATATGGATATGTATATATATATACATATAAAGCTCACGAAAAGTTGTATTTATTTCCTAGAGTAATGAGCGTTAAAGCTACAAAATGGTTAGCAAATCAGCAGCTTAATCGATGCTGTTAAAGCTAAACTTAAGTTATTACATACATATATATTTATATGTATGCACATATATATTTTGGCCGGAAACAATTTATGTTGGAAATATACGATTCGTTGATAATGAATATATATATATTTTTTTTAATTTGGTTTTCACATGCACGAATTCGGTTAGAATTATTTTAACAGCTCAAGTTATCATAAAATGCTGATTAAATTGAAACAAATCTATTATATTTGAGCAATATATCCACAATCGGGTAGTCGGTTCTTCGCTTGTTGATGTATGCATTTACCTTAATAGGTTAATGCACACCACAACAAACCCCATTAGTATTCAAATGCGTGTTTTTTAAGTTTTAAAATTGTGAATACCAAGTAACCATTCAAAGATATTTCTTTAAAACATCTAGAGTTTTCTGTTACATATAAAAAATATCATTCAAGATATTAAATAAAACAACATAAAGAAAACTCTGCATTAATTAAGCCGGTATTCGATATTAAATTATTATTAAAAAAAAAAGTCAGCAAGTGCACAAACCAGAATTTAAAATGTTTTGAAAAACAACGCCAGCAGATGTTTTAAACATTAAGATATAAGACTTTATTTAAAGGGAGTACTCGGTATGCAGTTGTTAGATTGTGCAAACTAGTTTTAAATTTAAAGATTTTATTTTCTTAAACAATTCTTAACAATTTCAAGTTTATACGATTACTTTATTAACTTTTATCTAAATTTAGGAAAGAAATTGATCTTATCAAAAATTTTTATACCAGAAAATGCCTAAAATTTTCAATGCTTTTCATTTCTATTTAATTACATATACAATTTTTGGGACCACCACCCGTTACTCTTTTGGGTAAAAATGCTGGAATTTTTGAAGCCTGAAGTTTCAGTTGTAACTTTATTATGGGTACGAATAAATAATTTTTAGAGGTTCGAAATAAAATTCCTATTTAAATTAGGTAACCGGTATTCATTTATATAATACCGGTTATAAATTACATGAATTTTTTAAAGTAAAAAACTTGCTTTTTAGCAAATAATATTTAAAATTTAAGTTTATATAAAATATTATGTGGGTACTTGCTAACCATTGAGATAAATAAAATGAAAAACGTAAGTTGCGAATAAAATTTTTCTTGGCATTGATGGAAAACATAAACTCTGTGCCAGTAAAATTTAATAACAATTAAAATATGGGTATATCTACACTATATTATATGTGGTTACTTGGTAGCCATTTAGAAAACTACAAACGATAACAAATCAAAAACATGAAACTTATTAAAAACTAGTATTCCCAGTATGTAAGAATACTTGATATCTAAGTTTATATTTTATGTGAGTACTCGGTAACCATGTCATATGTAGACATGTAAATAAAAACGTCAACATGAACTACTAATGAAAAAGGTTTGGCAAGCCACCAACCAAGACATTTTTAGAAAGTAGTCTTCATAATATTTAATACTGAAGTGTTTATTTTATGTGGGTAGTCGGTAACCAGTGAGATAAATAAAAGGAAAGACGCACATGGCGGATAAAAAATGTTTGATATTTATGAAAAACATAAACTTTGTGACGTAGTATTTAATAATAATTAAAATTTGGTCATATCACGTTATGGAGGTACTTGATAACCATATTAAAAAAAATATAAACGACCACATACATTTCGAGTAAAAAATTTTTGTTAATAAAATACTTATTAAAAACTAGTGCTCGTATGGTTACTCGGTAACCAATTGTATAAAATCAAATAGATAATCGAATTTTCATATGAATTGTAAACATGAAATCTTGATTTTTAAGATTTTTATAATTTTTCCTCTATATAGATATCGAGTAATTGACAACCGTTTAGGTTTTATGTGGCAAATAATATTTCTTATCAGTGTTTAAATGCATTAATGATTTTAAAAGCATCAGTACGTTTTGGGATACCTTCTTCAAAAATAGATTTGCATGACATTTTCCTGCCTTATTTTTTGTTTGTCTTTAATGATACAAAATATTCGGTGTTGCAATTTCATTGTTATCGTTTTATACACAAAACCGTTAGCAGTAAATCCAGAACTTGCAAAACACATCAACAACAACAACAACAACTCAGCATGCAATCCGCATAGAACACGGCGAGCGGTAGCGCTCGCTTCAAACGCTTTAAACGAACGAATGCAATTGTTGATTACAAACTTTTATTTAGTTGTGACATTATCGCTACAAACAAACTAAATGCAGGCGAAGTGGCAAAAAAAAACTAAGTATGTACTTATGTTACAACAACAACAGCAACTACAGCAACAGAAGTTACAAGCAACATGAACGAATAAAAAAAAAGCAATTTTATGCGCTTATTGCAAAAACCGAAAATAAGAATTACGAAAACCGTAAAGAAAAATAAAAATAAATGAAACACGTTACCACGACATTAACTTTGTACTCTGAGCCCGTATCTTAAGGTATTAGTCAGCCTTTTCAAACGTCAGTCAAAATCAGTCAAACCATCAGACAAAAGTTTCTATTTTTGGTGGCTGTTTTATCAACTATTTGTCGTTTTTTTGTTTCTTTTTTTCTTCTTTTCAAATGTTCAACAGTCTCTAGCATTTTATTGTGCACAGCGTCATTAAATATGTTTTTGACAAGAGTAAAAATACTCTCGACTCAAGACTTTGTTTTCTTTAATTCCAGTCTTACAATCAAATCGAAGAGCTTTTTGTTTAATGTTTATCTTTCAAATGGAACCTTTTGGCTGGAGTTTGTTCAACTTGAATACAGTATTTTTGGAACATTTAATGAAAAGCCACAAATACGAGTAGAAAAATACCTACTCGTGTACATTGTTCAGCAGCTACTAACAACAACAGCAACAACAAGCAATCAAAACAACAACAACAACAACAACAACAACAGCCAGTAAGTAGTTTTAGGTTGCAAACAATTTTCATACAATGTTGCTTTTAAAATGACTGTGAATTGTTTTGTGCGGTTGGTGGCAAGCAACATAATTTTCAACAATCTACTACTGCAGCTCATTAAAATTGCCTGGTATAATTTTATGTTTTTCCCAAAACCAAACGAAACAAACTCACCGACAAACAAACAATAACAATAAGGCAACACAATGTTTGTTGTTTTAGGGGCCAAGGGGTTTGTTAAAAATAGTTGTTACTTAAAACTAAAAACACCAGTACACAACATGTAATAAGGCACAGTGGAGCAAAACTTATGTTTGCTGACAAACACTTCGGCTCAAAATGTTAATTACAACAAATTAAAGCAAAAAATTAATATATAAATAAACGAGTAATCGGTATTTTTGGCAAGTAATCGTTAAGAATTTTTATAAGAATGAAAATTAAAGCCATACATATTAAAAAATCTTTTGTTTAAAAGCTTTTACAAACAATGATTTTAACAAATTTCCAAAAAAAAAAACTGGGTACTCGGTAACCGTTATAATAACATTTTGCAGCAACCCAATTTGTCAAAACCTAAAAGTTTTTTTTTCATAAATATTTACTTTATGATAATAATTTTACAAAACTTTATTGTCCGTATATATACTACGAGGTCAGTCAAATAATTGCACAAATAATATAAAACATCCATCTTTTGACTACTTGTAATGAGAAAATGGCTAAAAAAAAACACACAGAAAATCCCCACTGGAAAATAATGTAAAATAAAATATTATAAAAACTTTACAAATAACGAGTATTCGTTAACCAGCTACAAAAGTTAGTAATCGTAAAGAATTTTAAAGATTTATCACTTTTTAATATATTCTGAATGTAAATTAAAAACATATTTTTGCAATAAAATTCTTTTTTTAATTAATTGCTTTAATCGGTTACTTTGAAATTTGATATATAAAATTGTTTTAAAAGTGGTCATGTCAAATATGCAATTACAATAACACAAATAAACAACAAATACATATCAGATTAGTGCTTAATAATTTTTGTCAATGAAAAAAAAAAAAAAAACTAAGCAAATCATTGTTAATTTGAACGAATAACCGGTAATTATGTCTAAAAAAGTAAAAAATTTAACGTACCTCCTCCGAAGTTTAAACCCTTTTAAGCAAAAAACAAAAATATCGAAAAAGGGACAATTTCATAAACGACTACTTGGTAACCGTTGTTAGTTATACAAAATTTGTGGCACTAAAAGTTTTTAAAATTTATTACTTCTCTTTATTAAATATATATATATATATATATATATATATAAATGAGATATTGTACAGATTTTGATGAGATTAATGGCAACGGGTATTTGGTTACTTAAAACGTTTAAGCGGTGTTAAAATTTCTGTGCCCGAAAACTTGTTGTAATTCAACTGCAACAAAATTATTATTTTGTTTTACTAAAAAAAATATGCCCTGAAAGTCTGTATCTAAAACGATTATTTGATAACCGGTAAACGAATTTGATAATACTAGAAAAACCAATTCGTAACTAAAATTTTACATTACGAATTACACCAGATATTAAGTTAAGAGCGATTTGAATAATTTTCTTAGCAAATATGACACAACGAGTAACTGGTATTCGCAACTTAATTCAAAAAATAGTAACAATACAATAATGAACACTTAAAGAAGAAATTTTGTGATAATAAATACAAAAGAAACAGAAAATGAAATTTTCTAGCAAAGACTATAATGGGTAATCGGTAACCGTTTAGTATAATAAAATATTTAGCTACAAACTTGTCAGAAAAGAAAAAACATTTCATAAAATTCAGCTAAACATATATTTTTTTATACGTTTTGCATTTCATAATGATTTTACTTTTTACATTGGATACTTTTAAAGCCCACTGTATGCAATTGTTATTATTGTTTTTGTTTTTAATGTACGAATGTTTGTAAATGGAGTAGAAGAGGCGCGTAACTTGAAACATAAAAATCTAGGTCTCCAAACCAGTTTAAGTTTGAATTGAAGCTGAAACAGAAACACACACACACACGCGCGCGTAAAGATAAAGGGACGGACGAACGCTTTGAATTTTGTGTGAGCGTATGACAATGGCTTCAAATGTATGTTTATTTTTGGAAAAACGTTTAGCAGCACTTCGTTTTTAAATGCTTCCTCTTTGTTGGCCGAATAGCAGAAACCAGCCTCTCTCTCTTAACCCGTTTTTTGTTTGTTTCGTTTTCAAAGAGTGAGAGTGCAACAGTGCTGCCATTTTTTAATATTAACCACAAATGTTTTCAGTTAATAGTTTTTGATATAATAAATTTATCTCAATTAAAACAAGATATAAAAATAAGAAATAAATATTTAAAAAACAAATCAAATCAGCATTTAAAAGTTTCCCTTTGAATTGTTGCCGCAGCGGCAACTTTGGTTTAAGTGCGTGAAAATTTTTGTTGCTGAGATCAAGCAAATTTTTTTAAAATGCAGGCTTCATTACGACCAAAAGCCTGTCCATGACAGGCAGACAGACAGACAACAATTGCTCTTGTGAAAAAAACTTGATTGCTTAACATTTTTAAGGTTTATTTTCAGTTTTATTTGCCTTTTTATTACCGCATTAAAACAATTCGTAAATTTGGTTTAAAATTGAAGCATTGTTTATTTTATTTACTTCCTTTGAACTCCTATCTCTCTCTCTCTCTCACTCGCTCGTTCTCTCACCCTCTGCCACTTGGAAAAGATGTTGTTTTCTGCTCTTGAGCACATTTCGTGTCTGTAACTGTATTCAGCGCAAAATCAAAGTATTTTGCAATATTTGAAACCAGGTTTTGAACAGTTTTTTGCTGCTGTTTGTCTTGTGGTCTAAAAAGCAAAAGTTTGAACAGTTTTATTTTTTCTTCTTCGTGTCGATAATTTGAATAAATGTCTGGCTGGCCGGCCTAAGGAAAAAAGCACCTCATTACAACAACATGAATTGAAGTAACTGCATTTAAGAAAAAAATAAAATATGTACAACAACAACAATAACAACATTTTTAACGATACCATCTGCGACCATCTGCTTTGTTTTACCTGATTTTTATTGCTGAAATTGTAAGTGAAATCTTAGTTTTTTGTTCAAAATGTTCGAAACTTATGTGTTTCATTTGGTTGTAATTGTTGTTACTGTACCTGAGAGCAGACATGTTCTTAAATTCATTTACGGGCAGTTCGAAAATTCAATATTTAATAACAAGTGTTAAGAAAACTTAAATTTATTTAAACACATATTGAAATATTTTTAACGGCAAACTTTTGCCAGCGTTAAAATTTTTTCTATCACCAACAATTTGCTATCAATCAATTTTCTAAGCAAAATTTTAGCTAAATCTAGAAATTTTCTATACAAAATTTTAGCTAACGATAAAATTTCTACACAACATGTAGGCGGTCGATAGAATTTCGGCAGACAAGTTTAGTTATGGGTCATTTTTGTATAGAAGTTCATTGTCATAGATTAATTTTGTTATCGATAAATTTTCTAAAACGAAATCCTTTTTTTATAATAGAAACTTTCGCTATCGCTAAATTTTACTCAAAAAATTTTGGCTAACAATAAATTTTCTACGAAAATTTTTGTTGTCGAGAGATTTCTATAAAAAAATGTATATAAATTTTTATAAATTTTATATAGAGAAGTTTTTTTATTAATAAATTTTGTATAGAATTTTTTTTTTGTAAAAATTTTACTTTTTAAGAAAATTATGAAATATGTAATGAGAAAAAAAAATTTTGCTGTCAATAGATTTTCTTTAGAAATTTTTTGTAATCGATAAATTTTATAAAAATAATTTTTGTTATCGATAAATTTTCTAAACAAAGTTTTTGCTATCGCTAAACTCTCTATAAATTATTTTTGTTATCAATAAATTTTCTATAGCAAATCTTCGTTACCATTGAAATTTTTGCAAAGAAGCTCTTGTTTTGACAGATTTTTTATAGAAAAAATATCTGATGGCAAAATTTTCAGTGAATATTTCTTGTTTGAAAACTTTTGTTGTCTATAAATTTCTGTAAAAAATTTTATATATTTTTATAAATTTTTTATAGAAGTTTTTTTATCAATAAGTTTTCTACAGAATTTTTTTATGCATAAATTTTTTGTATTTTTATTTTCTATTGAGGACTTTGATTATCGATAAATTTTCTTTAGAACAGTTTTTTTTTATCAACGAATTGTCAAAAAAAATTTTTTTATTTACATATAAATTTTTTATATTTTTATTTTTTAAAAAAAGCTTTTGTTTTAAAAAAATTTTTATTCAAAATTTTTGTTATCTATCAACTTTTTACTAAAAAGCTGTTGCAAATCAATCAATTGTATTTTAGAAAATTTCTCATCTATAAATTTTCTATTAAAAATTTTTGTTATTGTATATATTTTTTTTTTTAACATTTTGGGTTTGAAAACAAATTTCTACTAATAAAATTATTTCCATTAACAAATTTTATTATCAAAAATGTTTGCTGTCGTGTTTATAAAAGTGCTCGTATCGAAATTTTTAATTTTTGCAGGGAAAATTATTTTTTTTTATAAATTTTCGATAAATTTTCTATTAAAAATGTCGTTGTCAATAACTTTTCTATTCAACATTTTTGTTATCTGTAAATTTTCTATTAAAAATTATTGTTGTCGATAGATCTTTTATTAAAAATTCTGTGTTAACGATAAATCTTTTATAAAAAATTTATGCTTTTAATACATTTTTGGTTTAAAAACTTGTACTAACGATAGATTTTCTATTAAAAATATATTTGTTATTGATACACATTTTTGTAGAAAATTTCTGATATGTCCAATATTCTAGAGAAAATTTAAATTAATTATTATATTAACGAAATCGATATTAAGGTCAAAAGAAAATGTTGATATGAAATTCTTGTTTCTTGTGCCACCCCTAAATATTTTTCCCGCAGTGTGTTGAAAGCAACACAGAGAAGTTTCATCTTTTCAGTTTTCATTTGTTCAGCGAAATATTTCGCAATTTTTTTTACGGATTGTTTTTGTAACAACTTTAGTACGCGTTGAATTTTGAAAGCGCTTTAGCTTTTTTTTTTTGTACATTTTATTTCATCTTATTTTATATTTTTTTCGTGTTTGTTTTTGTAAATGTGAAGGTGTTTCTGAGGTGTTTACAAAATTATTTTTATTTTCCAAATGAAAATAAATGGAATGGAAATTAAATTTGGTTTTTATTAAATTAATTGTACTTTTTATTTATTCCTGCAGGAAAGGCAGCGAATGTTATTTATTACGGCCTGTAGTAAAGGGCATTTTGCTACTTGTCTGGCTGCGGCTGCTGACAATTAGGATCGTCATCAATGACGATCACCCATGACTTTATTTCGTTTTTTATTGCATTTCATTGATTTGCTTTTTTTTTCAATTTCTCTTATGTTTTTTGGTGAATTGTGTTGACAATCCACAAAGGAATTCAATTTACGAAATTTATGGGTTTTCCCTGCAACAAGATTTCTTTTAATGGTAATTTCTTATGTATGGATTGTGAAATTCGGCTTCAGCAAAGTTTTATGGCGAATGATAAAATTGAATAACAGAGGCATTTAGGCTGGATGTTAAAATATGTATATTTATATAAGTACATACATATGTATGTACATATACACATACATATATATGTATGTGTGTTTGTATATATAGAAATGTGTGTAAGTTAAAACAATAAAATTTTAAATTCCAAAATTTTTGTTTTTAATTTGAAATTTATAGTTAAATATGTATGTATGTTGCTACGTTATGGCATTACGTCAAACATATTTAGTTCGACATACATATTTAACTTATACTATACATACATATATTGTATATTTATGCCAATAAATTTCATATAATGCAAACTTCCATGGTAACGAACGTGACGGTCTTATGCGTTTCAAATGTAGAAAATATTTACATATTCATTTTTAATTCAAATTATAGCTCATGACAACACCAGCAATTTATGTACATGATGTTGATAGCGGACCGAAATCCGAATCTAAGAAAATGGAAAAAATGAAACGGGCAATTTGAATGTAAAAAAAAAAATGGAAATACTTCTTGTGGCATTGTGACTGAAAGGGCATGTTTAGCAGCACTAATACAGTCTTAATCAGTTAAAACGGAAAGTTAACACTGAAAGCTTTAAATTGCATTAAAGTGTGAAGTGACTTTATTTTCATAATGATTGAACAGGATAACGAGTAGAAAGTTTTAAACATATTCATTAATAAAGAACAAAAAAAATAGATATTATTATTAAAAAGTAATTAAATTTACTGAGTATGTACATACATATGTAGTCTAAGCAGCTTTTATTTGATGAGCAGCGCCTGATAGTGAGTGCAGTCTTTCCGCCACAAAATATAAAGAAAATTTGCCATAAATATATATTAAAATAGGAAATTGCCTACAATCTAAGTTTATGATTAAAAAATACTTTTCTATAACAATATGGAAATCTCTTGAACACCTGGGATTTTGTCGGATCTTTTAACGGAAGTACTCAAATATTTAGGTATTATCTTTCATTAACGATTTTTTTTAGTTACGCAATTATAAGCAATTTTTTTTAAATTTCACTTTTATAATACATTTTGACTTTTAATTTAAGGCCTATTTGGTTAAAAAGTGTTTCAAAGAATAGAAGTTATGGCTACTTTATCTAAACTAAACTCTCCTGTTATGGGTATCATGACTAAATAACTCTTCAACATTTCAATACAAAATCCCACAGCCAATAAATTACAAAAATACTGCTCTATAACAATTCTATAAAATTTCCAATAAACAATTTTTGATCATTTTTAACTTCGTTGGATACCTATTTTAACGGAAGGTCTGATGTTGCCTTAATGACTTTCGTTTTAGCTGAGCAATTATTGGCATTATTTTTTTAAATTCTACTTCAATAACAGACTTTGCTTTTTAATTTAGGACTAATTGGTTTAAAAAGTGTTACACAGAACAAAAGTTATTAATCTTAAAACTTAAATACTGTCCTAATGGCCAGTTTTTAACTTAATATTTAAATACGAAATTAGTTAATTTTTCCTTAAACTTCAGTTGTATTTAAATGTGGTTTCATTTCGTCAGTCTCAAATTACGTTTGGTATTTTAAATATGATAAAAGTATGGCAGCACTATGAAATATCAAAAAAATATAAACAACTTCTTCATTTAACAGCCGCTTACTATTTAGTTAATTTAATGTTAAAATATTTTATTTTAAAAAGTTTGTGGTTTTGAAATGTTTGCCTGAATTTGCTATTAAGTTATTGCTCCACATCCTTCCACACATTCACCTTTTGTTCTGCACCAACTCGGTCAGTCTTTATGCACTCGATTATGCTGCTGTTTTTTATAAAATAATGAAAAAACTTCTATGCGCAATTTTCCTAATTTGCAGAACTGTCAAAATCATATGGTAGTACATATAAAAAACTTAAGTTGTATTTAAATGGACGTCAGTGATTTAAGTTGTATTTAAATATGATCTATAAAAATGAATACGGCATTTAAACACAACTTAAGTTTAAGCACCGTTTAATTTTTAAGTTAAAAACTGGCCCTAAGTTTACAAAATTAAAAGTTAAAGAACATAAAATACGTAAATACAGTGCAGGGATAACGTCATCTAATTAAAAATGTGGGTGTTGCTTTGTTTTTTGGCAGATGTTTATGGATTTTGCAAATTTAAGATCAAAATATTATTGATTACAATATTTGAAAGAGTTTATTTTTTAATTACTGATTAATTAAAACTAAACATGGAAAGAGAACAGGTAACTGTATTTCTACACTATATGTATATTTATGTATGTATGTACATACACACATACTTATAGGGGAACCCCCTTTAATTATGGAACTAATATAGATATACATACATACATATAGAATTAATGAATATACACATCATACACATAAATATCTATTTTAATTAATAATAAACCCAAAATATTTCTGTATTTACAAATAGAGATCGATAATTTTGTGGGTTGGTTGATGTTTAAAAAGTGTTAACGTTTTGGGATGTAGACGAAGTAGCGCACTGCACATGTGCATACATTTAAGTATGTTTGTATGTATATGTTTGTATGTAAGATTGTATGTAAGCTTGTGCCTATTAAAATATTTTTCTTGAATTCTGACAAAAATTCTGAAGTTGACGTAAAACTGCAAAAACCAGTTGTTAATTTGCAACCAAGAAAAAAAAAACATCAGTCCTCTGCATGCTTGTTTTATTTTTCCTGTTCTTCGCACAATTATTACATACATACATACACACATCTAAGCACAACAGCAACACTTTACTGTACAAAACACTTTAACACAGTTATAAACCACCAAGTCTTAAGAACATTAAAATGTACTCGCATGCATACAAACAAACATCTGTAATTTAAATGCTAAGAACAAGCGAAAAAGGAATTCAAAAGCAAAATAGAAATAAACCGGGGGATAAGGTGATTTTAAAAGAAAATCAAAAAGCTAAGAAAAAGGCCAGCAATTGAAGGCATAAAAAAAATCATTAAAAACACAACCTACATTAACAATAAATTTAGTAGCAGCCATCAAACCGAAACTCACAAGCACTCACGAAAGTACATACTCTTGCGACAAAAGGCAGGCAGGCAGCCAGCCAGCCAATGCAGAGAATTTGCAAACTCCCGCTCTTAAAACTGAAGACCAAAAGCAAGAGCCTAAATTGTTGCTCAATTTTTGTGTTAAAACAGTTAAAACAGCAAATAAAAACACAGAGCCAAAAACAAAAATGATCACATGCTCTAAAAATTGTTGTTTTTTTTTTTTTTTGCTTTACTTTTGCTTTCAATATGAAATAATATTTTTGTTTGTTTAATTATACCCCCTCTTTTAAACACACACACACATACACACACATGCATATACATATATTATTTAATGTTTGTGTGTGTAGTTTTAGCGGTTGGCGGCTCAGTTGGCGTTTATGTGTCATTACGTTTGAAAAGAAAAACCAACCAAAAAAAAAATCGTAATGTAACGAGGTCGTAAAAACGAGTGCTAACGAGTCCATACTCGTAAACAAACCAAACTCGTATACGGTGGGTCATAAATAAGAGCCTATGAAAAGGAAAACAATACAAAAACAAATTACATGTCTATTTACTTGAGTTAAAAGAAATAAACCAAACGTTTTCACACAGTGGGAAAAGGCACAATAATCTAATTCAAAAATATATATGTATATGCCAAGGGACAAATTCTTTTTTATATGTTTTCTTTCTATTATCTTGATTTCAGTTCTCTTTTTTAACTTTCTTATTAATTATATTCTTAATTTTCTCCAAACTAAGGGGTCTTCTTGTTTTTTTTTTATAAAAAATTAACAATATTCATTCGATATTTCATTTCACTGTGGAAAACATTTTTCAGGAATATAATTATAACAATTTTTGGTTATACATTTTTTTCAAATTTTGTAATTAAAATTTGTTTTAATTATTTTACTGGAAAATTTTTCCCAACGAAAAATGAAGTATCGAATAAATATTGTTAGTTTTTTATAAAACACTAAGAACTATTCTAATTAATATATAATTTATTTTGCATTTAAGATACTGATAACCGGTCTCCCAAGCAACTTTTTATTCTTACAATTTGTTCGAGGCGAGTTCGCCAACCACAAACACCGATTGTCACAATACCCTGATTATCGTGATAGCCAAATTTTTTTCAATAGTCTTTATAAATAATAATAAAAAAAAAACTATCAACTATTTGCTAGAAGTCATTTCTAGCAGTTTTAATTAGATGAGGTTATCTCAAGCGCACTGTAACTAAACACAGCCGAAGCTCGCTATAACAAATGGAAAATTAAAATAAATTTTTCAACTGACTTTATTTTAATATTAAATTGATCATAAAATAAATTTATATATACCAAGAATTACCAGCTGAAGTTTTTTACTACCTCATTTCAACGAGAATTCACTGTATTTTTTGTTACTTAAGAAGCGATATTTTAATTTGAAGTTTTCATATTTCTACAATAATAAAAATTTTGTTATTTTTTTATTAACGTGCTAATAGTTTTTTAATGCAATTTACATATTTCGCCCCACCGTATGATTATTAGTTGAAAAGGTCTGGAGAGTGAAAAACCAATTAAGTGAGAATAAAACATACAAATATTTTGTACGAAATGCATGTGAGTGAGTACAATCACGTTGTTGGCTTAAGGGGCATGCCTGAGAACGTCTAGTTGTTATTGTATTTGTTGTGGTATGGGTAAGTTATTACAACATCTTAAAGCACAGATGAAAACAAAAGTGCTTTCAAAAGAGTAGAACTGTTATTGAGTTTAAGCGAGCGAAGGAGATTTGCGAGAAATGATTAACTCAGATGTGTGTGTGTGTATGTTCGGCAAGTTTTACTTGTTGTATTTGTATTATTGAATAATACAATAAGTGAAAGTGTAGCTCTGCTTTTTGGTTTGTGTATTTGCTTTGCCATACAAAGTGTTTTATTAGTGTATTGTGTTTATTTATTCATTCGTTCGTTCCCGAGTGAATGAGTGCGTGCGTGCGTGAGTGACACCGTTCGTCCAATCGTTTGGCCACAACCAACCAACAACTGTAACTATCATCATCGTTTGCGTCTGTGGATGACTGTTTGGTTGGCTGGTTGGCTGTCATCACTTTTAAAGCAGCTCTGCTTGACCTACTTTTTGAACAGCAGCAGCGACGCATAAAAATATAATAACAAAAGAAAAAAATAAACAAAGAGACACAACAGCTACAACAAACATTTCACACAGATTCAGGTCTATGTTAGAGAGATTAATTTCATTTTCATTAAAATGTTCATTATTTTCTACCCAATTTTTTCTTCTACTTTTATAAGCTTTTGGCTAAAAGAGTTACTTAACAGAACCGGGAAAAGAGAAAATATTCTAAATGTTAAGAGAACAGATATATTGAAATCTGCTGATAACATGTGGTCCACAGAAGGAGTTGAAAGAGACGGATGCGTTTTTAGCATTTTATTAACTACATATTTTATGACTAAATTAAGGGCTAGAAATATTACAAAAACAAATACAAAATTACAGAAAACTCTGAAATATCGTGTATACGAATAGAGCAGATTTTAGTTCCTAGAAAAAAATAATTGCAAATATCAGCAGATAATTTATAAGAACTCTGAAACAGAAGATTTCAATCTTTATTATGGAAAAAATAATTTTAAATTCTTTAATGAAAAATTTTGGCCTTAATTAATTTTTAAGAATCTTAATTAAAGATAATTGTTAATCAAAACAAATTTTAATGGATGACAAATTTCCTATAGCAAATTTACCGATTTAAAAAAAACCGCCTAAATGAAAAATTTTCTGTATAGGAAATTTATGGCTATGAAAATAATTTTTAATAAAATTTCTCGATATTTTGTGTGTAGAAAATTTATGGATCTGAAAATTATTTTTAATAAAATTTCTACATATTAAAAATTTTTTATGTTTAAAAAATTCTGCGCACAAAACATTTTCTATTAAAAAAATTATAGCAATAAAAATTATTTTTATAAAAAATATATCCATATAAAAAATATTTTGTAGAAATACTATTATCGATTAAAAAAAATGCCCAAGGGATAAAAAAAATTTGTATGGAAAGTTTATCGATATAAACAATTTTATATGGCAAATTTATGGAAATCTTAACGATTGGCAAAATTTTAGACAGAAAATTTATTGCGTTTGAATATTTTTATAGAGACAATTTGTCAGCGTAATAAATTTATGGTTCCGAAAAATTTTCAAAATAGAAAATTTCTCGAAATAAAAAATTTTTTATGTAGAAAATTTATTGATATAAAATTTTTTTATTTTTACATAGAAAATTTCAGGTACATTTTTTTTAATATCTTGACATTAAAATATTTTTTGCAAATTATTTTTCATACAAATTTTAAAAATATGAATAATTTTCTATACAAAAGTTTATTATATGTTTAAGTTTTTTATGAAAAAAATATGTGAGTTAAAAGGAATTTTTTCTCGAGACTTGTTTGTTTTGTTTTTGTTAGAATTGCGAAATATTTTATTTATACATTATTATTATTTTTATTTCAAAGGAATTTTAATTAATGACTAATTTTGAATACTTACAATGCATGTGTATGTATGTATGTATGTATGTGTGTGTACAGTGGTCATGCAGTATTTAAATTTAAAATTTGATTATAATTGATGAATGATTAAAAAAGCATTTACAATTTCAGAAGGTTTTTCGATTTTAAAAACTACAAAATTATTATTTATAATTTTTATTTAATTTTATTAATATTACATATTATTATGACAGAGTGATGTTGCTGCTGCTGTTGTCGCTGTTGTTGTTGTTGTTGTTGTTGTTACAAACAATAAATTTAATTTTATAATAAACAAATAAAACAACTATAGACAACAAGCAGCAACGACAGTAGCTGAGGTAAACTAGCCGCAAAACCAACAACAACAAAAATAGCAACAATCTGAATGCACTCAAACCCAGTATTGTTGTTGTGTTTGCTTGTATTTGTTGTAATTATTTCTACTGCCTTTGGATTGGCAGCGGGGCGAGTTGGGGGGAAGGTTTTGTTTTGTTTTTTTTTTTTACGTTTTCAATTTTAATATCTACCAGTAGTATTTCACTTGAATACTTAAACACTATCGAGCAGCAGCTACAATGACAATAGCAACAACAACAACAACAACAATAACAATAATTATTATACTTGTACTAATGTATTAAATAACAACAACAACCACTACTACTACATTGAATGAATTTAAAAAAAAAAACATTAAAATTAAAAAAAAAGAAGAAAAAAAACTTAACGCAACGTCAAAAAAACCTTGACATACTTTTTGCGCGAGCGCGCGCCTTACAATAAAATTGTTGTTATTTTTGTTTTTGTTTATGTTTTTTTTGCGTTTTGGTTTTTGTTTTTGTTTTTGTAATATACAAACGAACATACAAGAGCAAATAAAAACTGTATAAAACTTAATAGCAACAATAGCAGCAACTAGAAAAATAAATAAATATGACTATAAAAATGTTTTATGTATGTAAGTGGCATGGTGTTGCCAGATCGGAACTTGTTTAGACTATTAAAAACTATGGCAACTTTTAGAAAGTTTCGTTCTGCAAAAATATGAAAAAAGACAAACACTAAGAAATTTCCTATTCAGCGAATGAAATTTTTTGGTAAAATGCGATTCTCAAAAATCCTAGCAAATAGCAAAATCGTGCTAAGTCGGCACGCACTTTAAAACTTTTGATTATTATGGTAATATTTTTGGGTTCTAATTGGCCAAATTTTAAATGTTAAAACATTCGCCACAATACGTTCACAATATCCATCCACGATGGATATCTTCTCTCCTTTTCCAGTTATCTCTCTCTCTCTCTCTCTCTCTTTCTCTTTCTCTGTCTTCAGTTATTGTGGCATTAGGGGACATTAAACACAATTCTACATATACTTTTCAGAAAGCATTTTTAAACTCTCAAGCAAAATTTTTTTAAATTTTTATTTTAAGCTTAAACTTGGTTTGGTCTATACATATACATTTTTCTTTACTCTGCCAGCAATCGTTGCAGCATATCGGTGATAAGCGATAACTTTGATGGGCGGGCACTTTAGCTGCCGATAAAAACTGCTCGAGTTTGCAAACATTTATTGATGGGCGGCGGCGAAAGATTGTTCACATTATCGACTCTGCCGAACACATTTCGTTCGTCCGAGGACAGCAAGATTTCTGCACTTGACGTTAGAAATTTAAAAATGTTGCAAGTTTGTACTATCGGTGCAGAAAATTTGGATAAAAAATTGTTGCCAATAGTGGAACGTTAGCATTACAATTTTCATGTCCGCTAAAAATGCCAAGTTTTACATACATACATACATATATACGGAGCTTTCCCCTTCTTTAAATCTTTTTACCCCAAAAGTTTTGACAGATTTTCACGGCAGTATAAAGTAAGAAAAAAATAATATATATTTTGTTTTTAATTTACATATGTGAAATTAAAAAGGCCAACATGGCAACGCTTTATACAAACAAATAAAAAAAAATGAATAACTCAATAAAACGCACATACCCATAAACAAACATACGATTTAATATGAAATGTTTGTACATGACTTTATGTACGTAACACCACCTCATTACACGAATCAAGAAAATAAAACAACAATAGCAACAACAAACATATTTAGCCAGGGCCATATACACCGCAATTTCGTTTTCGAGGAGGAGGTCAGTTAAATGCGACGCGTGATGAGCAAAATAATATAAATGCATTTGGTTTTTTTTTTGTATTGCTGTTGTCGTTTTGTTGTTGTTCTTATTGTCGTTGTTGTGGTTCTTACTGCTTTCAATTTCTTAGTTACTAGCGCTGTTGTTGTTCTTGTTTTGCTTCAGTAGTAGTAGGAGCGCTGTTGTTGTTTTTGTTGCATTAATAGTTGTGGTTGTTGTGCTATTTGTTGTTGTTTTTTTTGTTTGCTAATTATTCTAAGGTTTTTTTTTTTTTTTGGTTTAACAATAAAAAAAATCTGGACTCAATGCAAAATTGTTTGTTTGTTACAAACTTTTCAAAATAACACACACACACACACACACACACACATACTCATACAAAACAACAGCAAAGATATTACAAAACATGCACTTGCATGTTTTAGCAAAACATCGGCAGTTGGGTCTTAATTATTTATCAGCTCTGTGTTGTAAACCGAATCGTTTTTAAAAACTCCCATTTACTTAGTCGTCCCTTTTGGTGTTCTACAAAATACTCAATTTGTCAACACTGAAAATTGTGTTAAACAAACATAGAGAGTTGCCAAGCAAACTGAAGGGTAGTTCAACCACAATGTTAATTGTGAGTCACAGTTGAAGGTCAAGATTTTAGGCCAACTTAATTGGGCATTTCTTTGTTTCAGTGTTTGACAAATTCAAACATGCAGAGTTACACAATTGAGCAGCGCCTTAAGATTGTAACAAGCTGTTCCAGCTGCCTTTCCATTTGATAACGAAACAATGGTACGCCACGATCATGTGATCTGGTAACGTTGGACTTCTTTCTTTGCGAATATATAACAAAAAATAAAAGGTTTGTGTCAATAAGCCAACAACAATTCAAGAGCCAAAGAATGCGATAATTCTGGGCATTAACGACACCGAACCTTAATTGTGTCGCAGAGTCATTGAAAATGTGGACCATCGGATAGAGGTATGACGTGCCGAGCATTTGGCCGATATTTTGTTTCACAAGTAATTGTCACAGATCCGTCTATCATCATAAAATTAACCTCGTGCGTTTTGGTTGCACCGCCCCTTTAATATTTATTTTACCAAGAGCGAACTTATTATGAAAACAAGTCCATTAAATATATCTAGTAATTTTTGAACAGACTTCACAAACCGAAACATTTCGTATTATTTACAAAAATCTATATATTTCTAACGCGTATTTTTTTTTAAAGGCATTAAAATTTCGCTTAAAGTATTTTTTTGTTACGCTTTTTTTTTACTTGGTTGTTAACAAATTTGCAAAAAGTTAGTGTACAGTGTAATGTCGCATAATCGGACTCTCAGCATTGCATTATATTTGTGTGGTTATACGAGTTGGGCGCCTGTCAAAGCCTTGCATTTTTTTTTCATTTTTCGCTTTGGATCTAGAGAATGTTGTACGCTTAGGCCAGGCTTCACTGTATGTAGATCTACTTAACATTTTATGGCTCGTTTGGTTTTTCTGCTGATACAAATCCATAAATTGTTTAATGAGGTTTTGAATTTTAATTTCAGGGTTAATCAAAATAAATAAAACTTAAACGGCCAAAATGCAATTTAATTTATAAGTGATTAATTGAAAAAAAGGACAAAATCAAATAAGTTTTATTTTCAACTCAAAATTATTGTATTAAATAGAATTTCCTCCTGTTATCAATTTTGGTTTATTTTTTTTTTGTAAAAATATAAAAAACTTTTTATTAAAAGTGGATGTTTTTCGCGCCCATTATTGATTGAAAAAAATTTGTTTATTGCATACGAATTTTTTGCACTGGTCTGGTACTTGTATCTATGGTGAAAAATATAACTTTTTCATAAAGTTATCATTCTTTAAACAAGTTTTTTTAGGTTTCTTCACCCCCAAACTTTTGCCTCTTTTGAGGTGGTACTTGAAGGAATGACTCTTTTTGTCTTTTGCTAAATCATGATTAGTGCAAGTCTTGCTTTAACAAAGGCGATCAAACTGAGCCACGCCACAATGTCGTCTCCCGACAAAACAATGCTAAGTAAAATTATAAACATTTTGCTGTTTTATGCGTTTTTAGGCTTTTTTTTTAACAAATTAAACTTTTTGCTTTTTTGCGGCCACAACACGAAAGGGCAGCTTTAATCTCACTCAAAAAAAAAAAATAAAACAAAAACAAAAACAAAACTCTGCACGCCCACATTCCCCGCAAAGGGGCATAACTACAAATCAAGTCAAGACAAGAGAGACAAGCGACGTCAACACAAAAAACTGAAATTGTAATGGAAAATTTCGACACTCTGACACACAAAATTTATTTTATTTTTTCGTTTTTTCAGTTGAAAATTATAAGCACACAAACACTCACTCAAATGTTTGCATTTACATAACCGGGTAATGATGGATATTCATTATTATGTAATGAATGTAAAATGAATAAGAAGCAGAAGGTAACGGCGTGTGTTGAGTTTCTGTTGAAACGAGGAATCATTTAAAACAGTTTATGAATTTTATGGCCTAAAGTTAAAGTTTAAACGCAGCGATAACAAAGAAAACGAAACACAACAAGAGGTTTTTTCTGAACTACTTTTTTATACGTACAAAGAAATTTTTTTTTTTTGAAGAGGTACTTTTTTTAAAGGTACGAAGCCGACCGAGCGCCTAAGTTGTTACTGTTTTTATTGTATTATTTGTTATAATTTGAATATTAATCAATTAAAAAAAAATATATATATACAAGGTAGTCTTTTAAGGAAAAGTTACTTTTTTTATAAAGTATTTCTTTTAAGAAGGTACTTTTTTATAAAATATTTCTTTTAAAAAGGTACTTTTTTATAAAGGGTACTTTTTTATAATATATTTCTTTTAAAAAGGTACTTTTTTATAAAATATTTTTTTTAAAAAAGTACTTTTTTATAAAATATTTTTTTAAAAAGGTACTTTTTTATAAAATATTTTTTTAAAAAGGTACTTTTTTAAAAAGATACTTTTTTATAAAGGGTACTTTTTTATAATATATTTTTTTTAAAAAGGTACTTTTTTTATAAAATATTTTTTTTAAAAAGGTACTTTTTTATAAAATATTTCTTTTAAAAAGGTACTTTTTTATAAAGGGTACTTTTTTATAATATATTTCTTTTAAAAAGGTACTTTTTTATAAAATATTTTTTTTAAAAAGGTACTTTCTTATAAAGGGTACTTTTTTATAATATATTTTTTTTTAAAAGGTACTTTTTTTATTAAGGTATTTTTTAATGAATATGCTTTTTTAATGAGGGTACTTTTTTAATAAAGGTAGTTTTTTAATTAGGGTACTTTTATAGTAAATTTACTTTTTTAATAAAGGTACTTTTTACTGAAGGTACTTTTTACTAAAGGTACTTTTTACTAAAGGTACTTTTTACTAAAGGTACTTTTTTTAAAAAGTTACTTTTTGTAACAAAATACTTTTTTACTAAGGAAATTTTTTAAAATAGATACTTTTTCATGAAGGTACTTTTTGAACAAAGATACTTTTTCAAAAAAGCTGTTTAAAAAGCTAAGTTTTTATAAAAGCTCATTTTTTATAAGCGGGTTTTTTTTTCTAAAAAGTATATTGTGTACCTTTTTTGTTCTGATTACTTCTTATGAGAAAATACTTTGATAAAAAAAATAGTACCGTTTTTGAAAATAGACTTTTTTTGGAAGCAGTAGTCAGGGGCCAACCTTATAAAAGGCATTTTTGTGATAAAAGCTACTTTTTTTATAGAAGGTGCTTTTATACATATAAAAAATCCTTTTTTTATGTCAGGTATTTTTTATGGCAGCTACTTTTGTATAAAAGGCACTGTTTTATTAAAGATACATTACACGGAGTAATTTTGTATAAAAGGTACGTTTTTATAAAATGTCCTTTCTAACAAAAAAAAACCTTTAAATAAAAGATGAATTTTGATGAAAGGCCATAATGCAAATTTAGCCAAAGGTGTTCGATTCCGGACCTGTGGGACAACGCATTAGAACCACGGAACCAATGGCGCACACAAGTAGAGAGGGAGGGACCTAAACCAACTTGGTGTGCAAAATTGGAGGACGCTGGCTAAAGACCGTGCCAGCTGGAAAAGTTTGTTCACCCCGGACTGTAGCGCCAAAAGAAGAAGAAGAAGACGAAGAAGTTTGTTATAAAAAGGTACTTTTTTTAGATCATTTTTTGTATGAAGGTTAGTATTTTAGGAGAGCTACTGAAGACTAAAAGTACCACAAGGACATAAAAAAAAGAACTTAAGAACAGTTTTTAGTTGAAAATATTAATTAGAAAAAAGTTTGTTTTCTTAATTTTGTTTGTTTTAATTTGGCTAAAATGCTAAATATGCATATATGAGTGTGGGTGAGTATGCGTGAGTGAATGCGTGTGCGTGCCTTTGTGTGAACTTAAAAATAGCGCCATCAATTAATATAGAAGCAACCAAACAGGAGGCAACTCCACATGAAAAACAAATATTCACCGAGGAAATTTTGTATCATAATTGTTGGTACAGTCGGCGCCAAGCGAAACAAACGCTTATTAAAATTATGATTACTCCAGTGGTTGCCAACAATTGTATTTTGCTGCTGCTTCTTCATTTTCTAATTGTTGAATGTTCATCAAATTTGTTGATATTGTCTGTGAATTTCGGTTTCAAACAAGAAACAACCAAAAAAATATGACCAGATTTGCATTAAATTTTTTTGTTAAATTTATTTCTCTTCATTATTTAATTTTTTATTTACGATGAAGCTACTACCGTTTTTGTTTTGTGTTATTGTTGTAGTAGTTGTAATTGTTGTTTCTTCTTAATCGACTGCTAAAAAAAAAACCAAAAGTAGGTTACGAGGCCACAGCACAAAACATTACAATATGCAACCATTTTATTATTTTTTTTTTAAAGTTTGTAATTGAGATTTTTATTTTATTACTTTTGAAAAAAATTAAAACGCTATTCAGTTATGAATTTTCAATTTTAATACTTTTTTAAATTTGTCTGTAAAAAACGGCCACCAACTGAATTTAGGAAATCACTGATGGATTCTCAAAATTGAACTGAGTCATGCTGGACTGACAGCAATTGTCCATTCGCATGATACTTGACGGTCATGCTTTCGAGCCGTTTGTCAATCAACAGGTTATGCAGACACTAGCTGGGACTTTTTGTCCAAATTTAAGAAAAATTCTTCAAAATTCATGTTGAATTTTTGTTCAATCATTTCGTCAACCGGAGATCTCCGTTTGCGAAACTTCTGCGATTGATCGGTTGCAAACCAAAACTGTGATACGTGTTTCAAGAAAACAAAAACAACAATAAATTTATTTAGATGAACAGCCAGTCATGGGGTGTCATTAAAAAGGTTTAGACTTGCAAGTCAAGAATGTGCCCAAAACCTCAAAAAATGTTGAAGGAAATAATAAAATAACAAAAATCAAATAAACAAACAAATATTATTATTTAATAGTTTTAATGATGCCGAAAAATACATGTATCGCAAAAAACTGTCTGCGGAAAATTTTGTTTCTATACAAATTTAATTAAATTTTCTCTACATGTATATAGAAAATTTCATATTTTACCGAAAATTTTATTATTTTTACCTAAAATTTTATTTGGCTGCCATAGTTTTTTTTTGGAAATTTTTTTTTTAATAACTCGATTTTTATAGAAAAAATTTTTTTTAAACTAATTTTTATAGAAAAAATATTTTTTAAACTAGTAGAATATTTTTATTTTTAAACTAAGAAATAGAATAGAAATAGAAAATTTTATATCTTGTTTTTTTTTCAGAAAATTTATTTATATAAAAATTTTTTTATGGAAAATTTTTATTTTTCGTATAGATCTTTTTTGTCACAGAAAATTTTGCTTATCAATTTCAAAAATTTTGCATGGAAATGTTTATTTTTTTCTAAAGAAAATTTATTTTTTATCACAGAAAGTTTATTTTTTCTACAAAAAATTTATGTTTTCTGCAGAAAATTTATTTATATGGAAATTTTCATCGATTTGTACATTTTTTTATAATAAATTTATAAATATGAAAAATGTTTTATAAAAACATTTTTTTTATACAAAAAAAAAAATTCATGTTTCTACATAAAAACTTTTTTTTATATAGAAAACTATTGAATACGGAAAGAATTTTACAGAAAATTTCTTATTAATAACAATTTTCGATAGAAAGTTTCATTTTTTCTATACACAATTTTAACGTGTCTGCAGAAAATTTAATATATTTATTTAATTTTTAATAGAACTAAAAAAATATTTCATCCAAATAGCTCCATAAATAGTTGCTTAATAACATTTTTGTGGGTTTACATTATTTTCTGTAGCTTCTATTTAATCGTTTAATTTCATTAAATATGCAAATGTCATAAATCAAATTGATAGAAACATTTCAATTAATCTGGTTTTTCTTTTTTCTTTTTTTTTTGTGTATGTGAATTGCATTCATTATCGGAGAATTATAAATTATTAATAAGTAAAGAAGAAAAAAAAACCTGTAACTGAAATGAAACTAAAAGCTCTTGAAAACAAAAAGCAGCAACAAATCAAAAAATCTTGAAAAAAAAAAATTGTTAAATGTGTTTGAAGCATTTTTGGTTTTATAGTTTAAAATATTTTAAAATTTGTTTACGAATAAAACGTCTATTGCAAACACGTACATACATATGTATGAATTTAAATTTATGTTTGTTGTATGAATAGATTAAAAAAAAAACTATATGATGTAGTTGTTGCAGTTGTCTATATATACGAATGTGTGTATGTGTGTGTGTGTGTGTATGAATGTAGGGCTGTGTGTATGTGTATGTGTATGACTGTGTGTGTTTGTTGTTAGATATGGTGACCCACTAACCTACTTTTTCAACGAAATGTGAAGCTTGCTTATTTTTTTGTTGTCGTATTGTTCGTTTTTGTTTACGTTGTTGTTGGCTTTTTCGCGTTTATTATTAACAGGCGGCAGCAGCAACAGCAACAGCAACAGCGAAATATTATATAAACAAAATAAAGTTGAAATAAACGCGCTATCGACGCAATCAAGTTACAGCAACAACAAGTGCGCACACACATTCGGTTGGTTAGTCAGAGCCGTTTTGTTTTGCCTTAACGCACTTGCGTTAATACTCTCAACTCAGCTCATATCGCATAACTTCGATTTGATGAAATGTGCGTATGAAGAGCGTAAACTACATACCCAATAGTAGGACACGCACACACACTCAGGCACTCACATACCTCCCTACCCCCTCTTAAGAGCGTTTCGTTACTTTTAAACATTTCAACAATCACGTATCAATCAATTTTTTTGTTGTTATTTTTTAGATCAATCGAAACGTACGAACGAAGACATTCCTACAAACAACAATTTGGTTTTTACTATAGCCGCCGCTTTTGCTCTTAATATTTTTGTTCTCAACGTTTTCTTTTTGTTTTTGTTTTTCTTAGTTTTATCATTTGCAAATTATACGGCGTTATTTCACAACAACAAGCTCTTTAATGAACGCTCTCACACTCCAACACAAGGAAACCAAAATAAAGCTTTTCCATTGATTTGATTACACAAGCGTGAAGCAAGAGCGTATGAGTAATATTTTTTCAAATATGAGCAAAGTAACCGTACTTTGTTTGGCAGCGCAAGTGGTGAGTGCGTAGACACGAAACAAAAGTGCGTGAGAATAAGCAACACTAGAGTTGCCAATAAGAGAAAAATATGAACCTTACAAATGTTTATGGAAAGGAATTCCTTAACTATTTTTTGCGGGATTTTTTGACAAATTCTCTGTTTATGACACATTTACACACATGCATCTCTTGCTGTGTAATTTATGCTCTTGTGATAAACAGAGATAAATACATGTTATAATACATTTATACCAAAACAAAATTACAGCAGTCTTGAGTTAAAAACATGTTTGGAAACAAATTTAGAATTTTTTAAGCCCACAAACACACACCAACTCTATTAACATTTCTCTGTTAAAGCTAAAAACATGTGAATTTTTGCATTTAAAATTAAAAAGTGTAGAAAGATATACATATAATAACAAAATACATATGTGCGCATATGTACGTATATAAAAATTCATTCTACAACCGCAACATTATAAAATAAATGTCATAAAACATTTTTAATTCTTTAGACAAATTCTTTTTTCTATTGTTAGATTTTCTATAAAATATGTTTGCAATCGATTTTTTATTCATCAGTTTTCTTTAGTTTGTGCTATCAATAAATTTCTTTACGAAGTCTATTTAAGCAAATAAATTTTCGAGAGAAAATTATTTAAACAATTAAATTTTCTAAAGAAAATTATTTAAACAAATAAAATTTTTTTTTGAAAATTATTTTAAAAAAATAAATTTTTGAAGGAAAATTATTTAAAAAAATTAATTTTTGAAGGAAATTATTTTAAAAAAATAAATTTTTGAAGGAAAATTATATTAAAAAAATAAATTTTGGAAGGAAATTTTTTTATCAAAATAAAAATAAAATATTTTATCAAAATAATTTTAAAACTATTTAAACACATAAATTTTCTATAAAAATCTATTTAAGCAAATAAATCTTTTAAAGAAAATTATTTAAACAAATTAATTGTTTTAGAAAATGATTTAAGCAAATCATTTTTTTTTTTTATAAAATTATTTGTATCAACAAATTTTTCGAAACAAAATTATTTAAACAAATAAATTTTCTAAAGAAAATTATTTGTATCACTAAATTTTTTAAGCAGAATTATTTAAACAAATAAATTTTCTATAGAAAACTTTTTATTTGATTTTGTAGCAAAACTGTTCCATAATGATAAATTTTGAGGAGAAAATTTTTTGCAGTGAAAGATTTTTTATAGAACTTTTTATGGGTAAATTTTATATAAATATTTTTTTTTGTAAATGGATAGAGATGAAGAGCCATAGTTAATCGAATTAATTGCTCTGATGGGCGATTATGTTGACCGTAAAATGGACGTATTTTTTATTCAAAATAAATTTGCACAATTCGGAAGCGTTGTTCAGGCCTCAATCTATTCATGTTGACTAAACTGACTAACACTTGACAGCTAACAAAATGCCCGTCCCGGCGTGTTGCCAGGTTATTACAATGTTATATCTCTATAAAAAAAACACCCTTTAGTATATTTTTGTTGATCTGCAAAGCACACTGACCCGTTGTCCAGTCCAGTCGCTAGAATCTTATAATTTCGATATTTTTTATAAATTTTCTGTAAAAACTATTTGTTAGTTTTTTTCTAGAGCGTAGGTGCAGACAATAAATCCAAAACAAAACTTCCACTTTAATATACAAACAATGAAATATCTGGCAACACTAATTTCTCTTAAGCTGTCTATCGACAAGCCCGTTGACACCAACTCACGCATTCACCCACTGCTGCTGCTGCTGCTGCTGCTGCTCGTTGGCTCTCTTGCTCATGCAAGCAAAACTTTAATCATCATATTGTAACAATGCGTGACTTCAAGCCGAACTGATTGTCTGTTTCGAGAATCGAATTTATTTAAATTTAGTGTATTTTATGCGCAAACCATTAAACAACAACCTGGGACAACAAAATTTGAATTCACCTTATGAAATAAGAAAAACGAAAAATTAACGCCGAAAACAGAGGCGCAGACTAATGAAACAAAACCATAAATGATGAGAATTGCTGGTTTGTTGTTTGTTTTGTTTTTGTTGTTGTTTTGGTGGGAAGGAAGGGAGGGAAATATTAAAGCTCCTCTGCTTAATTAAGAGAACTGTTGTTTTAGTTTTGTAAACAAAACGGTGTTGTAATTCTCACGCACACTGGCGCTTATCTTGTTTCTTATGTAGGAGATTTTTATAATAAACAAACTAGAAAAACGATAAAAAAATATGTTTTTGGTGATATCTACTTATATGTATGTAAATATGGGCGATGGCATTGAAAATTCAACACAACAGCAAACAGAGAGAAAAACATGTGAGGGGCATTAATTGATAAGCAACGGCGACTAAATGAATTTATTTATTTATATACATACATACATATATATAAATCTTGTAAATCCGAGTCCAACAGATATATTTTTATCTTACCTTTGTTCGACATGGTATTGATTTTCTAAATAATTATTAATAGGTGCCGTTTTAAATGAACTTAAAAATAGCCGTAATGAAACTCGTAGTTTTGGTACTCTTTTTTTAACTGCGTGCAACTCCAGTTGGAAGGCACAAAATTCTCTGCAGGTCTGTTTTCAGTTGCAAATTAATTATAAGACTAAAGGATTAAACAACGTCCTGTTCTGAATATCACTTTAATTTAAATCATGTGATTTCTAAAAACAAATTGCATCATAAAGCCGACTTCTTGCTCTTCTTTCAAAATTTTTCTAACATTAAGACATTCAAAATGATGCTCCTCTAGTTGAAGTAATACTATTTTTATTTTCAGAAATTTCGTGATTTGAAATCACGTGGTTTTCAGAACATGCCTGTTAAGCACAAAAACTATTTGAAATGTAAATTTGATGAAAAAAAATATTAAAATAAACCTACAGAAATCCGTAAAATTTTGCAAACTATTTTCACTTGCTGCTCAATAACAAGACGACGACGGCTTCAGGTGATCCATCTTCTTAAAGGCTGAGAGAGGAAAAAATTACCCTTCTGCAATAGATAGAATAATAGCGCTGATGCCCATAAGACACCCTTATACGTATTGGCATGCCAACGGCCACATTCCTGGTTGGCTATAACGATCATGTTGCTCAATTTTGGTTTAAATACGGACAATTAGTTGAAAAAAAACAAAATTCCTTCTTTTCCTTATGAATAGAACCTTTTTCCTTAAATTTTTTATCAATTATATGAGAGAATTTTTTTTTTTTCAAAATTATCAATCAAATAAATTTGCCGAATCAAAGAAATTTATGTTTGAATAGGCACAATCAGTTTGAAAAACAAGAGACACTTCTTTGTTTTGTTGCTAAACATAAAAATTATTTTTTAATATTTTGCAAATAAATAAGAAGATGAAGAGAACTCTTCTTTCTTCGACTAGTTTTAATAAAATAATTTGCTGAACTAGAGAATTTTTTTGTAAACACTTTTGCTGCAAAATAGGCAAAATTTTTTGCAGGTTGGTTTTTTCTTTTGTTTTCTTGTTGAAAAAAACTTGTTTTTAAAAAATTTTGCGTGATTGCAGAATATTTTAGTTGATTATGAATCTTCAAAAGTATTTCACGAATATTTTTTCTGTTTTTCTGTCATATAGCAATAAAATCAAATTTGTTCGCTGAATCAGTAAATATTTTTATTGGATTTTTTTTTTCTTTTCTGGAAATAATTTCACAGATAATTTTCTATTTTTATGAATTTTTTCAAAATGTTGATCAAAAGATAAATACTAGTGATAATGTACATACATATACATACACACATATACAGTGAGAAGCAAAACAGAGGGGTTGTTTAGTGATTTTTGCTTGACTACAGAATTGACAATTTCAAAAAATGTTCAGTTAATTTAAGGTGAATTATAATAGTTAAAGAATTTAAAACTACGTGAATTGTCACGATATAGGGTGTTAAAAGTAAAATTTTTGAACTTTTAATTTATTGTTTACTGCGTAGACTATAGGCTTGCCCTCAATTTTGCTCGCCACTGTAAGTACTTAATGTTTCTTGTGGCCGGCCGATTTTGTTTTTTGTACTTACAAATTTAAGTGCGTAAAATTCGTTTCACGATCGTTGTTGGCGTAAATGATTGTGTGTGTAGAGATTTTTTGTTTTCCAAAACCCTTTTTTGCGTTTTATGTATTTTTGTTTTTACATTCTGCCATGAAATTTTTAACAAATTTATTTTCTGTAAACGTGCGTGTATTTTTGCGCAATAAAAAAATTTTTACAAAAGACAAACAAAAACAAAAAGCAACTGAACTAAATATAAATCACGCACTTTCGATGTTATTGCGTTGAATATTAAGAAAGAGAAAATAACAAAAAAAAAAAGGAGGGAAAGAAACAGAAAACAATTTAACGTTGGATATTTTTGGTGTCCAAAAATTACGAGTACGTTTCACGTGGCGAAATATCACACGCTATAAATTTTGCCCTCAGACTTTTATTATTATCGTTTACACTCAGTTACATATTTTGAATAAGAATAGACCATATACTCCCGAGAGTTTTAACAGCCTTCTCCAATTGTCTTTGTGACTAACTGTACACGAGCCATGCCTTCACATGGACAGCATGTGGTTGAACGAAATTCCGCAACAGAACCGCAAATCACTATATAACCAGAGCGAGTGAAACGAACATATTTTAGAAATAATTATGTTGACGGACGAGCTATTCTTTAGCCCCGAATTGCTTTACGTCTGATTTATTACATACATATATTTTTAATAGAAAACTTATCGCTTAAGAAATTCAATAGAAAATTAATGGATCAAAAATTAAAATTCTAAAAAAACGGTTATTGTGTCACATAAACATTTTTTACAAGTAAAATATTTATTATTTAAAAAAATTTGCTATTACAAAAATATCCAAAAAAATAATTATGAAAAAAGTGTTCCAAAAAATCTAAATTATAAAAAAATTAAAAAAAAAAATTATTTCTGTTTATAACAAATTTATCGTCTATGAAAATTGTTTATAGTAAAAAATTTATGGTGCGAAAAAAATTTCTGCCAAAAACTTCTCATCTACTCGTATAAGCAAAAGTTCGTATAGAAAAATTTTCGTTAAAAAATATTTCTTCACATAATTTATCATTTACACAAACTCCTATATATATATATTTATATATATATATATATATATATATATATATATATATATATATATATATATATTTATATATATATATATATATATATATATTTATCGCTTATTTCCTATAGAAAAATTGTTGCTTGAAAACTTTCTGCAAGAAATTTATTAAATTTAATTAAAATTAATTTTTTTCTTTTTCATAGAAAATTTCGTGACAAAATAAAATCCTTGGAAAATTTAACACTTGGAATTTTCTACAGATAAAAATAATATATATAATTTATATTTATTATAAGAAAATTACTATAAAAAATTAAGCGTTTAGAAAATTTGCAGTTTATAGAATTTTTATAGAATATTTCTGGCTTAAAAAATTTTTTTTTATAAAAATTTATCGGTTATAAAATATTTTTTTATAAAATTTATCGCTAATAAAAATTTGCCGTAAAAAAAGTTGTTCGGTGGCAAGAATTTAATACAAGTAATTGTTCGCTCATAAAAACTTTTTAATTGAAAAAAGTTCTGAAAACATTTCTATAGAAAATTTATCGCTCAATATGTAGAATAGATCAACAATTTATCGATAATAAGAATTTCTGATATAAAATATCTCATTTCTAGAAGTTTTCTATAGAAAACTTATCGCTAATATAAAATTTTTCAGCGAAAATGAATCGCTTGTAAAAGTTTTCTATAGAAAAATTATCGCATATACATAGATATTTTCTATAGGAAACGTATCGCTAATAAAAATTTATTATAGAAAAACGTATCGCTTATAAATATTTTCTATAAAAAACGTATCGCTTAAAAAAACTTAAAAATTTTTTTATAAAAAAATTTCTCACTTATAATATTTCTTATAGAAAATTTATCGCTTAATATAAGAAAAATTTTCTTATAAAATTTTCTGATAATAAATATATCACTTATAAAATTTTCTATAAAATATTTATAATTTTTAAAATTTCTGATAAAAAAAAATTTATCGCTAATAAAAATTTTCTAGCATATAAAAAAAATTCTAATAGACAATTTCAAAAAATTCCGTAAAAGTTGCTGATAAAAATTAATACATTTATTACATTTCTAATAAAAAAAAATATATCAACATTTTCTGTAAAAAATGTATAACTGATAAAAATTTCGAATAAAAAATTCTTCATTAATAGAATTTATGACAGAGAAATTGTTTGTAGAAAATTTATCGTTTATAGAAATTTTCTTACAGAAAATTTATCACTTTTAAGATTTGCTGATGGAAAATCTATCACTAAAAATATTTCTGATAAAAACTTACAGAAATTTTCTTATTTATTTTTAACTAAATTTTCTGCTAGAAAACGTATCGTTTTATGTTAAATTTCTACTGAAAATTTAGAGCGTTTCGAAAATTTTCCAAAGAAAACTTTTAGTCTAAAATATAGGTTTTATAAGAAAATCATTGCTGGTAACAAAACATCCTTAGAAACATCCTTTTTAGAAAAATTATTGCCTGCAAAGATTTATTTTGACGTAATAATTAACCGTATTAAAACATATTTTGTTTTAAATGTAAAACATTTAAATTGCATTAAAATGCATTTAAATTAAAAAAGCACAAGCTCAGAAGGAAAGAAAAAAAAAACATCATTGAAAACTGGGTCAAGTACTACTGAAAGTGAATTTGGGTCACCTACAAAAACCACCATAAAACAAAACAAAATTTAATTGAGAGAAAGCAAAGAAAACACAAAAATACTGTTTCGAAAAAAAAGAAAAAGAAAAGAATACAAGAGCTGGGGAAGAAATAAACCCTACAACAGAAACATTTGCCATCTACTCAACGGCAACAAAACATAACAACAACAACTGTTATTATTGCATCACTCATACGCACACGGGCACCAACAACAACAGACTTGGCAAAAATTCCTTTTTTTCTTTGCGTTGCACAGTCTGTTTTTGATCAACAAATAATGGCTGAGAAAAACTGCACAAGACACTTAAACAACGATAAAGAAAATATTGGAAAAGAGTCAATAAAAGACAAAATATTAAGTAAAACCGCAGAAAACAAGGTTTTTTTATGGATTTGTTCGTTGTATCAATATGTCTTCACACGCCCAAAAGTTTTCTTTTCCGCAATTTAGCATCACAGAGATCTGGCAAATGGAAATATTGATGACTTAAGCGATTGAGATGAGATGGTGTCAAAAAGCCTGCCAAAGCAAAAAAACAAGATACACAACTTAAAAGGTTTTCTTTTTTTTTTAACAAATCTGCAAATATTTGCAAATAATTATTAAATTGTTTGGAATAAAAACGTTTGGCGTTTAAATGAACACAAAATTAGATGTGAAAATTCAGAAGAGAAGAGAAAAAAAATATTTCTAATTTTTTAATCTTTATTCATGAATGAAAACTGTATGAATGAAAAACTGAAATCTTAATTTTTAATCATCTCAATGATTAATCAATCGTTGTACTCCGTGGTGATGCCATCCAATGAAATTTTGGTTGTCAAAATGAATGTATTATAAAAATGGTTCAGAAAGCTATCAAAATGTTCTACGTGGTGATGCCACCCAATTAATTGTTGGCTGTCAAACTGAATGTATTATAAAAATGGTTCAGAAAGCTTTCAAAATGTTGTCTGTGGTGATGCCATCCAATGAAATTTTGGTTGTCAAAATGAATGTATTATAAAAATGGTTCAGAAAGCTATCAAAATGTTCTACGTGGTGATGCCACCCAATTAATTGTTGGCTGTCAAACTGAATGTATTATAAAAATGATTCAGAAAGCTCTCAAAATGTTCTACGTGGTGATGCCACGCAATGAAATGTTGGCTGTCAAACTGAATGTATTATAAAAATGGTTCAGAAAGCTCTCAAAATGTTCTACGTGGTGATGCCACCCAATTAAATGTTGACGACGTGGTTTCCAACTGCCTCTACAGCTTGTAGAGCATCCGTCACCTCTAACTCCAACCCTCACAAAATATCTAATAAGAATGGATTAAAAATGTCTCAAAAAGTTTTTGTATGGTAAAATGCCACTTAGTTTTCAACAGTCTATACAGCAAACCCCGCCCACTTCACACAAGAGAGCAGGAGACCAAGCTAAGGCACTGCAGTTGCCCTAATATAGAGGACAAGAGATTCTTCGGTTGTGGCGGTAAACAAAACTCCAAAAAACTCTTCGATTTCCATTTGCTCCACTGTCTAGGGAATTAACTGGTTCGGACGGCGGATGGCACGAAATCTTGAGCAGGGCATTTGTGTATCTTTGCAACCCAACAAGGGTGCAGTGTTGCGGCGTTGTCGTAGTTCAATCCGCGGAAGTTGTTCACGATTAGATTGGGACGTCAGGCCAGTTACTGATATACATCCATTCCCCAATTTGTCTATTTAGCATGTAAATATGGGCACGTTGTTTGCTCCTTTTTTTAGTGCTGCCACATCTTTTTTAATGTTGAAATGACACAGTCAATTACAAAACCTATAAGTTTTACTCTGATATATCGAAAAATCTTTAGTGAAACATTTTTTCTTATCTGTGGTAGGGATTGAACCCATGACCTCTGCACACTCTACTAACTCATCGTCATCAGAGCCACTCAGAGGCTTCGAACACGTTGTAGGGCAACGTTTACTTGAACTTTTTGTCCTTTCAGAAATGTCTTCTTCAGATTTTTTTCGTCTCCTTTGAATCCTTCAGCCGAAAAAATTACCCTTTATCAGCTTAAGTTGTTCTGTTCGAAACTTTTAAGAACAATTTAATAACTAAAATGCGAAACAATTGTTTTTCTTATTATTATTATTATTATTATTATTATTATTATTATTATTATTATTATTATTATTATTATTATTATTATTATTATTGCATTGGCAAACATCTTAAAACAAAATTGACAGAGAGGCACGCGGACAAACGGCCGGCGAACGGACGGACGGACTTGAACAAACACACTTGAAACGCAAAATGCATGCCGCAATAATTTGTTAAGAAATCTAGATCATGGCAGCAACATAACATTGTAACCAATGCATCAATACTAATGCGATGAAAATGCAAACAATAATATGTATGTATGTATGTATGTATGAACGCACATACACAGGCCAGAAGAAACACATTGAACGCTGAATGTGCAATAAGTAAGAAAAACCACCCAGTGGAAAATTTAAGCTTTAAGAAAAGCTTTCTGCCTATTAGCCAGCCTGATTCAGCCAGCGACAGTCTTAAGCTTAATAACAGACATGACAGGATATAATCATAATCGTAACAATGGAAGGGCAATTCACCAGGATTATGAAAGTTTGTTTAAAACGGAAACAATTTAAATTTAAATTTAGTGCAATTCGCATAAAATCTGCAGGAATAAGCAAATCATTTCAACAATCTTTTAAACAAGAAATTCCATAGTTTTATGAAACGCCATTTAAGTATCGCAGCTTTAAGAAGAACAACAATTATTTTTCTCCGAAATTAAAAAATGAAAAATCTTTCATTTCTTTTTTACTTCGTTTCTATTTTAGGCATAATTCACGAAATCGAACTTTCGCTTTTGCTTGGTGATGGAAATTTCCATCACACAAAAAAACTTAAGTTAGAAATGAAGGAAAACTAGAGCCAAGTAAATTATTTGATGTTTCCAACAGTGGTCAAGGCTAGTGCTTAACATTTTTTTGGTTTGAGAAATGTTTTTTATTTGAAAAAGTATTAATTTAGGTATTAAGAGTATGACTTTAATATTTTCTTTAGTTTTTGTGGCAAGAGATATTAGAACACGCTGTTGGAAACTTCAAAAACCAGGTGACTGAAATTTACATCACTATCATAATTTAAGCTCTCGTTCTTAAAAATTTGCAGCAAAAAGTCATACACAAATATTTGTTTATAGTTTAGAAAAAAAAATGCGAAAAAAGAACTTGATTACAAAAAAGTTCAAATAATAGTTTATTGAAAAAACAAAAATTTACACAAATTAAACAATAAACAGCTTAAACAAATATTTATTTGTTTTTTATTTTGTCGCTATTTTAAATAATTAATAATGAAGTTTAAAAACAAAATTTTAAAGGAAATTTTCAGCCTTTGTTCTTTTTTTCCAAAAAAAAATATAAATTTAAGATTTTAAAGATTATGTTTAGCCTTTCAGTTATTTGTTATGGAAAACTATATCAAAATACAATGTTAGAAACCTCAAATAACCTGTGATTGAAATTTTCATCACAATTTTTTTTTTTTTATTTGTATTGTTAAACAAGAAATCAATTACTTTTATGTTATGTTCGTGTTTATTTTAATAAAAAAAAATATCAAACTCATTGAAAAACTAAAATTTTTGTTTCTCTTATGAAATTTGATTTCCCCCCAAAAATATTTTACGATTTGCCTTCTATAAGAAACTACAGACCTCAAATTCAGGCCAATTTTTTTATTTGGCTCATAAAAAGCAAATTTATTACCATCCCCGGAAATTCCGGATAAGATAAACAAACTTGACTTCCTGTTCCAACTGAGCACTTGGCTTAACTTATACAGGGTTAAAAACTGTATACAAGTACAAGTATGTTTATTTCATATTTATTTTTTAAAAATAATATACAATTTTGTGTTAAGTTTAAGAAATATATCATATGAATTTTGTTGGTGCGCGTGTGTTAGTTTTTGTTGTTCTTTAATTTTTGTATCTGTTACATAATTTTTAATTTTTTACGTGTTGTTTGCTCAGACATTAATAAAAAAAAATTAACAAAATAAACAAGCAAAAAACACACTTGTATTTAATATAATACAAATAAAATAAGTATAAAATTTATTATTATTGTGTTGTTTAATTGTAATTGTTTCGTTCGTACAGGCAGTCAGAAGCGTTTGCGCAGACAACAATCGAATTGATTTAGTCTGTCACTCAGACAGACAGCCAGACAGTCAAATCTCTGTCTGGTTGTTGCTAAAAACAAAATTGCGTAAATTTATGCGTGTATGAAAATTTTCGAAAAACAAATTTGAACAACATTTTGTAATAATTTTTGTTTTAATCATTTTCATTTAAATAATTCAATGTTTCGTGCACTTTAAGCCCCCCCTTTTTTATAACAACAAAAAGCAATACTGGCACTAAACACGAGTGTCATAAGTCAGGTTAAAAATAGAGAAACAAAATATAGATACAGCTGAAACTTATAAACTTTTAATTAGTTTTTTTTGTTTCTTTGATTAGCTGAAAAGAAACAACAACAAAAATAAACGAAACAAATATAATATATGAATATTAGGTAATATTTTACAAAACTATGTATTATATGTGTTTCAAATCTCATATTAAATGAAACGAAAAAAAGTTTCCCAATACTCGTAGTCACCCTGTGGAAATATGACATCACAAACGCATAATGAAAACTTGAAATTTTCGCACGCTTCTGATAAATTATTATGTGTATAAAATGAATTATGTATAAAAAATATCTTAATCAAGAAGTAAATGTCCATTATTTCGCACTTTCTAGCCAAACTGTATTTTTTCCATATTTATATATTTGCATTTCATTGTTAATGACGAAAACACATTCAAATTTTTAATTTCATGTTCATTTTGACCACTTTTTAACTACTGCAATTTTTTATAAAATATTTATAATAGAAATAACTTCGGTTTATTTTAGTTCAGGTTCGAATTTTCTATCTCAATAAATTTTATAAATTTTTGTAATTTTATGCCAAATATATATATTGTATTTAAAAATTATAAATTTCATCACTTTTACACGCAAAAAATCATATTCATCTTCATCTTTTATAAATTTTTACGATTTTATAAAAGTTACTTATAATAAAACTGAATTTTGCTGGATTCGTGCGAAAAAAATTCACATTAGACTTATTTTAGGTTACGTTGGAAATTTCGAAATTTCGAAGACTGGTTTTTTTAAGTTTATACGCAATAAAGTGAATATTGGCCTTATTTTATATCATGTTCGAAATTTCGAATTTAACAAATTTGATCATGTCTTATGATTTAATAAAAAATGTTCATACTAAAGACTAGTTTTTTAAGTTTGTACGAAAAACTCATTTTGACCATATTATATGCTGTGCTCGAAATTTCGAAGTTAACACATTTGCTTAATTTGCATGCTTTTATAACATAAATTAGTCCGGTTTATGTGTAAATAACTAATATTCTACATATTGTATGTTGAATTCGATTAAATTATATGATTTTACAAAATATATTCTCAATAAAACTAAATTAAAGGCATTTTCTGCATATTTTATGTTGTGTTCGAAATTTCGAACTAAACTCGAATTTGATTGATTTTATAAAATTTTATATTTTCATATAAACTATTCATAATTACAGCATATTTGAGCAAAAAATAATTAAATTTGAGTATATTTTAGACTATTTTCGAAATTTCGAACATAATTAGAATGGAAAAAAAAATTACAATATTAATTTTAATGATGATTTAATATAAAAAAATTTTATTAAAGTGATAAATTTTGCTTAATTTGAGAAAAAGAAATGGCATTTTCGAAAATTCAAATTTAATGAAAACTTAATTCTTTTTAAATATTTTAATCATTTTATATAAAATATTTACGAAAGCAATAAATTTGCTATATTAGAGTGAAAAATTTATTTTCCGCATATTTTAGGTTATTTTCAAAATTTCGAACTTAATGGAAATATGAAAAATTTCATATATTTTAATGGTCGCATAGAAAATGTTTGTAAAATAAATAAATTTCGTATAGATATTTTATATTAATTGGAATTTACAAACTTGTATACATCTTAATGATTTTATGTAAAATGTAAAGCATATAAAATTTTATATGAAAAATATTCATACAACAAAAGTTGATATGAATTCGAAAAATTGTTTATGCTAAAAATAATAACATTTCATTATCAGTCATAGGGATTAAAACTATAAAATGATAATTCTATTTTATTTATGGCTACTTTTAAAAAACTTAATTTTTTCACAAACAAAGAAAAATATAACTTAATAAAACAAATATTACGAAATAAAAACAAATGTATTGTACATATGTATGTATGTACATACTTGTAAATATGCCACAACCAAAACTAAAGCAAAATATTTTATAAAATTTGTTTACCTAATTTTTTCAAATAAATAAATAAATAACACACAAACATACATACATACATATACATATAACTAATTCTTAACACCAATACAAATACCTAAATTATATTTTATATTATTGTGTTATCAAAGCGAATATCAATTTATGCAATTTCCTATAAAACCCTTTACGTAAATGTATGTATGTAGTTGAAAAGTAGGTCTACCTTTTCAAAACACCATAAAGTATTGCTCAACATTAAAAATAAAACAAACAAAAAAAAAACAACAACCAAAGAGTATGAAAAAATACCTGTTCTCGTAATTTTTTACTTTTGGCAGAAACAAAACCATCACGATGGTGCTACAAGAGCGAGAGCGATTATCTACAATATTATTGAAGCATAAACTCAGTAAACATGATTAGATGAAGAATTATCCAAACCAAAAAAAAAAAAAAAAAAAAAAAACCAAACAAAGTACCTATAAGAAAAAAAAAACGGTGCCCCAACAATTGTATTGAAAATAAAACGATAGACATACGCGCTGACACGCACACACACACACACACACCCAAACAAACAACAAAACCTCAAACAGATTTTGGGTACAAAAATAAACCGAAAAATAACAAAAATAGAAAAAAGAGCACAAACGAAAAATTGGCCAAGTGCAGTAGGCCATACAAATAAAAAACTGGGTCACTAATACTAGATATATATACATATATATAAGTGTGTGTTTGTTTGTTTGTGTAAATTTAAGCAAAAGTATAAATATCTTTTTCGAACGTGGAGATAGATATAAATATGTACTTGTATCTCTATGCGTGTAGGAAAGTTTGAAAGAGTTGCAACCATAAATTCAAGAGAAAATATCATTTAATTAATGAGTACAAGTATTTGTAAGAGAGTAGACTTTACTAAACGTTTTTCTTTTTTTTTTTCTTAAATCTCATAGAAATCAGCAAGAGCTGAGAAAATTTGGCTGATCAAAAATTTATTCACAGGCGCTTGTTTATGACGATCGTTGGTTGTTAATGAATTCATTGTAACTGGTGGGTATAAATTGTTGTCAGCAAAATAAAATTATTCCTCCAGTTGGCGTCACATCAGTTCGAACATTCCAAAAAGAAAACAAACAAACAAGGCGAGAGGCTTTTACACTAGGCCTTGGCAAAAGATAAACTAATTTTAATACACAAGTATCAGCGATGGCAAAATTAGCCATATCATATTTTTAGTGCAATTAAGGAATTTCCCCAGCTTTAGTAACTTTATGCGGCGACTGATCGTTGCTGTCATTTTACCGTGAATACAGCATAACCTCTCTAATACGGACATATATAGTTTCAGCTGTTTTAGTGGATCATCGGGATCCTCCGAAACCACAAATTTTAATTTCGAAAAATAAGAATTTTTTTTTTTTAAATTATGTGATTTTCAAATGTATCAAAATAAAAGTAAATTATCTACCAATAAATGATATTTACTGAGAAGCTAATGTAGAACTATATACATACATATATAGAAACCAAGGAAATTAAAAATGATGTGATAATTCAGGTAAAAACTGTAGCCAAACTATTTTTATTTTATATTTGGACTTTAAAAATTCAGCACTTAGTAAATGGTTCGATAAATTTAGTCCAGAAAAACAATATTAATAGTAAAAATGTTTCCAAGCCTTTAACAAAATTTTGATGGCTTCATTTTTGTCGATATTGAAATATTAAAATCTGTGAAAGATTCGAATTTCAGCAATTTTTGGCCAACAGTTTTTAGAATAAAAAATTTGACAAATAAATTCATGTTTCAAGAACTTTAAAAAAATGCCGGAGAACTACAAAGCAGTTCCACACATTTATCAGCAAATGTGCAAAGAATCTTTTCTAAACCAACATATTTACTGAATTCACAAAATCGCAATTGTTTTCATATATATATCAAAATAAAGGGTGGTTAAATTGTATGGGCCGATGTTGAATGTGAACCACACCTAAACGCCAAGTTTTTTTCCAAATTTTATTTGACATTTCTCTATTTCAGACTTACTCAATTTGAACCATGGAGAGATACACAATCCAACAACGTGTTAAAGTTATCCAGACTTATTATGAAAATGGGAGTTCAAATCAAAATGCATATCGTGCACTTCGTAATTTTTTTGGTCAATTTCATCGTCCAAATGTGCGTACAATCGCAAAAATCGTGGAAAAATTCGAGCAAACCGGGTCTGTAGAAGATGTGAGAACACCAGTGCATGCTCGTACAGCTCGTACTGCAGAAAATATTGCTGCTGTTCGCGATAGTGTGGCTGAAGAGCCGTCCACCTCAACTCGTCGTCGTTCCCAACAATTGCACCTCTCAGGCTCGTCGTTGATGAACATTATGCATAAAGACTTGCATTTACACGCTTACAAGGTGCAATTGACTCAAGAACTAAAGCCTCTTGACCATTCCAAACGTCGTGAATGGGCAGAATGGTGGCAAGAAATGGCAACAGTGGATGATCAATTTTCGAAGAAAATCATCTTCAGTGATGAGGCACATTTTCACCTCAGTGGATTCGTCAATAAACAGAATTGCCGCAGTTGGGCGAATGAGAATCCAAGAGTGATTGTCGAAAAACCAATGCACCCACAAAGAGTGACTGTTTGGTGCGGTTTATGGGCTGGCGGCATCATCGGGCCGTATTTTTTCTAAAATGAGGCCGGTCTGGCAGTTACTGTGAATGGTGTTCGCTATCGTGAGATGATAACGAACTTTTTATGGCCCGAATTGGAAGATATGGATGTGGACGATATGTGGTTTCAGCAGGACGGTGCCACTTGCCACACAGCTAACGAAACAATGGCTCTTTTGCGCAACAAATTCAATGGCCGTGTTATCTCACGTAATGGCGATGTCAATTGGCCGCCAAGATCATGTGATTTGACACCGTTGGACTTTTTTCTTTGGGGTTATTTGAAAGAAAAGGTGTACGTCGATAAGCCAGCAACAATTCAAGACCTAAAGGATCAGATAATTCGGCACATTAACGGCATAGAACCTCCATTATGCCTCAGCGTCATCGAAAATTTGGACCATCGGATGGAGGTTGTGCCGCCGAGGTCGCGGCGCCCATTTGGCCGATATTTTGTTCCATACATAATTGAGTAATACCAATACATCATAATAAAATAAAATTACAATAATTTCCTAAATAGTTTGTGTTTTATTCAAAATCAACATCGGCCCTTGAAATTTAACCACCCATTATATCACTTAAGTTATTAATAAAATTGTAATTGTGATCTCGAAAACGATATAAAAGCCTTAATTTAGTTTAATATTGTTATACTATAGTACAAACTTATATTCTTAATAAATCTAATCTAAATAAAAAATAAGTGGCTCTTAACACCGGCTCACACTCATCAATGTTTATGGCTCAAGTTTATATTGAATGGAAGACCGATGGAAGAGTGATGCAACAGAGATGTATACAATTTATGGCGTTTGCTCTTTCTTTCTTGCAGAAACACAAAAAGTTCAGCAACAATAATTGATGTGTGTGAACCAGCACTTCGTACAATTAAGCTCTTATTACACAACAATTTTCTTTCATTAATAGATGCATTAAGGGACAGAAAGAAACAATAAATGTTAGAAAGAGCAGGCGATATAAAATGTACACAAAACATTTGTTATTTCATTAATTTCGTAAGTCAACTGTCAACTTTTCGTTTATAGGAAATCGAACAGAACAGCAGCGATAAATCACTTAATTTGGTTATAATCATAAGTTGGTTTCAATATTGCAAGTTGGAAATGTCAATTTTAATTTGAAAAATTCTACATAGTTTTTACAAAACTTAACTTCGTATCCTCAACTCTAGTAAATTTTTGACAGTTGCTAATTCAAAGTCAAAAATGCACACTTTAAAAAATTCGTGATATAACGAATGGGTGATTTTTTAACTTTAACCACTTTATATATATAGCGAAAGTTTACATTTTGGACACTCAAACTCAATATAATGAATGTCTGAATACACCATATGAAAAAAAATTATTTTATTTGTTAAAAACAAAGAGAAAAAGCTGAGATAATTCGTTATTTGTCTAAATAGAAGTTTTGAGTTTTATTTCAGTTTAGAAAAGGATTTTCTTGAAGTACAAAAACGAGTGCAAAAGTGGGTACATTATTGTCGTTAGTTCCTAATCAATATGGAATTCCAAAATCTACGGATTGGGGAACATCCCGATATCCTGAGACTGCTGAAAATGTATCATCACGAGGTGACTTAGTAGAGCCATTTAAAAGTAATTTGATGGAAATTATACTAGAAGCGGGTTTATAAATCATGGCTCAAGTTTGTTCATGTTCATGCAACAGGCTTGTGTTGGAAGATGCTTCCGGACAGAACATTTATTCATGCTGGAGAAACAACTGCCGCCGGTAGGAAAATATCAAAAGAGGGAGATTAAAATACAAGACAAACTTTTGTAAATAATTTCTTCGCATCTCTGTAGTTATTAAATTTAATAAAGCCATTTTATTAAAACTAAATGCAGAAAATGTTTTCAAACAAAAACTTCGCTACATAACGAATCTTTGACTATAACGAATAGGCCTGCCTGACAGTATATCATTCGTTATAGCGAGCTCGGACTGTATATCTGAAACTTTTCTATTAGCCTATATTTTTGTACTGTTCTGCAAACATTGAACAATGAACCAAAAATTGTAGTGTCGTAAGAGCTTTAAGGTCGGAAAAGTACAATCTTTCAAGCTATTTGGTACAATTTTAAAAATTTCAATGCCATCCCTGTTACCCATGTACGTATGTATTTGTGTATGTATTTGAGATCTGGGAGAACAGATAAGAGACTGCCAGCCAATAACATTCAATTGTAGGCAACAACAATTATATTAGAGCGGCAAAATTCTCTTTTGCGTTTTGTGTATCGAATATGCCTTGAGCCGTAATGACAGTTACTTTTCATCCAACGTTAAGAAATCGATATCTATGAGAATTGCACAAAGTTTGTGTTTTGTTAAAAAAATATATGGCTCTAGGAGTTGTTTTTTATACAATTAAGGCTGTATTTATAATACTCAAGCCTATTTGTCACTCCCCTGTCTTTTTCTTAAAGAAAAGAAGACTAAAACTATACATAAAAGCATTCCTTAAGCTTTTCGAAACTTCTTTTCCTTCGCAAAAAATATGTATTTCTCCCCTGGCATTTTATTCACCAGAAAGCTGGTAGTTTTATAGTTTTGGTCCTGATTAAACTATATGTAAGTCTCATCTTCTTACTTTTTAGCAGTCATGTTTAGTCATTTCTCATTTCAATTGAGTGTTTGTTAATTAAATAGCATCACTTCAGAATTTTTCCTCTATATTCCGAGTAATTCTCTCCCCTGGCCCTTATCAAAAACGAGCCCAAATTAGGAACAAATTATTTAAAAAAAAATCTTTTCCTTAGATCTTTACAGAATAATCAAAATTGGTTAAATTTATGAAACATCTGGCCGGAAAATCTGTAACTTTCGCTAGCGAAGGCCTAAAGGTAACAAATTTTTTAAATTAATTTGTCTAATAGAACTTGACTGATGTATTTCTAACTTATTCACTCCGTTTTTCCGGGTCGAAAAGATTTAGAAGCAAAATTCTAAGAAACCAATTCATGACTTCGATTGGACATGCATTTCTGAAACCTTAACCAAAGATTAATGGACAGAACGGCCATCAATCAATACGTGCTCCCACAGGCGTTGCTAAGGACGCAGGAGGGCGCTTTAGCAGCTTTTATTGACAGAGCTGTGGTGCATGGCCATATTTTCGGGAATCCATTAGGTAACAACACCTGAAGTGCGGAACTGGATGGTGGGGATTATCGAACAAGTCTGGTTAAGGCCAGATATTTCGGGCTATCGGTTAAGGGACCGCGATTGCTTGTACTTAGTCCAGGGAATTACTGTTGGGAGGAATTAGATAGCTCGCGCTTTGGGGTTTCTGTTATGTGCTGATATTTTTTAGATTTTTTGGACGCCATTTGGGGGCGGTGGTAAGATGTTGTCCTACTTCACTGGTCGAATTTGTCCCCCCCGGTGTTCGGAAGTTTTTTCTATTATCGCTCCAGCTTCTTTTATTGTAAAGCAATCGATTACAAATTTTCCACTTTTTTTGCACTTATTTCAATGCGAAAAGAACCAACTTTTTGAAGGCCTTAAAAAAGAAACCAAGTAACAGCGCACGTACTTTATTTTATTCGCACGTTTTGCTTTGTATCTGTTAACGAAATTTTAATCACGTTTTATTTTATAACGTTACATAATTTATTTAATTTTTTCTCTTTGTTGTTTTTGCTATTGCTGCCGTTTCGAAAGGTCTTCGTTTTCGTTTTCGAAATTCACGTCATCCATAAAACATCCTGATAGCTATTGTTAAAGCATTTTGTTCATTGCTTTTAATTAATTCCGTTTTTAGTGTAATTTTTGTCAAAGAAATAAAACTTAAAATGAGTTTAAACGTATAATTTGTTTTAATTTTTAGTTTCATTTTATTTTAGTTATTAGTGTTTTGTGTAAAACAGTCTATTTGGTCTGTGGGTTATTTGTTATTTTTATTTTTTATAGTCGCTGCTAATTTAATGGCTCATTAATGTTTTTAAGCGCAGCCAGGCATGGAAAAGTGAAAATTTTAAATTCGAAAAATGTTTATAAACTCACGAGTTTTATCATTCATAGATGTTTATAAAAACACATTTCCTATAAGAAAAAAACAAAAATATTTAACGCAAAAAAAATCTCCAAATTAACAATCTGAAAAAATAATCGACCAAATATGCAAAAAAATATTGAAAAATACCAAAAGATGAATATAAACAAATACAATAAAAATAAAAACCCCCAAAAAATATATATATTCGTATGTAAATTTAAATAAATGTATGGAAAAGATCTGGAATTTGCAAAATCTCAAAATTTATTTTAATAAAAACCAACAACACTAAAGAAAACAAAAACAATCATACAATCGAAATACAGAAAACCTACTGACTTTGGGTAGACAAGTTATATACCGATACCTTAATATAGAAAGGCCCTAAGTAACTTTTCAGAAGAAAGCAAAAACTAAAATAAAAATTTAAGTTTTGTAGTCGCGAAACTTTTTTCAACTGCTTATATTTTTGTTATTATTATCCGACTAAACTACACTTCAATTTTTTACTAAATTTCTCATTATCATCATCTTTCGAGATTTACAAAAAACTTGATTTGAAAATAAAACAAGTTAGGGCCTTTCTATATTAAGGTAACGATATGTATAATAAAAATAACAGAGTAATATTTTATTAAAATTTCATTTCAATATGTTTTTATTTTATAAAAATGTTAAGTTAGAAAACAGGGTAAATAAACATTTTACACTCTGTTAATACATAAAATTCTAGTGTTTTGTGAAAAGTGTCAAATTAGTTAACAAAAGGCCAGGGGAGAGGAGATTATAGATGTGTATAAAAGTAATATAGATGATTAGTTCATTTTTCTCTATTAAATGAAATCCAAAGGAGATACATGTCCATGAGAGTTATTTAGATGATTAGTTGATTTTTCTCTATTAAATGAAATTCAGGGGAAATACATATCCATAGAAGTAATATAGATGATTAGTTAATTTTTCTCTATTAAATGAAATCCAGAGGAGATACATGTCCATGAGAGTTATTTAGATGATTAGTTCATTTTTCTCTATTAAATGAAATCCAGAGGAGATACATGTCCATGAGAGTTATTTAGATGATTAGTTGATTTTTCTCTATTAAATGAAATCCAGGGGAAATACATGATATATTAACATGGAGAAAATTGCTCGTTTAAATACTGGAAAACTTTCAGCTTAAACAGTAATTCAAAATAATTTGTATTTATTATTATAGTAGATAATAGTATTTGGGAAACATACATATCATTTGAATGCAGGGCAGACAAACTATGTTTGCTTTGTACATACATATTTTTTATTATATTATTCTTCAGCACTGAAAATATGGCATGATCTCCTTTTTTCATTAAGATTATATATTATATATTTAAAATAAAAGAAAAACTACTTGAAAAATATGCTTAAGTACTCAATTTATTGTTTTTAATTCATTTTTAAATAGGCACTGAAGGTTCCATACCTGGCATAGGCATTACTATTTCTCTTTAAAACATAACATCGTCTTTAAAAATTATGTACAAACGTGTTGATTTTTCGCTACACTGAATTTTCTAAAAGTTCTGAATATTTGCTTGACTTTTATTTCAGAATAGATTTATTCAAACAATCAATCACTCAGTTGGTTTTCTCTGCGTGTACGTTTAACCAGCATGTTGCAAGGCAGCCGAACAACCATCAATTGCAAATAATGCGTTTTACATTTTAATATAAATAAATTATTCGCTTAAATAAAATGATTAAGTCAACAGAAATAAAATGAAAGAAAATTGAAATAAACAAATAAAATGTTGTGCAAGAAAAAGGCAATTGATTTTAATAAAGAAACTGTTAACAAAAAAAAAAGGAAAGAAAGAAAAACCGAACGCAACGAAACAAAACAAAACAAAACAAAAAAGCTTTGACAAGACCTTCCCTAACAAAACAAAAATAAGAAAGAAACTGCAAACAAGCAAATGCATGCATGCATCATGCACAATGTTTACACGCTGTGAAAACAACAGACAACAAAAAACAACAAAAGCGAAGAAAAAAGAAGCAAAGAATTACACAGAAATCAAAAATACCGACAACAAAGAAATGAGCTGTCAGTCAGGCGTCTGTTGAATAAACAGCAAAAAGAACAAGAAACTAAAAGAGCTGTAAAGATAAATAAACAAAAAATACTGGCGTCACTGGCAGGGAGTGTATGTATGTATGTACATACATACATACTTACATACTTACATATGTATGTATGTATAATATATGTATGCAAGACTATGTAATTTTTATGACAGAAAACACATTCCGCAAACAATTTGTTGAGTTAACCAGAAAAACTGCATAAACAGGCAAATGGAACAAGGAATTTAAAATAGGAAACACCCAAAAAGTTCATAAGAAGGAAGAAATATACGGTATAAAAAAAATATTAAAAGAAAAGTGAGAAGACTTCATGAACTAAATAACAACTAATAGACTTTCAAGCCAACCTACATACATACATACATACATACATACATAAATATGTACATATGTATGTGCTGACGTACACATGGCGTATATGTATGTATGTATCTCCCCTGCCATTTGTTCGCCGACTTCGTGTAAACGCATAAAACTAATGGCCTATTTTCCTTAAATTTCTCAACTTCTCAAGTTTATTGCCACAAAAACCTACACGTATAAACTTCTATTCAAAAATGTAATTTTAATTTTTGCAATTTTCTTGTTTTTATAAAACTCCAGAGGAGTGACTTTATATGTTAGCGCAGCCATAGAAGTCTTATACTAAGCAATTTATAATATTAAAAGAAAATTTTTGTTAAATTTATTTACTTTATTGAGAAAAAACTAGAGATTATATCTCCCCTGTCAACATAAAATATGTTTTTTTCTTTTATACAGAGCAAAATTTTCACATGTACATATATTAATTTAATATGGTAAAAATGTATCAAGAAAAATTCATTATCTACCACCAGCGGAAAAAAACACACAATAGTTTTTTTTCTTTCATTAATAATAAGTACATATGGTTTTTATGTATGTCCTTCAACACTATTCAAAAATTTTGTAAAAACAACACCAATAACCCGTTTCTTAAGCCCATAAATATGTAAAATTCAAAACCATCTAATAAACAAGTATAATCCATAGTAATAAAACACACGCGCACACTAAAATGTGTATTTACCCTGGCATCTGGAAATTATTGATATTTCATATAAATTTAATTCGTCAATATTTGGAAAAAAAAAGTTGCAAGACTGTTATTTAGAGCACCTTTGAATAGTAAAGTTAAATATTCGTTGCTTTTTCTTAAGAAGTATTTAGCGAAGTGCATTTTTTTAGATTTTGCCTGACCAATCGATCTAGTGTTTCACAAAACCTTCGAACCGAAGAGGTTACTTGAGTGAAAACATTCCTACTTAGAACAAGGTAAAACATACAAACGAATAAAACTTAATTAACTATAAACTTTGCACTAAAATAAAACTACTTTAACCCAGTTTAAACAAAATTAAAAAACAAAGCAAAAAAATAAACAAAAAAATGCTTAAATAAAATTTTATAAATTTATGACTTAAACCAAATGAATACTTAAATACACATTTATTAATAAAACAGCAACTATTAAAATAAAAATGCATTTAGCTTGAATTATAAAAGCAAAATAAACAAAACAAACAAAATTTATAAAGAAAACAGTAACAACAATTGCAATATTATCAAAACAACAGCAACAACAACAACGGCCGCAATAAAGAAAATTATATTGTAAGAAAAAAAATGTAACTAGGTCAGGGTACATCCCCAATACACTGAAAAGAAATCAACAACAACAATATAAGGGGGGGAAAACATAATATATAAAAGACACATATACAGGCATGCATGCATAGACATGCACTCACTCACAACAAGAGAAATAAAGAGAGTACGAACAAGAGCGTAAATATAAATATGGCGTTGTTACAGCTGCAACAAGCACGAAACCCTAAATGCAATTGGGTGAAAAAATCAAGAAGATTGGAACAGAACAACAGATCCAAGTAGATGGTGGTGGCTGGTATGCAGCTGAAACAGGCGGCTTGTGCTTGGAAATTTACTGATGGCCATTAAGCGGTAGCCGATAATTTAGTTTTTTATGTAATTAGCCTAAAACAAGAGGAAGACAAATACAAGATATAATCACAATGCGGCCGGTTCTAGCAAACAAAACTTTTGATTTTACTGCGAAAGTGTTTGCAGAACGGGTGATATTTTTATTTGCTTTTCTTTTATAAAATGTATTCTATTTTTAGAAAAAAATTATTTTGTTTATTTTTTAATTAAGCGATACTTTTTAATATATTGCATTTGCAGTATTGTTTAAGTTTTAACAGTATTTATACAATATGATTTCTTCGGAAAAGATATCAAGAAGTTTTTGAGTTTTAAAAAAAATATAATTTTTAAAAACAAATTTTTTGGAACAAAAAATATACATACAGAAAGAAGTAAAAAGTACATACTTTTTCATTATCCTCAGACCTTAATAATTAAATTCTTTATAAAAAGACAACATCCAGATTCTCAGCAATTTTTACTTTCATACATACAATTGTATTATATATTAAAAGTCGTAATTAAGCAAGAATTGCAAAAATAGAGTCTATGACCACAACAAAGCTTGTACTTTCGATAAACACCTGCGGTAATTTATCGATCATTTTCAGCAGCTTATGTTGACAAGAGGTTGCAGACCTTTTATATGACAGCTGACTGTATCATATTATCAAAATTTTCTTTTGAAAACCGAGATCAGATTTTCCATTTATAAAGAGGTACACATGATTCGATTTGTTATATTTATATTATTGTACTAACGCTGTGCCCAACGTGTTCATGAAACAACATTTTGCTGTCAAATATAACACTTTACACTATTCTTCCAGGGGACATCAGTTCCATCGATTTTTAATTTTGTACTGCGGTAAAATATGTTCACTGCAATTTCCCATTTCTTAAAGTACTCATGAATAATATTAATATGTTCAGAAATCAGACAAAACACTAACGCTTAATACATGTAGTAGCTGTGCCATTAGCAAATATTAAGGATTCACACTCAGACAATGATGGAAAATCGGCCTTTTTTATACTGTAGAAAATTGGAGAAAGACAGACACCTAGAGGCCAACCCGCTGGAATATTGTATTCTACCGAGAGGTAATTACCGATATGAATTGAGTTTAATATTAGCAGTTTTTAAGCTAAAAATTGCGAACTTTATGTAGATTTTTGAAGAAATGGCCTTTTTTATGCTTTTAGCTACAACATTTATGTGCATATATGTACATATTTATTTTCTATAAATTTTAGTTTTATATTTTCTATAAAATAGAATTAAAAACAAAGTCTGCCAAATATACATTAAAGCGGTCTATATGTACTATATATGTACATACATGTAATGGGAATATCTGTACGGAGACTTAATTGATATTAATGGATATTAAGAAATTGTGAAATTGTGCAAGTTTGAATCACATGTTTCTACTGTAAGCAAAACAATAATAAAAAAAATTTTAGTTATGTGGTTTTCCATTTCAGCTAACGATATTTATCACATCGAAAAGTATTCCTTTACGCTATTAGTATATTATTATTATTATATTATTATTATTGTATTATTACTTTTATATAATTATTATTATATTATTATTTTTATATTATTATTATTATATTATTATTTTTATATTATTATTATATTATTATTATTATATTATTATGATTACATTATTATTATTATATTTTATATTATACTATTATTATATGCCTTAATAGGTATGTACATATTTGCCAGCCTGGCAAAACAATAATATATCCAATGTGTGTTGCGTTCCCAACACCAACAAGAACAAGTGGCACAAAGAAACCCCCCCTGCCCACTGCCCCTAAAAATTGTCTCTTTTCGGTTTGCTTGCATTTGAACACCCGCATCTGCTTTAAACTGCAAGTGTCAGAAACAAATTTTCGACATTTTTGGTTTTTGACAAGGAATAATTCGTCTTAAGCTTAGCACCTGGTAGATATACAAATTTGTTTCCAAAATAATATATGTACATATATACATACATACATATGTATTATTGCATGCATATACATATGTATGTACATGCGAATATATACATACATACACATGTCTGTATTGCAATTTTTACTTATTTGTCTTCACCCAAATCTTCTTCGTTAAAATATAAAGTGGCACAAGGTCACACGGCGACCCACTGGCATAGTTAGCAAACATTTACGTTATTGTTGTTATTTTACATTTTCTTTTTTATTATTTGAAATAATATTTTTTATTATACAAAATAAAATTGTTTTGAGTTTAAAGTTATTTTTTGCATCGACTTGAGGTTAAGTGCAAAAAATAACAGTGACCACAATTTTAAATTGCATTTGTTTGTTGGTTTGTTTATCATTAAAAACAAAATTCATCCTTCTGTATTTTCTATGGTTTGTCTCACTCTCACTTGCACTCGCTCAACCTCTCTGACTCAGTAATTAGAATGGCAAATATGCAAGTGAAATGAGTGCTCATTTTGTTTGTGCATTATTATTGTATTTATTGTTTTTGTGCAAGCGTTGTTTCTTAATTGATTTTTTGCAATTTTATTATGTTTGTTTAGTTCTTATAATTTAATTAAACATTTTTTTTTTTCAAATACATATATTTTCTAATTAAATTATTCTGAATAATAGAAATATTGTTACGAGGTTGCTGCTCCATATTGAATATTTTCAACAAGGCTTTCATACCTACAGGTTCGGGTCAAATTCTAAAGGGAAATTTCATTTTTGGAGGCCAGAAATGTTAAGTGTGAATGTTAAAATATGAGTGGTGTCAATACTGTTATTACGCTAAACAAACTGTAAATACTATAAATAACAGAACAAATTGCAGGGCGGCTGGCAATGAAAAATTAAAATACCGGGAAAACTTTTATTCACATACATACATACATATTTATTATGTACACAAAACAACTTTATTGTCAAAATCTGTTAACTGTAAAATTGTCCTCTATGAGAACATTCTATTCGGTATAAAATGTAAAATAATTTTGCGTTCATCTTCTTTATTGATCTTCTAAAAAGTTGCTAGAAAATACTGAAAAACAACTTTTACATTTAAAATTTCTCTAAACGGAAAGTTTTCATTAAAGTAATCTTACTTTTTCAAATAAACAAATGTCACAAAATTTAGGGAAAAATGTACATACATATGTATATCTGTATGTTTTTTCAGAATATCAGTAAAGAGAATATATTTTAATAATTTTTTATTAGGCGGTTCTTAAGAACGCAAAAAAAAAACTCTATAGTTGGAAATTTGTCCTGCTGGGAAGTTTTAATTATTGTACGTTGTTGTTTATTAAAAAAAATTATAAATAAATGTTTATTTATAAACAAAAATATTGGGAAATCTTAATTTAAAACAAATTTAAGACAACTAGACGATTGAAGTGGCTTTCTTTTAAAGAATCCCAAATTATATATAATTTTTGAATTTAAGTAAAATAGGGAAATTTTTATTGCCTGTTATTTTTTCCATATATGTAAGTATATATCACTTTCCTTCATAGGGAAATTTATTTTATTACCCGTTATTTTTTCCATATATTTATGTAAGTATATATCAGTTTAAAGATTATTGCATGTTAATACTTTCGATCAATTCAAGTAAAATTCTGCAATTTCTCTATAATTAAAAAATTTCCCTCCCCTGGGAAATTTTCTTCTACATACATATAATTTAGTTTAGCAATAAAAAATAAATAAATTTCTTTGAAAAATAAAAGAAAATTCCTTGAAGTTGAAAATTGCCACAGTTTTGATTAAAAATTACTGAAATAAGCATAAACTCAAAAATTTCCCTCTTTGGGATATTTTAATTTAATGCAAATTTTAAATAATAAAATTCTTAATAACTTTGATTTTAGAGTTTAACCTAAATTTATTTAAAAATGCCATTATTGGCTTTAAGCTTTGAAAATTTCCTCCTTTAGGGAACTTTTTTTCTAATATAATTTTTTATTACAAACTACATTCAGTTTGTTAACCTTTGGCAAATCTGTAATTTCTTTAGAGTTCCGAATTTCTCTGTCTGGGAATTTTTCATTATTTAATTAAATTTCTTTTTTAGAGTATATGTACGTAAAATATTTAAAGAAAACGAAAATTCGGTCAACTTGCCTAAATTTCTATTAAATTTTCATTTTAAATTTGAATAAAATTCTTTAGAGTAAATTGAAAAAACTGTCTTGCTGGGATATTTTTATTTGGTACATATGTGCATTAAATTTTATTTAAATATACGCACTTTAAGAGCTTTCCAACCAAAAATATCCCTGGTTGGGAAATTTTCATTCAAAGTAATTTTTTTCATAAGAAAAAAGTGCCGAAAATAACTTTTTACTCAAGATTGCCTATTCCAAATATATGTTAAAAAATCCCTTTAAGAAAATTTATCGTATTATTTTGTTTATGTTTTTCTTTTCTATCAAATGGAAGCTTAAATCGCATCATTTATTAGTGAAAATCGTTTTTAAAATAGTTCTGTATTTCTGAATGTGAAAATTGTAAAAAAATTTCCTTTCCTTTAAAGTTTAAGATTTCAAAGAAGAAAACAATTTTCACAACTTTTTGGCAGCGTTTAAATGGAAAAACATTACTGTTTTGGAGAAGGAGCACTTACATACATACATATACATATGTATGTATATGGATCTGTGACATTTTATCATAACAGCTTAAGTTGAATTTAAAAATTTGCAAAAAGTGCATCTAATTTATTAATTTATTAATTTGAGGAAATATGGCACGTTTTGTTTGGCAAAATTGTTTTTGCTATTATTGATGAATTCTTTTTGTATTTGTGGTTTATTAAAATTTATTCTTAAATGAAGTTTTCCATTGAAATATTGGGCAAAAATTTATTTTGACTTAAGCTATTATGATAAACTCCACAGATATGTATGTATGTATGTATTTGATTTAGTTTCCCGTTAGTATGCGCTGCAAATAATCGACTTGCTTCAAATTGTTATAGTATCTATCTACATAGTACATATTCTAAAGCTTAACAAAAACCTTCAATTTAAATCCTTATAGATTTCATGAATTTGTTATTCCATGTCGTCCTTGTCGCAAACACCTGTGGTAATTGCCAAAGTCCTTCAGATACCAAAACAAATATTTAACATTTTCTAGCGACAAGGACGAAGAAAAATTCATATAGAATTACTACTACGGCAATGACAGCAGCAACAGCAGCAGCAGCAGTAGTAGTAGCAACAGCATAATATAGTGATAGAGCATAAATCAAGAGTAGGACTTGCATATACATATGTAGAAGAAGAAAAATATACTAAATATGCGGCGATTACGTTTGCAATGACCTTGCAATATGAAAACCTTCCATGCAGAACCCCCTTTTTTTTTGTTAGAAAAAATTATAAGAATGAATGAAATGGCAAAAGTTACACACTGCAAGCAAAATGATGTTATGGAAGCCAATAAAAACAAATGTCAAAATAATAATACGAAAAAAAGGCATACACACACGCACACACTCTCCCTTACACGTAAGATGGCGGTTTTATTTTAGTATGTCAATGTCGTAGAAACCATGGCCTTATTTTCTATTATTGTTATTATTATTGTTGTTGCTGCTGTATGTAGCCCAATGCAACAGCACACTTATGTAAGTATGTAAGTATGTATGTATGCACATCCATATGCAATTAACAAACAAACGAAACTATGCAACAAACACCTATAAATATGTACATACATATATACATACATATGTATGAATATGTCTGGCAACCTTGCGCTAGAATAAACAAGTGCATATGTTTGGCTGTATGTGCGTGTGTGCGTGTATGTGTGTGTGTGTGTGTTTATATTTCAGTTGGTGAAAACAAAATAATGCATTCATTCTATTTCATTTACGTTGATTCACATTTGTTGTTGCTTTTGTTGTTGTTGTTGTTATTTATTTATGCAATGTTGTTCTTGTTTCTCTATTTAAAAACGTTGACTTTGACCCATTTCTTAAAAGCTTGTTGCATGGCCTGCATGTTTCTATAAAATTCTATAATAATACTAATATGTACTAATAATAATTACGATGATGATCATGATGTTGACGATGACGATGACGATGATGATGATGATGACTGTGACAATGATGATGTTTATTTTCGATAATATTGAGCAAAATGCAGTCTAAAATACGACTGTTATTACATCAGTAGAAAAATAAATTGAGAACAAGAATAGCTTATTAGTTTTAGTCACACGAATACACTTTCAAAGCACGAAAGCCCCAAGTATGTACAATGTACATATGTATGTACATACATACCTCGCATGAAGGCGTGCGTGTGTGTGTAGGAAAGTGTTTAGTAAATAGTGCGTGCGTGTAGTTGTTTACAAACATGCGAACATATGTATGTGTTTGCATACCAGCAAACATATGTATGCATGTTTAGAAATAAAACAAACACACAAAAATAAACTAGATCAATGTCAGGTAATACAATATATACTATATAAACAAAAATTACAACTAAACTAATAATTACAATAACAATAGTAGTAGAAACAAAATTATTCAAGTAAAAATAAATTTAAAAAAAAAATAATAATAATATAAGAGGTGGCCTTAAAATTTAAATGTTTTATTTACAAAGTTGCCATGTGTGCCGGAAAAGTCAATTGTTGTGAATCTTTGGGACAACAAGTGGCTTGTGTCTCGTATTTTACATTTGATAGCTGCCATAAGTTTCTAGTAAAATATACTTATATCAGAATAATCAATTCACCAGGTAAATCTAATCGTTTCGGTTTTTGCATACAAACGTTTTATATTATAAATTTCAAACTTATATAATAATTTTCTTGATTTTTCTTAATTTTTTAGATTTTATTATATTTAATTAAGCCGCCAATTTTTTTTTTTTTGGGTTTGTAAAAAATTAGTTCTAAAAACAACCAATTAAAAATTATTAGCAACATTAACTCTTTAGTGATAAATGTGTTATATTAATAAAATTAAGCCGTAAGATATTATATAACAGCCTAATAAATTAGAAATAAATATATGTATACTATTATCTATATCTATAACTATTTATTAATATACATACATACATACATACATATAAATAAAACAAAGAAAAAATTATTTTGAAGTCATTATTAATTAAACATAAAGGAAATAAAAATACAAGGCTAATTATTAATTTTAACATATTAAACGTATGAAACCATTTAATAATAGTACTAATAAATAAATAAAAAAAATATACGAAAAAAACTAAATAAATAAATAATAAATTAAATATATCATAAATTAAATAAATAATAAAATAAATAATAAATTTAATAATAAATTAAATATATAATAAATTAAATATATCATAAATTAAATAAATAATAAAATAAATAATAAATTAAATAAATAATAATTTAAATAAATAATAATTTCAATAAATAAGAAATTAAATAAATAAATAAATCAACCATTCGCATAAAAAGAAAACAGAAGTCACAAATTTCAAGCTGCTCCAGGCGTTCTGAAATCCCACTTCAGCATGTGCACTGGACAAGTCAGAAAATATAAATGGATACCAGAGCGATTTTTTTAACAAAGAGAACCTCATGCGAGTGTAGACAGTTAAAGGAAGAACAAATAGTTATCCAATGATACGAATTTTCCAACATAACGAAAACATCTAACATTATATAATTCGCACTACTGGACCTGCACTATATAAAAAAAGAGTATCACCCTAAAAACATAAATGTATATAACAAGATATTCTTTGGAAAAAAGACCCCGTTTTAAATACTAAATAAAATGTTTAAAAATAACGTCAAAAATAGTAGAATAAACTGCCGTGAAAGAGTACTATGAAGAAGTGCCTTTTTAAAAAATAAATAGATTAAAAACAAAGTTTATGAAACACATTTAAAAAACGGATTTTTTTAAAAAAAAGTTTTTTTAAGAACTTTTTAAAAAAAGTAAATTTTTAAAAACAGTTGTTTTTTAAAACAGTGCCTTTTTAAAAACAATTCCTTAAAATTTTTTTTATAAATATCTTTTCAGAGATAATAAAGCACATTGTATGAAAAAATATTTAAAAAAAGAATTTTTCGACAAAAAGTTTTCAAGAAATTGCTGCTTCAAAAAGGGAACATGTTTAAAAAGCATCTTTTAAAACGTTGCCTCTTTACAAAAAAAAAAGATAATAAGAAACTTTAAAAAAAGTATTCGTTAATCAATGTTCTTTTTTTTTTCTTAATTTGGCAACACTTTGCTTTTAGCCATTCAATTACTTATTTGTTTATTTATTAAAATATGTATTCGTACGTAATATTTAACTAGTGTTTTTGTTTTTGCTGTTTTTTTTTATTCATTGTCGTTGTAGTTGTTATTGTTGTTGTCGTTTTATAAAGAATCTTACTTTGAAACATCCTTGTATCCAATCTCGAGTGTATTAGAAAACACCGCTTGAGCTTGACCTAAATTTTCAATGCAATTTTGTGAAAATAATAAATATTTATTTAAAAATAAAGTAACACAAATTGCTTAACGTCAGCGTCATGTTCTAATTACAAAACTTGTATCGCATACGAATGCAATTTGAGCATTCGGGCGCACGCAGTGCTACACAGCCAGAGATGCTTATTCGAATGCAATTGGAATGTTTGTGGGGTGGTGGTGGACAAAAAAACCGAGAGAGAGAGAGAGAGAGAGAGTTTGAAGGTAGAACAATTGAAATAAATTTAAGTCGCTCCGGGTATGATGACTCAAGAAATAATATTGAGTTAAAGAATTTATAAGTTGGAAACTTTTAATGCGGGATTTCTTTTCGGAATTTCAACAAAATAGGAGTCTGTCAACAGAACATATGCCGAATCTAGGAATTACTAGAGGCCGCCGAAAAGTGAATAGTAGAGTTGCCATTTTGTACTAAATTTTTTTATAGAAACTATTTTGTATTAAAATTTTTCCGGAAAAATATAATACTTTGTGGTAAAAATTTCTATAACAAGTATTTTTTAATAAAACGTGCAATAAAAAAATTTTACTTGAATTTTATATAGAAAAATTATATTGTACTAAAGTTTTCAACAAGAAATATTTTACGTATTAAAACTTTTTTATAGAAAAGGTTTTGTACTAAAACTTTCCTTAACAAATATTGTACATTGTGCCCAAATTCTCTATCGGAAGAAATTTTGCACAAACATTTCGTGGAGAAAATATTTTGTACTAAAACTTTTGTTCGAAAAATATTTTATACTAAAACTTTTCCATAGAAAATATTTCTTTAGCACATATACCGTTCCATCTAAATATGTTTGCCCTAAAATTTACAAAGGAAAATATTTTGTACTAAAATTTTTCAATATAAAATAGAAAATTTTATACAATAAAAGTTTTTAATACACTACAACTAAAACTTTTTTCGAAGGTTTTTTGTACTAAAACTTTTCTATGGAAAATATCTTAAACATATTTATAGAAAAGTTTTTTACCAAAAATTTTTTATAAAATATATTTTGTAGTAAAATTTTTTGTCAGGGAACATTTTTCTATTAGAATGCTTTTGTACTATAGGACATTTTCTGTAATTAGCCTTTGCAATAGAAAAATGTTTATAGTTTGTACTAAAATATTTTTAAAACAAAATTTTTATTGATTAGAGTTTTTAGCACCAAAGTTTGGCTAAACAAATTTTCTGAGCAATAAACACTTTTTATAGAAAAATGTTTATGCTTTGAGTTTTTTTGTTCTAAAATTTTGTGTATAGAAAGACTTTAGTACAAAATATTTTCCATGGAGAAATTTTAGTTGTCTGCTAAAAGTTGTTTGCACTGGGAGAAAAAATTCTCTATTGCAAAATTTTAATGAAATATTCTTTATATTAAAACAAAAACGTTTTCTTTTTTAGTTGGCATTTTTCTGTGTGTATTTGCATATGTATGTAAATAGTTAAGTTTTAGGACGAGCACATTTATCTCCCTTAACCTTCTCTACAGCAGTTTCATTCATAAACTTTAACTGATGTGTGTTCTTGAACAAGAACCAACATTCAAACAAAGATGAAATAGTTATCAGAGTTGTTTCTCATAATCTCTTACTCTCTCTCTCTCTCTCTCTCTCGCTGTCTTTCTCTCTCTAGTGCTTCTCACTGAAGTGCAACAAGTATTTGAAAACAGAAAAACATTTGATTTAACCTTCACCTACTTTGAAAACGTAACTACTTGCAACAGCAATAGCAAAAACCAAAAAAAAAAGAAAAAATTAACTCAATGTCAGAACCAAAACCATAAAGGAAAAACCACTTTCACCCCCTGGTTCCGTAAACACTCAAAGCTCGACCGAATGGTGTCTAACAGACAAACTAACACAACAAACATACAAACCTGCAAACGTACACAACAACAGAGATACTCTATGCATCAATATTCGTATCTTGACTCCGCATCTTGTCTTGTGCATCTATTTTTTGCTTTTACAGCCACTGAAGGTCTGCAACAGAGCAGCATTAGATTAATTGCAAATTATGTTATTTTTTTCCGACATTTTATTCCCCGCAAATCTCATCTGCTTTCCAATTCAAATATGTATGTATTTCAACGTTGCACGAGGCCGACGAGCTGCCAGCGCTGCGCCGTTGTGCGTCGATGTTTGCTTTCATAAATACTATTTAATGCAACACTGACATTGACGAATGTCAGCGAGAAGATTGCGAGTGTCTGTGAGTGTTGCGTCGAAAGGCCAACAAGTAGATGAAATACCCAAACACACAACCTCGCCAGCCAACACCACTCACTTTACGCCACCAGTGCCTCCCCAACGGAAATCCAGTCAATAGACATGCAACACAGACGCTGGGCTTGTGTTGGTTTGAGTGCTTTTGACTGTCTGTCTTGTGGCGTAGAGTCGTCAGCGAGTTGTTGCCAGTAACAATGTTTTTCTTTCTAGTTTTTGATTAAATAAATTAAATTTTTCTTTCGCTTAGTTTTGAAAATCTTTTTTTTTTCGTTGGTTTGAATGGGAAATAAAAAGTTTTGAAGGTCAAAGAGAAAGTTAAACTTTTGAGTTGTTGGTTTTGGAAAATTATTGAAAACGTTTTGGGTCAAGGTGAATGCCATTAAAGATTTTTTGTTTCCCTCTCTTTTTCTCATCTGGATTGCTAGAGACATTGAAACGTACATTTGATGGCCACTTGGATGCACAAAAACTAAAGACTTGTTGCAAGTTATGCTTTATGGTTTAACGGTCTGTTGATTTACATATTTATTTTGCCGCAAAACTTAAGTCATTGAGAAATTAATATTTAAGCCCCTGAAATTCATTAGAAAACGTTCAAATTGGGAAACTTCCCGCCGCCGGGAACGTTTTAATTCATTATGAAAACATGCGAAAATTTTGACAAACAAAATATGGAAACTTATTGTGTTTTCTTCTTTTAGTATTCAAAGAAATGTTAAAAAAAAAGGTTTCCTTGATGGGAAATTTTCGTTCTATAAATTTTTTTTCATTGCAAATATTGAGTAAATTTAAAAATTTCCCTCGATGGGATGAATTTTAAGTTAAAATACTGCATAAAAAAGTTCTTATAACTTAAAATTCTTTCTCTGTTGAGAAATTCCATTCTTATGGAAAGTAGAAGGTTTTTACAAAAACATTTAATGACAATCACTTAATCAGCTTTCAAATTCAAAATTTTCCTAGATAGGAAATTTTTATTTTGTGAAAAAATTTTTATAAATATCCTTAAGAAAATGTTTTAATGTCAAATATTAAATTAATTTAATTTATCAAGAAAAAATTCAACTTAAGGCGTTATTTTTAAATAATATGCATTTGTCTCTGTATGTTATTTGTGTTAAAAAGTTTGAAATTATGTAGTAATTTCCCTTTTCGGAAGACTTTTTCTCTTACCCAAGTATTTGAAAACAAAAATCTTTTAAGTTCGCTTCATATAAAATTAGGCAAAGATTTTGTAGGGGTGACTGAATTGGCTTTCAAATTAAAAATTTCCCTTGCTGGGAAATTTTGTATAGTGCAAATTTTGAACAAAACTTTGTTGCATATCAAATTTTTATATTTATTTATATATTTTTTTGATAAAACTATAAAGAAATGTAGTAAAATAAGTAAAAATATGGAATTTCCTTTTCGGAAATATATATTTTATTTTAAGTTATAATTTGAGATTTTGTTACAGTTTTTTATAGTGGTAAAACTGTTTTATCTAACTGTTTTAAAACTGTAAATTTCCAAAACAAAAATGGGAATTTTTCTTTCTGCTAATAAAAAAAAAGCTGCTCAAATTGAAGAAAATATTCGTAAACTTTTCGTTATAGTTTTTATATTGGAGTTTTGGTGGATGTTGGTATTTTTTTTATTTAGGATTTTAAAGTTGTTATTATTTTATTATTATTATTATTATTATTATTATTATTATTATTATTATTATTATTACTATTATTTTATCATATTCACTTTTCTTGCAGCTTTTTCGTAAACAACAAAATATTGCCAACATTTTACCTAAAAACAAGATATTAAATGAAAAATGTTTGGAAAATATTGACTCACCTGTTCTGTCATTTAATTCCAGTTCAATGTAATCATCTGAAGAGGAAATGGAATCGTTGCTGTCGCTGCTAAAAGTATTGGAATTAAGCAACATTTGCTGCTGGTGATGTTGCTGCTGCTGTTGCTGATGCTGTTGTTGTTGTTGTTGTTGCTGCTGCTGTTGTTGCTGTAATTGTGATGTTTGTTGTGGAGTTTGATGATGATTGTGATGATGATGCTGTTGCTGCTGATGATGAAGATTATCAGTAGTAGAAGCAATTCTTTCCATGTTTGGAGTTTGTACAGCAACATTTTGCTGCTGCTGCTGCTGTTGTTGTTGTTGTTGTTGTTGCTTTTCTGTTTTACTTATTCCATTACTGTTTAATAATAAAGGTACTGTTGTAGCTAAAGTTGCTGTTGAAGACAATGTGGTGGCCGTTGCAATAGTGTTGCTATTATTTGTAAGAGTATTTTGTGTTGCTACTGTCGCCGGAGTTGCCGCACAGGAACTGGCCGCTATGTCTTCAATACTGTTTTGCGACGATGATGAGGATGATGGCCTTCTACTGGTCGTAGATGTGTCCCGATTGCTGCAATTTATGTTTGCATTCATGTTGGCAGTGTTATTGTTGTGGGTATGAGTTTCATTTGTATTGATGGCTGTTGTGGTAGTTATAGGTTGTTCGTTTAGAACAGTTTGGTGGTTTTTTAAGTTGCTCGGTACTAGAGTCGATGAAGAATTTGTCAAAATGTAGTGCTGATTATTTTCTTGATTAACTCGAGGCATAATTTCATGTGTTGGCGTCATTTGTCTTGTGTGAGCGCTTGGAGAATTTCTTAAAGTTGTATTTGGTAAATAGTGTTGTTGCTGTTGTTGTTGTTGGTGTGGATGATGGTGGTGTTGTTGCTGTTGAGGAGGTTCGGCAGTGTTTTGTACTTCGTTAGTGTTTAGGGTCATAAAGTGTGTTGAACTTGTTGTAGAGTTGTTATGGTTATTAGTGGCATTTGTTACAGTAGATTCTCGGGCAAATAAAATGTTTGAAAAAGACGGACCATGTGCGGAACCCATTGTGGTGTTGAGCTTGTGCAGGCCACTCATGATCTGATTAGTCTCTAGGTTGTTCAGTAGTGGTGATAAACCTTTAAAATTTGTATTAGAATCATTTAAAATAGAAGGAGTGCCAGTTGAAAATTTCAAATCACATAAAGCACCCAACGATACTCCGCCATCCAAGTTGGCATCAATGGACGAACGGTGGTCGAGAAGAGCGGATTGTTGTATGCAGGTAGTAAAAGCGCTGTAGTCACTTTTGTGCAGCGTCATTTCGCACTTGTTGACAGGTGGTGTTGTGTCGTACATGAAGGCGGAAGTGCTGGGTGTACTGCCAGCCGCCAACATGTGATCTTTGTGATGAATCATGTTCATATTGTTGTTCAGAGCAGTATTATTGTTATTGTACTGTGTATTTTCAGCCAAAACAGGCACAGAGAAATCTTCCATCATAAAGTCACACTTCTAATAATTCGTGCAGGACAGAAAAGCTGAAAAAAAGAAAAAAACCTGGAATATAAAAGCAACCTTTTACAGAAAAAACAATTTTAATCACTTATTATTAAAAACGCGAACAACATAAAAACTTTTTAAGTGGTTGGAGTGGGAGGATTTTTCCAAACTAATAGTGGAAAATTTCCCTCATTGGGAACATTTTTATTCAGTATATAAATTAGGAATAAAATGAGTGAAAAAGTTTTGTTCGGCAACTGAATTTTATATTCTATAAAATTCTATTACACAAAGTTTTTACATTTAAATTTGAAAAGTGCCCTGGTTGGAAAATTTAATTTTTTTCCTGACAATATCATTAAATTGTAATTTATTGGAAATCATGGAAAAAGTTTGCGAAAAAACGTAAAACAGCCATCAACAATTTGGTTTGATGGGAGATTTTGTTAAGACTTCTTTTTACACCGGGAAAATTGTTTGTTCAAAGTGGATTTCTTCATAAAACTAAATTCACCAAACCTTTTTTCTATTAAGAACTACAAAGACATTAAATAACAAATACTTTACGAAAGCATTTTTTTTACAATAATTTCCCTCAATGGGAAATTTTACGAAATATGGTGGTTAGCTTGAAAGTGCAAAATTTCCCTTGCAAGGAAATTTTGTTCTTTTAGAGGTTTTTAATATCAAATTTCTTCAACTAACTTTATATGAATCTGTTTAACAAACAAAACAGTGTAAAAGATTTGATTTAAAAAATTTCCTAGAAGAAATATTTTTATTTGAAGCAATTATTTTAATGAAATTCGATTGAAATTGCATTTACCTAAAGAAGGGAACGAAAAAATTCTTAAAAAAGGTTTTCCTTGATGGGAAATTTTTGTGCAATATTCATTTTTTTATGAAAAACGATTAAAACTAATTTCTATTGAAAATAATAGGCATGACTTTCAACAATATGTATGTATGTATATAAAAAGGTTTGCTGGGTAATTATTTTTAATGTAAATTTTTTTTTCTTATAAAAATATATGTATATAAGAAAGGCCATATGAAACACATACATGCATACATATGTTTCATATATGTATGTATTTCAAGTGTTTAAAAAGGGTTTAGATTAAAAATGTCTTATAAGTACAGTGAAAACTGTCATAACCGGACACTCACCGTTGCAAAATTTTTGTCCGGTTATAAGAGATTTTATAAAAATTAATATAAGATCATATGAAACATGTATGTATGTATGTATGTATGTATTTCAGATGAAAATGTCATAGAAAACTGTCATAACCAGGCCCACACCTTCTTCGAGGCATTTTTGGCCTCTTAAAAGAGATACACACTTATTTTTTTAAATATTTTATTTTATAATTTTACATTTTCGTAAAGCAATGCTAGACTAGTCTATGGCAGTTGAAAAAATTTACTATGATTTGATTGTTTTAATTCAGACGGGTTCACATTTGGAACGAATGGCTTCTTTAATTTTACTGATCTCTGCGGCCTGTGTTTTATGACAATGACAATATGTATATAGAATTTTAAAACGTAAAAAATGCAATAAAATGTTTTTCTAAAAACACAGAATTTCATTCAACGAAATCTTTTCTTTGTAAAACTCATTGATAATTTCCATTTATTTTTTAATTGATAACATTTTTTTGAAGTGGCATTTTGTGCCTCTAAAGCAGTCAACGCGAGCTAAAGCAAACAACTTCTGCAAATAAACAGCAATTTCTTAATTTCTTTGCCATTCCTATAAATTGGCGTTAGCAGGGGAATCACAAGTTTGCATGCCATTAACACACACATAAAACAGAGTTGAACTCAAAAAATATACGAATTAAATACATCTCCGGTTGGTAAGATTTAGCCAAGGTGAATTTTGGTCCGTTTAAGAGGGATACTTAGAGCCTTATATTTAAAAATTTAGTGTCCGCATCTGGTTATGGGAATACATTTTGATTGAAAATCATGGTTCTACAAAGTTTGTTCGTTTATGTTATGTTAGGTGTTCGTTATGAGAAGTTTCACTGTATAATGTATGTAAAGGGTGGTTAAATTGTATGGGCCGATGTTGAATGTGAACCACACTTAAACGCCAAGTTTTTTTCCGAATTTTATTTGACATTTCTCTATTTCAGACTTACTCAATTTGAACCATGGAGAGATACACAATCCAACAACGTGTTAAAGTTATCCAGACTTATTATGAAAATGGGAGTTCAAATCAAAATGCAAAAAGAGAAAATCATCTTCAGTGATGAGGCACATTTTCATCTCAGTGGATTCGTCAATAAACAGAATTGCCGCATTTGGGCGAATGAGAATCCAAGAGTGATTGTCGAAAAACCAATGCACTCACAAAGAGTGACTGTTTGGTGCGGTTTATGGGCTGGCGGCATCATCGGGCCGTATTTTTTCCAAAATGAGGCCGGTCAGGCAGTTACTGTGAATGGTGTTCGCTATCGTGAGATGATAACGAACTTTTTATGGCCCGAATTGGATGATATGGATGTGGACGATATGTGGTTTCAGCAGGACGGTGCCACTTGCCACACAGCTAACGAAACAATGGCTCTTTTGCGCAACAAATTCAATGGCCGTGTTATCTCACGTAATGGCGATGTCAATTGGCCGCCAAGATCATGTGATTTGACACCGTTGGACTTTTTTCTTTGGGGTTATTTGAAAGAAAAGGTGTACGTCGATAAGCCAGCAACAATTCAAGACCTAAAGGATCAGATAATTCGGCACATTAACGGCATAGAACCTCCATTATGCCTCAGCGTCATCGAAAATTTGGACCATCGGATGGAGGTGTGCCGCCGAGGTCGCGGCGCCCATTTGGCCGATATTTTGTTCCATACATAATTGAGTAATACCAATACATAATAATACATACAATAAAATTACAATAATTTCCTAAATAGTTTGTGTTTTATTCAAAATCAACATCGGCCCTTGAAATTTAACCACCCTTTATGTATGTTTAATTGATTATATAAAAATACCTTTTCTTATTAAAATTGTGTAGGATATTTCATATAAGACGATACCACCAGCTTTTTATACTAATAATTACTATAAAAAATATTATTCGCCTTGTTAAATGTTCTCATTATGTTTTCCTTTACTGTACCATCGTTTCTAAACAACTTTAGAAAGAGCTTATTTTTATTACAACTTTAACACTGCTTTAAAAAATATGCTATATGGCAACATCCATTTAAAAGTTATTTAACAATTGCTGCGCCTGCGTCGATGACGTTTTGTTTGAAACAAACAACAAGAACGATAACAAAACAAAAGCGGTGGGCAACAAGTTTAGCGGCATCATTATCCAATATGAGAGTTTGCGGTTACAGAGGTGTGTGCAAAAACAAAAATAATCATAATAGAACAACAACAACAAAAACTTGATAATGAAAAGACAAACCAGTTGAAAGCGAAAGCAAAAGTGTTTATTTTTAAGGAGAATAAAAAGCACAAAATGTGAAGAGAGCGAAAAAGAGAGAGAGAGAGAAGGAGAGGAAAAAATGCTTATTTTTATACCTACTTTAACAATTGACATACTAAACTATTTCGGTTTTAATTTTAAAACGCTGTTATACATACATACATACATACATACATACATACATACAAACGTACATAGTATTTATGTACATATGTACATACATACATACATGCATACATATTTAAACACAAAAACAATTTATCTTTAAGAAAGGGAAATAAAGAAGGTATAGAAATTTAGAAGTAGAAAATTCGGAAAAAGCTCAAAGAAAGTTATATATTTTAAAGATAAAGTAGAGCACTGAATGAAGGCTGCCAACATCTGACTTAAAAATATGTATTAAGGAATTAATACATGTGTATGTATGTCCATACATGCATATTTATGTAAAAGGTATACAAGAAATACACCGTTAGTCACATCACATAAAGTTTACAAGCAAAAGTTTTAGAGGAACTGAAAAAACGAAATTCCAAACAATTAGCCGCACCCGGTTTCTGCCAAAAGAAAACTGTAACAGACAACAATAACAACGCAAACCTTCATGTGCATGCACATACTCCTGCATTTACACTTTGCAAATATCAGATACCTACATACATACATACATACACACACACACATGTACATGTGCATACTTATACACACACATCCAGTAGTGATTCAATAATGAAATGAAATTGAAATTTCCGCTACAGAAGAAAAGGAACAAAATAAAAGAGATAGATACCCAGCTGCTTTGAGATTGTAGGTAGTAGGTATGTATGTACATATCTGCTTAAATGAACTTTTTCTTTCTCCATTATATTTTTAACTTCGCAACTCGCTTGTCGCTTGCATCATTCGTACAGTGTTGTCGATTCAGCGTTTTTCCTATAGTAATATTTTTTTCTTTGGTTTGTGTCAAATCAAATCATGTACATACATACATACATATGTATGTCATTTCAGCGAGTTTTCTGTCTTTCCTCATTACTTCCATTATGAACAGCGTTGCCAAATGTACAGGTTTGCTTGCATTTTGCAGTTTTTCGAAACATTAAGCAGTTTTGAAGTTTTTCGTTTTAAAAATCAGTTTTTATTCAAATTTTGCCCTTTTAGTTGACCAATGGGTCAATTAAAATATTATTAGTATTAATTTTTGTGTGATGTTCCGAACAAAAGTGATTTTATATTCTAGAGCACAGGGAAAATAAACGACAGCGTAAGTAAACAAACAACACCAGCTGGCTTCAGCGTTACCAACTATTGTAGTTTTTGTTTGTTTTGCGGAATTTACGTGAAAGATAACTTCTTTGCGAATGATAGAAGGGTTGATAATAATAATTTTCTTATTTGCCGGCCAAAAATTAGCTTTTAATGCCAATTATTATAACTGATATGGTGTTTCTTTTAGAATTTTTGCACTCAAACTTGAAAATGGAACGCAAACACTAGTTTTCTTTATTTCAAATACTTGCAAACGTTAAGGCTCGAGATAGTGCCACAGACTTTTAAGTATGTGTCAGTGGCCATTTTAAAGTTACTACCTTTTTAGGTCCCATATTCAAAGAGCAAGAAACCACGAATGTTTGCAAAACATACAATTAATTGGTAACTAAAACAATATAGCACTCATACGTTCAGGCACGTGTTCTTATTAGATTTTAATGAAATTAATAAAAATAAAGTAGCAAAGCAAAAAATTAGAGAGGCTGTTAGGAAAGTATAAGGCATAAGATACAAGAAACAACAACAACTGAAATGGAAAATAAGAAATTCGTGTGTCGTTATCACCGAATTAGAGCTTTTTATGGACGTAACTTGATAAAAAAAAATATGAAAGAATTTTGATATTTATGTACATAAAAATGAGAAAAATCTACAAATGATAGATAGATAGATATGATCACAAGAAATCATCTACAACGCTGTTGAAAAATATTTATTAAAGTTTTAATGCCATATCCCAATTTTTTTCGTAATTTTAAACTCTTTTTGCATTTACAATTACGTGACGTGTTCTATGTACTAAATCTTCCAAATTTTATGGTTTGCACAATATAAGGAGTTATTGGCAAAGTTCTCAGCAGAACAAACGGTTCAAAAATAATAAAGAAAATTAAATAAGCAACAAGTAGTTGGAATTTCTTTGTGACATATTTTGAATAGAACTTTGTAATATAAATAAAGCCTTCGTAAACATAAAATAGAATAAAAACTATGAAATATTTTTTATGACTATGAAAATAGTTCCATTAAATTAAAACGTTTAATTCTAAACAATAGATTTTATTTAAAAAGAAATAAAAAAGTTAATTTTGTATAGAACTTCGTGATATAAGCGCTTATGGAGGAAATAGTCGGCACGATTAAAGTTTTTCATCGCTTAGGGTTTTCTTTTTGCGAGACTAATTATTAAGTGGGCCTAAAATGAACAATTATGCCCTATAGTGGGTAACTCTAAGCATGTAAAACTTAGGAATTAATTAACAAAATTTAAGAAATAGTAAACAAATAAAGATTTTCAACTTCTAACAATTAAATTGTGAAAATTATAATCGACTGAAAGTAGTCTAATATTCTAATCCAATTATAATAAACTCATCTAAAATCCTCACAGAGATTATAATGTTAATACTGGTGAAATTAATTACTTAATGCTTGTGAATTAATCATCGTAAATGTTATAAAAATTCTTTAAATTGCTTTTGAACCAAAATGTACAATTAAGTAAGCCTAAAACTTTCAATATTAAAAACTAATTAAACTGTTTTATTTCAAAGCAATTTGGTATTGTATTAAACTATTAGCGCTTTACAAAATCACGCAATAAAAATATCCATTTAATTTTTGTTTAAAACTGTTTAGAATAAATGAACCTTAAATTGGAAGCGATTTCGAATTGCTTGAAAACTATATTATTTAAATTTACAATATAATTATTATTGAATTAAATATATTACTAAAATATTTATAACACAAAAAAAAAACAAAATAAAGTTTTATGTAATACAATAAAATATTTTATTGAATGTGTAAATTTGAAAGTTGTGTTTTATGATGGATGCTTTTAAAATAATTTATACATATTTTTATATGTATGGTATGACTTTGTTTTATGTTAAATTAATTTATTTCAATTGAAAGTAAAGTAAAGTAAAAGGGAGAATAGTGGCTTTTGTAGTGTAACAGAGAACAATAAAAAATATGCAAAAAAGTTGAGCTGCAGCTAACTTCAAGCATGTCTGTCAGAATAAGAATTTTTAGCAGATATTTCAATGCAAAACTGCATTTCATAATAAATGTTATTAAACAATAATACGAAAAAGAATTTTGCCAAAAGAATTTTTTAAAGTAATAAAATCAGATGCACTTTTTGCAATTTTAAATTTATACTTAAGCTGTTATGATAAAATGTCACAGATATAATTTGAACGCGGTTCCCATTAAAAACAATTTCTTACTAATTGCCACTATTCTTTCTGCTCTCTGGCACAAACTGAAAGGTTGACACGTCTGCAGAGGGACTTTCCCACTACAAGCAGCAACGGCGTTGTAAACTTTGAAATTTCAAAACGCATCAACATGAAGAAGAAACACCCATTTTAAGAAAAAGAGCGCACCAAGTTTAGAATTTCTTATGTTTACTGAAGATATCTTACGCACAAATAATTTTAAAACCCAACGAAAATGGTGTGAAGCACGAGTGTGTGGAAACGTGTGTACACGCAGTAAGAATTATTGTGTGTGGACAACAAACCAATTTCAATGAGAAATGTGTATCTTTCTTATCAATAAGAAATGAACAGTATAAATTGTGAAATACACTGTCAATATCAAAACATTTTGGTATTTTTCAAACTTGAAAGGCAACCATACACATGTATACACACTACGCTGCCAAAAACAAGCAAAACATGCCCGATTGCATAAACAAATTGCAAGATTTTACAGCTCAAAAATTGATCAACAAAATTTGAACTATATTGACAACACTTTTATTTTTATGGGAGCTAGTGCTTATTTTCGTCTGTGCATTCGTATTTTGCAAAATCAGAAAGCAACAAAAAAAAAGCACACACACAAAAAGTAAACATTCTGTGTATTCATTTCGACTTCATACATACAACTTAATGGCATATTGCATATACAGCAACACCAACAACAATACGAGAACACACATGTTTGCCTGCAATAAAACGTTACCTCAAACACTTCCACTGTCATTATCATCATTATCATAAACCAGATAATGATCATTATTATTATTGGTTATCTCTATCAAAAAAATACAAGAAAAAAAAACCAACGAAAAAGAATGATTTCAGGAAAATAATAACAACAAAAACTAAAAGACTTTCAATTCTCAGAAAGAGTGAATATGAGCATTTCAGTTTGCAAATGCAACACAATGATTTTTATTCTTTGCTCTGTTTGGCATGAATTTTATTTCTGTTAATATTCGCACATTTTGTTCTGCATTTTTTTTTCTCTGCAATCGTTTTCTTTGGTATTTGTTTTCTAAAAATTCCTAGCAAAATTGAAAATAAGTTGTTTATTTTTTCGTTTTGGTTTTCTTTTCTCAAGTGAGAACATTTTGCAGATGTTATTTTTGTTTTTTTTTTGTAAATTGTGGGGGCATTTTAAGTGCAGAGGTGGGGAATGTTGTGCATGTCTGCCACAATTGTTCTATGTATGTACATATGTATGTATGTATACTCTTAGGCAGCCAAGCCAAAGTAAGACACAACCAGCTTTGGCTGGCAGAGGCACACACACGTTACATTTTATTCGTTTTTATAGGCAAGTAGATACGCAAGTATGTATGTGTGTGTAGGTATGTGTGTATGTATGGCTACACACATGCATTTTCATATTTTGTATGTGAAATAGTGCTAATAACATTAAGTCTTACTGAGTTGTGCTAGGTTTTAATACAAAAATTTCAAAAAATATTAAACTACAGCTAACTTCAGGTACATACATGTGTTAGATATCATATATGTATGTTAACGAGTAGATATTAATCAATATATTGATAATTATTATTGATAAAATCTTAGTCAATTTAATGACAAACTAACAATTCTTGAAGAAGGGTCAAATACTTTAAATAAATTTGTTATAATTTTCAGTTTAATAAATTTGAATTGTTTTTGTTACAAATTAGATTAGATTTACGTATTGATAGAATAAATGAATGAAATAATGAATAATAATTTATTATAAGTACCCATTAAAATGTAAATGAAAATATTGGAGATATTTGGGGAATTAAAAATTAACAAAAATGTATTAATTGAGTTTGACAAACTAATTTTATTTTCTACTAACTAATTTTTTCATTGGAAATAATTGCTAATTTACTATAAAATAGTTTAAGGGAATAGTAGTACTTTCTTTCAGCCATCTATTGAAGTATTTGCATATACATACATACATACATACGTATTAGAAATTCCTTTAACAAAATAATTAATTGAAATTCTTTCAATTACAATTGGTATAATTTTTAACTGACGTTAAAGCAACGGCAGATTAAGTTGGTACAACTAGTACTTTGTTAACGCATATAATATCTTAAAGCCCATAACAAAACCTGTGTTGTCGGTTGAATAAGACGACGTATGAAGCATGACGGATTCTACGTGCCCTGGGCTTTATTCCCAGTACCAGCAACTCCTTGCCAATTACCATTATGCGATGATGGGTTTTGGCAAACCGTTTTATTTTATTATTATGTGACATAAAATGAATATGACATATTTAGAAATTTAATTTAGGGGTTTACACTACCAAGTTTTAATAGACTCATACTATTTTTTTTACTAAAGCGCGTGCACTTTTAAAAATTAAAACGAATTTACTTTCACTTTCTCTTTCAAATTGAGTGAAACACTTGTTTCCGTTCAAGAAAACAGTTTCCTGACATTCTTTGCCTTTCTTCACTTTTTAACAAATATTTGGTTTAATAGAAATAATATAAATATATGATGCGCTGCAATTTATAGAGCTGTACAGAAGGAAACTTCCGACTCGTAGTCGAATTGAATAAATTGCTTTCATATTGAATGCAGCCTAAGTCACAGCTTTCAATTTAAATGAGTTTTTATAAGCAATATGTGAAAAAAAACTTAAAATAAAAATTTTGTAGCGTAACCGTCGTACCGTAAGAAATACGCCATAAATTAAGAGATGGGAGCTCGATATTTTGTGGTAAGATAAACAAATGTCACAACATTCATAAATGTCGCAAAACATATAAAGTCTAAGTCAGGTAATCCTTCCAATTGCTCATCTTCAAACTTGTTCGGCTGGCCAGGCCTCTACTTGTCCACTGTGCCGAAATCACCCCTTTTGAATCGCCCAAACCATCGTTCACAAGTTTTTTTTAGCTGGTGCATGTTGAGCGTAAGCTTCTACCAACAATCGATAACTTTCAGCAAACATTTTCTTCAAATGAAAGAAGGTTATCAGAATTCCCCGCGAAACGTCTTTTTTAGGCACAAAATTCGACATTATTATATCGATTGAAAAAAATGTGTGTTTACACTTTGGCGGCTATCGAATACTGAATTATAATGACCGATGTTTACCCTCTAAAATACCATATTTGCTATTATTGACACAAACCATATGAGATAGTCAGGCCATATGTTGTCCAAATCGACATTATTAACTTGTATACCCAAACCGATATACAATATATAAATATATAGCCCAAAAATTGATTTGTATAAATAAACAAATTTAATTTTGTTTGTTTAACTTTTTTTCTTCTTCTAAATATGACACGCTAATAAATACATACATATTTATGTATTCAATTATTGAATATGAAACACTAGAGCTTTTGGGCTGGTTCCCAAATTGCATTTGTAAATAAAGTGTTAATTCAGGAAAGCAAACAACGAGACCAACAAATCGCACCAATTTGAAATAAAAATAAATTTTAAGGAAAAAATCATTTAAAAACTCAAGTCCATCATCTTCGCTGTCAAACCCACGCATCACACAGACTTCAGTTTTGGCCAACTTTAAATTATTTAATAAATTAAAATAGATACATCATATACACATTTTAGAAACAAAATAAATTACATATTGAATTATAAATTTGATATTATTTTTGTTTTGGCCAATGTTGCCATTGATTTTGAATAAAATACGAAAGACTTTTGAGCATCGCATTGACTTAAAAATGCTGCTTTAAAAAAACACACATACACATAACAATAACTTTCCAAGTAGGTATTAACGACCGCAAAATAGCAATGCTAAAGCAAAATTACAACAACAACGCCAGTATTTTGCAAAAGAGTTCAAATTTTGCCATAAAAGGCAGCTATAAAATTATTAATAACATTTTTAGACCAAATTCCCGAAGAGGGGTACCCCAAAGGTTTTCCAAATATCGAAATAAACATAGAAATCAGACAACAACAAAAGCACTGGTACGTTCGCTTATAAGCCACAAAAATACATATTTATGTAGTTAAGAATTTCGACTTCAACCGAATTTTTTTTATAAGCCGCATTATGGATTATATGTGAGTCGCGTTAAGTCGACTTTTTGGATTATATAAAAATTATTGTCTTCAATAAACATATTTTTTTTTTAGTTAAACAAATTTTTTTTAAAACATTTACAAATAATGATTTAATTATATTTCGATAGTTGCCAGAAATACATATAAATAACAAATGTTGCCAGTTTGTTAGAAAAATTAAGAAAAAAAAACCAGACAAAATATTCGCAAAAATCTTCCCGAAAATTTGTCTGTTAAACTAAATATGACTAAAAGAAAAGTGAACTTCAGAGCAAATAGTCTGCATGAAATTCTGAAAAATGTCTGCCAAAAACACATGGACTTAGAGCGGAGTCAGCGATAAGCAAAAAATATTGTATAAGTTTTATTTTTAATCTAGAGCCCGAAAACAAATAAAAATCTTATATTAAAATTTTAAGCCAATCGTAGTTTTTAAATAATTGCAAAAGAACATAAAGAACGTCAGTTTTGACGTTTAGCCATATCGACGAGAATGAAGATAGCAAATATTTTGCAGTGCTGCCACCTTGCAAATCCTCAAAGCAAATTTTTTTGGTGAACATTTTTATGGAGTAAATAAAAAGAATAGGAAAATTAAGGTTGACAGAAGTAAGTAAATTGGCCGAAAAGCGGTAAAAAAAAGTGTTGCTTATTGTAAAGTTTGTAAGACGGAGTTAAAACTGTCGTCTGGAGTGTCTGTTCTAAAGGCGCACCTACAGTCAAAATATGAATGCTCTAAAAACAACTCAATAAACTGCGATCTAAACTTCTGCCAACTGATCTCTGTAGCCATAATTTTTTCTTAATAAGAAATGTGGGGTTTTAAATTTTGTTATCTTATACTTGAAATAACAATAAGTTTTCTGTTTTTGAGAGGGCGAAAAAACGTTAATTTTTGACGATTTCACCAAACGGTTTTTAACGTTTTCACCTCCTCCGAAATAACGTTTTATTAGATCCATTAACAACTGCCCGGAATTGCAGTTATAAAAAAAAACTTCTCATTTTTTAAATTATAGGAATTTTGTTAATTTTCTATAATTCTACTTTGTTTTTGGTAGGGCCGAAAAAAATGGTTTTATTATTATGAACTGACAGGCCATACGTATTGTACATATGTACATTATTTACAACGCACATAAAAACGTCAAATATCTACATACATACACATACATATGTATGTACTCGTACACACAAGTACTACTATTCTATGCAAAATTTTTTCTTTTCCCTTTTTCTTTGGATATCCCACTATCTATCGGGTAAGATCATAAATTCTCAGGAATTCAGAAGACGGTCCGTAAAAGGTATCGCTTGTATTTTTATCAAAGTCTCAGCAGTAGTTTTTGAGTTTATCGCTTACGTATACACATACATACATACATACATAGAAAAATTCCTACACTGGCATTGTTCGTTTATATGGTTAGCTGAAATGTAAAACCAAATAAATAACAAAAAATATGAAATCAATGTTTTGATTGACTTTGCGAGATCTCTAATTTTTAACATTTTATATACATATAATAAAAATTGCAGACTTTATAAGCGAGAGTCGCATGCACGTCCCTTGAAATGCTATAAGCTAAAATGTGTGTGTGTATTAGCACATAGAGACTACAAATTAAATGGGATTTCGCCAGAAACCTGGTTCCCTTAAAGTCATGTACACACGGTTGTCAGATCTTTCAATATTATTGGTAAAAATAAATGTTGGCAACCGCGTGAGCTGTCAATTTTTCGGACTTGCCAAAGTTATTAGAAAAAGCTTTTGCATTATAATGTTAGCACTTATGTTATCATATATGTAATTCTCATATAGTTGCCAGATGTCAGATATCTTACCATCTTCGGAACATTAATTTGCCAATGTTAGACAATTACCCGACATTTTAAGGTAATTTTTTATTCTGAAATATTTATGTATGTTTACATGTATGCACCTGAGATGCCATTGCCCGCGTAATATTTTAACTGGCAACCCTGCCCATACATATGAAGAGTTTATTACATACATATTTAGAGTATATTTGGCAATATTTTGCCATCGACAATCGTGTAAATGAACAATAATTGATAAGATAATTGCCAGAGAATGAAATTCTAAGATTTTCTTACCAATTGATTAAACTGGCAATTTTATCAGATCTTACAATGTTTTAAGATTTTTAATTTATTTGTTTGCCTTTTTTTGGATTTCAACTGTCATAAAATTTTTGTTTTTGACATTTCAGTAATAAAAACAAAATACATACTTGAAATTTTTCCAAATTTCTTTGCTGTAGTGTTGAACAAAAAACCAATTTTGGAAATTTTGTATTGAAAAACATAAGGATGTCAAGTTTTCTGTTATAAATGTCAATGTAAAATAATGCAAAGAAAAATCTTGATTTACACAGAGTACGCTTGCGAAACAGCAAAATGAGCAGAAGCATTATTATTATTCCGATAACTTTCGAAAGAAAACAGAAACCAGTTTAAAATATGTGAAAATGAAATGTTTGTTTATGCAAAACATACAACTGAAGTGCCGGTATCACCTTTACAAAACCAACATAGAAAATCCAATTATAGGTCGTTCTGGCCTACAGTGCAAATATGGGAATGCAGAAAATAGCGCTACCAAAAAATCCTCCTTCAAACAAACGTCAATAAAACAGTTTTAAACATGCATTAGTCTCACTATTTAGGTAGCTACAATAAATTTAGTTACTTACCTGATTTTATTACTTTTTCCGTATAAATACGAGTTCCGTATATATGTCTGTATTGTGTGTATTTAGAAACATGTGCCGGGAATAACCCACCGCTGCCATAATAAACCAACCATAATTGACAAAATGCAAAAACTGAAAAATACACCAAACACACACACGTGCACACATACAATACACACAGCGCAACAGCGAACGATAAAGCAAAAACACGGCGTAAACAACAAAATAAGTATTGAAATTTATACAAACGGCAACAACAATAATAGCAGGAAAAAAACACAACCCGACGACTACGACAACATCGTTTCAAAAATAATGATGATGATGATGAAGCTGGCGATGGCGATGGCGACACACTAATACACTGAGCTTTTATTTACGATTTTTCGCGTTATTTTGTTTTGCTTCTTTATACTTTGATCTAAAGACAACAACACACTTGTGAGACGGTGGAGAGGGGCCTCTTAACAAAACTCACAATCACACATGTTGCCTCTCATTTCGAATGATTACTTTATATTTTGCACTATTTTGTTGTTATTTTTTCATTTAATAACACTCTATTATTTAGAGGAAGGAGAGCTATTTAATTTTTTGCAATATGTGGGTATTTTTAGTGTTTCTATTTTTTATAATACTTTAGAACTTTATGTATGTATAATACATATGTAATTTTGTTTAAAAGTTTTTTTTTTAATTATTCGCAGTTTTTCTTTATCTATTTAATTAACCACAAAGAAGGCAACATGTGAAATAACATAAAAAAAGCTTTCATGCTGTTGTGTTATTTTTTTTCCTTTAAATATAGAGAAAAGAGGGAGACACACAGTAATTTGTAGTAGTGATGTTAATTATGAGGTATTTTCGTTTTTCTTTTCAAAGAACTTTTTGTTTAAATTTAATTAGTAAATTAAATGATTTAATTATTTTGTTTATATCACGGTTTAGATGTTATAAATATTTAGTTATTTATGTACAGATGCGTATTATAAATTCAATCAATTTATAATTTTATTTTTCTAAATTTTATGGCAACTGTTAATACCGTTGTTTGCTTGTTCTACAAAACTTTTTTTGGTGTTTTATTGTATTTCTTTTCACATTTCACATAACCTACTCATTTGCAATACTTTTTCTACCTACTCAACTGAATTGACTTGCGTTCTGAATTAATTTTTAGGAATAAATAATTTTTCAAAGTTATTTAGGTACAATAATTCTTTTTATATTTTTAAATTTTATAACACTAGTGCATGTTCATGCAGTATAAACACTTTTGTTTTTCAGGAAAATGTATCTGATTTTTTGCCGTTATATTTTGCGTTTTGTCTTCCAGTAACTCGGTGCTACGTTCTTTTTTCCCGATGATTAGCTTTACACTACTAAAAGGAAATTAGGTCTGTAGGCCAACGTCACATTTGTTGTGTGTTTGTTGCTCGCTAATGCTCTCAAAACGTACATGCTTGATTTTATATACATACATACATACATAAATGTGTAGATACTAGATACTGACCATAGAAATATTTACATATGTACATAAATTAATACATATGTATGTACATACAAAACAAAAATTCGTCCGCAAAACTTTAATAGACAAAAACTAAAATTTTATAATGCCTATGCAACACAATTCTTCATTTACTTTTCATTTTATTTTAACAGAACACTATATCACAAACGCTTTTACTTTCAATTTCTGCTATAACACACTTTTGAATTCCTGTTCTTCCATCTTGAAAACTGTCTAAATTTTTTTTTAAGGAAAAAATTTATATTTTCTGTTTGTACTTGACTATTTCCTCAAAACACGACACCGTAGACTAAAAAACATTCGACACTTAGCCGAAGGTAAAGGCGAAGGCCTAAACAGTTACTAAAAACGTATATAGTAAAATGAACTCACATCGTCAGAGAAATACAAATACGAAAAAGCAAAAACAAATTATACCCCTAAATATAATGGCAAAAACACTTTGCTCCTATATTTATGCATTTGTGTGTGAATATGTTTGTATTTGGCTTTACAAGTTTATTAAGCACATACATACATACACACATACATATATTCTTATTTAGCTTTTTCCCCCTACATCCCTCCGCGACAACAACAGCAACAACATTCAACCATAACCTTTCCTTCGTTCCCCTCGCTTTTTTCTTTTCGATTAACTCATTGTTGGGAATAAAAGGCTGAAGCAAATTAAGTCAACCTAATTTTATGTTTTTATTCCTACACTAACCCAATTTCATTGCATTAGAAGGGGACAAAAAGCTTATTTCCACTACTTGCAACAGAGGCAACAATATCTTTGAAAAGAATATTTTAAATTATTTTCTACATTCTACTGCGTCTTGTTATTCCATGTCTAGATTTAGCAGAACAAAAAGTTTGCTTTTCTCATTTTCGCGTTTTTAGTTTGTTTTGTTGCTCTTGTTGTTGTTGTGGGTTTTGCTTCTTTAATGTTCATTAAACGTACTTGGCCTCTAATTTCCTATTTGAAGAACAAGGACAGCTTTAGTTATATGTTCTCTGCAAAAACAGCTACTAATAAAAACAACACATCACAAGAGCCACCAGTGTGGCAGACTTTCGAAAACGCAATAATAATTGTTTGGGATGGTGGGATTTTGTTCGAAAATATTTTTGTTTAATTCAAAACGCTAAAGAGCTCATACAGACGGGCAATAAGAACAAGATAAGATAATATACAAACAAAAAGCTTTCTATAAAATACACAAAAGCTTTTTAATGTTAAAAGTATTGATTCACTACAAAATGCGGTACAGCAGTTTAGTAAAGGAAAAAAAGAAAGAGAAAAGCAGTTCTTATCGATATGTTTAGGCAGTTTAATTGAGACTACCCATTGAATAAATGTTAATTACAGGGTTAATTCGATTTAGGTGAATTAAAGGCTGAAGGGGTAAGAAAATAAACACCGAACAAATGGGTTTTCATATGAATTTAGACTTAAATTTATGTTTCCGTAACTATGTACATATATTCAGAAAAGAAAACGAAATTATCTCAATTCTATTTTTTGTTTTAAAATGTTTTTGTTTTAAATAGTTATTCTTATTTTTTTTACATTAAAGTGGTGTAATTATGTAAGTATGTATGTACATACACTTAAAAAAACTGATTTTATGTTTCATACTTTCTAAAGAGTAAACTTATTACTAATTACATTAAAGACCGAGTACTGACTCTTCAAAAGTATAAAAAGAATTGTTTTCAGAAATTTAAATTTTATTTATATAAATTTAAAATGAAGGAATTCAAGCTTTTTACTATTTTAGGAAAACTGCGTTATCATTAATTATATACCCAAATGCTAGCTTGGCAGCACTATACACAACATTTAATCGCCTCCCAATTCCAGCGTTGGTTAAAACTGTCTCAATCAACAACAACACTACTATAAAAGCAACAAGAGAATAAAAACAAAACAATAAAAGCAAAGGCAAAAGAATTTTTTCTTGTTTTTTCCCCCAAGAAAACACAGAAAAAATCATTCAAAAAACACAATTTGCAAGATAAGCAACGTAAGAAAATTTAACACCAGCTAAAAAGAGCAATAATTTGTTAATATTTGAAGTGGTAATCGTTTCGAAGAAAAAGTATTAGTGTGTATACAGGGAAATGAAAGTACATTTAAGTAATTAAAATGTATTGGAAAAAATTGTGAAATTTTACAAAAAAAACAAAAAACAAAACGGCATAACAAAGCCAGACAAGAGAAAGCTTGTCACTTATTTTCATTATAATTAAGTTGGTTGTATTTTTTTTAATTTACATAAAAATATAAGCAAAAAAAAAAACAGAATATGGAAAACTTAGAAGAAACTTTCGGTGAAACTGCAACTACAACCGAACCAGCTATTGACGCTATGGCTACAGTGGATACAGGACCACCCAGTCAACCAGAAAATTTAGATGATTCTGTGGAGATAATCGAAAATCCTGTAGAAGTATTAGATTTGACCTCACCACAACCCTCAACCTCCAGTTCTCACAGTGCGGGCGCTGTAGGGGCCACTAGTTTAGTTAAACTTAATTTAGAAGAAACTTTGAAGAAAGAAACCAATACGGGTGAGTTGTTTTAGCTATAAATACATACCGCTTAGAACGGGTGAAATTTTTAAAGCATGTATGAAAGCAGAACTCGTGAAAAAAAAACTTTCAAGGTCAAAGAAAATTGGTTGGGTGGGGGGAGTGATGTTGATAAGCTTAAACATTGGTCCATTATGATCCGCAGAGGAAATGGAATTATTTTATGGTGTTAGAAGTTTTCATGTTTTTTTTATCGTAAAGACAATTCAAGTAATAAGAGTTTTTTTAATCCAAATTAAAATTTTATGCATCATAAATTAAACGTACCTTCTGTGAACCTAAAATGCTATAGGTATATTTTATTTGCCCTTAATAACGCTTTCATATCATATTATTAGATCAATGTGTATACATTGCGCTGTAATATAAACTAATTGCATAAATTGTTGTCTCTCCAATAATCTATTTTTATGAGATAACTTTTATAAATTGTTGAAATTAAGAGCCAATTGTAATAACTTTGTAACAAATATGATCGAAAAAAGCTGTAAAAGAAAGGCCGAAGTTTGTTATATAAAACGCAATAAAATTGTTTTGCAGATATTTGCAGTATAAGACAAAATAATGTTTTAATAATTAGACATTTTTGCATGCCAAATTTAATACATACCAGAGCTGTAACTGATTGCAATGGTTTTATTTGTAATGACAAGATTTTGCATTAGTAATTGTTAGTTTTGGGATTGCATTCAAGATAGAAAAATTGATTTCAGTTCGAAATTTTGAAAGAAATACAAAATTAGGGTATTTCCTACGAAATGGCGGCATATAAACAGCTAGAAAACACACAAAAGACAGCCATATATGTATGTATATTGTTTTTAAAATTGTATAGTTTCAAAACAATTAAATTAACTCAGTTGTTATGGAAACAATACGATTAAAAGGAATTAATATTTATTTTTAAATTATTTTCGAATACATCAAATTCACTTGGAATCAAATGGATTACAATTAACTGATTTCTAAAAGACATGATTTAAAAACTATTGCAAATTTGATGTGGTTTCATTTTTAAATCTGAAATTATTTTTAAATCGAAAAAAGAGATAATTTTATTTAAAACACCAATTCTTTGCATTATTTTTAACAACTCGAAAAATACATTAATTTTATTTATGTTTTCTTTTTTGTTAACTTTAGATCCAAATCCCTCAACATCTGCCTCAGCCAACACAACTAGCAGCAGCACAACCAGCAGCAATAATGGCGGCAATGTCCTGGAGTGTCCCATTTGCTTGCAGACCTGCATTCATCCAGCACGTTTGCCATGTGGCCACATATTTTGTTTCCTTTGTGTCAAAGTAAGCGTTTTCGTATTTTATTGTTCTCAAACAACTAATTGTTTGCTTATTCAACTAAAGAAGGAAAAATATGTTTCTGTCTTTATTTAAATTGTGTTTGGTTTGTTTTTATTTTTCACTATTTATTTAAACTCTTTAGTATTTTCTTTTTAACGTGTCTTGCATTCGAAATCAGCCAAATGAATATTTATTGAGCTTGACGCACGCATCAAAACATTTTAGTTGCTGTCGATTAGTTTGTGTACACATTTTAGTTTTCTTTCTTTATGTGTGCGCAGTATGTTAAGTTAAAAAATGGTGTTTAAGATGCGGAAGTCTATTTAGAAAATATTTTAGTCAGTATAAAAAAGTCATTGTTATGTTTGTTCACCCTGGATTTTTGTCCATGCATCTAATGATAAAGTTATTAAAACTTTTCTGAGTAAACGAGTGTATTCAGTATTTGGCCTTCTAGTGTTTTTAATAAATAAAAGCAAAAAATGTTATAATTTGAACATAAGCAATATTTTTGTTGTTGCTTCTCTTTTTAACCGGTTTTCAAGTTCAAGATTATTGCCAGAGATGGGTTTGTAGTTTTCAGTTTTGATGGATTCATCGAAGAAAGCCCAAATCAGTGTGATTAAATACTTTTAGCGATATTATCATGAAAATACAATTTAAGAAATTCATATTCCTACATACATACACACCCTCACACATACATGTGTACTACATATTTTCAGTTATAATTGTAATACATGTCTATATATATTGTTTTTTTTATTAGTTTTCATAACTTTAAAATTCTACTGCTTTGTTACCAATTCTTAACATGTTCGAGCATCATTTGCAAATAGTTAAATTATATATTTTCTGTAGCAAGATTGTGGCGGCTGGTTTTAATTAAAACAAAACAATAACATGATCACTTTCAAAACATAATTTTCAAATTTTCTATAATCAAAATTCGAAAATACTGGTTAAAATCGTCTCATTTACATTTAATTTAGAAAAGCAAACTTAAATACATTTTAAAATAAAGTTATTGGCGACTATTTCTAATGTTATCATCTTTTTTTCTTTATATTCTGTCATGTTCAAAATTGGAAGTTTATTTCGAAATATGAAAATCTGTCTTAGTTTCATCTAATTGAGAGAAAAACTAAATTAAGTAGCTGTTAAAATAGAAATATCCATGAAAGCATGTAATTTTTTTTCATATTTTGCCATCTACGAAAATTTGAATTTAATTTCGAAACTTCAAACTCTATCTTATTTTCACATAATTGAGGAAAACTAAACTAAATATATGTTAGAATATAGATACTGATGCCAACATATAATTTTTTCATACTTTAAGATCTTAAAAAAATTCAAACTTTATTTTGTTACGTATAAATCTGTTTTATTTATATCTAATTTAGAAAAACCGAATTAAATACATGTTGAAATTAAAATATTGAAGTCAATTTCATTCATATTTGCTTTGCAAACTTTCAAATTGGTACTATTTAAGAAAAGAAAAATAATTTTAATTTTGATTTAATTAAAATATTTGATATTCATATTTTATAGCCTTCGAAAATTCAAACTTTTTGAATTTATACAAAAGTATAGAACTAAACACATGTTAAATGAAGAATTTTGCTGGAAAATTTTTATTAACAAACCAAACATTCCTGTTTTTAGTTTTGTTTTAAAACGTTTTCATCTTTTTACTTTCTTATACAGATAATTAAAATTCGCGGCACGCGAATACGTATATTTTTATCAGTTGGAATACAAACCCGTATTTTAAGATTCCATACAGCAAAATAAAAGTTCCTTAAGTTTTATTGTGTGTGTGTTAAGAAGCCGCATAATTCCAAGATACTTATTAAACTAAGCAAATACTTTTAAGATTTTTGAGATATCAAACACCTGCACAGCTTTTACAAGTTATTTTCATTTATAAAATAATTAAAAAACAAATTGGGGAGGGGGGACAAAGATCGCTTGTAAATACTGTAATACTAATAAATAATAAGAATATTATGAATAAAATACAATATATTTGAAAGAAGTTAATAATCAGCAGATTTATATCCGTTTAGCGCCGAATTGAAACCATAAGAAACTCGATTTATTACAAAATAGGCCCTGACCCTTTTTACTTTTATGGTCTGCAGTTAATTAAACCATAATTAAGCATTTTAAATTCAACGCGTTACCATAGCAATTTTTATTAACGATATTACATGATGTCTGAGAAGTTCAAAAAACTGCAATTTATATGCAGCGCATATAAATTTTGCACAAGTTGAACGAACTAAAAGAAAAATTATATTCGGAAGTTTTAATATGTAAGTATTAAGTACTAGTTTCTTTTGTCCATTTCTTTATGTTTAAAATTTCGGCAATAACTAGATGTTTTTTGCAGTGTGTTTTGAGCTTTTTTTCATTCCCTAAATATCAATTTATCAAAAGAAAATTTGTGAAAAAGAAAATTGCAAACAGTCCATTTGAAATTGAAAATGATGGCTGACAAAACTTGGTAGAAAGGACCCCTATAAACAGCCTCTTTGTCATTAAAAATGATGGCAAACGACAACGTTTTATATCGTGGATATAATAAAAAATTCGAAAAAATGAATACAAAACTTGGATCATAATTGAATTTGAATACAGTTCAGATTTCGTTTAAGACCTCAAAATCATGACATTGACACGAGCTACAAAAGAAAAAAAACTACATAAAATTAGTAAATTCGTTCGTTTTACTATTTATTGTTCTTTATAAACGATTGTACTCATTTAAATCATTTTCTTTGTTTTGTAGGGTGTCGCTTACAAAAACCGCCGCTGTGCCATGTGCCGTCGCGAAATACCCCCCGAATTTCTGGATCATCCACAACTGGTTAATGGCATTGAAGACATTTGCACTACCAAGGCCACCGATGATGGTTATCAATGGTTTTATGAAGGACGTAACGGTAAGTGTTTCGTATATTTGTTCACTTCTCTGTCCTAGCTACTGATCCCAACCCCCCTCTAACAACCCCCCTTTAATAGTAGTTTCTCTGTGTGAGTCTTTTGATTAACTTTCTCCTTCTCTCTTCGTTTTAAATTCGTTTTTCTTACACAAATAAACTGTTGATGCCCATCTTCCTAATCCCTACCCTTCATTTAGGTGGCTGGTGGGCATATGAAAAACGTAATGACTCTGAAATTGAAGCAGCCTTTCAAAAGTTTTTGAACAAGTTCACCTATAACGAAATGCTTCGAAACTTATTCAAAAAGCAGGCTGAGATGCAAAAAGAGGAAAATAGAAGTTTAACGGGAAATAATACTCAGCATGAGAAGGAGGAGGATGACGACGACGATAGCGAGGGGCTGGAGAATGATGATCATTTTTGTTATAAACTACAAATATGTGGTTCCACTTATATTGTGGATTTTCAAAACATGATACAATATAGACAAGATATGCCCTATAGAAAACGTAAAATATGTAGAGCTATAGGTCTGCCAGCCAAAGGCGTGGCTGGTATTTTAACGGCGAGAAGGGGCCGTAGAATGAATCCTTATTGAATAAACGCACACAAACAATTTCATATGATTTTCGATTATGCCATAAAAGATCGTATATAACTTTTAATTTAGGTGTTTCTAATTAATATTTCATGCATATTTTTAAAACTTTTACACATTAATTATGAACTTCTTAAAGCTGAATTATAATATTATCTGCTAATTTTTAGATAATAAAACTTATGCCTTTTTTTTGCCATTTATTATAATTGAACTAAAAAAACAAAGTTGTTTTATATAAATATATTTTTTTGTTGAAGATTCTTGGAAAGAGGAAAGTGTGTCTTATGCATGACTTTTCTTTCACTATTTGCCTTTTCAAATTCTCTTTTTTCTTTTAAGGTTGGTGGCAGTATGATGATCGCACTAGCCAAGATCTGGAGGAGGCTTTCAAAAAAGGCGAACGTTCTTGCACGATTTTAGTGGCCGGTTATGTTTATATTGTGGACTTTGATGCCATGATACAACAGCGCCAAAATGAACCAGCCCGCTGCCGAAGAGTGAAACGTGATTTAGCCACCATACCCAAAAAAGGTGTAGCTGGTCTACGCATAGAGGGTAATACGGTGACAACAGATTCAAATTTCGCTGCTCAAGTTTATCAGAGTCGTCAGAACAGGTATATAGTTTTATAGGTTTCACCGCTCCAGCAAATTTTGTTGGTTTCCACCTTTAATAACCACAACTCCTCCAAAAACCATAATTTAAAACAATGAATTAAGAGAAAGTAACAACTTCAAATAAAATACATTTCTTAAGGGTGCTTAAGTTTTATGAAATTTATTCATTTAAATTTCTGTTGTTGTCAAAAGAAAACTACTCTTTTTGGATGTTTCTCTTAAAAAAATTGATTATAAAGTTGAATTTTGGAACTTATTTTTCAAAGGATTTCAAGTCTACTGACGAGTAAAGGGTACCGCCTACAAAATGTCGGCATATGAACAGTTAGAAAACACAAACACAACTTTAAAGCAATGAAATGAACTCAGTTGCTTGAATTTGTGTTTTTTTTTAAATAAAAATTAAGTCTCTTTGATAAAAAAAATTTAGTAAATGGTTAAAGCACTTGTATTAGTCAAGATTATGATTGTATTAGTCAGGAGATGATTACATTAAATTCTAACTTGTATGTTCAATATTCGAGAAATTGTCACTTATTTGTTTTCGAAACTAAATTCGAATTTTCGAACAAGCTAAAAAAAATTAATAAGCGTCATGTTTTTAACTAAAATGTTTGGCACAAATTATTGTTTGGTGAATTGTTTTCTTTCATGCATTAAAATAATCACGATTTCGTTAAGAGAAAAACTTGATAAAATTTTCCTAATTATAGTTTTCGCCGTATGAAAAAACTTAATTCGTTTTTTTTTTTCTTTGCAGATATCGCAGTGGTGAACTGTTAACTGATTCCGATTTGGAAAGTCCTGACAATCCAATTTTACGCACAAGTGATCCAGCCTCGCCCAATCCTCAGGGACATTTACGTTTATCGTACGGCGGACTGGGCGGTTATGTCATAGAACTGGGTAATCCCAGTGAATTTGTATCGACAGCAGCTGCCACAGATGCCGCTCTACGTATAGCCAGTGATATTATTGGTTCAACACTAGCCCATGCCGATGAATTGACTCGTTCAGGCAGTCATAACACACCTTCCACATCCGCCAGTTTCTATAGGGCACAACATCATTCAACAGCAAACACAAACAATCCGGATGGTACTCTCAACTCTTCATCCGGTGAGCTAAACTTAAATGATTTAACTCTTAATACACATTTAACAACATCATCACCGAATGCGTCAAATACAACTACGATGGTTTCCGCTGGCGTTACAGGTGGCGTTAATTTATCACGGGAACGTGGTAGTCGTGAATTGTTGGGCGCAGCGGAAGATCTGTTGGGTGCCACACAGCGTGTTATTGGCACGGCTGATCAGCCAACTATAGATTTATTTGAACAGACTTTAAGTGATTTTCATGCTTTAACTTTACGCAATATTGTTGACTCTAGTGACGATGATAACGAACAGGATCATCAGCACACAACTCCTACTGGCCAAAGGTCTTCTTCTCATTCCTTTAATCAGGGAAATCCATAATAACTCAAACAACTCCATGTCAAGATGCATTCGTATGAAGAGCGAACTAAAATAATTTAAAAAAACACACACACACACACATATAAAGAAATATTCTTCAACTAAATTTAACAACTAAAAACAAAATCATTTATTAATAAACAGTTTATTTATCAAAATATACAAATTTGTATGTATATTTTTTGTGCAAAACAGCTATTAAGTAAAACATAGACAACAAAAACAGACCAGACGTTCCTCGAAAAGAAACAAAGAAATTAAAAAAGATACATCAAAACTATATACTACCGAGATTAGAAATCAAATGTTAAATTATCAGTATAAATTTAGAAATAACTTGAAACAATAATAATAACAAGACCTTTTTTTAATTATTTAAAAAAGAAAAATATCGTAAAACGTTAACGTTAAGAATTAATCAGCTGTAAAATTTATTTTTCAATCGAACCAAACATAAAAATAACAAACGCCCTAAAGTATGCTTGCCTTTTCAGTGTTTTCTTGTATTATTTAATTTAACGGTTGCTTACTTCAATTTGTTTTTATATATTAAGGAATTATTAGTATTTTTACTTATTTTTTTAACAATTAAATTAAAAATACATACATTCAAAAACTGTTAGCGAATAGTTAAAATTACTTAAATTATATATAAAAATTATTATTCAGAATCAGTTTCTGGCCCCTTATTTTTTTAGTATATGTATGTATATTATCAAGCTTTTGTTTTTTAAAGTAAATTAAAAGCTTCTTTTATAAAAAGTAAAGTTATCGATAACTTATCCATAAAAAAGTAAAGTTATCAGTAAATTTTCCATAGAAAATTAGAGTTATCGACCAATTTTCCATAGGAAATTAAAGTTAACGATAACTTTTCTATATGAAATTAAAGTTACCGATAACTATTTTATAACAAATTAAAATTATCGATAATTTTTCTATAGATAAGGAAACTTATCGATAAATTTTCTATAGAAAATTTAAGTTATTGATACATTTTCTATAGAAAATTTAAGCTATCGATAACTTTTCTATAGAAAATTTAAGTTATCGATAACTTTTCTATAACAAATTAAAGCTATCGATACATTTTTTATCAAAAGTTTAAGTTATCGATAACTTTTCTATATAATTAAAGTTATCGATACAGTTTCTACAGAAAACTAGGTATCGATAAAAAAATAAAATAAAAAGTAAAGTTATCGATAATTTTTCCGTAGAAAAGTAAAGTTATCTTTAACTTTTTCATAGCTAAGTAAAGTTATCGATAACTTTTTTGTAGAAAACTAACTTAACATATTTTGAGTGAACATATTTAAAACTTTAATAGAAAATTAAAGTTATCGATACCATTATGGATATAAATATGGCAATTGTAAAGTCATCGGTAACTTTTCTATACAAAACAAAGTTTTCAATGACTTCGCTACAGAAAAGTAAGGCGATAATTTATCGTTAGAAAAGCAACAATAAAATTAATAACAGAAAAGTTATCGAAATTTCTTTATGAATTATGAAAACAAAGTTTAGATAACTTTAATAAGGAATCCACTTCAATGTAATATTTTTTAGATTTAAAAATTTTTAATTATTGTAATTTAGATTTTTTGCTTGCATACAACATATTTTTTGTGACTTTAATTTTCTTCTTATTTTATCTTTATTTTTTTTTTGTTTAATTTTTTTAATTGTTTTTTTTTTCTTCATTCATTTTCTAGATTACAAGCGCTCTTCCGATCTTCTCTTATCTTTGAAATATATTTTAAAAAATTGTGTTTTTAATGTCTTCGAATTTTATCGAAATCTTTTATTGCCATCCAAAAACTAAATCGATTAGACAAAATGCAACAGTTTGGAAGAAATTCGTAAGTTTTTGTGTTATAAACATTTTTTTTTTCGAAAATACTTACAACCAATATTGCACTCATCAAATAATCGCAATAATAAGTTTTGAACAATTCCCTAAATTTCATTCCACATCACTGACTACTTACTTTCGCAAGTTTTCCTGCACGTCCGTTGTGCCTGCTTCATCATGTCTGAATCATGGATTTCTTCCGTTCATATCTTAATATACTTTCCATACTAATTCTAGTGCTTATGTTGCATGTGGCCGAAAAAAAAACTCACAACTACATTTATCCATTTCAGAACTCTTACTTCTCTCTCTTGCAACTGAAATTGTAACAGTCTTGCACTCGATAAAAAACTTTGCTTCCGTTATTTTCCGAACATTTGGCTGTTGTTTTTTTTTTTTTTTTTGATATTAAATAGAAATTTGATAAATTCTGATCTTGCCTGGACTAAAAAGAGGAAAAATCCGAGTGGTTTCCTTGCAACCACTCAACTTGAGTCTCATCACTGCCTCTCGTGTCTGTAGTTGAAATGGTTGCGATGCTCTTTCGGAAATCAGTGAAAGCAAAGTTTTAGCCATAAAGTATTTTCTTTTTTTTTTGGCATTCATCAAGTTTTTGTTCTTTTGACTTATGTTTTTATTTTGTGTCTTTTTATTTATTTTCCAGTTTTATGTTTTAAAATAATTTATTTCTGTTAACTTTAAAAACGTGTCTAGGGTACAATTTTTAATTTTGAAACCAACAAAAATTTATTATATTCGAATAGGGTAAAATAAGTCGTATTGAAAACTGCAGAAGCGCCAGCGAATTCAACCAAATAAAATTTTCAAGTTACTTGTAAATTTCTGGTGTTAAAAAGTATTTCATTTTTATTTCTACAATAAAAATATTGTCCATAAATTGGCTGAATTCGCTGTTGCTTCCAAATATTTTTAATGAATTTGGTTTGCGTAATTTTATTAAACTAAATGTAAACAACTGATTTAATATTTTAAATGTGTATTCATCAAATTATTTTATTTAGCAAAAAAATTTAATTATTTAATGAGAAAATCTAGTTTTATAAGATTCTCAACAAAAAAATGTTCTTTCAAAATAATAAATACACAAAACGATTCGAAAATTTAAATAACATTTTTTTATTTAAACAGTTGAAAAACTTTAGACTTCTTTCCGAAACCCTGCGAAGATGTTTATTGGTGTTTTTTTTTTTTTGGCGAACCTCACTAACGAGAAACAATATACATATTTAATTTGTTTAGAAAAATTATCAACAATTTTAGTATTCTATAGCAAAGTTTTCGATACTTTACATTCCATTGGAAAGTTATCGATACGACATTTTTTTTATGGAAAAGTTATTTTTTATTTTTCCAATGAAAAGTTGAATTTTCGCTTAAAAAGTTAGCGATATCTTTACTAAATTATTGATATCTCTATCTTCTTTCTATAAAAATTATTAATGGTTTTACTTTAACTTTTCTGTAGGGAAATTATCGTTAACTTCACTTTTGTGTAGAAAAGTTATAGTAAAATTCACTTCTTTATGGAAAAGTTAAGTTATATGTTTTCCAAGAAAAGTGATCGGCAACTTGGCTTGTCTCTAGAAAAGCTATCGATAACTTAAGTTTTCTGTAACAAATTTATCGATCATTTAATTTTTCTGTAGAAAAGTTATCGATAAATTTATTGTTGTACAAAAAGTTAACGATAATTTCGCCGTTTTTTAGAAAAGTTATTGAAAACTTTACTTTGGCACAAAAAATTTATCGATAACTACCTTTCCAAAGAAAAGCTGTCGATAATTTCTCTATTTTCTCTAAAAAAAAAAATAAGAAAAATTTTCAAACATTTTACTTTTCTGTAGAAAAATGATCTATAGCAATGTGAAAAGTTATCGATAAATACTTTTATATGGAAAGACTATCTGTAACTACTTGCTGTAAAAAAAGTTATCAAGTAAAATATTTAAAAATTTTTCTTATTTTTTTTTAGAGAAACTATTGATAACTTTTGTTAAAAAGTAAATTTATCAATAACTTTTGATAAAAATTAAAGTTATCGATAGCTTTTCTATAGAAAAATAGTTATCGATAAATTTCTTGTTCGAAAGTCAAGTTATCGATAAATTTTCTGAAGTTATAAATAACTTTTCTAAAGTTATCAATAAATTTTTTAAATTTATCAATAACTTTTGGAAAAAGTAAAGTTATCGATAGCTTTTCTATAGAAAAATAGTTATCGATAATTTTTTGTTCGAAAGTAAAGTTATCGATAAATTTTCTAAAGTTATAAATAACTTTTCTAAAGTTATCAATAAATTTTTTAAATTTATCAATAACTTTTGATAAAAATTAAAGTTATCGATAGCTTTTCTATAGAAAAATAGTTATCGATAATTTTTTTGTTCGAAAGTAAAGTTATCGATAACTTTACTAGAAAAGGGTGAAAGACATCTATAACTACTTTCCGTAAAAATAGTTATCGATAACTTTACTTTGTAGAAAGGGTTATATGTAGATGCGTTTACTATTTTGCAGAAAAGTTATCGATCACTTTACTAGAAAAGGGTGAAAGAGATCTATAACTACTTTCCGTAAAAAAAGTTATCGATAACTTTACTTTGTAGAAAGTGTTATATGTAGATGCGTTTACTATTTTGCAGAAAAGTTATCGATCACTTTACTTTTTTATACCAAAGTTATGTACAACTTAAATTGCTATGAAGAGTCATCGATTACTTTACTTTGGGAAAAAGTCGGTCGATAATTATATATTTCTAATCAAAAACGTATTGACTTGCAATATCTTTTTCCAAAATTTATTAATTATTTTCCAATTTCTAGAACATTTTTAAGAAAAATGTATGTATAACCACTTTCTCGATTCTCATACATTAAGAATTGAAATAGAAATTTTGTATCTTGAGGCCAAACTTTCTTGCACGAAACTCATAATAAATAAGAGGAGTAAATAAACAAAGACTTCACCAACAGGCACAATAATAATGGGTCATTTAGAAAAAATTTCACATCTAAACGAATAAAAAAGAAAAAGAAATATAAAAGAATGAAAGTTCCTTAATCAGATGAAAAATTACACGTTTTTGTGCAACGGAAACGAGAATATTTCATGTGGGAAAGAACAACTGAAAGACAAACAAAACAATAAAATGCAAACAAAAAACGAAAACTGTCTTAGAAGATTTTTTGTTTTGATGCAGGAGCGAATAGTAACGCTTAAAGTGCACATTTTTACGATGTACGAGTGTATTTAATGTTGTCAAAAGGAAAAGTACCTTTAAACTAAAAAAAATTGTATCTGAAATGGGTTTAAAAGAAGAAGTCTGAAAAAAAACGAATTTTTTATTTTCTTCTGCATTATATGGCATCTTCCAGGAGTCAACTTATTAGCAAGTAAATTTCCAGTCTATAAACCCTTTAACCAGAACGCCTGCAGTAGAAGACAGGAAGGAATGTTGAACATTGAATGTTTTCGGGAATTATCAAGGGACTGGCAACATAAAACGGCCGACAAGAGTCCCGCCTTTATGCAAAAACTTGAAGGCTGCTTGTAGTCGAGACTCATACTAAGTATTTTATCGTTATCGGCACAGACAAGTTTTAAGGCATCTTCACTCTATTATAACTCCAGAGTTTCCAGGCCCAATAAGTTAGTTCTTAGCTTGGGAAAAAACCAACATTTTGTAACATTTAAGCCACATCGTGCAAGAGCCGAAAGTTGCATAATGGTTCGTCCTTCGGCTTTCCAATAATAGGATCAGATGAAGTTCACATAAATGGAATTCTGTATAAATTTAAAAATATTCTACCGATATATGAGATAAAATGCTCATCTAATAATCAGTTGTTCATTCGCACTTGACATATTCTATATAGTAAATATCTGTCAATCATATTCAATGGATTGAAGGAATATCAAGCATTGAAATCACTTCAATTTGTTCAGATGCGGGTTACTTCCATAGAGCTTTATAAAACATAAGTATTTTGCCAGTTCGAGGCCTTTACGAAACAGAAATTCTTAATAGCCACTATTAATTCGTCCAACAAACATTTTCTTTTGGCCAAATAATTTTCAATGTGATTTGGGGAAATACTCATCAGTTTATGTAACTGTCCCAACATACTGACAGAAACACCAGACAATGGGAAAACCTTGTGCCTTCGAAATGCCGATTGGAGTTGACAAAGCAACGCATTATGTGTGAGTGATCGCGTGACAACAATCAATTGCCAAATTTAATATAAACCAGTTCCAGTTCAAAGTTTAAAAATCCTTCGCCGACTTGTTTCATTCAACCGTTGAAATATTTAAATTCTGTAAATAATAATGGAAAAATAATTTAAATTTAAATGAATATAACTTGAACCAAGTCGCCAAATAGCCGCTCTTAAGTCTAATAAAGCCGCTGGGCCGCCATAATTACAGAAAGTTTTACAAATTAGATAATAATTTGCTAAATAAATTACAAAAAATACACCAATAATCCAGCTTCTTTTGCGTCAGTTACTTGTACTCCATAATCTTAAATAGTGCGAGTACCATCTCTGATACCCCAAACACCAGAAACAAAAAAAAAAAACGAAGCAGGTAAAACGGGACAGACATTTGGGTTTCTGATGTGAAATTGAAGAAGAAGAAAAGTTGAGAAAATATGAAAAACATTTTGTAAACAGAGATGACTCATTTGTATCTATATGTACGCAGGCCTGCAAGTGCGCCTTTTTCGACTGCGTGCAACAAACACATACACATGCACATGGGCGCATGAGTTGGTAGTTCAAGACCTGGAATTCTTGTATAGACCATTTCTAATGAGTGCTGGCTGGTTGGGTCTTTGTCTTTGTTGGCACAAGACTGCCGTGATCGATTTAAACCATAAATAAATGTGTACATTTATGCTTCAACATCAAACAAATTTAAAATTCTTTTAGCGTTCGGCGCTCAACAACATGGACTCAGACAAAATCCACTGACCGAAATTTGTTTGTATCAAAATAGCGAAAAGATGGAATTGTTTTTAAGAACTAGTCATTAAATTTTTTTTTCTTGCAACAAAAAAACTAATCGAATTTTTTTTTTTAAAGTACAATTATCGCTGAGAAATGTTTTCCGTAAAAATTAATTGCAAATCTCAATAAAACGATGACAACTTCTTTTTCTAGAATATCGATAGCAAAATTTTATGGAAAAAGTATTTTCTATAACAAAAAAAACATTTCTTGAAAAATATACAAAAAAAACTTTGCTCTAGGAAATTTATCGAAAAATAGAAAAAAATATACAATAATAAACAGATTTTATAAAAATTTATGGAAAAAGTGTTAAAAAATACAATAATAAAACTTTGATACAGAAAATTAAAAAAAAAAATAAAAAAAAAATATTATAAAAAGATCTAAAAAAATTTATTGAAAAAGAGTGATATAAAATTTATTCGCAAAGACTAATCAAAATAATTATTTATCAAAAAAATTTTATAGAAAATTTATTTTGTAGTCATAACAAACAAAAAAATAAAATAAAATTTATTGAAAAAAAATTTGAAAGAAATTTTATGAAAAATAAAAAATTGTCTATGAAAATCTATCGATAAAAAAATGTTTATCCTTAAATATTTAAAAAATATTTATAGAAAATTTATCGCAGAAAAACATTTTTTGAACAATTTATCTAAAAATTATTGCAAAAAATTAATAGAAAAAATATATTTAGAAAATTTATGGAGGAAAAATATTCTTTGAAAAATTAATAGACTGTTCAAGAAAATTTATCACAAAAAAAATCTGTGAACAATTTAGCGGCAAAAATATTGGAGCGAAACCGGTTTTGTAGACAAAGTTTGTCGTAAAAGTAACTGTAAAAAATTTATTGGGAAAAATAGTTTATGATCTAAAAACTTTTGTAAAAAAAATTATCGAAAAAGTTTTTATAAAAAAGTATCTGTACAAAAATTTGCCAAAGAGTTTTCTATAAAAACTTTTTAAAATAAATGTTTATATTGGAAACTTATTAGCAAATTTGTAAACAAAAAATTCTAAGGAAAATTAATCGAAAGTAAATTAATAAGAATTGAGTGGAAAAAATTTTAATTTTCAACTGAAAATTTGTTGAAAATAACTTTTCTATAAAAAATTTATTAAAAATTGTGTTTTACCGAAAAAAATTCTACAATATAAAAATTTTTTGTTTTATAAACATATTTTTTGTTTTATAAATATAAAAATATATAAAAAATTGAGCAAAAAAATTTCCGTTACTGAAAACGATTTTTTTTTCGATAAAAATTTCTATGGAAAATTGATCAGAAAAAAAATTTATTTTTATATATAATATTTTAGAAAAAATTATCGAAAACAGAATTTTGCTATAAAAAATTTATCGACATAAAACTTGTGTACAAAAATTTTAGTACAACAAAAACAAGTCTATAGAAAATTTGGCGAAAAGTATATTTTTTTTATTGATCGAAAACTGTTTTTAAAATCATTCAAGAATTATTTATTATCTATAGAAAACTTATTGATATTTAATAATTTAATATTCTAAACAAATATTAAAATATTCTATTGAAATTTTCATGTAATTTTAAAATTCGTTTTTAAGTCTTTAAATTGATAATTTCAAATAACTTTTGTAAGCTCTTCCCTTTCGTGGTAACAGTACAGTGTTTTATGTACAATTTTTCTCTCAGTGCATTTTTCTTAGTTTTCCCCTTTTTATGTTGTTCATCTCAGCTTATGAGTCAACAAGTTGGTAATCAATAGTCCGTGTTTATTAATAAATATTCACCGTATTTGAACGAGTATTTTATTATGTAGAAATTGTATGTTTCGCCTGCCTGCCTTTTTTATTTAACAGGTAGATCAGAAAAATTTCTTATGCCGTCCATGGCTTGTGGTTTCTTTGGCTGAAAAGGGTTTGTTCCAAGCACTTGATAACTATTTGTTAAGCAACGAAATGGATTCAACTAAGAAACTATTATATAAAGCAAAATTATGCAAATAAGGAGCTAAACAGCAAAATGTTTATACATATCAAAGAAAAACGTAGAAGAAACGATCTTTTAATGAAAGTGACATAAAAAAGCTTTAGCTTCTACCCACCTGCGTAGAACAGAGTAGATTATGGCAACGTTTTGGAGTTCGTTTTTAATTTAAAAATTGCGTCTTGCGGCGGTATATTTCACTGCCTTCTGTCAGTAATTCCCTATCTCCGAGGAGCAGGTTAAGCCTTGACGTATATCAAACTGGGGCATTCTGTTTTCCTGGTAGAGAGGGCAAGGGATGAACTTTAGGAAGTTCATGTATGATTTTGATTATCATGTCCTTCTGAAACCTGCACCAAAAGTCAATTGGCATACCGGAAACCAACAACACAAGTTCACTTCAGTGGAGTTGGTCCGCAGTCACAGTAGCCCATAAAGGCTGTAATTTCTGGACAGTTGTGCAAATCAAGACACGGTTTTAGGTAGTCCGAAACTCCCAAGTTCTTTATAAAAGTAGATATCTTTGGTAAGACAACAGCACCTCGGAGATATTCTTCTTCTTCTTTTGGCGCTACAGTCCGTTTTGAACCTGGACCTCAACCAACAAGCTTTTCCAGCTGGCACGATGCCAGCAGCCAGCAGCTTTGAATTTTGTACACCAAGTTGGTTGAGGTCCCTCTCCAGTTGCTTGCACCCTCGGTTCTATGGCCGTCCTCTATTTCGAGATTCGTGATTTTTAACCTCATTGTTTCGACCAGACTGTTCGTGCATTAAAAGCTGCCACTGTATCAATTTACGTTCGTATGAATATGCATTCAATTACACTAACAATTGCTGTTGTTGTTGCTGTTATTACGAAAATCCACCTCATAACCGTCGTCTACCACGTTTCGTATTACAACAGGCAACAACAACAACAACTTGTCATTCTAAACAACAGTTATTCAATTAAAACACTACTTTTTTTTCAAGCACTCCTCCATGCGTATCAATAAAATGTTGCATCAATGTTTGCGTTCTTTTATCACTCTCTCTCTCTCTCTCTCTCTTGGCACCAGCATCAACGAGCAATAGATTTATCTTGAAAAACGCATGTTAATCGCGAGTGTCTGTGCTCGTACTCATATGTATGTATGTATGTGTCAAGGTGCTGAAGTAAAAGTGCATGCATGCACGTACATCCATACATTGTATATGTACGTATGCATTTGTGTGTGTATGCATTTGTTTTATTGTAAATAATAAATAACTGGTACTTGTTTTTGATCATGTACTTACGAGTCTCTAGCAGATTCAACATGCTTTAGAAAATGTACGGCATACGAAGTAGAAAATATAATATCGGAGCGATCGAAAATCTACAAACATTTAAATTTCATTTGAAAACTGAGGGTGAAGCGGAGTCTTAAGTGTACAAGATTTACTACGAGTATGTATTTGTAATGCAGTGAACTTAAGTGCATGCGCAGGCATGCAAGTACGAGTGTAGTTCGTACTTTTGATTTCTTTCCAACGAAATTCTCTTCTTATAATTTTCAAATTTTATTCTAAGTACAAACTTTTGTTATAATTTGCAGCTCTTCCAAATTTTATTCGATTTTTTTTTCAGAAATTGTAGGTCTTTCAAATTTTACTCATTTTTTTATTTATTAAAATTCTCAGCTATTTTACATATTTTTAATTTTATTTATTTATTAAAATTCGCGAAAATAGTTTATTGCGGGACTCGTTTCTATCACTAGACGGCTACAATGCATCCGAAGCGTCTCCCCATGCATGACAGGCGGCCGACTCGATTATATGTCATTTGGAACAGGATGCGGGAATAACGATTGGCTAAGGCCATGCAGTTATTTCGGAAATTTTGTCCATGCAGCAAAAACAGCATTTGTACCGCTCGGTTTGGGGCATAGCCTATTCAAAACTTACAACGATCTATGGAGCACGGCACCAGATTGCCATACAACTCCACACCGACCACAAATCAACTTTCCTTAAGATTTAGGATTCAATTACAACCACTATGTGACTCCACAAAAAAAGTAAGCTGGAATAAAGTTCACCTGGAACTTCGGTAACAAGTAAAAATTCTGCTGAGGCGAGTTTTGAAATATGAAATTCTTATAGGGGAATTAATATGACAAAGTTAACTCAATGGACTCGATACATACTGCTTTGTCAAAGAGTTCAAATGTCGTTCGGAAACGAAATTCAATTCGTATTTTAGTTCTATGGAAATTAGAAACAAGGACATATTTTGCAGGATGAGATCATTTTGGTAGTTCGAATATGAAAATCAATATGATTCCATTCCGAAAAATATTGTCGTTTTCTGAGCAATCCAAGTACGGTCCGGCCTTAATACCATTTCTGAACGAAACTAAGCTCAGCGATATGGCTAATTGAAGCATTTAGCTTTTAAGTCAGTTCTTGTATTATTTCCAAGACTGTTCCAATACTATTAATGTTGCATTCGTTTTAAAGTTCACAACTCGGGTTGGTTTGCTTAACCCATCCTGAACTTTAAACGGGGCGAAGACTAAGTTGATTATAAATATGAACAAGAAGTTGATAAGAAGCATAATCGCTAGAGCTGTTTTCTTGTTGGTCTCTGTGTAACGTGTAGAAACCGCATACGAGCAAATATCGTGAACTCCATCATGGGAATGAAATACGTTGAGGACGACTTTGAACGGCGTGAAGACTGAATTCCCACTGAATATGAACAAGACGGTGTTAGGAACAGCTTTTTTCTTGCTGAACATTTGTGTGACTGTCAGGATCTGCATAACAGGAAATATCTCAAACTCTATCATTAGAATAAAATGGCTTGAAGCATGGAACAGATTTTAGCCAGGCGGACAATTTGGGCATTCAGGTATTTTGTCGCTCTTCTCTATTCTTAAGGAGGAATTCAAAATGGATTGGTTAGGGGTACCGAATGAGTGTAATGAATACAAACAATAGAACCTCATCTATACTAGTCCAACTACAGCCACTTTGCGGGTTTGTTCTCCATTCATAGGCCTCTCGAATTTTGTTTTCGAAACTAATCGTCGGTGGCACGATAACAAACCTTAGCTTTCCGCCAGTATTTTCCAGGGCGAGGAAAATGATTTAATGATTCATCAGGCTGTTTTTAAACTTTACTTTGCCAGCCGATCTATTGCTCAGGTAAATGATTTCCGATATATTATGATTGGATCAGTTCGATTAATCAGTTTTCTGTTGTGGAGCGTCAGGGGATGGCCCTAAAACTTTGTTTCCAACATATATATACATATATATGTGTGTATATAGTATATTCGCATGTAAAATTAATTGAAACATTTTCTAAATTTACTAATTATTTGGGTTGGTGTGTATGTAAATATGTATATAAGTGCATACATTCGCACATATACCTGCCTTTATTATTTAATTTATTGATAAAGTGAAAGATGCATGTAAATTAAAGAATAAATAATAAAGAAAACGACGAGATAAAAATCATACAAATTAAAAATAAAAATATGTCTGTACATATATAAAAAAGTTAATGTTAAACACAAACAATCCCATAAACCCGTACTCGTACTCGTACTCGTACTCGTACTCGTATGCAGACGTAGTGAACAACATCGCATAATATTTATGTATGTATTTTGCTATGGCGTCAAAACTTCAGGCAGTGGAGGGCCAAGTCACCCAGTGAGTTGGGCATAATGCACAACTAATTAAGAGCACGAATGTATGAATGTACAAATTTAAGCTCAAAATATTTTTTTTTGGGACCAGTACTTAGGGGTCAACTCCTACATATGCAGTGCATTATAACTGAACTGGGTTAGGGAGGAGGAGAGAAGGAGTAGCTATTTTGTTGTTTTTATTCTATATTGCGGGGATGAGTATGTCAGAATTTAACTGATGCTGTATTGATACTGTCGTTTAGGGCGATCTCATTACTTGCAAATTCAAATCGAAAGCGGACAACAACTCAACTTGAACAGAAAAGCATAATATCTAACTTGAGCTTAAGGCCTACGTTGCTATAGCTCCTTTTACTCACGCATTATACTCATAATTCAGTTATAAGTATAATATGTCAATAAATAAATAAAACTAAATAAAAATAATATCTAACTGTATTTCCACGAGTATACTAGATGCTTGTAAGGGGAACCCCAAATTCGGCACTAGCTGCTTACACTAAAGGTATATATTTGTTGCAAAAGCCAAAGTTTTAAGCCGATATAATCGGTTTAATGTTTGAGAATAGACAAGGCCAATAAAGTGGTGTGGAAGGTTCGTTTTCGAACCGGCCAAGGAAATTGAATATAATTTGAAAAGTTGAACTTGTTCCTGTATGACAGTTAAAGCATTTTTAAGCTTCAAAATAATTTAAAATAAATATATGTCACTCTAGTTCACGCTTTGCTTTACCAAGTTTTTAGTAAATCTGCAAGTATAAGCAAATTATTTTTACGGTGCATGGAATGCTATGGGCTAGCCCTTTTTTAAGCTTTACTTTGGTTACGAATGACTATAAAGAAAAAAAGCTGTTGGAGAAAGAAAATATTTGGCTACTTTTTTTATATGTTTTCACGCTGTTTACGAGGCCTGTTCGCAAAATTAAGGTGAATTTTGAAATTTCTCAGATCACTTATATTCGATTCAGTTTTTTGAGAGACATTAAAGTTATAAGTGTTTTGCGTGTTCGGCGATTTTATGCTGTCGCAAAAAAATTGACCCAAGAATTTGCATAAAAGCCGGTTCGCAAAATTAAGGTGAATTTTGAAATTTCTCAGATCACTTATATTCGATTCAGTTTTTTGAGAGACATTAAAGTTATAAGCGTTTTGCGTGTTCGGCGATTTTCTGCTGTCGCAAAAAAAATTGACCCAAGAATTTGCATAAAATGTTGTATAAGAAATGCAATTAGTGCTCAAAAGATCTTGATATGTTAACGGTGGCATACGGTGCTTTACTCGTGAGTCAGAAAATTTTTACAGGTTTACAAGCCAGGTCGCAAAGGTGAGAATGGCGCCACGCGTTCTGGGCACACCAGCACATCAATAGCCGGTGAAAGCGTTGTAAAAATGCTGAAAATTATTATGGGAAATCGTGGAATCCCTATTAGAGAAGTTACTGAGAATGTGGATATATTGGTTGGTTCATGTCAAGAAAACCGTGGCCATGTTGTTAGTCATGCCTCAGCCGCCATATTCATCAGATTTGGCATTCTGCAACCTTTGCCTATACCTAAGATTGAAGGGATCCATGCCCGGACGGCGTTTGAGGGGGCCAACTTTAAAGTGGACAAAATAGAAATCGATGCATAAATAAATGTTTTCCAAGAAAAATCAAAATTCATCTTATTTTTTCAACAGACCGTCGTATATGTCGACCTTTCTTGGGTGCTGGTCTACTCGTCAGTAGATTTGAAAGCTTGGAAAAACCGTTATATAACTATTTTGATTTTAAAAGGAGAAGCATTCAAACGATAAAATAAACTCTGGTTTTTGAAAAATAATAAAAAAAAAATTTTCGTATTTTAAATTTTTCGGGGACAAATTTTCAAACAATTTAGACAGGAATGTTTGGATTAAAAGGTGGCAGCGCTGCAGCAAAATTACAACAATACAACAAAAAGTATATTATGATTGTCAATTTGTGTTTTATATACATAAATACATACAAATAATAATAACTTCTATAAGGACGTTAATTGGTCACAATTAAGGGAGTAGCTACGGCAGTGCTGCCACCTTTTAATTTTAATTCGTATGGTTTAGAATCAAAAATTGTATTTAATAGCAATATTTACTTTATAATCTTCTTTAAGTTTGAGTTCGATTTTGGATTTTTTTTTTTATAAAAAATATATCCTAAAAAACGATTTAAGCTGTTTTGATGGAACGCGGTTGCTTGCTCGACCCCCAAAAATACAACAACAGACACTAAAAGTATAACTAATTTAGCTTTTAAAAAGATCAAATTTCCTAAAGCTCTAGGGCCCGGGGTGGGACGCTCTAAGCCAAACATTTAGCCATGGCAAATTACATACATAAACGTACAAATTTATATGTATTTGTTTTGTGTGTTTGTTGTTATGCTGACAATCTTTAACACAGCGGCTTAACATGGCTGGTTGGCTGTTTCGCTGGTGGTTAATTTAGTTTTTTATGCTGTTTTGTGAGTTCTTAGTACTCAAAACTAGATTTGAGCGACAACAACAATATTTATTGCTGTTGTTTTTGTATATTTGTTAAGACACCCGGACAAATGGACAAGAACGGCAACAACTATCAGAAAATAGGTGTAAAGGAAAAATCATTCAAAAACATTGAACAGCATTAAAGAGGTGAATTATTATTAAACAAAACAAAAAAAATAAATAACAAAAGAGTGTGACCGAAAAGAGCTTAATAAAACAAGTTAAAGGGGAGAGCAGGTTTCATTTGCTAAGCAAACAACAAGAGCCGGAGAGTGAATTTTCAACTTATGCGCATGTTGGAGTTTGTTGTTAAATGTTTTAGCCGCTCCTTTGTATCTGCAAGATGGCTAAAAATGTATTCAGTAGTTGATTGACTACCTTTTTGAGAGCTCGGTTTTATTACGTACGTTGCGTTAGTGCGTTTTTTTTAAATACATTTTTCTCAAAGGAAAGAAAAAAGAATAAAATTTTGTTTTATAGAATCTAAGTCACTTAATTGTAAAGTAAGAAAATTTTTGTTTGCATAATTAAACGTAAAGCTTTTATAAAACGCAAATATTTTTTATAAAATTGTTGATCAAAAAATAATAAGAAATTAAAGAAAATTTCTACAGTGCGTGTGTGAGTGTTTGAAGATTTCTTAAGAAATTGGTCTGAAATCCTTAATATCGATTTTATGTTGCGCACTGTAAGCAAAATAACAAAAAAAAAAAAAATATAAAACCAAATTTTTTAACATCATTAAAGCCAACAACAAAAATGAATGTAAAAGGTAAAATTGCATGCAAAGTGTTGGGTGGTGAATTTGCTCTTTGAGTGTGGTGTGTTTTAATATGTAAGAAAAACTGAGCCAAGCTCTTGCTTAAGCTCTTTTAGAAAAGTGTTTTTGTGTTGTTTTTGCTGCTGCTATACGTAAATGTTTTTCCGTTTATTGGCCAAGTTAAGAAGCATGATTGAAAATAAACGGCCACATAAAAGCACATAAGATAAAAGAAATATCTAAAATACATATAAAATAGTTTAAAGAAATATTTGTGTTGGTCTCAGGAAAAAAGAAAGAAAAAGATTAATAAAAGAATTATTGAAATAAATCATTAAGGCAATAGACATCATACCATAAAACTTCTTATTATAACAATGAAATCTTAGGCATATAAAATAATTTTTGGATAATTTTTCTCAGAAAAAGTGTTGAGTTAAATAAAAAAAAAATGAGTTAAAAATAATTGAGCTAAATAAAAAAATGAGTTAAAAATAATATCTGGATCATAATATTGAACTATAACCAATCAACAACAAAGTTTCCATTGTTATCTTTCTTTTATACATTTGGATGTGTTCTTGTGATATATTTTGAACGAACTTTATTGATTAGTTCTTTTTTTCATATCAATTCTAAGAACTCAAAGTAAGTTTTCTTCAAAAAATTGTTACTATTTTTAATTTTAGTGGCATGAAAAGTTGTTAAGAATTCACACATACAATCTTAAATTGATATAAAAAGGCTTTTTATGACTTCCTTTTGAAGCCAAACAGAAAAAAATCGTATATTTTGTGTGTATTCGTTTTAACAAGGGAGTATTTACCTTTTATGAAAGACCCATTAGGAATTTTAGGAAAGTCTTAGACTTTCCTTATAAAAAAGTAAAAGTATATAACAATAAATTAGCGCCTATTACGGTTCTCGAAATACTCGACAAGTTGTAAGATCGCGGTTGTAAAGAAATTCATGGTTGAAAACAAAAGTATTTAATTTTAAATTGACTCGATACAAAATAGAAGATTTGTATTCAAATTCGTCTCCAAATCTATATTCTTTACATCATCATGATTTACATATTTATTAATCAAATAAATATGACAAATTTTGCACAAACTGAAGGTCCAGCACTTTAAATTTATTTATTCTTCTGACAATCTGTCAAGTTTTAGTTGTACAGTGCTGTATTTTTTAGTACATAATGATGAAAAACACACTTGCAATGTTTGGTATCTAGTAGTTTTGAAATTTTTTTTGTCATAATCTACTTACGAAGTAGTTTTCATTTCTTATTTTTATATTATAAAAATCTTTTAAAAATCTTCTGTAGTAGATTTGGCTCCAAATCTCTTAAGACCTCGATTTTGCTTTAGTAGAAATTTACTATAAAATTAAGCGAAAGGATGTAGTTTGACAATTGCCAAAGTTAATTTAAAATCATAAAATTGTTTAACTTCGCGTTACGCTAAACTGGCTGTAATAAAGGGATTTTGTGTATAACGTTTTATAAATGATATATAAAAATTTATTTTTATAAATCTGAAGTCGTGCATTTAGTGTTACTTTTAGCAGTATTATTGTTAAGTGAAGCTCAAGTTAAACACTTAACATTTTTAATACTGTTGCTGGGTTTTGTGAGCCCAAAATCGGAAACAAATTGAAGCCTGTCCATCGATATTGAACATTAACGTTTGCCAACATTTTCAATAAGAAACACTTGATTTGAAGCTAATAAAAAAACGAAGCGCAATATATGGGAAGAAGAGGCTGCAATTACTAAATTTATCAAAAGAAAGTCTACAAATAAAGTCTGAATCTATCATATCTTTCGAAATGGTCTGTATCCATACAACACCCGATATTCTTCAGGGTATTTGTTTTAGTTTAGTGTGTTGTCACTTCAAAAGAGGAAGAGTTTGTTTAGCTGATGAACTATTTCAATTTATATTAATTTGAATTATCGAATATCGAAATTTATTAATATGTGGAATGGAAAACTGAAATTAGTGTGACGTTTTCACACTCCAAATAAGCGACTTGTTTGAAAAATGTGTATATAAATTTGTTAAAAAATGTTTTAAGCCATTTTAAACTAATTAAGGAAATATGGATTATATTAAATTTTTTAGTTTTATGTGTAAAATATTTTTTGAATTGAGTTTTGAATTTTAAAACAAAAACTTATTTTGAAAGTTTAATTTTTATATATTATATAAGACGAGCAACAAACTATTATTAGCTGCCGCAGTGATGCCACCTTGTAGTCCTAAATAAACTGTGGCTTTAATTTTAATTTGTACGCTCAAATCAAAATCAAAAAAATTATTCAATAATAATTTTTAATTTTTTTTAAGCTTGAGGTCCCTTTTGGAGCTTAAACTAATTAAAAAAATGTAGACCATAAAAAGTTTCAATTAATTCTTTTTTTAATTTATATGTATGCGAAATATTTTTCGTTTTTTCGAACTGAATTATGAATTTCCCCTTTAAAGCAAATACTTATTTCAAAAGTTCAACTTTTTTATTTGTACTAAAATTCTATTTGAAATATAACGGCAGCACGTTTTAACTTTGTTCGAAAATTTGAATTGAATTCGAAATTGAGTTGGAATTTTTATTAAAAGAAAAATTAATAAGAATTTCTACAAAAGAAAAATTTGTTTTTTTTTTAATAGAAAATTTAATTTAATTTAAAATACATTGAAAATTTTAAATTAAATTTTGGCTTATATTTTACAAATTGGAATTTAATTTTAAAGGTCGAATTTAGTTTCAAATTCGAATTTAATTTGGAAATTGCAGTTAACCTCAAAATCGAACTTAATTAGAAATTTCATTTAAAATTTAAAATGCTTCTTCAATTAAGTAAATTTTGGGCTAAAAACTCTCTCATTTGAAAGAGCAAAACAATATATAAATATTGAGAATCAGATTATCATTTGAAACAGAAAAACAATATATAAATATTGAGAAGCAGATTCTATAGAATTGAATTTTGAAGGGAATTGAAAATGAGTACAAGGGTTTGTGTTGCACAATCTCGAATGTTAATGTTTACAGGCATTTTAAAGAACAAGTCCTCTTTTTTGGGCCCTCTTTAAACCTAAGCACAGCACAATGCCAGAGAACATAACAAATTATATAGCACAGGATTCATGTTAAAAAAGCAATTATAATTTTTACCGCTTTGATGTTTCCGAATATCAGCGTTCGAAATGGTGAAACCGGCCTTAAGTATATCGAACATAAGCCGACAAAATCATAAGCCATCCATTTTAAATTGCATTTTAACTAAACCAGACATTTTACTATTGTAAGGCACGTATAAAATCTTAGATTGGAAAGAACTAAGCAAAGTATTGATTACGTCGGCCGTAATATGTACAATAATTTACCTCCAATATTTAATATGTTTTCAACGAATATCAACGTTTTAATCATTATGTAAAGAGTTTATTTATTGTTTAGTAGAAAAGCTTTCAATGAAATAATGTAATTATACTTATTAACTATTAACTCAAGATTTATTTAAAGACTATATAAATTTTACCAATTTGCCTCAAAAATTACTCTTTGGTTTTGAAGCCGTAATCAGATCTGTTCTGAAAATCTTTTTATATCTTTAAAAGCTCGTGGTTTCTTATAACAAATTTGCATCAAAAAGCAGATTTCTTGCTCTTCTTTCATTATTTTTTTAACATTAAAACGTTCAAAATGTGGACTTCTGTTTTAAAAATTTTGCTAAAAACTTTTATAGTGTAAAGTTTGAAAAAAAGGAAACAAATAGGAAAAAATAAAATCTAAAAATAAATAAAACTATTTTGTTTTTCTAAATTTTCCAATTAGTCGTTTGAAGAAAGAATTTATGTAGTATGAGGGTAATTGTTGGCGAAAGTATTTGACTTTGCCTATTTCAACTTTTTCACCACTATTTTATCACGCCAAACTTTTACAACACACACAGGTCACAGGCTAAAAACAATATCAACAACAACATTTAAACCAATACAACAAAAAACATAGTTTATTGGACAAAACCATTTGACGCCAGTTATCCTTGCAAACTTAAATGATATGTAGATAATACTCGTAAAAAACAAGCTTATGCTCTGTGGAGAGCTTCCTCGTACACTTCCTTGCTCTCTATCGCTGTGTTTGCTCTTTCCAGCAACCAGCGTTGCCATAAGTTATTTTTTACAAAATCTCCTTATTTGGCATAAAAAAACTGCACAAAACTATGGTGTAATTAAAGTTTAACAGAATAAAATAAAGTATTTTGTTTATTTACTTTTAAACATATATAAATATGTACACGTGTATGTACATACATAAGCAAACAAAAAGCAAAAACAAAAACTGCACGATGACTTAAACGGAAAGTATTTTATGTTTTATATATAATAAAAAACATAAAATTAGCCTCCATGTAGATACAACTCTGCATTTGAGCAGGATTTAATAAAAGCATTACCGTACGAGTACCACTATATCACAAATAATGAGATGAGATTAAGACTAGAAATGCAATAAAAAAATTGAAAGTAAATAATTTATAATAAATATATAAGGAGTAAAAACTGCAAAATCCACACAATTTGCGATAAAACTAACTTTTAAAACAAAAAACTTCAAAACTGCTCAATGCTGCGAAAAACTGCAAAATACTGCATATTTGGCAACGCTGCCAGCAACTCAAATACTTGCAGACAGGAAATACATACATATGTACTTATAAATAAGATACATACAATTTATCTAAAGGATAAGTTTCAAAATAAAAGCGGCTATAAGTAGTAAAGAAGGTTAATATCTACCTACGTAAATATATACATACACGCATACATACATACATACATATGTATGGAAAATATCTATGCTTAAGACAATCGACTTGTTGGCAAAATACTTGCCTGAAAATGAAAAATTTTTTATTATTAAATATCAACAAAATTAAACAAATTCATACAGAATGATGGACGAATTCTTCATCAAACGCTACGTAGGAGGTATTAAGAATGCTTTTGGCCCAATCGGGAAATTCACGATTCGGATAGACAACGTAATGCATAGTTTGAACGTTCGCCAACAGCATAATGATGGCAAAAATCGTGGGTAAAATGCCAGCTATAGCCTGGAAATTATTTACAAAACAAAAACATGTATAAAGGATTTAAGTTCTGATTTCCAACTCACCATATATTTTGTTTTTATGCCAGCATAAGCGGAAATAATAGCATTGGGTGGTGTACCCACGGGCAGATGAAACGCCATGCTGCAAGCTATGCCCGCCGGAAACATTAACATTATGGGATTGATTTTAATGGTAACCGCCTTAAATATATATAAACATTTCTTTGCTATATTACGTTTCGCTTAAGTTTCGCCATAAAACTTACCAATTCCGCTAGTATGGGTAATAAAATATTACAAATCGGTACATTAGCGCCGAAGTTGGTAAGAAAGACGGCAAAGAGAATGGATGCTGCCTGAACAGCCAGAGTTGGATATTGTTTTAAGAAACCCATGGCCTCGGCTAGCAACAGAGCCATGCCGCTTTTAACGCTGCCCTCGGCCAAAGCAAAACCGCCGCCTGTGGAGTATTTGGCCATATTATGATACTCGAAATATTCGAGAGTTTGAAATAGTTTAAAGAAAATTCAAGGCTTTGATCTGTAATCTTTTAACAACTCTCGAAGATTTTGAGAACTGTAATAAACAATAATTAAAAATCGGTTTGAATTGGTTATAAACTTATTAAAACAGGTTAAATCACAACAACAAGCCAGAAAGAATCCAGGCGGAGCCATAGTGGATAAACTTCACAGCAGATAAACTCACTACAAAAACAAAACGCGGTGAAATCCCAACTATACAGTTTGTTTTTATTAGATGTTTATGAACTGTCAAAACAATAATTTGACATCCAAAGGAGCCTAAAACACTACAAAAGTAATCAGCTAAGATCTCATTTTCGGTTGTTATGAAATCGCCTTGTTCGCTAGGACATGAAGAAACCTCAACGAAATCTCCAGGTATGTTTTTTGTCTCCATTATACTCGAACTATTATAACTCTAGAAATTTTAATGATATGCAATCTTGACTAACAAACTGTTGCCATAACACAGGCGAGTACTTAGTCCGAAGCACTTTTAAGCAATTCTCCTCACTCCCATAGCCGAGTATTTTTCTTCACTGGTCACTCGCTTAAAAAATATAATTAGCTGAGCTGCCATCTTCAGTTACTAGAAATTCGCCCGGTAACAAATAATTTAATTTTCTGGCAAATATCTGGTTGCCAGAAAGCAACAACTCCTGCTCCAATCGGCACTACCGTTTCTTCTAACTGCATTATCGTTTTACTCCTGTCTTATCGTTTGCAGAGACTACCAACTCCATTTAAGTGCGCTGTGCATCCATATTTGAGTCCTTAATGGCTATTTTCAAAAAGAGCCAAACTTTGTTTTTAATTTGACCAAAAGGAATTGAAATTTGTATCTCTAAGTCAGCACGCTAAAATGTGCATGTTAAAACATGTTTGGGAGTTTTATGCACTTTATAAGAAATCTCGCGGGAAGCAGCTTAATGAACAGCTGTCACCTTTTATGTGAATTCGTTTTAGCAAGGCGACCTCACAACAGGTGAGATTGATAGGAAAGCTGCTAATACTTCAGCAATTTTGATTCAGACATTTAACCAAAACAGACAAAAAGTGGAATTTTTTTGTTTTTATTGTAGCGAGTTTACCTGCTACCTGCGTCTTACTGTTTAAAATATGAATGCGCGGCGAATTCATTTTACGCAAACAAATAAAAATGTTTTCGCTTAGTTTTACCCAAAAGAAACACCAGTCCCCAGGGTGTATTTTTGTTGATAAAATCCCAAGATATGAGAGCCTTTTCTCGCACAGTGGGGTAGGGACCTGAAATAAATTTTGTTTGACAATAAAATAATTTTTCGATTATATCCAACATTTCTGATAAACCTTCAGACTTCAGGTGGCTACAATAAAAACATGTCATAGGAAACAAAAATAAACCAACGACACTTAACATGACCGGACACGAGGATTTTATGGGTCTGCAAAGAAAGTCCACGATAAAAAATCATATTCATTTTAGGAATTTAGTTAAGTGAAGATATTTACACGGCATTGAAAAAATCTCCCCAACCGGTCATAAAGCCTGGCGAGCGGGTAAACAAGAGCAAGACCATGCACACAAACCACCACAAGACCTGCCATTCATGGACACTCATGGGGCCCAATTCTTCATATTTTTGCACCACTACCGCTTTCACAGTATCGACAGCTGCAGCTCCTTGCGAAACGGCTAAACCTTCTTTGCTGTTGGGACGAAACAAACCAAAATGGCTGATTTGCAAGCAAACATAAAGCAACAACGTGTCCACTACAACCATGGGTATGCTCCAGGCCATAAACTTGGGAAAATCAATTATGTCGGTGGCATCGGAAAAGCGGCTAGAATTTGTATTTCTACCATTAGAAAAACAAGTTGCTTTAAATAAATCCGACGTTTCATACTTTTCATAAATTCCTTTCAAAGTCAAATTGGTGCCAGTTCCTATAAGAGTACCACAGCCACCCAGAGTAGCACCATAGGCCACACCAAAATAGAAACCCATGGCAATTTTTGAGGGATGTTTTCTACCATCTGCGGTCGTAGCTTCACTTTCCTCCATATACGTTTCAATAACTTTGGCCTAAAATTTCGTGCAAATAAACGATTGAAAAGTTTTGAATTTAAATTTCCGCTTTACCGCTTCCAGCTCTTCCAGAACTGCTTTTATAATAGGGCACATCATGGCTGTTGCGGCCGAATTTGATATCCAGAGCGAAATAAAACTGGTGACACAAGTTAAGCCGAAATGTAAACTGAAAACAACATACGCCGAGCAAAATTAGCACAAAGCTGCAACCAGATTTCATGCAATAATTTACCGCCTTGGACTACAGCCTACAATGAGAATAGTTCTTAAGGCCAAACGTTTGTGCAGGTTACAGTATTCCACGGCCAGTGCCACCATTAAGCCGCCCAGAAACATGACCAAAGTGTCTTTGAAATATTGCATACAGGTCACTTCTGAGTCCTAAAACGGCAATATTTTAAATTTAACTTTTTTGAAATTCAAAAATATTGGTCTCCCTTATTCCAAGGGTCGGCAACGCTGGCTTTAGACAAAAAATTTGTTAATTGGTTTCCTTACATATATTTAACATCCAAGAAAGTTGATAAACGACTTAAAAATTGTTAGATTTTTTTCCCAAGCGATTAACAAGTGTAAAGCTTTTGATGTGGAGCTGATGTGACTACGACGACGACTATTAGAATAAGGGGGCATATTTAGAGAATTTCGAAAACTTTTTGCGAATGTTATAGCGATATTAAAATTGCGAAACAAATCCTCAAAATAAGAGATATATTTGAATGAAATTCAAGTCATGGCAGGAAGGCAGGCAAATTCGCAAACAGTTACCCTTTTGCTTCTCTTAAATGTCTGTGATATGACAAAAATAAAATGTTTACTAATGAACTGTTGACTTCAATTATATATAATTTTCAATTGCCCCTGTTGTGAAGTCGTGTTGTTTTACGTATTTCTTACTTTCGAAATCAAATTCGAAATTACGAAAACATTATTTTCAAATGGCCATTTGAAATAACTTGGTCATAACTATAGTAATAAATAAATAAATAAAAAAGATGGTTTCAGCAATTTTAAAACATTTTTAATTAAAAGTACTTTTTCATCAGCTATAATAGATATACAAAAAAACACATTTTGCTTTCTTTTGAAGCTTTCATATATTAATTTGGAAGACTAATGTCTCCCTCCACTTTAAACTTTATCGAACTTGAAATTATATTTACAAATCTCTCGCATGATGTCGAACCTTAATGTTCGGCAGCAATTTGAACTGATTAAAAGAGAAGAAGAAGACAACTGACCTAAAAGCGATTTGTCGGAAATCATTAATGACAGACATCTTAGAGAATTTAGCAAAGAAATATCATAAATAGACTTTTTCGACCCTTCAAAATAGTGCCCCAAAGTTATAAGGTTCAATATCGTGGGAGAGGCGACTCAACTCTGATAACGTTTAACGAGCTCTTTGAACCACAAAATATGTACATATGTTATTTAAAATTTGTGATCATGTTGAGTTTTGACATAATTAACATGATTTGAAAACATTCGAACTTAATTTCAAACATACATACATACATACATATGTATGTACATTTCACACAATTTCCAAAATAAATTCATAATATTCGAACTTAATTTCTAAAATAAATTAATATTAAAAAATAGGAAATTTTGCACTTAAACTGATTTGAAATCGGCCAAAAGACTAGATTAGAATATTTGAAATATTTTTCCGACTTCTATATACATACATACATACATACATATAAAAAAATTCTAAATTCCAACGCTGATATTTTAATATAAAATTTTGTTTATTCAAAAGTCAAATAGGCACAACGAAATTAAACAGTTGTTCCGATGCTGTGTTTTATCAAACCTGCCAAATACGACAGTTCCATAATGGATACATTTTCATCGGGAGGGGCATGTGGTCTAGAGACAAAATATAGAGCTTGTGTTCTTATAAAAAAATGCATTGTCCCAGAAGGGAAAAATTCTGCTATTGAGAATTTCACTGAAATGTTTATTTTTGCTTTCGGTAACACGTGCCATAAACTGGTTCTTGCTTTCCATTTAGCAGTATGCAATTGAGAAGTACCTCCAGCTTGAAGAAGAACTAAAATACTTACTAAGAAAGGTCAAAAACTTCTGGACCAAGATCTTTTAATCATCTAAATGTTCCATAAAAAGTAAGAGTTACTTACGAAAAAGCCATTCACAATAAGACAACTATTTTGAATGGGAAATACATACATACGTACATATTTTGCCAGCATATTCTCTACTGACTTATGCATGTTCATACATACGTGTGTACATACGTACGAGTATGTGTGTATGTATGTTTGTGTCAAGCAACAAGCAAATCGTTGCAAGGGAAGTTATTGACGCATGTAATTTTGGAAATTGGGAAAAAAAGTCTAGGTAAAACTTATCCCTGTTACTGTTAATTACTGTTAATTTTTTTTAACTTACCAAAATGCCCATTAACGGAAGGGCAAACAAGGGCATCAACGATGTAACATACAAAGGTATACATTCCGTAATCCAATAAATACAACAAAGCAGTATCAAATACATGCAGCGAAATTCCTGCAAAACGAAAAAGTATTAAAAATATTTAGCAAAAATGTATGTATGTATGTACTTTGAGGAATGCATGTGTATTTTTATTGAACTTACAGTTCCTTCATTTAACAGCGGTATTGGCAGCAGCAACACGGGTGTCAAGAGGCTGACAACACCTTTCCAATGGTAAGTGAAAAATTTACCTACAGTGGGCTTAATATCTTCCTCGGCTTCGCTGTAATAAACAAATACGACAGAATTGTAAAAATGCAGAAAAAACCCGTTTACTGCTGCTTACGCCATTTTTAGTTTTGCATAGAATTTTTTTATGAATGAAATAATTTGTATAAATGTTAAAACCTCAAAAAAAAAATTATTGTTTTTTTTTTGTAACTTTAAAATTAAAGCTTTCTTTGTTAATATTTAAAAAATAATATAGAGTCAAAGGTTGTATTAGTCAATTGATATTGAATTTCCATTCAAAATCTTGTTCTCTGATTAAGCCGATTTTTGGATGAACAGCACAGAATTGACACTTTTTAAGCAGAGATAATCCACAAGATTTTATTGCAACATCATTAAAGTCACAGAAAATTATTGTTGGGTGCGCTTTATGGTTTGGCAGCGCCATTGGTCCATATGTCTCCAAAAACGAGAATAGTCCCAGAATTTTACCATCCATGGTGAACGGTATTGGGGTATGGCAATAATCTTGCTAAAATGTGGTTCCATCAGGACCAAACCACATGCTACACAGCACGCAACGATTGATTTACTCAAAGAAACTCTTGATGAAAGAATAATTTCACTTAAAGGTTCACTGAATTGGCACCACCAAGATCGCGTAATTTAATGCCGTTGGACTATTTCCTTTGACGTTTATTTAAAGTCACTTGTGTACGTCGATAAACCGGAGACAACCGAATACCTGGAAATCAGCATTCGAAAAGTTATTGGCGAAATACGGCCGCAAATATTGCAAAAAAATTGTGAAAATTGCTCTTCCAGATTGTGGCAGCCACATGACCGAAATCATATTTAAATATTAATGTCATAAAACTTTCTATTTAATAAAGTCCAAGTCATTGAGACTAAAAATATATTTCTTTGTTTTATTATAATTTAAATTTGAATAACTCTAGCAACTTTAACGCTCTGCATTTGCGTTGCCTGGCACCAAGTTTTCAAAATTATGTAGGAAAATGCGTTTCTATATCTATGAAAAGAAAATGATTAATGTTTAAGAATACTTTTACTATGATTACATACACATATCATTTATTAATGTCAGTTTTTATAAAAAAAAATTAAGAACGGAGTTTAGTACAAACCAGAATCTTTGGTTTTTTTTATCGTTTTATGAAATCGAAATTTTTCACAAACTTTCCACATTCATTTTCCTTTTTTTTTTTAATTTTCAGTTTTAGCTCGTCTTGTCCAACAATGAGAAAAAACACCTAAAGATATTTGGAACATGCATCCGTATAGCGAAAGTCTGAGTAAAAGTCGTGAAGATCTTGTAACCGCCTCAAAACTAGCATCACAAATTGCCTTAGCATCCTATAAGCATCAGCGTCATGGCAGCAGCCCAAATTTGTATCAGGATCAAACCGATAACATACAAAGAAGGTAAGTCAAACAAATCAATTATTTATACAAATGTGTGTACTTGTTAAACAAACAATATTGTTATGAAATTGTTGTTTTTATCGCGAACATTTTCCCATAACTTTCTTAAATTGTAACTGTTCGTGTTTTGACAGTTATTAAACTATTGTTTTAATAGTCTGTTGAAAATTTTGCACAGAAAGTCAAAAATTTTTATTATTCCAATAAACAGCTATTCAATAATATGTAAATAATAGTTTTAATCGTTATACAGTAGAATCTCGAAAAGCTGATGCAACCAGGGGGGGAAATTTAAGTATGACCAACCAAATGCAATTCTGGTGCTGCAATCGTGTGACTATTTGACATGGAAACGTGTGGCATTAAAATGCCAACAATATACCAAAGTTTATTGTGTTTTTGTGCGCCAATTTTTTAGTTTCTCATTTACTCATTTTTTTAAGTAATAAAAATATATGTACATACATATTAATTTCTTTCGCATTTCAATCATATTTACAACTTAATTGCACTCGGTGAAGAATTAGACGATGCTGCAGAAGGTTTCACATTCACCGTAAAATTGAATTTAAAATCTGACTTCCGACAATACTTGTGCCAAAAAAGGGAAGACCAAATCTAAGTTTTTTATATAAATACATTTTTACTGTGTTTCTTTGTTTGAATTAGCATTGAATTGAATTGAAGAAATAGTTTTAGACCCATAGGAAAGAAAATAAACCAAAATGGACACAGCTGATTCTTGGTGTTGCCTTCAGTTAGAATAATAGTGTAGCAAAATTGAATCTTGCGGCAATCAAATTTCCAGAAAATGTAGAGTATTTGATTGGGACCATTTTATAATTGTGGATGATCAAAGGTTTTTTGTAGTTCAAAATAAACTAAGAAGTTCGGTTAATACCACCACCATCCAACAAAATAATTTAAAACTTAGTTTTATTACGAAACTGTGTAACAAATACGCCAATACATATATGTATGTACATACATACATACATACATACATACATACATACATACATACATACATACATACATATGTATATATGTACTTACATATATACATACATATGTAGTTATATACATACATATGTATGTATGTACATAAATATTTGTTTTCGATTTGCTAAAATTATATGTATACATAAAATGTTTTAAGCAATTTCCCATAAGAAAATTTTTATTTCAAATTTTGAAATTTACAGTCAGTTTTAATCATCGTGAAAAAACATTCATTCAAATTATTCTACAAAATTTATCTCACAATTTTCACAAAAATTTTGCCAAATTTCCCAACATAAGTCAAAACGTATAACGTCATTGATAATTTCTTAAAATTCTAACCATTTTGCTGTTCCACAAGGCTACCACGTTTAAATAAGCCATCCATTCATAAACATGCCAGGACATGAACGAGCATGTGCAATAACTTCTTTCATTCTTTGTCGTACGTTAATTTGCCTGTTCTTAAGCACTCACACACACATTTACTCTGTGTATACATACATACATATATATGTATGTATGTACACACTTGAGCACCAAAAAAAAAAAACACATTCGTAAGAAAGTTTCCCTTTTATTTCGTTTGTTCCAACACTCTCTCAAATTAATTTGTTTGCAATAGGTTTTTTCACCCTTGGTCCCTTCCCACTCTTCTTTTCAATCTTTGTTTGGTTCAAGCAAACACGTCTAACTTGTGCGACGATTTTAAGATAAAAATAACAATCAATATATTTGAATATCAAGTGTTGCCCGTAAACAGTAATTAAAAATAAATTAGGGAATGTTTTGAATCTATATTCTGGATGAGTACGTCATAAGAATGAGCATCGGGGTCAATGTCTCACCAAATCCACTATAGGAATGTGCGTTTGTTTATTTGTTTGTACCTTATAGACTGATCTGTTTGCAATTTTCACAACAATTTTTAAAGTTGAAGGTCTCTACTGTAAAGGCAGGGAACAGCTTTAAGATAGAAATATGCTTTAATTTCATCGCTCCATAACAACAAGAGTTATTGGCAAACTGCAACATTTTTTTACACATTTTGCTTGTCTTCTAGCAATACTTTGGAATAACTTGACAGAAAGCGCTCTTTTCCAATTTCTGTAGAAATTCTTGTGAAGTCTATGATGTTCTTTCGCTACACGATTTTAAAAAAGAAACTCTTTCGATGATAGCCATTACAGCTGACTAGTTCACGAACGACCTAATACAATTGAACTATTCACGTGAGAAAGAGAAAGCTAAGTGAGACGTTCCATTCCGAGATCTTTTAGTTCTGTAGCTGATCTTTTTCTATATATGTAGTCCAAAAGTAGAGAAAACATAGTAGGTAGCCCATTCCTTGTAGCAATTTAGAATTTGTATACCACAAGTCCATTTTATTAAAAAAATTATTATTTTTTCAGCTTATTTTTCAGTATTTTATTTTAAGTAGAAGTATAAAGACAAAAATGGAAAAAGCTTGAAGCTGAAAACTTTTCGTATGGAACTGGATATCAATTCTCTGTTAACAGTAATATCTTTATACATAATATTTGATTGCATTTTCATTTGTAATTGAAGAACAAAAGTGCAAAAAAATAAATTGATATGAATTGTTGAAAAACGTAAATGGAAATTAAATCCTGGTAACGCTTAATACAAAGTTGTTGACTCTATCACATGTATGTATGTATGTTTGTTTGTTGTTAATTTAGCATTGGCTGTTAATATTCCCACAACACCTACTTGGTTTTTAATTTTTTCTTCTCTTACTCTCTCTCTCTCTCTGTGTGTGAATGTATTAGTATTCACATGGCCAAAACAGCTTTGTTATTCGTTTTTTGTTTGTTTAGCGTTAAAACAACAACAAAGGCAAGCTTAAAAGTATTCATGTCACAAAGTCTCTGAACACAATACCCATATTGTTAATGGTAACATGATGCTCTTCTAACAATGTTGCCATACAATCACTCACAATTTGCGGCTCTGTCGCAAATGGCGAATCCGTGCTCTTTTCCGACATAAACATTCATATTTCCAAAATGGAATGTCAATATTTCAGCTCAAGGACTCGTCTTAGGGTTTGTTTTCCATTATTTTTCAATATATAATTCGTTGTGGGCCAACTACAAGCAAACTTTTAGGGTTGTAATTTGATCTTTGCACTTTTCTATATTGTTTCATAAATAAAATGAAAATTCTTTTAAAATTGCTTCTTTTCTCTTGCCTTGTTCAGACACATACATATGTATATGTTGTATTTTGGTCCTTCAGTCCTGTATTTTTAACAAGGTTTCTCTATATGTATGTATGTGGTTCGAGCAAGGCCCAGATCAAGCCTTTAGCGTTATGAAGAGGTGAAACACATAAGGAAAATGTATTTCGATTTTATTTCTACATTTGTAAATCTTAAAATTTTCAGCTGTTTGCAATTTTACAAAGTATGTAATTTATTTATTGATGAGAGCTCATATATCCTCACAGGGTTGAGAGAAGGATCATTACCACCCCCGGACCTACGCTTAAGTTCAAGACATTAAGAGATGTTTTCTGAAAAAAAACGATATTTTTACTAAAACTCTTGTCATCAATGTGTATTTAAAGCAGCGTGAATTGTTGTGAAGAGACAACGGGGAAACAAAAACTCCTTAAATTTGTCACAAAATAAACCGATTACTTTCTTATATTCCGGCCTTTTAACCACTTTTTACTTTATGCAAAGAAATAACGTGTGTACAAGTATTGTAGAAGATACTGGACAGATGTTCTTCGTTGCCACTCCCATTCTGCTATACTCTGCAAAGTATCACATAACAAATAAATAAATAATCTTTCTTTCAGTATTTATTTTTGCTATGTTATTAAACCGAAATTAAAAAAAATAATCAATAATACGAAAAAGGAAATTATTGGTCGATATTTCAGTGAACAACTTCATTTAATAATAAATGCATTTAATAATAAATGTTATTAAGCCGGCAGATATTTCAGTGAGAAACTGCATTTCATAATAAATGTTATTAAACCGAAATTAAAAAAAAATAATCAAATAATCATCAATAATACGAAAAACGTGCAATATTTCCTCAAATTAATCAAATTTAGATGCAGTTTTTGCAATTTTAAAATTCGTCTTAAGCTGTTGTGATAAAATGCCTAAGATATGTATGTATGTACATCTATCTACCTGCTTATGTTTGTTTGGAATGCTTTTTTTGTACGATGCCTGGTAACACTGTTCAATACGATTGCGTTGCTTGAGTACAACTTACTCTCATCTCAAACCATAATTTTATTTGTTTGTTTTTTTTTCCTTTATAAATAATATTTATTATTTCTTCAATGTGTGTTAATGTATGTACGATGATTTCTATGGGGGAACTGAAGACCTCCAAATTACCAATCTGGGAGAAACACTATTTAGTAGACGTGCAAATTCTCAGCTGTTCGGTAGCAGGCGGTGCGGTAATGTTTCAAAAAAAGAAAACAAAGCAAAAATTACACCAAGTAACGCTCGTAATACGAAATGTTAAATGCTTTTCGGAACAATATTGATATTAAAAAATAACAACAAATCCATTATCATTTTTTAATAACCATAAATGAGTACAAACGTTTTACACACATGCAAACGTACTTGTACACCATTGTTGTAGTTGTTATTGCTTTCTTTTAATTTTGCTTATAATTTTGCATTGTTTCTTTTGTTTTTGTGCTTCTCTTTTTATTATTTAAAAAATAAAAACGAAGTATCCGTACGATGTTTAAAAAGATGTTATCAAAAGTAAAACAAACAAAAATTTGTTAAATGTGATGTTAAATGGTTTCTCTAATACTTATTTTTGAAAAAAAACATGATAAGCCAACAAAAACGTACATATCCATAAAAAAATAAAAATGTGTGGAAGATAAAATAAACGTGTATCAACAAAACAAGAAGTTAGAGGAACTTTAAAGAAAATTTTGCGCAGAATTACATTGTTAGAAAGTTGCCAGACTGTGCGGAAAGTTATTCTTTGTCGGCTTAAAACGGATAATATAAGAAAAAAAACTTATATTAAAATACATAGTATATGTGTATATCTGTGAAGTTAATAAATTTAAAGAAAATCAATGTCAAAATAAAAGTGAAATTTTGGATTTGAAGTGACAATTAATAAATTTCTTCAAAAATTTTACGATGTCGACTATATGAATATAAATAGTGATGTCGAACTGTTTAAAGGCATTGATTCAGACAAATTAGGTTTTTTAATTTACGTTTTAACAAAATATTTAATAAAAAAATAACATCTATTTAAAGAAAAGAATACAATTTCAGCGAGATGAAAGAAAATATCATAATTCACGTTTAATTCAAAATAGAACTTAAAATATTAACACTATTATGTGATTATTAATGTGTATTAAAGCAAGCATTAACGGCACAATGTGGGTTAATGGTGCGTGAAGATTCTTAAGCTAATACGGTCGGTGTTAATTAATTCGATTGTTGAGAACTGAAAAAGCAGAAAAAGTATTTAGCCACCCATAAAGAATTGGTCTGCAAAATATTAACACAAGCACACGGTGATATGCTACGCACTTTTATTAGTAAAATGGGCATTTCAATTAATACCCTTTTGGAAACTCGAATAATTTGACTTTCGTTCATGTTGTGACCAATGAATCAACAAAGAGTAGATGCAATGCCCCAAAAAATGTCTCATTTGTTTTCTTGGTGAAAAAAACCAAATTTAAATAGCGATAAAAAACGCAAGAATAGAAATTATTAGCAGGCATAAAAATGTTCCAAATAAGCGATAATGTGTTAAAATATGCATTTAAATATGGAATATTGAAGACGCATTATCGCGGTCTAGTTCAAAGTAGTCTTGGATATCAAAGAGAAATGTTTGAGGCAAATTTCAACAGATGGTGCTTATGTTTCCTTCAACTTTTTAAGTTCAAGTCTTTAATTCCACACTTATTTGGCTTAGAATTCTTATTCACAAAATTTTTATTAACAAAATTATCCATATTTATATGTGTATCTGGCAACTTCATCCTAAATGGCTTTCGCCTGTTCTTACTTCGAATCTTAATATCTCCCTTACCACAAAACATAATTTACCTTGACGTCATTTGTTATTATTAATTTGTTTCTATTTCGTTTTAGGTTTCTTTTTGTACTTTACTCTTTTTTTTCTTACTTAGAAAAAAAGCAGCAACAATTACTTAATTGTATACAAAGTAAATGGATATGATTATGTGGTAGTAACTACCGAACGTTACTGCCTGTTTTGTTATTATGAAATCAAGATAATTTTCAAACCAAGTTTTGTTTGTGTCTTTTTTTAAAGCGTTTGACAAAGAAACGCTTTTATTGTTTTTTGATTTTCATAACATTTCCAAAGAGTTAAAAATCTACTTTAGGCCACATTGCCATGTTTTTAGGGATGCCAGAAAGTTATATTTTTAAGACACATATTTTCTATTTTGGAAAAAAGTACTAATTGCACTACATTATTTAGAATTACTATTTAAAAACATAATTGTAAAATTAGCAATAAGCAAATTTAGGTTTTTGGCATCCGTTAACTGCGTTAAGGATCCAATAAGCAAACATTGCCGGGCATGATTACACATTGTTTATGACGCTAGTTGTAAGGAACGTTTAGTGTAAACGAGTTTTCCACTTGAATCAGTTGTATTTAATTAAACAGACCCATTTTTGGGAAAAACTTTCATCAAAATCATAGAAGTCAGCATTTGTAATTTAGTTTCTCGAGGGTGACATTGTAAAGTCATCGGTTACTTTAATACCAATCCTATAGCCTTTGTGGTTAGGGCTTTATGGTTAAAGATTCACTCATAATATAAATTTTAACAATATCTAAGTAAATAAATAATTAAATAATAAGTTTGTATTTTTAAGTTTCACTTAAATCAGTTTTGTTTGTGTTTGAATACAATTGAATGGAATTGTGTGTTCTTTTACGTTTAAGATCTATTTAAGTCCAACTGATTAAAGATACACTTTCATACATACTTATATTTATAAATGTGTAACAGCTTCTGCTTATAGCCAGCACTAGGAAATACATTTTAGCATGAAAATTAACTCTAACAAAACTGAGACTATATGATGGATTCATGAACAAGATCCTTGATCTTGTCAGAGCAAAATCCATTGCACTAGCGATAAAACAGTACAACGCATCTCACACTGCGTCGATACTACTGTAAGTCAATAGATTTGAATACTCTGCTGTCACCGATGAGCTACTTCGCCCTCTCCCCATCTCGGTGGGATATGTGATAAAAATACTACGGGTATAAAGTGAAGTACATAAATATATCAGTTGTTTCAAAAAACCTAGAGATCTAAATGCCTCATAAATTTCAACGAAAATTAATTAATGTTGAATTTAAATGCGATTATATTGTGCTTATCTAAAAGGGACAACAAATGCTGGAAAATAAAAACTTGTGTTAAAATTCTGATTGAGTCAATGAGCAAAAACTAGTCATTTAGAGAAGGAAATTGAAACAGGAAAATATTTCTGGCGTGTTTTCAAAACGAACAAACAAAAAATACTTGTTTCCAATCTCAGCTTTAAGCGAAACATTTTTCAACCTCAGTGGCAACGCTCTGTACGTTTAAGTATCAGTTTAATTTGAAAGCTTTATTTGGGGATTTGTTTTTGTCATTTTTCTAGTGTAATTTCGATTAGATTTTTGGCTTCTTTCTTTAACAAAAATGTTTAAAGCGTTGGCTAGATTTTATTTTAGTGTGATCTTTCTTTTTTCTCGCTTATCTCAGTTTGTTTTTTAATGTTTTTTGATCTATTAAAATATTTTAAGTAAATTCTAAAATAAAGCAGAAAATAAAAGAAGAGTAAAGAGAGTGTCTTGGCTGCAACGATACACATACAGAGAAACACAAGCATGTGAACAATCCACCCTCATAATTAAATACACACAAGTGGAATTAAAGCAACGGGGATTTCTTTATGTATTTTATTTGATTAAATACGAATATTAAAAAGGTTTTTTATGGGTAATATGTACAGTGGATGTTCTATAGTTCGAATTATATAAATGAACTACAGTCCCTTAATTGTCTACTTCTAATTAAAGCATTAGCAATCCATCCACAGTGATCGCATAGAGTCCCTACAGAAGCAGTTTCTACTTTTTATATTGCGAAATACATACCCCAGTCATATTTCGAACCTGCCGTCATATGAATTCAGATTACGACAAATTAAATTGCCTACATTAAAGAGCCGGAGAAAAGTGTTAAATGCAATATTTGTTATTAAATCTGTTCTGAGTTTCTGATCAACGAGTTAACGTTTAATGTGCCCCAACGTCCCTTACGTCAATTTCAACCTCTAGCACTACAATATTTTCGTCATAACTATGCCAACGCTGATCCGTTCCGTAGAATGTGTTGTAATTTTAATTAATTATATAACAGTATATTTAAATAATTAGTTAAGCTCAATATTATTAGTACATGTATGTTGTTGTCTGTAAGGATTGTATTAATCCATAGACTTTCATAAATAAATAAATAAAAAAAATGAAAAAAATTAGGTTCCTTTTCTCACAAAAATTTCTCTGGTATCCACTATTTTATTTTGACTTGTCAAGTCCACTTACTGTATTGCACCTGTTGCAGCTAAAAGTTGTGCCTTTTTAGTAAATTTTTTTCGTAAACGTATTACACTGGGCAAGGGCACATTGGTCCCCATTCTTGCAACTGACTTTTGATAAAGGCTTCAAAAGAACCTGCATAATCGAAATCATGTATGAACTTCCTAGATTTTTGGTTGCTGTGCCTACCGACGCTGCTTTTCAATAAAGTAAAAGCAACTTTAGCTGGTTTTAAGTTTAGAACAAACTTTTGCAGTTAAAGTGTTTAAAGTTTTTGATTCAAATTTCTTAATGCCAATTTTTTGCGGACTATAGTTGTGGTCTGCGGTATCTCTTTATATCTATTTTTATAATAATATATGCGGTATCTATTTTTATAATTAGTTAGTTTTTAGAGAAATGAATTCGTTGCTCGACATCTTTTAATAAATATTTTTAAATATTTATGTATTTGGAAATGTTTAAACAATAAGCAAATATTACGTTTACATTTTAAACAATTAACTTGTAAAGGACAAGCTTTTACGAATTTACCTCCCAAAAATGGATTAAAAGCTCCTTTAAAGTTCTTTAAAAACAAATAACTTAAAAATAGTAAAGAAAAAATTTTGTATATAAAAAAACATATGTATGTAGATGCTCTCAGAAAAGCACCCTTTATAAAAAATAACCTATAAGCTTAAACCAATTATTGTAGGCAGTAAAACACCTTCAATAAATACTTAATTAATTTTAATGAATGTTTGCATTAGAGCAACGACGTCACTGTTTTATAATAGCACACATGCGTATTTGAAACGACAACCGCAATTCACTACAAATTTTCTCAGTTACAGATAGTGGATTGGAAATCGCCAATTGTCATAAGACTAACTGACTCTTTGTTGATAAAAACATAGAGTAGTAAATTCATAAAACAAAACAAAATCAACAACGTGACTGCTTAAACAATAAGTATCTGTGTGTTTATTGTATTTGAAACAAAACAATGCAGAAAATATAATAAGAAGTGAAACAAAAAATTAATAACAATAAAATACAAATAAGTAAAATTTCATTTAATTTTAGAAAATCTTAAGGTTTCATAACAATAAATCCCACTTGATGCAACAAAATAAAAAATAAGATTATAGAACTGTAACGCACGAAAACAGAAAAAAATAATAATTCAAACAAACGTGTGAAAAAATAATAATCGTACCTACAGACCTAAAGAATTTCTAAGAATTAAAATTTTGTTCAAATCATTTATTTTTAACGTTTAACCAATACCACGTTATAAATAATACAAAACAATACAACAACAAAACAAGAAGAGAAGAGAGAAAAACAGCAACAATTAATAAGACGTTTACGTTGACGATCGATCACCTGTGTGAGGCAACTTTATCTTTAAACATCAACGTATGTGTCTACAGGAGAGTTACGCGCTGGTAAAATCTTCGCCTACAACAACGTCCAAACCGAACAGAGTAGGGTATTCTGTTTGATTATGGTCTTTTATATACCGATTTTCGGTCGTAACATTGAGCCGCCGGATAAAATTTTAAATACACAAAAAAGGCAAGTTATTAATAATTATGTATTCATGTGTAAGTGTTTGTGTAAGAGCTCGTAAGCAAATGTTGCCAAAATATTTTCAAAAAGCAAAAACTTTAATCTAGTGGGCTCAACCTTAATTTGAGTGGTTTTGGGCATGGAGCTTTTTTAACAGCAATGCCTCTCTTTTTCTTCAAAAAATGTTGTTTGTGCAAAAATCTGCAAAACGTTTTGCAAATACTATAAAGTAGATACGACAGCCTTTAATTCTAGACCAGCTTCTTTTCAAAGCCTTACAAAGTATAAAAGTTCTGAGACATACGTAACTAAACACTTCTGCTTAGTATCGCTTAGAACGTCGATTCTCTCATGTTGTTTAAAGCACAATTCACTCTAGATATCAAAAAATCACACTAGAAAACCAAAGCTGCCGTGTGTGAAAAATATTAATTATTTCTGCAATATGGCCGTACTGCAGCGACTGACATTTTTTATTTTGTTTTCTTTATGCCAAACTGCTTTCTATTAATTATTCCCACAGTTTTTTGTTTTGTTAATAATGAATATGTATACGAGAAACCAGTAAAAAGAATTGTAATCGATTTATTTAGATCCACTTTAATCTTTTTTTCTTAAATTTTTAAATTATTTTCCAAACAAATGTCAGAACTTAATTTTACAAAAATTACTTTGTAAATTTTATATGATCCGTAATCTCAATTCAATTTTCTAAGAAAAAATTTAACTTCATATATTTTCTCTCTCTGCCATCAAAATTACACATAAAAAATTTTGTTCGGAAACAATTTTATTGGGAAACAATGAGTAAGTCCACCTTAAGGTGACTCTTAGAAATATTTGCCAACCAAATATTAGATTAAGTTGAACAAAAAACCGTCTGTTGCTAAAGCAATTCTACATATCGGCAGCTGAAATTTAAACCAAAACTATTCAACTGTGGCATAAATTGTTTAAAAAAAGGCTTAAAAATAAACACTGTCAATACGGTAAATTTGTTCAGAATGCGATAAATATATTCAAAATTAGGTCATATTTTTGTGGCTGTACAGAAATTTGAAAATAAAATTTAACATCACTGATCGCCTCCAAGATTTTATCTCCCACCAACACTTCATAAGTGAATAACTTTTTTTTTACAATATAATTCAAACCTATTTTCTGGAATGCCAGATGACAATTTTCTGCTGCTTCAGAGTTGAACTTTCTAGCCACGTGCCGTAACTTGTACATCCCAGTTTAAGAATAGATACACGACAAAGACTTTAAAATATTATTTTAAAATATGTGCATAGATGTATGTACGTATGTATATATGCATTCGTACCAGGCATTTCGCGGTACCAGAATGTAGAGTTAACTAAAAGAACTGATAAATTATAACAAAAAGAAAGAAGACATAAAAATATGCATATTAAAATTAATTTAGTCTATTTTGCTAAAGTTAACAAAATTTCTTTACAAAAAAAGGTTTCAACTAATTTTCATAACAATAAAAGCAAACAAAAACGCAATCGTTAAATAATACAATGTTTGTAGATTTAAAAATTCACACATGACACAAATTTATGGTAGACTGGTTAAAAATATAAAACAACGAAATTACAAACAAACAAAAAATAAAGCCAAACAACAATAAAACATCACAAAGAGAAAAGTGTTTCCACAGGCTAGAAAGAATAAATAATTTTATCACATTAAGTTTAAAACGAATAGCGCACAATGGGTGCATCAACCAAATGTTTTCAAAAAACCAAATACCAAGAAAAATTTGTGCTTTTAAATAAAAAACGTTATCATAAAATCTATTTTTGTAAACAAAATCGCTATTTTACCTAAGAGATAGTGTTTCCGTAAACGTCGGAGTTTTAAAAACACAATAATCACAGCTCCGCTATTTTAAAGCCATCGATTGTAAAATTTTAATATTACCAAAATTATTTGCACTCCGGAGTTCAAACTTTAAAAACCCGTCAAAAGTACAAAATTTGTTATGAAAAATTCTAAAATTTACTTAAAACATTTATTTACATACATTAAAACCAAAAATTAATTGCTAAAAATTAAAAAAAACGCAATAAAACGACATTTTCTCATAAAATCGAATTTTAAACGAATACTAAAATACGAGTATGTTATATAAAATCAAAATTACAAACTCAATAATAAAAACATACATAAGAAATTTAATTATTTAACCTAAAAAGAAATATTGATATAAAAAACGAAATCAAGAAAAATTCCCATTAAAAAGCAACAGAATTGAAATCATAAAAACCAAAAGAAACAACATTAAACAATTTTTTATAGAAAAACGAAATGATAGAAAAATAAGCAAAATTTAAGAGTTAAAATAAACAAATTTACACAAACACAACGACAAAGGCAAAGGCAAAATACCTACCAAAAATTTCAATTGTGATAAAAATACTATGGAAGGAGTCGATTTAATAAAAAAAAAACTGACAAAAACTGTGACCAATCTTAAAATTATAATAGAAATTAAAAAAATTAAGTTTCGGAAGAAAATAACAAAGAGCTTGTCAGCTGACATTCTGTGATAAATTCGGAGTCAATTAGAATATACATATATAAAAAATTCAAATAAAAAAGAAAATTACCGAAAATTTTAATTCATTGGAAAATTGTTCTACTAGTGGCCGAGTAATAAGTCTGTGGAAAAAGTTAGTCAAAAATAATTACATAAAATACAAGTAGATTTCTTAAAACATGGACCAAAAAGTATTGTAAAGAAAAAGTACATACATATATGAACTTTATTCTCTACATACATATACTCTACAAGAAACAGTATACGAACTTTATTTTTTGCATAAATCATTCGAATTGAAAATGTGTCAAAAATTAGGAGTTTAAAGCTTAAATTCATTGGAAAGAACTTTATTCTGTACGGAAATCATTAAATTAAAAAAAAAAACTGTTAAGCAACATTTCTACTCCTTGTACTTTTATTCTTTCTGTTTTCACTTAAGCATTTTCATAATTAAAAAAAAAAAAACTCACACACACAAGCAATAATTATTTGTTACAAAAATTATCTTATCGTAGAACATGAGAAAGAAGCGTTCACTTCCCCTGGAATTTATTATTCCACGTTGAGATTTGAACAAAGTAAACAAACACATGCACGACTCTGAGAACAGCTCAAATAGCATGTGCGAGAGTGTGTGTGTGTGTTGTGTTATTAAAAATTAATAGACACTTAAAACTTGCTAGAGAGTAGTATGTAGTTGTTTTTGTAATTAATTATTTTGCTTTTGCTTTTATTACACTTTTATCTTTTATTCGCAAACAACAACAAAGACCAGAAATTAGACAAAAACAATAAATAACAAGCAGAGCAAGTTGTTGTTTTTTTTCTTATTTGAAAAACTTGTTTTTCTATACATACGAGTATTTTGCACATGCATTGGTTTTTCTAGCATTATAGTATCTCAATGATACTTCAACCAAAACGTTTTCGAATTGTATGTCAGTATAAGTACATACATACATACATATGTATGTATGTAATATTAATTATGAGAGAAATTTCCTGCCTTTGGATTTTGCTCCGACTACGCAAAGATCGAAATATCAGCTTTTAGATCACTTTTCTCTTCTTCTTTTCGGCTTTTTAATAAAAACTTTTAGATTTCATATGACGATTTTGGATAAATTTACAATATCAGTTCTAGTTATTTCTTGAATTACGCTCTTAAAATTGGCGTTTAAGAACTGAAATGTAGGGGTCTTATTGATAAAAAAAAAACTTTACATTTCATTGCACGGTTTTAGAACCGGATTTTACGTCACTTTGCAATATCACTTCCGGATAATTTTCGGTTAATTTTATTGATAAAATTGGCTTCTAAGAATTGAATCACAGCGGACTTTTTGATAAAAACTATAAATTTTATATCAACCTCCCCCCAAAAAAAAAGTAGAGAAGTAACACCGCAAGATTAAGCCGCTTACCAAAATTAGTTATATTCGTATCTTAATTAAACCATTATTTCACGTCCTGTGTGAATTGTCAATAAACATATTATATTCGCGTACGTTTTCAGATATATAAAATTGAAACATTAATATTGTTAAACATACATTTTTGTTTATCAGAAGAGTTTTTTTTTTTTAAATTTTCCTTGAAAGAAAATTTGCAAATAGACACCCCCCTTCACTATTAAAATATATAAAAATCAATGCAAAATAAAGTTATTAGTTTTTTTTAAGATTTTAATTAAAAAAGGCTACAAAATGTATATTTCCCAATCAAGAGAAATATTTGGCATTATATTAAAAAATTGTAATATATATACATATAGCTTTTTCGTGAAAAACATGTTATATTAGTCGATTTTGCGCTAAATAGAAAATTCCCAAGAAGGGAAATTTTTAAAACATAAAAGATATAACGATATTTTTCATAAAATTTTTCATATAATTCTGTTAAAATGTTTACTCATAGCTATGACTTGAAAAATATTCTTTACAAAGGAAATTGTTTATTGAAAAGTCTTAAACCAATTTTTTAGTAACTAAGCATATATTGGAAAATTACTTCCCCGCGAGAAATTTCGACTTAAAATTAAGTATTGAATTTGTTTGTTAACTTCTGCCGTTTTCTTCAATAAAAAGTTGTTTGCAAAAACAATAATTTAAAACTCTTGTTAAATACAATAAAAATTTCACTGTGACGAAAACTTTTTACTTCATACTTCGTTATTATGGTATTTAATAAAAAATCTTAAACAAAAATTAAATTTTAATTAAAAAATTTAAATGAGTAAAAATTTACAATTTGTCAATCGTAACGAAAATTTTAAGTTTCAGTTTCTGTCAAACAAAAATTAGTTTCTTTTAATAAACTATTATGAAAAATTTTTCGAGAAACAAATCGCTGGGAAAAAGGGTTTCTTTTAATAAATAAATTGTGTTTTTGTTGAAAGCTTTTAAGTTCCTCAGTATTAAAAAAATCGAATAACACACATTCTTTGTTGTCTTTAGCTTAATTTATAACTTTGTCCAACTGTATATCAAATAGGAAAGTACGATCGTAATTTTTTTTAGATTGAAGTATTTAATTTTATGCAAAGAATGAAAATTTGTTGTATTTAGCTGGTAATAGAATGTTTAAAGTTGACCTTCTTTTTAGCTGAGCACCAGTTTCCTGTTTTAAAAATGTTAGAAAATGGAAATATTTCAGATTTTTTCTTGTGACAAATTTCTGCTAAATAAAAAAAATCTATTATTATTTTTTTGTTTAAATTTCAGTATTGCCTGTTTAAAAGATGAGCTCGGTCACCTAGGTCTGGGTGGGCCTTCCGACCTGCCTTATAAGCCGGAAATCACACTTCAGCATCAACACCAGCCCCATCAAAATGTTGTTGTCGATTGTAGTGATAGTAGCGCTGAAAATACCTGCCAACACAGATGGCCACCGAATAGTGGCACGTTTGGCCACCCAGACAAGCCAATTGGTTGGATGTATGGCCTTTTGGGTTGCATGAAACCGGTGTTGTCGTTTATAGGCAAAGCGGGAGTAATCGAAATAAAAAATCAAAAAGCCGAGGACTGGGAAATACCGTTCGAAAATATCACCGATCTGGAGTGGTTGGGCAGTGGCGCCCAGGGGGCAGTGTTTAGTGGCAAGTTGAAAAATGAAATTGTAGCGGTGAAGAAAGTCAAAGATGTCAAAGAAACGGATATCAAGCATTTAAGAAAATTGGATCATGAAAATATAATCAAATTCAAGTGAGTTTACCCATATTTTATTTCCAATTAAATACAAAATCCATTTTTAAATATCTTTTCTTTTTTCTTAAAATTCTCACAGAGGTGTTTGTACACAATCGCCGGTATTTTGTATTATAATGGAGTTTTGCCCCTACGGTCCTTTACAAAATATACTCAAGGAAGAAGAAGTTATGTTGCCGTCCCGCCTGGTTTCCTGGTCGAAACAAATAGCAGTGGGTATGCAATATCTTCACTCTCACAAAATAATACATCGAGATTTAAAGAGCCCTAAGTAATTTTAGCACTAATCTTAAAGAAATAATGAAATAATGAATTGCCTTTACGGTTACCTTTTTCCAGTATTCTTATAAGTACAAATGAAATTGTTAAAATAAGTGATTTTGGCACCAGCCGTGAATGGAATGAGATAAGCACGAAAATGAGCTTTGCAGGCACTGTAGCGTGGATGGCGCCCGAGGTAATACGCAATGAGCCGTGCTCGGAAAAGGTTGACATTTGGTCGTATGGTGTTGTACTCTGGGAAATGTTAACTTGTGAGATTCCCTACAAAGACGTGGACTCATCGGCCATAATTTGGGGTGTTGGCAATAATTCTCTCAAGTTGCCCATACCCTCAAGTTGTCCCGATGGTTTTAAACTGCTGGTGAAATTATGTTGGAACACTAAACCCCGTAACCGTCCATCATTTAGACAAATCTTATCGCATTTAGAAATAGCTGGCCCAGAACTGTTGCGCAAAACGGAAAAACAATATTTCGAAACGCAACGTTCGTGGAAGCAAGAGGTACGATCGCACATGAAGGAGATGACGCAAAACGGCACCAGTATTCATAAATTTGAACAGGATTTAATACGCAGACGTACGGCCGAGTGGAGGCATGCTCAGGACATACGCATGGTATACGAGGATAAATTGGAAAAAACGAATCGTTTGTATTTGGAGTTAAGCGAATGTATGTCTCAGTTGCAAGAAAAGGAGAAGGAAATAGCGGAGTAAGTGTTTAAAATAAACAGCGGAAAAAATTGCAAATTTTTATATAGAACAACTTATAAATTTCTCAGGCGGGAAAAAAAGCTACCGGGCTATAAGCCATCTAGACGTTTTGGCACTACCTTACGTAAAATGCAGTATTATCGACGAAGACTTAATGGCCCTCCCATGATGATAGCAGCATCTACTTCAACGCAACAACAAACGCAACAACAATCCTCAGCAACGCCAGACCCTGAAACTACACCGGAGGTACTTTATTAACTGCAGCAACCTTCTTTCCAAGAAAAGTTATCGAGAATATTACAAAGTTATCGCTAACTTTTTTGTAAGAACTTGAAGTTATAGGAAACTTTTGCAGAGAAAATTAAAGTTAACGATAACTTTTCTTCACAAAAATAAAGTAATGAATAAATTTTCTATGGAAAGCAAACTTATCGATAATTTTTATACAAAAAAGCCAACCTATCGATAACTTTGCTTACAAAAAATTTCAGTTTTCGGTGGTTATTCTACATGAGCCAGAGGCAACCATTAAATTTCCTAAATAAATTAGTTAATCGATGACGGCTTTATAGAAAAGTACAGTTAGCGAAGACTTTTCGATAGAAAACTAAAGTTATTTATAGTTTTTCTGAAATTACAGTTATCGATAAGTTTTCTATACAAAAGTAATATAATGAATAGCTTTTCAGTACAAAACTTTTATTTATTGCTTTTCTATATCCTTTTCAAGATAATTCTTATACAAAAAATTAAAGTAGTTTCCAAATTTTTTATAGTTGCCTGCAGAAAAGTAAAGTTATCGATATTTATTATATAGAAAACCAAAGTTATCGACATCGATAAATTGAAAACTGAAATAATACTTAAAGTGGAGTTCTATTAATAAAAGTTAAATCTTTATCAACTATTCTATAAAATTTTAATTAATTGCCCCTACGTAAGAAAAGTTATAGAAAACTCTCCTCTTTTCTCCTAATAATTTTTAATTCTTATTCGTTATTTAGAGCCCCGTCAAGTGCACACTTTATGCTCAACTAGATAGTTCTTCATCTCAGCCTAAATCATTTTGTGTAACCACACAAAAAGCGAAGAAATCTTCCAGACACCGAAGAGTTGGCTCTGGTACTTTTGCGGCTGCCCCAAAATACAGTCCGTGCCGTGATCGTCGCTATCAGAGTGAACCGGAAAACCGTAAAGTCAAGCTGGTCGATACCGAAACACAAACAGATGCCATGGATGTTAGTGAAACGGATATAAGCCCAAGTGCTGGTTATCCGTCACGTGACATATCAATGGTTTTGGATCATCACTGCCTTCTTCAACACACCACACTACCGCCATCACAACCCATTGATTTCCTGCAGACTGTACAACGAAATGTCCGCCAAAGCCTGGTGGAAACACAAACAGCGCAAGTACAGCAGCTGATGGACCAACGACTGCAAAATCAAATGCAATATAGTACATCACCGATTACAATGACACCCACAAGTCCCAATGGCAACTCATTAACCACAAGCGATTTAACATTTCAAGATGCCTGCTCTAGTCCCGATCAACTGCTGGATGATGTTATGAATAGTAACGAACGTCTTGACATTACCGGCTGCTGCAGCGACAATGAAAATCTCGAACGGCTGGGGCGCAAAGTTATAGAACTGATTACCGAAAATCGTTTATCCATGACCTCGACAACGATAACATCGAACCACAGCAATAGTACCAGCATCACAAACAATACCAACAACCCAAACATCACCACCTCTGTGACCAACAATCAAAATCAGATAATATGCGAACATGCTAGCATTACGGTGGCGCATCAAGCAATTGTTACTGCTGAAAACGGTAATTCCGAGTGCTTACCAGACCGAGATTCAACAGATGATGCGGTTGTAGTGCGTACACCACGTTTAACAAGATGCTCTAGTCTTCAGAAGAGTTCTATGCGCCAGCAAAACAACGCAGGCAATGACTTAGTGGGCAATGTTTTAAATGCCAACGGTGTGGAGTCAAATGAAGACATATGCGAGGATAGTTGGTCCGATGAGGAGGGCGAGGAAACGGATTATAATTATTCCCTGAGAAGACGAAGGTGAGTTTTTAAAATTATATTTGATTGCGTTGAAAGTTCCCAAAATCGTTTTATTCTCTTCCGCAGTATCGGTCGTTTACCAATCGGACGTGGCATGCGCGCACGACGCTGCTACAAAACGCCCACACAACAAAAAGTCTCTATACAAAAACGCAATGCCATCATAGTCTCCGATGAAGAAAATACTTCCGAATACAGCCATTCGCCATCCAGTCAACACTCGACACTCGAAAGCAATCCCGATATGCCAGAAGCCCTCCAAAAAATGAAAATAGCAGCTAATACGAATCTAACAAGCAGCCAGCATCATCATCATCATACCAGCTCAAAATTATCAACCACAACGACAAACACTTCAACAACAACCGATTCAGAGTCCTCTGAATCGAGCGAGCCGGAATCGGCAGAGGAAGATGTTTCTTACGACTTGCCAACTGTCTCAACAAATTCAACAACCAAAGGATCGCCCATGCAACCAAGGCAGCCCTCGTGCAGTAAGAAAAAGTCCTCACACAACCCTATGGTAAAAGATTCCAATAATGCTTCCTTCAAACAAAAACATTTAGGAAACACCGGAAAAAGTCGCTACAATAAAAGCGATGTTATTTCAATACCCACATTTAATAAAGACGGAGCGATAAATATGGTTTAGGTCGAAAAAGAAATTCTCAACCGTCTTTCTTTTCACAAAACAAAATACTTTTCTTAACAGAAACTTATAAAATCTCTTAATTGAGAAAAATTAAATTAATTAATGTTTTGCCATGATGTTTGTTCTACAAACACACAATTCTACACATACAATTAAAATACTTAAGTATATTACGTACATACTCAAAACAAATTAAAAAATTATTATAAGTAAATTAATTTATTTTCTTAATGTAATAATATTGTATTCTATATGTTACGCACTCATTATAAGTAAAAAAAAAGACATCTCTTTTCGGCGAAAAACTTTTCTATAGCCCTGCAGAATATTAAAATTGTCCCTACACTTTCTATACAAAATTAAAGCTATCGATGACTTTTCATGGCAAACTCAAATTAACGATAACCTTTTCGCGGAAAATTAAAGTTATTGATTACCTTTCTATAGAAAAAAATGAAGCTATCGATAAAATTTGTCTAGAGAAAAATTTAATTTAAAAATAAATTTTCTACGCAAAATTTAAGCTGTCGATAAATTTTGGATAAAAAAATCAAGTTATCGGTGTTGCTATTGGAAAACCCCTAAATTACTGACACTTTCGATATAGAAAAGTAAAGTTATCGGTGAGTTTTCTAAAGAATTGTAATTTTAACTATAACCTGTCCAAAGAAAAATAAACTTATCGATAGCTTTTTTGCAGAAAAATTAAATCATGGATAAATTTTCTATACAAAGAAAAATAGAATTAGCGATAACTTTTCTAAATAAAAATAAAACTATCGATAAATTTTCTAAAGAAAAGTAAAACTTTTGTTAAATTTTCCCTAAACAAGTTTCGTTGTCGAAAGTTACGGATAACGTTAATTTGAAAACGTTTCACTTGCGAAGTTTTCAAAAGCTTGTTATACAAAATTAAAGATACATTTATACAAAAGTTATCGATAACTTTTCTTATTGCAAATTACAGTAAACTTTAACTTTTCATGAGATGTAGGGAGAAAAATGAAGATTTTGCCAAATGAGTACTAATCGATAGCGTTAATTGACATGAAAGGTTACTTAAAGAAACATCAGTTATCGATTTTCATAAGTGTATTTGTTAGTTAAAATTTGTAAGGAATTTTTCAAAGTGAAACAAAAATATGTATGGAAAATAGCGCTTGCTCGGATCATATTGCGGATTTCATTCATTCGACAGACTTTACGCTGCTTAAGAAAACCACAAACAATAAACTTCTAGATTTATGATCGAACTCTCTGAAATCAGAGTATTTCAAACCTGTCACACATACCACCAGGAGTGACGCCCTTATAAAAATTATCAAACTCATGGCGAAGCCAACAAAAAATATTAATAGACAAAATGCGGTATAATTTTTAACGCATTAGTTTGACCATCTCCTAAGAAAATATAAGGTCCTATAATTGCATTAATGTTTAGAGACTATATTATTTAAAGATTTTATGAAAAGTAAAGCGTCGCGTTTCAAAAACAATTCATTCATATGTTAACAATTCTAAAAAATTAACTAAAACCATTTCATTACATTTTGCGCATTAGGCGTGAGTTTGTTCCACAAAGAGCTACTTTGATATTTAATGCAGTACAATCGGATTTTCTTAACTTAGTGAATTTTTTTATTTAAAGTGGTTGCTTATACACAAATAAAAGAAAATAAATGAAGTTTTCAGCATTGAAATATGAGTTTAAGACTAAAAAACCTAAAAATTTCTACCATGAGATCAATTAAGATAACTTTGGTAACTAATTTTAAAACCCAATTTTTTTCCAAGCGATTTTCAAAATTCCAAATTATTTCTGTTCTGGAAAAACTAAATCAACAAATACACTTCTGATTACAGATTCATTAGATATAAATATGTATGTATGTACTTGTATGTATCTGCTTATTTTTAATTATACTCTTTTTATAATATAATATTACATGTTATATACATATGTATGTATGTATGTATGTATGTAGATGTAAGAAATCATATTTTTTTAAACGTCTTTAGAAAGTATGATGAAAACGAGTAAAATTTACAAAAAACTAAAATTTATATACATATAAACTTATAAAACTGAACTAAAAATGAGTACAAGAAAATATAGAAAATGTGTTTTTCGGCAAAAAAAAAAACCCGAGTTATACTCGTATACACTCAAATTCTCTGATCTTAAAATTTAATAAATTTGAAATCTTTTCAAATTGATTTGTGTATAGAAAATTTGCTATAGAAAAGAATATAAATGAAAGAAGAAAACTGCTTAATAAATTAAAAAGAGTACAATTTTTTCTCAATACATACATACATATAACAAAAATGCTACAGTTTTCCATTTCAGTAACAGCTAAATTATTAGTACTTTTAAAATTTTCTAACAAATTCCATAGATTTTTTTCTGTTTAATTTAAATTTGTTTTAGAATTATGTTTTGCACATATGTAACTTGACGCCTTCATATTTATATACATATTTATGTATGTTCTGTTAAAGCTATACACAATAAAAGCTTAGATTTTGATTTAAATTAGATTTCAAAAAAAGAAAATATTGTAATTGTATGTAACTTTTAAGTTGCCCGCTAATTTAGTTTTTCTTCTTAATTTTAATTAACAAACACATCTAGACTATACATCAACATACGTCCTATAGTTATAGCAAAACAAACAAACAAATAAAAAATTAATTAAAATATTTATAGTAAATAAAAACTGGGGACACAACAGTGATTGGTGCAGGGTACCACTTTTAATTTGCTAGTTAGACTAGACGCTGGCAAATTAAGAAGTCATTAGAAAAAAAGAAGCAGAATTTTGGTTCGAAGGAACAGTTGAAGTTTTTCTTTTATATTAATAAACAAACATTTAAAAAAACTTTGTGAGCAAAAAGAAAAAAAATTTAGCTTTACATAGAAAATTTTTTACATGCTGTTTGTTTACTTTAAGCTCTTAGAATTGACTACGTTGCCCCAATTTTATTTTGCTATTCATATATAAACTTTTTTAGCATATATTTATGTATAAAATACAGAAAACTAATCATTTTTCGGCCAATACACTTCAATATAAATATTATTAAAACCAAAAAAAAAAAAATCTAAAGGTTTTTTATATTATAGAAGAAAAAGAAAAAACAAAGTCTGTAGTTCAGTTTAACTTTAGTTTGCTACCTTAATAGTTTTAATAATATAATTTTAAATAAAAATATCATTTTATGTATGTATCTATTTTTTCCACCCACTGTAATATCATTTCTTTACATATGCACGAGTATGTCAATTTTTTTTTAATTATAGGTGTGTATTTAACTTAGTTTAATTAAAAAGTTAAAATTTTTTTAGTAAATACTTTTACGGTTAAGTGTAATAATTTGTGTATATTTATTGTAGTATTTTTTTCATATTTTATTATAAATTAAAATAACAAAAAGCAAGCAAAATTTTGTTGCTGGGAACAAAGATGTATGTTTTAAACGAAAAACAAAATAAATTATTTTAGACTTCACAAATACATACATATGGATGGAAATACAGTGAGAGTAATAATGTTTTTATGGAGAAAATATACCAAAATGGTTTCAAAATATAAAAAAGTGGCATCACTGTTGACAGCAATACTTGTGTGTACATGTGCACATACATATCGTTACCTGAATACACAAAGGCCGTAGCTAATTTTTTTTTTTCAAATTTTGATAGATTAAAAAATTTTATCTTGAAATATGTTAAACAAAATTCGAGTTTGGTAGAAAAAATTAACTTAAGGATATGTATGTATGTATGTATGTATGGATATATGTATGTATGTATATTAATTTAATTTCCCTAATTTATAATTTTGCACAAAATTCTTGCTTCAGTGCCTTAAAGCAAAAAAGAAAACAACAACAAATATAATATATTTATGTGCTGCATTAAATACAAATTTTTAATGGAAAATTTAATTAAAAAAAACCTGCAAAACAACAATATTTACGAAAACAACAACCAATAATTAATTATTAATTACAAAAACAAACAACAAAACAACAACAACAAAGAATGCAACAATTATTACTTCGTATTTAGTAAATAATAATGTAATAACAAATAGTTTAAGCCAACATAAACTATTATATTTTAGCTTATACACTGAGACAAAAAATATTCATTAAAACAGCATACTTATATATGTTAGACTTAAAAGATGGAGAAAAAAACGAAATTAGGTATCGTATGAAAAAAAAAACTTAAAAAAACGAAAGCATATTCCACGTATATTAATTATACAATATACAAAAATAAATAAAACCTTTAAAACATAAAAGTAAAGTACATTCATTGAGAGATAAACAAAAGTCTGGTGTTCAACTATTTGATCACTATTTGATGAAAATACGAGTAGTAGACCAGGATGTTGTTAAAGTTAAGCTTATAGAGTTGCTGGGGTGGTAAAAAATTTACCACTATCAGCAATATTCTCTACTAGCAAATTTTCAATGCGTATAAGTCGTATAAGTGATGGAAACCGTTTTTGAAAAGTTAATTCATTTTTCATTTTGTTCTATGAAATTGTGAGCAAAATGAAATGTGTATTGCTTTTACGTTTTCAAACGGCGTTAAATGGAATGCAGAACCACGTAACTAACAATCGATCGATCGAAATCGATTGATAACGATGCGTGTCAACAACATTCATGACCTCTGCAATGTTTTCTCTTCTATAATAAAAATTATACATTTCATAAACAATAACTAAAATTGTATTAACTGTTCAATAAATAACATAATACGATATATGTCATTATTTTGTTTCTAATGCAAAATAGTAATAACTTTAGCCACGTGGTTTTGCCTTGCAGCTGGCGATATGTAAATTGAGATAGGATTTGGGCGGTCACGATTTGTATGTTAATACAATCTAATGTACGAGTATCTAAGCCAAGTCCACGCCACCGCCATACTCGTCTATTGGACATTTTTAGCCGCCACCGATATTGCCATATTTTTGCTCAGTTTTGTTTTTTATTTTTACAGCTCTTTTTTTAGTGCAAAACAAGGTATGTACATATGTATAGAGATTAAGAAAAAATATGTTATTACAACGACTTCAGCAGACATTACATTTCTCTGTCCTAGAAAATTTCCAAAAGGCCTCGGTTTTCATCACATCGCTGTATGTTCACAACCTTTCAGAAACTTACAATATGTTCAAAGACTTTTTATTAAAAATTTTCCTCATTGCGAAATTCGTTTCTTCATGCCATTTCTATTTATAAAATCTTGAAGAACTTTAATAAGAAATTTTGTTAGGTTTAGAGCGGCTGATTACTTTTTTTATGGTTTACACTCTGTTGGATGTCAACTGTTCAGAGCTAAAATTTGCAGTTTTGACATTTAAGAAAAACGAAATTCCTACTTGGGAATTCGCCTTGTTAAATGAAAAAAACACATACATTATTTCTGAATCCCCGCCCATAATAATCAAAAATTGTTCCTCAGAAATATTTTAATATTTTTCTCGCTGGGCATTTAAAACAATCTGAGAGTTTATACAACTACTCGTAAGACGCCTACTCAACACCAGAGGGACTAAAACAATTTAGGTAAAATTTTAAAATTGCTAGCTACACTGTTGATTTTAAAAACTAACAACAATCCATTAAAACTTTGTCAAATTTCAGTTAAAAAAGCCGAAACTTTGTTAAACAAGATTAGATTATTACGTTAAAAAATAAAAATTAAATAATTAAAAATAAGTGAAAATAACTAAAATAAAATAATTGAACAGGAAAATATTATCAAAATTTAGGTTACACATGCGTTACAATGAATGCCCAACCAGAATGTAATTGTTGTCCCTCGAAAACATGCGATGCTTGCTTGTCGCCATGTTTTTGCAGGCCTCACGTAAGGTAGACCGCGATTGTAGTTTTCAATTCATACGTGCATAAGTACATATGTACGAGTATGTGCATACATACATATGTGCCTGCAAATAATATTTCTGCTTAACAGTTTCAGAAACAGAGCTGAAAGGCCTCTTAAATATGAAGCAAATTGCGGTGCCAAAAACTGCGGCATATTTGGTAGTCATGACATTACCCCTTTGCCGTCGTATCATGGTTATCAGAAACGTAAGTTCACATGGTTTTGATTCCACAAATTTTAATTATAACTTATGGCTGTATGTATGTGATTTGGATAAGAAGGATGGTTCCAAATAAAAAAAAAAGTATACTAGACCATTCAGCTGCTAACCCATATCTGTGCTACCGCCAAAACAGTCCCGAAAACCACTAAACGTGAGTTTGCAATGCTTAAATTTGTGGAATACTTCCTATTTGAAAAAAGCTCCAAATACCGTTGAAACTTTCGCTATTTGAAAAAAAAAAACATTTAAACCTCCAATACTGATATATAGGGAGAGCGATATATATTTGTACTCAAAAGTGTTCAATAGTTTCTAGATCCATTTTAAGCCCTTATAATCAATAAAGGACTTAAGGGTATCGTTTTCCAATTTCTGGTTTATTAAAACCGGCACTTTTTTTTCCAACTACATATTTTGACAGTTTTTTTATTTTTTTCCAGTTGCATCATTTTAATCGGTTTAATTAATTCTGATTATGTTTTTGATTTTGAAAATTGTTTTACTTTCTTAATTATCATTATCAGAGTTATCATTATGACAGACGAATATATGACCTTTTAATGTCATTTAAGAAGGAGTTCCTAAAAAGCGCCCGGTTTTACAGTGTGGAGCCACTGGATGCAAAAAGTTTACACCTAGGAAACCCCTGTCTTCATTTATTTTCATAAAGAACGAAAGCAGGCTGACGATCCTTCAGCATGAATGGCGATAAGGAGTTGCTAATCTTATACATATGTATGTATGTCCAGTAGACGTCACATAAAACTCGACCTTTGGATTAAGGAGTTTCAGTCATAAACAACATATTTCTTAGTGCCTAGACGTTTTCTTGCAATATCTTTTAATGGAAAAAAGATGTAAAACGTTGCCTGTCTAGGTGTGCTTTTCCCTGCATGTTGCATATCTTTCGAAGTTGGTCGAACATTTTCCTGAACTCATTTTTCTTCCCAATCAATCTCTGAAGCAGATGCTTTTTGCTTGAAAACTTATTGTCCAACTGAGTTTCGAGATGTTTTTTTCACTAGCCTGCCAGATTCGATGCTATTTAGCCGTAAATAGAGCTTCCAGCTTAAAACCAATTGCCGTCAATCGTGCAAAAATTTTTAGCCCTGTCTACTCAATATTTGATCCCAATTTATTTAATGCTGATGAGGAAAATTTCACAGAGAAAAAATTCTATTTATAAGAACAATATACATACATAATAGTTTCACAGCACTATATTACATCTCGTAGTAGTTATAGACAAAGAAGGCTTTAACTGACTAAATTAATGTACTACTTGCTTTCCTTTCCAGTTATAAAAACTCAAAACGAAAACAAAAATTCGCTGGGTGCTCCCATTGGCCTGGTGACCTCGACTGTCAATTTTAAAACTGAAGGCAAGACAGTCGATATTATGCAGGCCCGATACGCCACCTATCTTAAGGCTTTTGCCCGGCTACATTTGAACGACGAGAAAGAATGGAATTCACAGCTTTTAGACGATATAATGACAGAAGGTCTTGATCTGTATACAAATTCACAAAATAGCTCATCAGCCGTCGAAACCGTAGCAACTGACAATTATATGTCCCATGAACAGCATGTGGTGCGAGAATTCGTATTATCCGGTTTTACTTTTCAAATAGAATTAATGCCAAAGTTTCAATTAGTAGCTGCCGATTCTGCCGAATTGGGAGCCAATGGTGATGGGATTGTATTAACTTTGGAAGATGTTATGCCAGCCTTGAGAAGTTTCCTGCGCCAACATAAATATGCTTTGCTGAAGGTTAGCACATTTTATACCATGATTTGGCGCTCCAGAGATGCATATTTCGTATTTGATGTCTGCGGCAGAAGATTGACGGACTTTCAAACGGTGAAAGGCAACGGCGTAGCCATGCTTATGTGTTTTAAGAGTTTGGAAAACATAAGACATTTGCTTAATAATCTAAGTGGTTTGCCAGCAGCGGAACCTCTTGTAATACGGGAACTGAAGCTGGTGAAGGTAGTAACACCACAAGGCAATATCATGCAACTGGATTACAGTTTGCGTAATCATCAATACGAGATTGTTAATGACGATTACGCTTATCTTAGATCCGATTTGCATTTAACATTAAACAAAAGAGATTTGCTAAGAAGCCGCAGTGGTCTGCCGGTAGCTGTGACTGCTATTATAGTCTCAAAAATAGATCATCCAGCTACCTGGGATCGGAAAATGGTGGATAAGATAATATGTTTTGGGGTTAACTTTTGGCAATCTCGATGCATGAAATGTGAAAGTACTGAGCCTATAGACGTTAATGAATTTCCTACAACCTTTGCGTTGGGACAATTTCACATTAATATCGAAATAAAAGGTCACCTTTATGGAGGTAGATGGCACTGCGTGCCGGTTTTTAAGGAAAGCGAATTGGCCAATGCTCTAAATGAAGCCTTCAATGACAAACATCACAAATTGGTTTTGCAAATCAATTACCAAATGTATGCAATATGGAAAAAACAGGAGTTTATATATCTCCTAGATCCTTATCGCCATCGTATAATGGGGGGAAAAAATGAGTCTAAAATGTATGAAGAAATGGAGAAACGTGCCTCCGTGAGAATGTTTCGTGATTTTCAGGTGTTCATGAATGTTTTGAATCATATTCTGATCGACTCCAATCGTACGAGCTGCTTCTCTTTGCACTTTATTAAAGTGAAAAATATTCAAATATTGTCTAAAGAAAAACCTGGCCAAGTTAGACAGATCAAGGAACCTCAACGTGATGATTACGGTGAGGTTCTATCAATTAATGAGCATATTTGCTTTGAAGAAGCTGAAGATTTGTGCAAAGCTGCTTTGGGTGAGATCAGTGACTATGAAGATGATGATCTTAAGTCTGACGTGGTTGAAATGGAACTAAGGACTTCATCTAGTGAAGAAGACTTATTGGAGGAAGAAGAAGCCGGGGCAGGCGAAGTCGGAGAAATGGAAGACATAGAATCATCATCAAGCGGTGAAGAAGGTAGAGGCCACAAAATGAAAGCCGAAGGCAATAGAGAACGTGGTAAACGCAATAAATCGATTAAAAGCAAAGAAGCAAAAAAAGGTGGCCACCATAAAAATAAGAAAGGTAAAGGAGCAAATGCCAATGAAAGAGGGACTACCGAAAGCGATATTCAAATAAATGACAAAGGTAAAAAAAGCAAGAAATCGCAAAAAACTGATCACGAAATGAAGAGCAAAAAGCGAGATCCGAACGAGCAAAGGGATGATGAAAGTGGTTTAAGGCCAAAAACTAAACGCGGCAAATACCTGAAAGAAAACGACGATACTGATACAGGTAAATCAATTGAAGGTTCTGAGAAAAGTGCTAGCAGCAAGAATTACAATATAGAAGAAGTTCAAGAAAACCATATTGTGAAACAAAAACCTGGAAACGAAGAATCAAGTAAAAGCAAAAATATAAGCAAAGAAAAGGCTTTACTTAAAGACAAGGAAGAAAGCAAAGACAGGGAAGAAAGCAGAGAAACGGATGCAAACAAAAATAAGAAATTGAGCAAAGACAGGGATCTGAACAAAAGAAAAGACCACCAACCAAGTAAAGACAAAGCTTTTAACAAGAAAAAAGATCCAAGTACAGGCGAACATATTAGCAAAGATGAACCTCTGAACGTGGACGAAAATACAAATAAAGCCGACGAATTTAATCAAGACAAAGTTTTACCAAAAGACAAAATTATAAGCAAAGATAAGCTTCTTAGCCGAGACAAAGATATTAGCAAAGACAGCGATTTAAGCAAAACTCTTGTGGAGCAAAAATATGGTAATAGCAAAGACAAAATTAATAAAGATCTCAATAAGTTAGTTAATAGCGAAGGTAAGTCAGATCTAGCCAAAAGTAAAACCAGCGTCAACGACACAAACAAAGAAAATGAAATTTTCAAAAGTTCACACAAATTTATTGATGACAAAGAACGGGAAGAGAAAGATAAATCAGTTGACAGATTTAAAGAGAGAACTGAAAAGGTCCGCGGACAAAGCCGCGATGATCGTGGCAAAAAGTACAAAGATGGCACTGAAGCAGACGACGAGAATGAAGAAGGTTTAGAAAGGCGCTTCGATTTTTGCTCTACTCCTAATCCAAATAGTTATCCGGGGTATTTTAAACATCCTGCTGATATGGCAGTCCTTGGTTCTGAAAGTGGCAGCTATGAAAGTATATGCAAACTATTTCAAGCCGGTTTCAAAGTTGCCGATCGCCTGCTATTGATGACACCTTGGGGAAACTTTGTAATTTTTCGTTGTATAGGACAATCGGATACGCAGCACAAACACTATTATTTGTTCGATGGCTGCACATGTAATTTTGAACGCTTTCGACATTTCGATCTTAGCGTGGGCACAGCAGGTCTTATATGTTTCGAACACCTTCATAATATCATTGGCTATATAAGACAGTTACGTAAATCACGTAACAAAAAAAGGGCACATCGCAATTCCTCAGCCGACGACATATGTAGAGAATATTGCAATAAAAGTGTTATTTTACGCGTATAAAAACTTTAAATTCTAATTATATTTGGCATGTACAAACATATGTAAATAAAATTCTCGAAATAGTCAGCAAAACTTAACTTAAAAACTTAACGTGGAAATTTAAGTTCCACAATTTAGTTGCATTAAAAACTCAAAATTTATGGTCGCGGAAATTTTACTAAATTTTGAAAACTAAAAATATCAAAATTAGCGAAAGTATGTAGCCTTACACGTATCTCCACAAAACCCTTATAATGCAAACTGCAAAATGTATAGAAACCAAAAATGTATAGATCAGTTAAATTGATTCGATCCCCAATTCTCACAGCACACAGAAAAAGGAATATTATTTGCACAAAACTGAAACTTTTGTATTTTTTAGATAATTAATTTTACAATAAAGTAAATTACGTACTAGATATTAGATCAATAGAAAAAAAGAAGATATGAGAGTTTAAAACAAAAATCATTTAACATAACTTAAAATGTGAAACGATACAATCTTAAAAAAAGCGAATAACGAAGAAAAACTCCTAGCCAGTATTAAAGCGTAATTGGCTCAATATTAGCAATAAACATTCGGTACAGTCGTACTCGAAATTAATGCTGATGGGCATTAGGATTCAACATCTTCATACGGATTATAAAAGGTACAAAAAATAGATAAGTGAGTTTTCAGCTAAACCTAAGTCGAAAAATTCAAATAATTTAACCTAACATTCCATGGCTAATGAGTTTGAGTTTTCATTTAAAGCAGTTACGCCATTTTCAATAGGCATCGCTAAACTATTATCATCAATTGTTGCTTCGGGTGCATCTGTAGATTCACGTTTTGCTGGAGAGGAGCAAGCTGCTGCCGAAGCTGAGACACTGCTATGCATATCACTGCACTGCATTTCGTCATCAATATGCTCACCATCATGACTATTCCCATTGGACAACTCATTTGAGGGTGTATCATCCCAATTAATTTTAAAGCGCGTTACACGCGGCTTTGTGGCTAAAATATTGCGGGTTAATTTATCAAACAATGGTTTGGGTGGAGGATTTTCACGCATTTCGGGATCTGCATAATCATTGTTTACAAAATAACCGACGCGTACAAATTCCTGACCTCTATAAGAGCACGTAAGCAGAACAATGGTTACACCAACCGCATCTGGTTCAGGTATCTTTGTGACATCTGGTGGATCTGCCTGAAAAACAAATATATGTCTGCCCTCCGGCACTGGGCCAACGTAAATTGTATCTAGAACTTGATCATATTCTTCCGACTCTGCCGAACCAACATAAATCATTTTCCATTCCAAATCTTCTTTTAGCTCTTCAATACATTCAAAAGTCAATTCGAATTGAAATGGATTAAAGAAGCTACTGGGATTGTCAAGAACCACAACATTTGTTATGTGTACCTTAGCCATACTTTAATTGAGCGGTAATAGTGGCAGCTTTTTAATTGAAAGCGTGTTTTCTATTAAATATTCGCGCTGTTTTTGGCTGACAATGGGTGGAGGCAGATGGTGTAATTTCCTTTAGTATAAAAAATATTTTCAATTTACCTAAAATGGAATGTTTTTCATAAGTTTTTCGTATTTTTAACGAGAAGCATAATTACCTTATCAATTGCTTAAAGTTACACAAACTAATTGATTTTATTAAGAAAATTATTATTCTTTGTTTTTTTTATTACTAATTGTGAAGTGTTTGCCAAAAATACTGTTTCTTACAATAAGAAAATGACAATTCCAGAAAGGTTGCCAACTTTCCCGCCAAATTACATTACAATAGTATATGATCAATCAGATTGTAGTGAATGTCAACAGATGTTTAACATTTTTCATTTGAGCTGCCGTATTATTTATTTTTAGCTAATGACATTGAAAGACAATTGAATTTAGTATTCGCTCTGAAACTATAAATTGATATTGAATCCAAAACTAACTATGTTTTTTTTATTTCATAAAAATTAAAAGCTTTAAACTATTTAAATATTACGTATTTCAAAAAAATATCACAATTTTTGTTGAGAACTGTTAAATTTCTATGGTCTGTTTTTACATACATATGTGCAATAAATTCCTAGTAACTGCTTCTATTTCTAATTAGAATACTTTTACATAGATGGTTTTTGAAATACTTATTCAAATAATATTTGACTGATCCAAACTATTTAAAATGAACACATAAATATAATTTTCAATGATTTCACTAGCGTTATTTTTTCATTTATTAACAGGCCTTAAAAATTATTCTACCTCTACTATTTTGTATTATATTTTCAACAAATATGTACATACGTATATTTTCATTTGGTTTTTTCAGATGGTCTACATATATATTTCCTTTGCATGATTATTTACTGAAGCAGTAGTATGAAAAGTGTAGTTTTATGAAAACTATGTGGTTATCGGTTATATTAACATTGATGTAATATAGTTTTTTCCCCATTCCATACACTCCTGATTTTTATTCCAATTAACGCCAAAGCCTGACTTTTAGTCCAAGGTAGAAAAGTAACCGTCATTAAACCTTAATATATGTTACTTTGACTGTAAGCTGGCATCTCTTTATTTCTATTACAGCTGTTCCATTGTTTTTGAATGGAATAAGAAGAAAAATTTATTTGTTTGTGTGGAAAATCAAAATAAAATATTTTTTTTTAAATACTTATTTGCGTCAATTGGCACAATGATACATTTGACGGGTCAAAACTTTAATACACGAGAAATAGTGCAAAACATTTTTTCACCTTTAATTGGCGTTTTAACAAGTCCTGCTGCAGATGAAGTCTGCCATCGCAATAACTTATCATTTGTAGAACTATTACAACCATTTTCCAAATTGCAAAATGACGGTAAAGATGCTCTAAGAATTTTAGGAAAATATAATTTAAAATGTGTTTTCTAAAAGCTCACTTTCGAGATGTATCTGGCACCAGCGTTTCCATAAGGGGACTACGCCTAAACTTCTGTGATGTAGAATGGAGGCCTCCGCAAACCGTTCTGGCACGGAAAATGCTTAATGAATCAGTCACTAATGCTCATAACGATAAGACTAAATTAGTACATATAGGTATGATACAACTTAATTTTGAAATAGATATAAACGTGTAGATATATATACATACATACATACATACATATATAATTCAATGACTACTTTTTTAGACAATATAACATTAGAGATACCGACGTCAGAGCCTTGGTTTGAAAATTGGCGTGAAACGTTTTTGACTGTGCAGTTTCCATCCGATCATGAATTTACACGTCATCTTTTAAGTTGTCTCATTGTTCTGTCTAGCGGAGATCCAAATATTGTTGAAACCGCAAACAAACTTTCTCAACATGTTCATCAAATACAGAGTGTTACCCCACAGAAATTACCAAAATGGTTTCAATCTTGTGACGTTCTTAATAGCTATATCGTGTTACACGAGGGTAGTCAGGGAGACTTGTCTAGAGCTCAGCAGGGCTACGAAATGTTAAAATCTACTTTCGGCGACACTAAATGCTTTCTTATACAAATAAATTCATTGGACTGTAATGTTGGTAGTGAAGTGCCTGATTATTGGGCTTCATTTTTGAGGCGACAACCAAAATCTTCGGACAATGTGGGATCTAGCAGTACTAGCGGCGAGCAGCTTAGTGGTCATAAAACGCCACAAGATAATCTATCTGCAATTTCATTAGCAACTTTAAATGATGCTGTGGCTGGTAAAGACCTAAACGATTACGCAGGGATCCTGCATCCTCTTAGTCCAGTTCAGGAGAATGCTACAGAAGCCATTGTAAGTAAAAAAGCAAAAACAACAAATAGAACTACTGTCAATTCCATTTATTATCATTTTTGCGTGAATTGTTATTTTATATCTCTCATCGTAATATATATAAATCCCCATTGATCAAAATTTCTTGGTATATGTTTCTTTCTGTGATTAAAAGCTTGTATAACAACCTCCTCTCTTTTTATAAGAATTCAAAATTTTCCGTAAGCAGTGAAAGTATCGCTTCCCAAACTCTTAATCCAAATGTTTGGACTGGCGATTACGATGCACCACATGGACAATGTCTTAACTCAATGGATGTGGAAAACCTAAGACATTTCGTGCAGGATTATGCTGTAAGAGCACTTATTCCCTATGTGGAACATTTAGTAGGCATTCTAAATGAAGCAGTAAGTTTTTAAATTCATTAAAGTGAAGTTTTTTTGTTTCTAAGAAAATTTTTAATCAGGTCACAAACAAAAAAGGAGTCAGTAAATCTTTGCTAAGCGCTACAAAACGCTGGTTTGTTACTAGTAAACCAGGCGCTGGCGTTAGCAATCAAAACGCAGTCATGTAAACGTCTTTTTCTTATTTGAAAACATACAGTTTGAATAAAATAATAGTTTTTTAGCTATACTCAGGAGTCCGCTGAATTACAAACACGTAAACTTGGAGACTTGTATTTTATGTTTGGACACTACAACATGGCATTCCAGGCTTATCATCAGGCTAAAAGAGATTTTAATGCCGATTCAGCTTGGCAATATTATGCAGGAGCTTTGGAGATGGCGGCTCTGTCTGCATTTATGCTGGGAACTGCCAGTCGCAAAACCTACGATTATATGGAAGATGCTATAATTTGTTATTTAAATACCTGCAAGTGAGTACAAATACAATTTTATTTTGTTACTGATTACTCTTTTAACATGAAAATTTCCATTTTAGACTTCAGCAATTCGCCACCCGTGCCACTTTATTAAGTATGGAATGCCTAAAAGCCGGCCGTTATTACGGCGAGGCAGCAAAACAATTAATACGCATGACCAGTGAGGAATCTGATTTACGTTCGGCATTATTATTAGAACAAGCTGCTTATTGCTTTTTAGCTTCCACACCAGCCATGCATCGTACTTATGCATTCCAAATAGTTTTATCTGGCAATCGTTATTCACGTGCCGGCCAGCGGAAGCACGCCTATCGCTGTTATAATCAAGCTTATCAGGTATTTCAGCAAAAGGGTTGGAGCTTGGCCGAAGACAATATACAATATACTATGGCAAAGCAGGCTTATATGCTGAAAAAACTTGAAGAAGCCAGCCGTTCGCTGGCCCACCTCTTAAGGCCCGGTAGTTTGCAAAACGGTCAACAGCAAATGAGTTTTCTGAAGGAATTTATTCAAACGCAAAATGTAAGTTTGTTACAAAATGTTAAACCTAAGCAATTAATTTTCGAATTAAAACCTTTTAATTAAAAGGAGATTTTTGCGTTGTCTTAGATATGTATGTATGTATGTATCTATTGGGCAGATAGTTTCTATCAAAAAACGTTTGCACTAATAGAAATTATTTGATAGTTACAGTTATATACACATATGTACACATATATATATATATACATATGTTTATTTCTACATAATGAATTTTTCTTCCAGGAATATATCAAACGCCATCCTGAACTGGGGTTACTGGCACATGCTTTGCCCCAAGTGGTACAAGACTCAATAAAAGTTCTTACTCTATCACCTTTGCCTATTGCCAACGCTAACTACATTCCAGCCACAAACATTGACATTAATGTATGTACTCGTATATTGCATTTTTTTTTTGTTTGTACAGAATTAAAAGTACATTTAATTTCTTTATACAATATAAATTTGACATTTGTAAAAGAGATGGTATGAAAACTGTATTTCTTTTTTATTAATATTTTTTTTATAATAGAACGATTTGAACGAAGAAGTCATTTGGCATAGGCTGGAAGAAATGATAGTGGCCACCGCTGCAACTAGCAAACCTTTGGTGTTTAAGCCCTCAAGAAGTCTGTTTACTAAAGAAGATCCCACAACTGAAAGTCCTTTAGCTGTACAGGGTGGTAAGTTGAATACTCTATTTCTTCTTAAGCTAAAGAAAGCTAATCAATATTTTGATATCATTTTTAGAGCCTATTGAAATTGCTGTTACTATTACAAATACCATACGTTGCAGTATTATTTTAAATAATGTTGAACTTTTATGGCGATTAAAATTCGAAAATGAAGAGGAATTAACAAACATAAGTCTATTCGAAAATTCTGCAGAAAATCCTAGTAAGTATTTTGTTGTTTTGATATAAGTATTGTGATGAGCCTTCACATTCGATATTAATAAATCAAGGCCACCAAAATAGTACATACGCATGTACATAAATCTTTAAAGTACATGTATGTTTGTTTTTATTTTAAGATAAAGCTGCAATTTTGGCCGCCATTAAATCAAGTCATTTACAAAACTTACAACTTGAGGAAAAGGCTACACAGACTTTGTGCTTTAAATTAACACCTAAATTAACTGGTCGCCTTTCTATAATTGGCATAGTAGCTAATGTGGCTTCTGCTGCAGAACCCCATAATACTCTTATAGGTTCATTACAATTCGAGACACAATCCATTAGACCGACAGGCAAACAGACAAAACAAACACTTTTCGATCAGAAACTTAATATACGAGTTATACCGGCAGTGCCCTGGTTAAATGTCAGCTTCTCTGCCACGCCTACGGATTTAATAGCTGGCGAAATTTTGCCCGTTACAATGTTTTTGAGAAATGAAGGAATTAAACCTATAGATGAAGTGTTCTTAGGTTGTGACAATCCCCGTTGGTTGGCTTTGCAGGACAAGGAAGCCGATGCACCTCTGACAATTTTAAGTTGTGAGTAAAAAACACTTTAAAATGTTGTTTTGCAAAAAAAAACACGAATTCTTCAATTTAAAAGCAAAAAATAAATGTCTCTACTATATATAAATTTCTATTTTTACAGCTATTAAAGATCTAAGCAACGAAAAACTAGTCAAAGATAAAGAAATACGTAAACAACATGTTTTTCGTTTACTCAAAAGTCGAACAGGCGGTAAAGAAGCCCTGCAGGCCCAAGAATTTACCACAATAACAGCCTGGCTGCAGGCGCCCTATGACAAGGGCGAACATACTTTACGATTACTATTTTATTATGCAATACCTGCTACGGACTCCAATCTGAAGTATCGTTTGGTGCGTCATAATTGGAAATTCAATATACACGAATGCTTACGCACCGAAGCCAGTTGTGTGCTAAGTAATGCGGTTAACGGTGAACTGGGTCTCAACGTTGAGGTGCACAATGAAAATAAATTACACCATCCTTTGATGTCGGAATTATATATAAACTCTTTGGCCTTGTACTGTGACAAATTTAAATTAAACAAAGACAAATTTTATTGTAAGTATATACATATGTATGTGTTTATATACATACATATGAATATAAAGCAAATATGGCAGAGGTTTGAATTATTTATTATTTTATTTTTAGTAATCAATCAAATGGAGATTGGCTCTGGTCGTTTGGGAGGTAAGTTATACAATTGCGCATAATAATTTTGTGAAGTTTTTGTATACGAGTTATTAAAAAAAATGTTTTTATAGGAAATCTCTTTGTTAAATGTTCTTTCAGCAGTTTTCGAAAAAAACTTATTTTATATATAAATTGTTATTTTGTAAAATGTTAAGAAAGTTTTGGGGTTTTAATATTGTATTGCCTGAAAATCTTTTTCAGAACGTTGCCTTAGATCAACTAAAAACGCCAGTTTTCAATGCCGTTTAATAAAGCCTGATGAGCCACCATTATCTTCTCAACAATCTGTGCAAGATATACTCAAATCACGCCTTTCTTTTATGGATGTTATGCCCATGAATTTTTCTGCATCTAACCAGCCTGAACAAAACATTCCAAACATTTTTGAAATGTATAGCTTTTTGGCCAATCACGAAACAATTTATTTTAATACGAACATAACGACAGAAGATTTCAATAATATAGTGGCCTCATACCAACCACACACAACACTGGTTGTCTGCTGGTCTGCTGCAATTGTTCAAAATTCAATACAACGTTTAGCACACGGTCAGCACTTTGTACAACTCAAGTATTTATATGAAAAAATATCGTGCCCTTTCACTAAAGAATTGAGGAAATTTAAAAATCTTGACAGAAATCAGGAAAAATGTTTGACTATTGAAGAATTTGCCACAAAAAAACAACAAGAGATAACTGCAGCACTAACCAATAATAATATTAAACGGGAGCAGTTGCAAACATTCGATGATGATGAGGATGATTTGTGGGAATCAAACGATTTTTACGTGGGTCAAAGATGTCTTTTAGAGGATGAAACATTTTTGGTTGCAACAAAAGCTTAATAATATTTATTTAATACAAATACATTTATTTAGTTTATTTATTTAATAGATATTAGGGGAAATCTGGATGTATCTAAAATTGTGCATATTTGTTTTTATTAAAAAAATAACTTAATAAATTGTGCTTTGTTTACCTTTTCCCACTTGAAGAGCTTTGAATTGGAAACCCATGTTGTTATTACACAATATAATGTCGCAGATATAACATTAATATATACATACATGCATATCTGTCGGATTTTTTAATTGTCTTAGTTTTATTTAAATAAAGACTGAACTGAAACATACCTACATAGATATTGCATTGTACTAAAAAATTACCTGTTGATTTTCCACAAAGAGAAACAAGGTTTTTCTGCCTTTTATGTGATCGCTAATAATTTTGTTTAATATGACTAGAAACACAAAATACATAAAAAAAACTTATTTCGTTTCTTAAAATCGTTTTTTGCCCATGTAAGCCTTTCCAGTGGCATATAAAATGCAGGAACATGCATATATATTGCCTAAAGCACTGCCCAAGAGAGCCCCTATAACATTAGGTATGGGATATGTTTGCCACTCACGATCCCAATCCAAAGGTGCTACAATCGACCCTGCCCAGGCTCCCAAGATACCACCAAGAGCATTGTACTTGAAAAGATCCACAGCGGTTTCTTCGCTTTTTGTTAGAAAGTCTGGTTTTTCGCAAAAACACACCTGTAAGGCACCACCTCCGCCCACAAGAAACACGGTGGGCGACACTGACAACAATGTCAATAACAATGAAAGCACAAAAGTTTGTTCGTAATTTTGTAAGACCGGAGCTCCCAAGATGATGCATACAAACGCGTACAGTATAGTACACAAAAACTGCAACAACAAACCGCCTGCCAACTCCTTTGGCGTAAAGTAGTCTGCTTTCTTTTGCTTTTGTTTCTGAGTTAATATTGGATCATCATGGCGCCCATAATAACAGCAAAGTATTATTTTAAGCATTTCTCCCGTAAAAACAATCGGTATAATCAGGGAATTCCAGAAGGTTCCTAGGTGAGTCCAGTTATTGCGATACTGCATATAAGTCATACAAATCAATATTACCCCAAGGCTTATTGATAAATGGAAAAGTTGATGCTTGGTTTTTTGAGCGTCAAATTTCACCATAATTATGCGTTTTTTATTTAAATAAGGAATTTTAAGTTATAAATTACTTTTTTAATTCCCAAACGGCAGCTAAAAACAATATTTTCTTTCAATTCGTTTGTCAAAACAGAAAAATAAGAAAACAACACTGTTGTCAGTGCTGCAAATATACTATGTACATTGCAGAAGCGACGAGTATGGTGTTTAAAAACTTTACGAGTACGGAAAATACAACGGGCGCCATAAAAGCTGTATCAGTTGCTGCTATAATTGTGTGCAGACCAATGTCCGAGACTGGCAGTGGGCATTCCGTTGTTGCTCTGCCCGCATCAAACCTATTACACATGAAGCAAGGCGAATTAATTACTTTACTTCGCCTTGCACATGAAGTAGTATAATATACTATATATTATATAAGTTATTCGAAACTCAATACGTATTCGTTTTCTTTTAACTTAATGCTAAAACTACTTTAAAATTAATAAAACTGAAATTGTTATTGTAAATATAAGATACGACTAAATCTGATTTCTCTTCCTGTTAAATTAAAAATATTTCTATATTTACATACATTTGTGTGTATCTCTTTTTTAAGTCATCATAAATGCGATTAATTTTGCTTGTTTCAGGATTGCAAAAAAAAAAGTTTTTGTACTTCAGTTACAACTTTTTTTTGGCTATTTCCTTTTAAGTTAAAGTTTACACTAATCCAGGTAAAGGGTACTGCGCAAATTAAAAAATTTTCCTTTGGTATTTTTCATAAAAATTTGTAATAAAACAACAACCATTTGGTTTACAAACAAAATCTTTATTTTCTTTTTTTACTGCAGAACAAATCGCTTGTTCAGAATACATGTGATACGAGCATAATGCAGTTGGCAAGCCACATGTACCAGCGTCAATCGATTCTATACACCGTTTTCATCGGAAACAAATGTGCCGATAATTGGTTGGTATGTTGAAAGGCGTACCCGTGTCCATTTATTTAAATGCTTTCCACAGTTGTGGTTACCTAAAATATAAGTAATGCATGATGTCATCAAGTTTTGCAGTAATTCAGAAATTCATTTCTATAATTGTTGATTTTAATCAGTGAAAAAAGTTTAGTTACATGATTTTTTCAAATGAACTATACTATAAATGAAACATCACGGAAATTAAATACAATTATATAAATTTGTACACAATTACCTTTGCACAGTTTGCCGTTCCCAGCGGTGATAACTTAAGCCTTAAAGCCCATTCTGAAAGAAATAAATAGATATAAATATTCAAATTTCGGTTCCTTAAAATATAGGAATTTATTAAACAGAATCAAATTCAGAATCCTTTTGGTTTAAGCTTTAATTTGTGATCAGCACTGATTTCATTCAGATTAAATTTATCATCAAATTGATTTAGACTTGAAATTGATTCCAATTTAAGTTGTGCTTACTGTGCAGTTACAATGACATCATTAATGTTCAATAGACACATTAAAAAACCTAAAACGACAAGAATATATGTACATACATAGATATATTTAAATAGTTTTATAGACGTTTTTTCTTCATTAATTTAGCAACATAATAAGTAGTTATTGACAGCATGATTTTAAAATTGGGTTCTTCTCAGAAGAGGGACCCCGATTTAAGGTCATTCATCACTAATAGGATTCAACAAAAACCACATTTTTAAAGCCTTTACTTACTTTCTACTATGGGCTCGTTTCTCTGCCGTATTCACTTTTCAATTTCACAACAGCTGCAAAAATAAACAAACAAAAAGGCTATTAACATACAATATATACATGTATATTATTATGGTGAAGTAATTTTTTTTAATTTCAGAATCCTTTTGGTTTAATTAGATGTGTAATCAACACGTGATTCAGATAAGAACTATCATCACACGTTGTTCACTGTTACAACGACTAGAAATAATATTTCGGTATCAGAAATTTGTAATTTACCTTCAAAAGCGTCAGGATGCCGCCATTAGGAGCCAAAAATCTGAAAAAAGCAAGTATTGTGTTACACATATTACTTTAACAAACCAGTTTCATGAACTAGTTCTAATCAGAAAACAGACACAGCATGATTTTTAAAAGGGTTCGTCTCAGAAGAGGGATTCCTGAGAAATCGTAAATCATCAAAAAAAAAAAATACATTAGTTTTACAATATTTTTCAAGTACAATGTTAAACAGCCGTTATACGCGCAAAGTTTACTTTGGCCCTCTTTTTTTAACTCTCATTTCACTTCTGCATCGAATCAGTTTCTACCTCTTTTCCGTTGGTAACTTGACCACAGAAGCGCTTAAAAATAGACATCAAAAGTATCGGTTACTTAAGCCAATATGGAAACTTATATAATCTTCTGGAATAGTATTAAGATCGAGCCAGATAGAATCCGGCATTCTTTGCCTTCTTCAATTTCAAGTGACAACTCCCCTTCAACGTAAATTATTAAAGTTATGTAACTTTCAACGTGTGCTGAGGACTTTGCCAACTATCAGTTAATTTTTTCTTCGTTTTGATTTAGAGCTTCGTTCAAAAATAAACACTATATCTGCTAACAAAGTACTGACTGTCCCAACCTAATTCATCGTTGCGTTAACGTCAGCTTAAAAAAACCACGGATAGCGGATTCTATGTGCACGGCCTTTAGAAAATGACTTTCGATTGCTAGGATTCATAGAATTATTCTAAGCCAACTCTAGACTGCAGAGTAAATTTTGTAAAAGCTATCATTTGAAATATAAACTTTTTTGGCGTTTAAAAAACATTGCTTGAAAAATATGGCCGACTCCTGCCTTACACGTTCAAACTTACCTCAAAATTGCAGAACATTCTTTTGTCAGGGGGATAATCTGAAAAGCAAAATAAATCAAAGTTACAATAAAAGTTGTATGGCGAAAAATTGTGTACACATAGAACATTAGTATATAAGCATAGATTCAGTTGGCCGTTCTTATCTATCCTCAATATTACAAAAAATTGAGTATGTCAGTAATCAACAAACACTCAATTTTATATTCAGTAGTAGAACTCTCATCATTCATATGAACAAGTGATAAAAATATATTTTGGTAGTACATATGTATGTATATTCTACTTATAGTTACCTTCCATTTTATTTAGTTTCCTTGAGTCTTACATTTTCACAAATTTGGAAGTCCACGTACCGTTTGGTACTGAAGCTGACAATGAATTGAATGAGAACGGACAACACGTGCAAAAAAGTGAACTACAATTAAACGGATATCAGAAGTTGGCTGCCCTTTGTTCAAGGCGAATTCGGTTATTCGCAATTTACACTGGTCAATTCTTACTGATAGCAGATCCACACATACTTATATCTCATTGAAATTGATATTGTATTAATTTAATTGTTTTATGATTAATATCAAATTATAAGTACACATGTATGTTGAATTTCGATATTAAATTTAATTGTTACTTTGCTTGTATGCATGTATGTATGTATATTAAGACTGAAATCAAATGTGTGTTTTTTAATACATACATTTTTAGTTTACTACTATATTTTTATGTTCCTAATTAGTATACAATTATTAATATATACAGTGCAAATTTTTAGCATTATTTTTAGCCCGATTTAGCAGTCAAAATTTTTTTCGCCGCGTCCGCACTGCCGCTGTCATTTGAGTATAAAGAATAAAGCCAAACAATCAAAATTTTACATTTGTCAAATGAATGTATGTATGCGGATTGAATTCGGCTTATTTGAAAGTTCGTAAAAAATCAAAAAAAAAATATTTATTCCTGAACTGTTACGTGGTACATTTATATTAATTTATAATAATGCCGGGAACTAAAATTCGTAGTCGTGAAAGTATACACAAACGCGAAACACCACAGCGAGATGAATGTAACCAAGATGATGAAAAGAATCTTGAACGAACTGAAAATTCGATTAAAGAATCTAAGTTGGATGAAGAATATGGTGAAACTGCAAATATTTCCAAAGGACAAAAATTAGGAGAAGAATCTCGCCCTAAGCAGCCAAAAATGCCAACTCCAACCAAATTAAATAATCCGGTTACACAGACAATAATATCGCAGAAGATGGCTTTGCTCATTTGTTTCTTTCTTTTGCCTTTATTGGGATTTTTTGTTGCATGTTACCGACATGAAGGAAAGCTATCTTGCTCCTTTGAAAATTTACAAAAAAAATATCAAAAAGAAACTAATAATGTGTGGAATGAATTGCGTTTGGGTATTGAAATGATATTGAACAAGGCTGGGGAAAAACCTGCCGTTTATTTGCTTGCTCACTACGGCAAAGAAAAGAGTGTTCAATTAATTGAAGAAATAGCAATTACCACCTCCAAATGTTTTGGTATTTACAACTATAACTTGATATTTAAAATCTATTTGCAACTTTCTAGTTTGTTGTCATCTGTTTTAGGTAATAGGATAGTAAAAATTGAAAATTCTGATTTCTCACCAGACTCTGATGCTCCTGACGACTATGGAATCGCTATCGAAAAGTATAAAAGTAAAATTAAAGAAGGCAATGTTTTTCTGATAGCAGATCTGAACAAAGTGATTAAATCTTTTTTACTACTAAACAAGTAAACCAATTTATTTTTTCATAGATTCCTGCACGTGCAGCAAGAGCTTTGCACGCTATTTGTGACACTCATAATCCTATACGAACAAACGTTGTTATATTTCTAGCACTAATTGTAGACCAAAATAAAGAAGGTAAGTTTTAAAGCGTGGTATGTACTCAAGTTGCATATTTTAATTTATGTACTACATTGATTATTAAAGGAAATGCACATTCTGTAGCCGAAGAAACATTAATAGAGCTGTGGGGCTCCGAACTACCAAGCCATGAGCTTGATCCTTTAATTACCCGTGTTACTGATCAAGTAATTATTTTACACACTTAAATTATTGTGCTTTTTTTGACAATGAAACTAAAAATATGTATATATTTTTACGAAAATGGTTTATTTAACAGCTCTGACGGATTTCGCTCGGTTCAGAGATATAAATATGTATTTTAGTTTTTTGTGAAATAAAAAAAAAAATATTTTTCGGTTAAACTTATTAAGGTTCAAACAATTACTAAAATTTATTTAAAAGTATTAAATTTAAGGAATGTCTTAACTTTAAGAAATTTTTTAGGTGTTGTGAACGATGGTAAGTAAACGTAATTAGTTCAAAACTTAGTAGTAAAGGAAAGTAAGGCGTCTACATAAACATGCTACTAAAAATCACAGTTCAGTGTGTTTCACGTTGTCACCAGAAGTATTTTCACTACTTGAAATTTGTTCTCCATGATCGGCATTCTCATGGTCCTCTATACGTGACATTAAGTTTTTGATCTCAGAGTCATAATCTTTCCATTCTGGTACAATACGCTGAGCTGCTGTGAGTTTCGCTTCTTTCGTCATTGGGTTATTACACAAATCAATCACTTTGGCTTTTTTGAAAGCTTTATCGCTACACCATGTCTGACACCACAACCACTCATCAGGCAGTGACTTAATTGCGACTTGATGTATCATATTGTTTGGTAAATCTTGATCTAAATTCGATAAACTATTTGGATCTTGGCTTAAGGCTTGATACTGTCCTCTTAGGCGATCGCCTGCTGCTACTTTGCGGAATCGTTTTAAGTCGACAACATATAAGGCTGAAATGTGATAACGCCTTCCCATGAGATGTGATTTCCAATAGCCCTGTTTCCAAAAACGAAAGCCTTCCATTTCCTTTCGTGAATCGCAAAATGGTGTATAAGCATAAGGTGCACCACCCAAGTCCATGTCGTATAGTTCTTGTAAATCTGTTCTCACTATCGCATCTGCATCTACAAATATTATTTTGCGCACATTGAGTGGGAATAAAACATCTAGAAAAAGAATTTTATAGCCCCAAATGGTTCGCTGCTTTTCAGTTTGTTGATGTAGCCAACGGGGCCATTTATATTGTACCAACTCATATTGAAAGCCATATTCTTTGGCCATATATGGCAGAAAGTCTGTAAATTGAGGTGAAAGATAATTTTTCAGAAACCAGAATTTGACCGGTGATTTTGTATTTTTCATTACGGACAACATCATAATACGTAAGAGCCTTTCATAGAGATGTCCGGAAGCTAGTGAAAATATGTTGATTGTTTCAAGTTCTTCATCGTTACTAGAACCAGCTCCGAAGGAATTGGCTATGGAGTTCCATATGCCACTGTTATGAATATTATCATCATCACCTAAGAGATCTGCATGCTGCATGCCGGGCTTCTTAGTTACTCTCAATTTAATAACGTGTGATCTCAACGAACTTAAAACAACTTGTGTATTACCGTCTTGATGCACAGTATTGGGTCCTTCAGCAAATGTTACATCATAAATATCTGATGATTTGCCTTCTCTTAAACGTAAAGTCCACACACCAGGATTAGCTTTTAGTTGGAAATAACCTAAATTGGCCATTACAATAGTGTCGACCATAGTTGGATTGTCTTGTGTACCCAAGGTGACTTGTAGACCTCGTGGCGGAGCACCTGTAGCGGCATCAAAACAATGGCCTTCCAGCAGTAGGTATTCTAGTTCGAATTCACTATGTACCGGACCCCCAATTTCGCTTAATTTAATATTATCCAAATCATAAACTGAACGTACAGCTTCTACTAACCAATTTTCAGGAACTTGAATATTTTGTGTTAGCAGCGAATTGGCTGGAATGCCCGTGAACTTAGCAATGGGTCCCTCAGCAAATTCTCCATTTGGTGAAAATTGAATTTCTGGTTCTATCACATAGCGATAGAAATTCTTGACTGGCATATCACTATGCTGGTTGACTGGAGTTAAGTACACTTTCATGTTACAGTTCACAGTACTACGCAAGAGTATTAAAATGGGGGCAAGTTTCTGGGCACTTCTTGAGGCTGGGTCTACTACGGCATTAATATCAAAATGTGGAATCTCTTTGTTTTTGGGTGGAAGTTTTACCACCGAATGCGCTTCCTTTACATCATCTGGCATCCTAAACCTTGTCTTTGATTGCCTTGGTATGAGACAAGCGTAGAGTTTCAGCAATGTGTCGCTGTTAAATTCTGAGTCCTCTATGTCTGTGGATTTAGTTTTCAATATCCTTCGCAGCTTATCGCCATATTGTATGGCATTAAATCGGTCGATTAATCCAAAATCTTCTATGCCAAAATTTTCTTCTTCTTTCATGGGGCCAATAAATTTACCATTTCCAATAACCAAACGTTCGTCAGATTTGAGATTAAGAACTCTTTGGGCATAGACTCTTAAGATCTTTATGTGCAATTCTGTTGATGACAAAAACTCACCCACTTGTGATGGTATTTCCCGTTTGTCTGATGGTTGCTTTAACCATGTCAGTACTACATCTGTGGCTTGCTGAGGCGCAAGAACCTGTTGAGCAGCCCAAACTAATCGATTAAGATTATTCTTTCTTCTCAGATCTGTACCTTCAGCATTTGGAATGAACGCGATACGCACACTTGAACCAGCTTTAACATACATAAGTGCATTTTTCAGTAATTCTTTTCCTTTATCAGTTTCCACATTTCCCAATATCCAGACTGTTAAGAAGTGCAATTTAGCTTCTCCTATCTTTTCGAAAGAAGTTTTACCTTCAAAATATTTGATGTTATAGAGGAGAGTAGCTGTCATATCGCGATTTGAGAGTTTAGCTAGAGTTTTAACGTTATTGATGTCTTTATGAGGCGCTCCAGATAAATCAATAAATTTGTCGTTTTCATTATTGCCCAATATTTGTTGATTTAAGCGCGGCATTACGTGTGGCTGGTTCATAAGATAATCCAACAAGTCATCTGAATCGGTCAAATCACCTTTGTAAACAGCTTTTTGAAGTGCGGTAGTTTGTTGAATAATTTCTGCAAATATTGCTTCTTCGAAATCGCTGTCGGAAGACAAAATATTTTGAGGCATGGGTGCACCGTTTAGGAGGGCTTGTGGAGAATCCGCAAAACCCAAACGGTCAACAAATTCTAAAGCAAGTTGACGACCATAATCAAAGTCAGAATCTTCATCTAGGATATCGTTGACGGCAGAGTTAGAAAGTTTGTCAAACGTTTTCTTTAGATGCATTTGAATATGCTTTCTTTTCACATCTTTGTTGGAGTCCACATCTGTAAAGACATCGGTTAGAAAGCCTAAAGCGGACCTGGCGTCCTTTTTCTGTGTGACATAGTTAAAAGCGCACACTAGCGACCTGTAGTCCTCTTCGTTTTCTTTATTAGCTTTTCTAGCATCGAATACTAAGCCGAGTCTTACAGGAGCCGAATGGACCACAAAACTTTCTGCCAATTTTATAAGGCTGCGACTATTTGCCTTCAGTGGATCGACTATCAAAACCAAATTGAAAACATTTTTGCGTATGTTTCGTAACATGCCAGGGAAAGTAGGTCTTAAGAGATCCATAACACTTGGTGGCCATCTTCTATACTGAGCATCATTTTCAATATCATTTACCCAAAGAATTGCAGTGTCGCGAATATCTATAGCAAACTCCTTTGACCCTGAACCAACAAAATCTATGGCTAATAGGGATGAAGCCAATGAACCTTTAACTTGGCTGTTGTGTAAGCTTTCTAAAACTTTTATTTCACTTCTTAATGTTTCTATTACTGTGTTTAGATCCATTGTTTCGGCATCAAAAAACAGGCCATTAATAAATAAAGCTCCATCTGGCGGTATAATATTAAGACTACGACCAAAGGCTTCGATGTTATGTCTGATTTCATTTCTCAACTGTTCACTAGCTTTGTAAGCAAGCAGTGCTTTTGCTTGCATGGGAAAATTATGAGATGTAAACTGTAAAATCTTCAAAGCCTCTTCACCATCTATTTCCGCAATTGCTTGAGTCGCTTGTAAGCCCAAATCTTGAAACTCCCAGGCTTTTAACTGCGCTATTTCTTCATTTCCATGTAGTAAACTCTGACGCAATTTATCCAACGAATGTGACAAAGTTGGAAATCTATCTTTAAGTACCTTAAAATTGAAACCTTGTACCTCCATATCTATATCAATGCCTTCAGTGTTTTCTTCATTAGGATCTTCAGCAGGTTTCGGAGCATCATCTTGAGACTTATATTCTGTAGATTTCAAATGTAATTCAACGCCATAACCGGAAAGACGCACACGCTTTTGAGATTTTAGTAGTTTTGCTGGTAAATGGTGGCGAGTTATATACTTAACATGGCCATTTAATGCCTCCTCCGTCAAAAGATGATGATATTGCACAAATGATTTTGAGCCTATGTCACCATACAAAACAACTGTACGTGAGTTGTTTTCCGACCCGGGGTATATATGATCAAAGGCGTAGGTTTCTATGTCAGCATCCAATGATTCTTGGTTGCTCAATTTTATTTTTTGCCTTAACTCGTCTAAGCTACAAACTAATTCACTGCCAACTTGTGCAAAAATCGTCGAATTCGTACAATATCCTAAATTTAAGACCTCGGAGGCAATCTGAAAATGAGTTTGAATTCTAGGTGTAAGGCTGTGCATGGATATCATCAACTTCATAAGCGGCATTTGCAAGTCCGTTAAACGTTGACGCACGATATTTATGGCGGCATTATAGCTCTGAGAAGGAGTACCTAAAATGACATTTTTAATAAATGCTGTATAACTTACATTTATTATTACCATAACTGCTTAAGGATGTCTCCAAATTACAAATATCTCCTAAAAACTCCCAATACAAATTTGCGTTTTCATCTGCCATATATTCTGCAATCTCAAAGTGCAACGGTGTTTGCTCCCATTTGGCATTAATTAATGTGGTTATAGGAAAGCTTTTGCTAGATGTATCCTGGCACTCTCCAATATTACATGTAGTAAGTAAAAGTATTACTAAAGACAATAATGCCCATCTTAATTTAATTTTTGGCTCGTATTTAAATGACATCATGGAATTAAGACTAAAACTTGTTTTAAAACATATTTTATGCACCTTTAATTCGAAAAACCAAATTCATTATATCCATATTTTAAATATTTTTATATAATTACCAATTATCCAGAAAATAATGCTGAAACTGATGTGGCCCAATACTATTTGTGACATTATGGAAAGCGAATTGGATGTGGCAACCGGCTCAAGGCAAATGAATTCGCCAATAACCGCCTAATGTCAGCAGTGCAGACAACATAAATTCATCTATGAAAAACTAACGTTTGAATATCTTAAATATTTTGCGGACGGAATTTTTTTGTTTGTAACACTAATCATAGATGTGAACAATGTTGAAAGTTAGTTGTAAAATGTTCGGTTTGTTTAATATTTTAATAAAAAGCTGGAAACCTGAATGAAAAATCACGAGTCGTGATAAAAATATACTGCACATCATTAGGGATTAAAAAACATGGCAAACGAACAAATTACACAGTAAGGCGAATTCATTTAATTGATAGTTTGCTTGTGAAATTGTTTTGCTTGGACTGTAAATCATTGGTTTTTAAAACCTAAAATAAAAAGAAAACAAATCTGGTTGGTATTAATGCTCTGCCATCATTTATAAAACCAAGTAGTAATATTCGAAATTTTTTAAAGCTGATTTACGATTTACATATTTGGTAACTAAAACAAAAAAGTAATCAGCTGCCCTCTCAGTTTCACCTGTTATGAAGTAGCCATCTTTCGTCTTGAGTTAGGCAAATTAATTCGTCAAAATAATTTTGGTATTGTCTACGTTGTGTTGAAACGCCTTTTAGTTTAAGTTCTGAATAATTCTTCTTATAATAATAATTATGAAGTTTTCTTTAGAGGGTATTAATGCCAAAGGTTAGTTTATAAATATCAAGTACAATTTCTAACAGTTTGTTGAAAGTTGAATGTTTTCTAGCCGTAGCTAAATCAATTCAGTCATTAGCTAAAATCGGGAGCGATCTGTGTGTTGAAGCAGATGAAGATGGACTTCAATTTCGTACCTTTAATTCTTCGAAATCTGCCATGGCTACAATACGATTCAAACGTTTATTTTTCGAAACCTTTTCCATCGAAGCACCAGGCGGAAACTTTTGTAAAGTGTGTATGAAAACGATATTGTCGGTTTTTAAAAATATGCGCCATGTACAACGTTGTGAAATATGTTTTTTAAACGATCAGCTAAAGTTACAGATACAGTTTAAATGTAGTTTGGAGACCATGAAGAATGCGTTAATCTCTGTGGTAGATGATGAGATCCTAACAACAAATGTTTCAATGGATGAAACCACAAACACGTAAGTGCTCTTAACAAATTGTAGGCAGGTGTTTTATGTTCCTGCATGAAGTATTATAGGTTCGAACAAGATTTTTAATGACATATCAAGCAACTTCAATATAAGTGAAGCTGAAATTACTATTGAAGCCATGAGTAATTGTTTAACGGCTAAAAATTATATCGAAGGAGCAAGAGTAAATGATAAGTTTATGAGGTCTCAGCTAAAATTGAGGTAATGATAACTATCAATTTCGCTGTTATACATATTTCTTTAGTATTTTTTTCTCCTAGTCCCAGTGAATTCGAGACCTATAACATACAGGAAGAATCAGCTATTACATTTTCATTAAAAGAGTTTCGCGCATTTTTGGCATTTGCTGATACAATAAATGAAAATATAACTTTAAATTTTAGCCAGGAAGGCTGTCCTTTGTTCGTAACAATGAAGAAAACTGATTATATTGAGTGCACTCTTATAATGACCACTGTTATGCCTGAAGATGTAAGTTTCTATGAAGAATGTCTGGAGACGGAAGTAAATGAACCATTTAGTAAAACAATTTTTAAAAATACAAGTACAACATCCAAAAAGCAAAAACGTAATAATAGTAATTCAAATGTGAGTAATACATCAAAAGCAGTAAAGAGAAAGTTGTCAGAAGAAAGTACGCTCAGTAACAACACTACTCTATTTGATTTTAACACTGATCGAAATTATACGTCCTTGTCGTCCATACAAGCTGGAAGAAATTTAAGACAATCTAATCATGGCATGGCCGATAGTAATAATTTAATTTTGCCGGCCGCCTTAGAAACTCCTGATTTTATCTTTGATGATAACAAAGACCAGCAAGAAGAAAACGAAACAATACCTCAATCTCCACAAATGCAGCGTATCCCCAAAATACGAACAATATTTGCGAGATGTTTCGAAGCCACGTACATTCCCAAAGAACCTTCACCAAACAGTGAAGTATTTGTACCTAATTCTGATACAGAAGAATAAATAATATTTGTATAAAATATAGTTATAAATTATTAAGAATTTATTTATTTAAAATATTCAATCAATATTTATATAAATTGAGATTTTATTTTTATGTGCAAAACTTTTAAATATGTTTTTAAGTATTTCTGTTTCATGCATTCAGCATTACTTTTTGTTAAGTGTTACGTTTATGTTTGCAATAAAATTTGCTGCAAAAACAGAATCGGTTTTCTCATATAGTTGCTTAACATTAACTTGAGCATGGCCTAGTGTCACTAAAACGGATTGCATCGATGTTTGCGATTTTATGAGCAATTGGTCGGCCAAAAGTAATTGCTTGGATACAGCAGTTACAATATTTTTTACAAATAAATTCAAGCTGCTCCAAATTGACAAATTATTTTCAACTGCAGGAAAATTTAAATATAAGTACTTATAAAAGAATTAAAAAAATAAATGTTAGAAGTTTTATAATTGCATTTTCATACATATGTATGTACATATGCATACTCATGTCGACATTTTTTTATTATAAGCATTTCATTTCAAGTTTTTTCCCTTATTGTAATTAAAATCTAGTGAGTAGGACCATAATTACAGTAAAAACTTATATTTATAACTGCATGATTTGTACATGTATAAGCTACATACATAAGTAAAAATTGTAATTACAAGCAACTGACCAAATTTTTGTTAGAACTTACCCAATTTTCTCTGCAACAAATTGTGATAAATGGAACCAACTTCGTTTTTACAGTTCATGCTGTCTTCTAGATTTTTCTCATAAACATCTGAAAAATATTTTTATTAATTAAATAATTATCTCAATTTTACATACATATTCAACCTTCATCAGATTCTGATGCTTCGCCAATCACTTCTGCAGCCAGCATTCCCTGTAAGATTTTTATATACATATTTATGTACGTATGCGTGTAAATGTACATACATATAACTGTGTTCTTCAATATACGACGCACTGTATACATATGTACATAAAAGGAAAGCTAACCTTTAAATCCATTACTTCATCTTCAGATTCTGAAGCTTCGCCACGAACAACTTCATTCATATTAATTTATTGAATAATAATAATAAACTGGCAAGTATATACATACATATGTATGTATTTATATTTTTACGCTTTAAAGTCGGCGATTATTAACCAGAAGCAAGCAAAATGTACTTCCCAATGGTTCTTGCCAAGGAATACATTCGCCTTGTCTACAACCACGGCGAATTCATTTAATAGATCGACGTTTTAGTGCAGCTGATTTTTGGTAATTTTTCCAAATTTAGTAAGTAAACTTGACATCTCAAGTGAAGACAACTTCATAGCAGGTTAAGTTAAAAACTTAGTCTTACTTTTTTTATGTCTTAAGGCCAGGGCAAATAGAATGCATAAGAGTTAGTTTTTAGCTTCACGTGTTTATTTCGTTCGTTCGATTCTCGCGTTATAAAATATTAAAATGTTTTGCTCGGACTGTTGACGTCCAGAGGAAACTAAGGCATCAAAAACGGTTTATACGATCAGTTGGGCTTTGAAAATCATCTGTTATTAATTCGCCATGATATATTTGTAGATAGATGATAAAGAAAAAAATGTTTAACAGTTTGAAAAAAAAATTTAATAATGCTCTGCAAGAAGCTTCAATAATTACGGAAAACCTACAGCAACATTATCGACAACGCGTCTTAACACCAGATA